>JAOXJM010000001.1:124986238-125000469 GCA_026413425.1 Tringa solitaria
GCCAGAGTGGTTCTTTTCTTGTTGCTCATCAAAACATTTATCTATTTGCAAAAAGGTACATCTTCAAATGATTGTAAGAAATGGAATAACCATTACTATATTTTCACTGAGTGGGACAACAATGTTATAATAGACCTGATTACTAATTGCTTTATAGCCTAATTTCGAGCTATTTGAAGGAAGATTTATGTCAATCAGTTACTCAGGCAGGAAATAATTATATGTAGTCACTAAAGACAACTGTTTTCCCCAGTTGTAAGAAATATTTATTAGATAAGGAGCCTTTAGAGAATAAATGTATTCACTCTCTTCCTTAAAATAATTTGTGAGCCTGTTTAAATTTACCTCTCAGAAAAATCTGACAAATAAAACGGGAAGTGATTTTCTACTTTTTATAAGAAACTATTGAAAGACATGCTTTCACTAATTCTTAAATCATAATCAGGTAGATCTTTACTGAAGTTGCTTCAGTTGTCTGTTTTCTTTGGTTGACATCATTTTTACTATTCAAAGTTTCTTTAGGTTGTGTTGTTTTTGTATTTATCTTGTGAGTTTCACACTTTGACCAGCTTGCTTTCAGTATAGTAGTTAGTGGTTTTTTGCACACTTAGAAACAAATTGTTACTGGTAAAAGTCAGTTTAGACCCAGTGAAGTTAATGTACCTGCTATAATGTAGCTGGCTGGAGTTCTGGTTCATAATTCCAGGAGAGTCACAGTTTTCTGAAAATATGTGGTTATAACAAAAGCAACAAGATCACATATTTTGTTGAACATTTATTTTCTGTATTATAGTTCATGTTCAACATACTCCTTTCCCCTTGGCCAGACCAGTAAAGACAGCTCTTATAACGGGAACGGATCATAAAAGATATCTTTGAGAACTGTATCTATTATTGAGCCTCAACAGTCCATGAAAATAAGCCTCAGGAGCGATTAAAATCCACTTTGGTTCTCATTGGCCTAGGTTGTGATACCATCAGCCATTTCTTCACTTTGATTTCTTCATTGCCAGCTGAGGAATATTTTTGAACTATTCTTCCTTCCCCTGCTACAAGCTGTGCTTGTAGCACAACACAGTGTTTATTTGCCTAATGACTCATAGCAGACCAGGGGAAAAAAGTGCATAGTTTATTTATTTATTTATATAGATCAAATTGTCAGAGAAGCACTGGATTTTTATGCCAAAGAGGACTTTAACTGCAGGCAGGGGGAGATGCACGGAGAAAGCAAGAAAGGAGAAGCTATTTCCAGGAGAAGAAAATGTGAGAAGTCAGCTGTTTTGACTAGAACTGAATAATTCTTCCACAGATGTTTCATATTGCGCATTTAATCCAAGCCTGTTTATTGTATTCTTAAACTAACATTTGGGGAGGAGGAAGGGGGGCAAAAAGGGGAGTAGATTAGTGGTGTGGAAAAGGTGTTTTAGCAAACTTAGCACTGGAAGCAGGTGTATGGATATAAAAACATGAGATAGCACAGATTTTGAGGACATCCACAGAAACACAATGCGGTTTATATCCCAGAGCAGGACAAGAGATGAAGGACAGGATGCTGAAGAAGCTACAGTGTTTGAGTCAGAAAATATTGAGACACCTGAAGGCAGCAGATTGCTGAATGGACAGAGGAGGCAACAGACTTTACAACAATTTGTGTCCAGACTTGATGGAGGCAAAAGACCATTTCTTATCATAAATAACCTCTAGAATGAAGTTATGAAAAGTTATGAAAAGACCTTCACTCATTGAAAGGGAAATAGCCTCCAGTACACGGTGACTTAGGTTTTCATTAGAAAGAACTCTATTCCTTTCCACTGTTTAGTTAATGTTGTAACCTATCTGTTAATTCATGTTGTCATCTTTATTTTTTTATCTGTCTATCCTGTAAGTCTGAAGAACACAATGAGAAATTTTGTACACTCTGTTATGCCATAAGAGATCAAAGTTAAGATTTAAATGAGTTTATTAATGGCCTCTATTCAGTATTTTGTTCTAGGGAACACAGTATGAAGTAAGTTATCGATGACGTGACATGAAGAATACATTGCAAGAAACTAGTTAATGAATAGTCCTAAATCTTAATTTATTTTCTTACACTCTAGATGCAAAACAGATTGTGTCAGTCTTGCAAATAAGAAATACCTACATTTGTTGGACGCATCATTAATGAATAATTCAACAAGTCTTAAAGCAAACTGGGTATCACAATTTAATTTGAGGTAGTCTGTGCTCAAGAGAGACATATCTTTTATTGTGACATATCTTCTGTTGCAAGAAACATCTTTTGATTTACAAGCATATTTGCTATCATTTTCATGTTGAATACCATTCAAAAGAGTGGGGGGACTTCTGTATGGATAAACTCTGAAGTTGTCAGTGCAGTTGAGAAAGGCAAGATGGAAGGTCTTGTTGCTGTATCTTGAACAAGTAGAAAAGACAAAAGCTCTATGGGACTTAGAAAGGATAAATAAATCAAAAAGCCTAAGTTTTTTCCTAAGTCTTAAAAGAGAGATAGATACAAGGCTATCTGAAAATAAAGGTATATTTGGAATTAAATATGTAAATAAAAGTTTTGGTTTGATTTGAGATTTTTGAATCTGGAAAAGAATCTTAAAAATAACCTTTCTTATGTGCTTTTCCATTTCAGAAAATTTACAGAACTGACTTTTATATGTACAACATATTTATTAAGGAAAGAAATAATTTCTCATTTGATTTGCTTCAATTATGTAGCAATTTTACAATTATTGTTAGCATTATTATATATCCATTTTGTGAATTTAAGGCCCAGTTATAAATTATAGAAATCATTAAAATGGATAGTGTCAGGTTGTCATATAATGGAAATAACTCTTGTCATTCAGACAAAGGAGTGCAATGAATATACTTAGTCCCATACTCCCTGTAAATTGGCACAACTGTCCATGAAGACCAAGTTAGTAGTACAAACAAATCTACCCATGCTGTCAGTATAGCCAGTACAGGATTAGCATCAGTGGCAAAACTAGCAGAGCACGAAAAGCACAGACTTCAGGAACAAACCAAGAAAATCCATATAATGTTTTCCTCTGTCCTTGGACTCTACTTTTCACCAGCAGGAGCCATGTTTGACAATGTATATTGAAGATGGAGCATTGACTCAGGAGCAAGAGAACATACTTTTTCTCCCATCTACTCAACTCTTTTTTCTTTTGCTGTTTTTGTTGGTCCTTTCACATATGCAATGTATATTGAAATTAAGGAATGGTGTCCGTTGACTTAACTTTTTATTTGCTATCGTGGGAAATAAAGTAAACAGAGCTAATAGGTATGCAAGCTAGTCTGTCTCATTTAGAATGAAATTCATTTCAGTATGGAAAAAACATGAACTTTGTATGTAAGGAGGAAAGATTCTTGGGTCTGCGTGTCTGACATTAGGAGCAACATCATCTAGTGGGAGGTGTCCCTGCCCATGGGAGGGGGGTTGGAACTTGATGATCTTTAGGATCCCTTTTAACCCAAACCATTCTATGATTCTATGATTATACATTTCTTATTTTGGGGGAGTCTGGCAGACAGCAAGTTTCATTAGGAATGTATTTTTTCAGAACTGGCTTTATATTTTTGAGGTATAGATTTGCAGATGAATGCATTGTTCTGTTAGTCAACATACTGAGTGCAAGAAGGTCAAAGAGCAGGAATTGGGCAAAATACTTTGTCTGCAAAAATGGATGGAAATAATGTCCAAAATCAGAATGTAACCTCTCCCCATGTCATATTATAGGGCTTCACTAACTCAAACCAATACAAAATTCTTCAGACTTATCTGACTTTAGTTCCCTCTCACACTGTTTGATCATTATTATTCCTTATTTATTTTTGACAAAGGGTAAAAGTCATGCATTGATGTTTTTTTCCTACTCTACTTCATAGCTCTACTTCATAACAGAGCTATTCTGCCACCATTCTCTTCTTCCTATGATACTATCATCCCTCTTGCCTTTCCAGCATGCGCATCTGCAGAAGAAAATTATTCTTTTCTGTCTTCAGCTCTCAAACTGAGGAAAACAGTATCTGTGTGTGTCGCTTAGAGGTCTCTGGGGACATTTATTTCCTACCACATTTTTCTGCATGAAGAACAATAACAATTTGACAAAAGTTGCAACAAAATTGTTTAGCAGCAAATGACAGGACTTACTGGTAGGTCTAAGTTTATTCTTGGTAGGATTTATCAAGTACTGAAATGAAGTCGCTCTAAACATTATGAACACTGTCATGCTTTTAAATCCTTCCAGAAGCAAAATCTAAAATACAAAGAAATATAAGAAAAACAGTGAACTATAACCAAAAATATTGGTGGTTTTCCATATTTGTAGATTTTAGCTACAGTTCTCTGCATACTGTACAATAAGGAATATGACCTGTTTCAATTCTCAGCATGCAAACGAATTCTTCAATGTTATTTAAGTGGTACGAAATTAAAAGCAGCAGTGGCATTAACCTTTGGTAGTGCATCATAGGTAAAGGAAACCTGACTTGCCAACTGCAAACATACACATTAAAGTAGGGCAAGGTAGTATCAGGAAAGATAGGATACCCTAAAAATTAAATCCAGCTAGAGCATTTAAGATTGCAACATATATACAACAGGAAAAGAAGAAAGAAGGTTTCATGTATAGATTATGGTAGGATGGGGTATTTGTTTGTCTGATTGACCAATTTCTGTTTTCCATTGGGAAATGTTTACTAGAAATGTTATTGCTTGAGATATGAGTGTCATACAGTTGCACATAGAGAAACCCAGAGTAATTCCCATTTCGAAAAAGCATTTTTAAAAGAAACAATACATACTTCCTTAAAGACTTCTCTTTTCCATGATAAAAGTAGGATAATTGCCAAAAGATGAAATCCAAGATAAAAAGACCTCAAATAGGGCCAAGTAATGGCTCTCTTTAAAAACACTTTTTGTAAAACATTTTCCAGATAATTAAAAATAAAAAGTTACTAATGAATAAAGTTTTGTCAATATTAATCTCAATAATCTGCCATCTGAACTGTGAGCTAAGGCTTGTTGCAACCTCAGAATGGCTTTATTTAAAATGTTTGCAAAAACTAACACCTGAACTGCACTTGTAAATCTTTTTCATCAAACTAAGAGAGAAAAATACCAATATCCTCCTATGGCACACTCTAAGTGGAAGCAAATGTTGGAATTGCTGTTAAACAGGATTGTTCACTGACCAGCCATGCTGTCATCATCCCAAATACAACCTTGCCACTGACTGTCATCAGCAAGTATGACAGCCTTTCTTAATTCCAGACACCTTCTGCTCCATGACCAACACCAACTTACAGTGCTCAATGCTGACTGAGCATTTTCATGACTTCCACTCCATTTTCAAGGATAAGGCTGTTAAATACCTTAATGCAGATGCAGATAGTGAATTCTGACCTATGGCTCCACCAACAAGGTAACTGCATGAGAAAAAGTTTAAAACAAAGGAGAGTAATATACTTGTATATACCCTGACCTGCAGTATCAGCAACAAGATAGCCACATGAAAACAGCAGGACACCATACACAAAAGAAATGGTGTGTTAATTTGTCAAAATGGTGACCAAGAAAGAAAGGTGAAGGATAGACTGTGGAGCACGACATTAAAGCTACCACACTCCCAGGTATAAGTAACAGGTAAGTAACTGACGTCCCCTGTCAGGGCCTTTGGCTGCTTTCCCAAGAACTGGCAAGGGAGCACCACAAGGGCTAGGACTGGGCATCCAAGCATCCTAGCAGAGGCAGTGGCAGCACATGGCTTAGCTCTTCATCACATCAGGTTTCAAAATCTTAGGCAGTAAAGGCAATAAAGTCATTCTGAAGAGGCAAAATGTCCCATAACACTGTATATATGTGCACTAAATGGCCTGGGGACTTCCATGTTTCAAATAGACATGAAGCGGCCTTATCTGAACCCTAAGGTTACCAAAAGCAATTTAACTGTGTTAGTGTGGCACCAACCTGAGTTAAATTTGCTCTTCTATGAAGAAACACAGCAAGAGTACCAAAGACACAACATGATCAGTGTAAATCTTACAATGGATCACCTCCTAGCAGCAACACAGAAGTTAGACTCATTTAAAAGGAAAAAGGACAATAATTCCCTCACACAATAATGCATATTTCCTCTATTAGTAGCTTTTATATTTTATATTTTTCTCTTTTACTTTTCGTGGCTAAGTGCTTCTAATGCTTAAGTCAAAGGGCAGTTGACAATAAAAGGAACAGTTATGTGGGTTTTTTTCTCTAAAAGGTCAACAGAAGTTCCTCATTGTTCCAGAATAGGTGTTACTGTCTGTCACCAGTTTTACTTTAATATGATGATAAATGATGTTTATGTAGCTATATATTCTGCAGTGTTCAGAACAGTTAAGAAACTTCTAATATTACATATAAGGTCCTTTTTGAGTATGAAAAGGAAATATGAATCCGTCATAATCGTAAAGGGTTTGCCTGACTCAGCTAGAGTGATTTTATAGCAGTATTTCATAATGCAAACTTGCAGAAATGTTATCCATGGGCTCACTCTCTCAAAGACAAAAATATTGAGGTAAATAGGGACAAATTCATCAAACTGCAATCAGACAATTGATTATGAGTCGTAAGACTTTGCAAATATTGTAGAAACTATAACAACAAAAACAACAACCAGAGCAATAAGAATACTGTTAAAGTCACTGAATACACTGCAACAGTAACTGAAAAATTGTGTTATAGAAAGAAACCTCATGGTTGGTATGCTTTTATAAACTCTACACCATTATATTTGTATCATCTGTTTCATACTACTCATCTAAACTCTTGTTATAAGTCAGTGAAGATCCTGTTGATTCAGTGAATGAAAGTTAGTGTTACTGTTGAGCAATAGCTAACACTTTTTTCATTGAAACAGCTGAACCAGGGTCTACGTGATCCTTCTTCACAGCATCTCCACCTACTATAACAGCAGCTGAGACACTATGGCTACACCTGCATTAGGAAGCCGTGCAGAACGGAAAAAGTGGATCCTCAGAGTAGGAGAACTGGTTCCGAGGATCTGATGCTCATGTTATACATTATTGTTTTCCATTTATATCACTTCTGGGCTAATCCCATAAACAACACATTTGCAGCTGGAGTATTTCTAGGTGTAGCTTCCATTTTGGGCTTCCAGATCTTGGAATACAGAGCTGAATCATACCCTGGGTTCAATTCACTTCCCTAAAAATAAGCAATGTGGCATCAGTCCAGATATTCTTGGAGGTCTGCCTGGCCTCCAGCTGCCATTGCAAAATATCCCAGGCCTCCTGTAGCATCTGTGTTTTCTCTGTCAGAACCCATGTGGTTCTTCTATGTACCCTCAGGTGTCTCACACTGATACTGAATATTTTCATAGGAATAACTGAATTTAGACATGGGTTTCTCTAAGTAAAATGGAGAAATAAGGTGGAGAACAATTCTGTTTAGCTTACTCCTTTAACAACTTGATGCTTTCTAATATATTAGTGGCCTGGCTGTTTGGCAATAAAGTGTTCCTCTAGGGCACTTCTACCAATGACTACAATAATCTGCAATATTTTACTAGGTCTGAAGAAGGAACTGCACAGAGGAAACATCATGGAGTAATACAAAAAATTGAGACATTTATTGAGAAATTTTTATAAGCTAAAGATTCTTTATTATAAGTGTATTCTATTTTCCTATCTGGGGATATTATTAGAGGGAAAGCTAAGTTTAAATGCAAAAAATCTGCCACCCCCCTGCAAATAAGCTTTCTTTATAGATTTAATAACATGGCCATCATGAATTCAATACTAAACACATCCAGCAAATATATATTTAAATGAGTAAATTTTTGCTTTTTTTAATTATTACACAGATATGGTTTTCAATTTAATATATTGCTGAATATAAACTCCATATTTTAAAAATCAGAACCTGTTTTTATAGTCAAGAATGGAATGTATACTGTATCTTAGGAGTCACAAACCAATTAAACAAAAGGAGAAGAAAACAAATAAGAATTCCATGTTACAAAGGACAGAAAAAAATCAGGATAAAGTAATGAGTAGAATCACAATTTACTTATACTCATCTCTAGCAAGTGAAAGTTGCCTACTGAGAATATAAATAAGGCAAATCAAATACCTCAAGATGTATCTGAAGAAATTTTTGTCTTATCAGATAATGAACTTGGGTTTTATGATGAGAATGCTAATGAATTCATTTGTAGTGTGGATAGCAATAATAAAGATAAAGTGACTCTGTTGGAAAAATGTATCACATTCTTTGTTAACATCTAATCAGAAATTAAAGTGATGGAAAAAACATTACAAAAAGTCAGATATCTGACTTAATAACAGAAACCTACAACTTTGAAAGCAAATTTTGATAATATCAGTACTGAGATGCTAAGAGACAAATATAAGGAGTTACCTATTTGAACTCAAACTTATTTCTCCAACTCAAAGTTAATGTATTTAGAATGAGATCCTGCAAATTTTTGCAAGAGTAAACTTCTACACAAACATATATTCAACCTCAGGTTTTTTATACAAGACAAATTTATACAACTACTACTTCTGTCCAAAATCTCTGAAATCTACCATGGGTAACTAGTCATCAGATAAAACTCAGTAAGACTGAAAAGCAGATCCTAGCCTTCTATGCTGAAATCTTCATCTCTCTACTGTATCACTCTGGCCAGCATCATCAAATCTACAACCAGAATCATCTTTGATTTTGATCTTTCTAACTTGTCAAGTCCATTCTTTCCTCATTAAGTATAGCTAAGATAGAACCTTTTCTATTTGTCTATATAATTATAAATTTTACCAAGCTTGTATCATTTTACTTTTGACTATGGCAACATCTTCCATTGTGGTCTTCATAAGTAGTTGTCCTTGTCATAGCCATTCAAAATATTGCAAAAAAATATTTTTTCTACGTCAGAATAACCTTATTTCTTCTCTGGCTGTCTTTCTAATGACTCATCTTCTACATCACATAAGCATCTGTTTTGGGTTAGCCTTGTCTAAGGGCAAAAATGCCACCTAGCTGCTCTCTCACTCCCCCTCCTCAATAGGACAGGGGGAGAAAATGTGATGAGAAAGCTTGTGGGCCGAGGCAAAGACAGGGAGATTGCTTACTTATTGCCATCATGGACAAAAAAGACTCAACGTGGGGAAAACTAATTTATTTATGATTAATTAAAATAGATTTGGATGGTAAGAAACAAGCATTAAAACAATACCTGTCCCCATCTCTCTTTTCCCAGGCTCACCTTTATTCCTTCACTCTCAACTCCTCTACTTCCCACCTCCCCCACATCTCACACAGCACACAGGGGATGGGAGATGTTTAATGAATCTCTCAGTGTGAGGCTGCAAGGATAACATAACACCCATTTTCAAAAAGGAAGAAAAAAGAAGACCAGGGGAACTACAGGCCTCTCAGTCTCAGCTCTGTGCCCGGCAAGCTCATGAAGCAGATCCTTCTGGAATCATCCATACCTACAGGCAAAAGCAAAACATTAGAAGAACTGGATACAACAATTGCAGCACCTAACTATGGCTGGCATAAGTCCTTCACCTATTAGATATGGGGGCAGCTGTTTTCAGCATAAGTACAGAGATCCTATACTGTTTCTCCTCTGAAAGACTAAAAAATATAAAATTATTTGGCTAGAGCAGTGACAGTTTTACAGGGTTGAAATAAACAATTCTAAATACAATAATGTTTATCTAAATCCTACAAGTGAGCCAGAGAATGTGATTTGATCAATATAGTAATTGGACTGTAGCCCTAATATCAAAATTGTGTTCGTGCTTTTGACAGTTGTAAGCAACAGTTCAGAGCAAGAAGAACAGGGTCATCTCATATAAGAATGCCATGCACTAAGCATCCAACCCTTCTTTCTTTTCAGTGACATGCTACTGGAACATGTTCCTTTCTTAGCTCAGCCTGGCCTATTATCAACAAACAGTGTGTAATATACATGTTCATGGGTTGATACTGAATGAGGTTAATTAATGGTTCTTCTTACATAGATGTCTGCAATTAAAACAAAAGGCTCAAAACCTACAATTAGCAGTGGCAAGTAACCTGTAATTTTTCCAGCTCTTCTACTAATTTTGATTATTATCTACTGCATATTTGATTTCTTCCCATTTTCTTTGACCTCTTCACAGCAGAGATGAAAGCTTCAATGTCGAGGTAAGAGAAGTACCACATGATTTCTTTACCACCAGGGACATACCACATTAACTTCTCACAAACAGTTTGTGGGTTACTATCCTACCAAGATGTAGGCTATTAAACATCTTTTTTCACCAATTGTGTTGTAGAAGATGTACTTGAATTTACTGGCCCTGATATTCATAGCTGTCAAATGAACCGCTATTAACTGGGACTGCATGAGTTGGCTTAACACCAGCCTCTGGCCAGCTGTGACTCCAAAATTATTTAATGAAGAAAATGAACAATGTATTTTAATCACAAAGCTAGCACTTCAGAATTCAGTTTAGGAGTGGTGTATGTCCTAGCTTTCAATTTCTAGATGAACCATCCTGAAAAAACTGAGTAAGCAGGAAACTATTTATGTTGCATTTGCTGCAATTATTGTCTTTTTGACAGCATCCTGAGGGCCTGTTCTCCTGGGATCATACACAAGTATAAGTTCTCTTGAAATGTGAACTAGAGATCTCTGAAGTTCTGAACCACCACCAGCTTTGGAAGCCTGGGATCGACAATCAGACTGGTGTGGTGGATTCAGTGCCTAATTTCAGTGCCACTTTGTGATGTTTGAACTCCCGATACTATTTAAATTGTTTCTTTAAAGCAAAAGACTTGTCTGTTGGGGTCCCTTAATATTGTTGTAACTGAGTGATGATGAAGGGGAGGAAGCCGAGAGCTGCTGAAGGGAAGCGAAGGAGCAGAAGTGATATTTCCGTAGCTGACACTTTAAATATGACACCACTAATATACAATGTTTCTTGACAAAAATGTATCACTCAAGGCATTTAAAGAAGGCATTTAACATACAAATATGAAGAGCAGTGCTGGAAGGATCAACCGATCTTTACCAATCGCTCTGTTAACTATTAGGATTTTATGTTGCTCTTTTTCTGGATTAATGTGCTAGCAGTGAGGGAAGTACTTTCAGGGCCCTAAACATCCTTTGTAATGCATGTGGGAAGACAAGTCAGGATATTTCTGTCAATATTTGGAACTTGAAAAATATTCAGATAACATTAAGATAAAAAAGTTGCATTTAGTTAAAACAGAAGTAGAAGTGATCAATGGATCTTTTCAAAGTTATGCAGTCAGATAGCAAAGCTCACTCTCATTCTCCAAAATTTATTACACTAAAACTGAAGGGAGGCAGAATTTCTTCATGTCAATCCCAAAGTAAAGTATTGTGTTGTGCTGTACCAGAAAGTGCTCCCAGGAGGTTAATTTTAGAGTTCACAAAAGATACATGAAGTACCATCTGAAGACTATCCCCTTATATGTCTCAAAATTCTGTCTGTCTCAAATTCCTGAGCTTGCCAGAAACACATACAAACACACACATGTAAATTGAATTATACCAGCATAGTTCCTTCTTCCTTAGCTGAAGTCTGGAATCTGCATCATTAGGTTTTGATCCAGGGAATTATCATATGTATTTCAGACGTGCAACACAGTAGATCCCACTGCAAAGATCCTCAGACTCTTCTCACAGTGAAAGAGAAATGGCTTAGACCCAATTGCTGTATTCCTTCCTAACCCAAAGTTGCTACGTGAAAGAATGAAACCTTTTGCCTGGTATGGTAATTCATTGGGTAGCCCTTGCTTCCCTGCCTTCCTGTGTGACTTTGAGCCATTCAGCTTGACCTTGTGATGAGCTCGACTTCTGAGTCACAATATACCCGACGTACTTGGTACACAGGTTAAATTGCGTACCATATGCAGAATCATTGATGCAGTTCTCAAGAGCATACTGCGATTCGTTCACAGATTGTCGCAAATGTAGACACCCAAGAGCTAGCAGTTTATTTCAGGCTGCCCATATGCATGAAGGATGTTATTGACAGTATGTTACTCAGGCATTACTGATAGGGGACCTTCGTCTTCAAATAGTAATGAAATATGAGTCATCTTGATTCAGAAATAGTGAATCAGAGTCATTCATTTGTCCATGAAAAATGTCTGTGCATACTTGAGAAAACAGCCATTATAATTAGAACTTTAAAAATTGCAGGTGTAAATTTCAGGTTTTTTTAAACACGATTATTTCCACATCCAAATGATTAACTGCCTATCAATGTCCTAAATTAAACACATAAACACTGTTATCTTATCAGCCATATGGTATGTCTTCACACGTAATCCTTTCTAGCTCAAAGACAACTTCGTGTGCAGTTATTTGAAAGCCCAATAAGCATTCAGTTTTTGTCACTTCGTGTAGGAAGAACGACGAAAGCTAGAGTGCTTAGGTAATCCTTAGTTCATTCATAATAAATACATCCCTTATGTTAATTGCAGACAACTTTGAATCTGCTGACATGCCGATCTTTCTTAGGGATTCTTAAAGAAGACGTGTTCTCCAGCATGCCATATGAACTCCTAGAATACTCCCATTGATGTCAACTGAGATGTACTGAAAAACATATGACCAAATAGATTTGTGATGGCCATATTCCAGGCAGTTCTGCCTAAAAAAATATAATTTTGACAAACAAAGTATTTCTGTGAGTTGTTCAAATTATTCCTTCTTGTATACCCCTTCTGTCACTTATCAAGTTTTTCACAGTCATCTTTATTGCAACAATCCAAAGACTTACAGGTTAATGAAGATCGTCAACATTCTGTTGATATTTACCAACTGAAAGAAGATAATCTATCTTTGTTTTATATTTTGCCTCTTTCCTGTTTTTATGTCTTTACTTTACTTTTCCCACTTCCTAAATTTATTTAATACACTCACCAGAAGTATTGCTAGGACTTTGTGAATGTTGAAGTAAATATCATCTTCTTTCTGATAGTTATCTTTTGTCATAAATCATAGTACTTTAACAA
Source organism: Tringa solitaria (assembly GCA_026413425.1). NCBI lineage: Eukaryota > Metazoa > Chordata > Aves > Charadriiformes > Scolopacidae > Tringa > Tringa solitaria. The sequence goes on from JAOXJM010000001.1 coordinate 124,999,311, forward strand.
TTTGTCAAGAGTTTCCTTATAAAAATGTACTTTAAGTTATTGTTTTAAAGTACCCATCATCAATCTAAGTCCTGTAAGTTATAACAACACCAAAATGACCTTTTTGTAAGTAGATGTGCCACTCTCAGCTCCTGTTTGAGTATATTTTTTAGCTAGATTATTTTTCACTTCTCTGTTAAATTCGTAAGTCCTGAGAATCCTTCCCTTATTCTGAATCTGTATTCATCTCACTTAAAAAACAACTCAGGATTAGAGTTCAGAGTGCCAATTATTGCACTACATTTCATCTCATGTAAATACCTTCCTCTATATAAATACATATTCTGCCACACTTGCATAATATCTAAATCTTTTAATCTATAGTCTAGGATGCAAGGGCGATTTAGATACAAAAGTTAAACTCAATCAGTGAAACACAACGCTATCTCCACTGTATTGCTACCTCCAAAAATCAGCTTTCCATTTCCCTTCTAATCCAGCAGATATTTAGACCATCCATGCAAAGTGAAAAAGCTTCAACAGGACACTGGAGTCTGACTGCCTGGCTAGGCAGTAAGGGCTGAAGTTGGAGGATTTGGGTGGGCTTTAGCTCCTCAGCCAGTACACAGATCTGGTGCTGGCGAATGCTCAGATGATCAATGGACCACTAAGCATCATCGCTAGTCTGAGTTTCGATCAGGCCTTCAGGAAAAATACTTCAAGGAACAGGGAAGGTGTAGATCCTCATAGGGACAGTGCATATATAATCCTTTAGACATAAATTGTCAACTCAGTCTGGGACTAGGATTGGATCCAGCTGCACCTGCACTCCTCTCTGAGAAGGAGTTTGGAAAGCAAGGGGGTCCTTTCTGAACTTCATTACTCAATGGAGGATCTCCCTGACAGTTCCATCTGACCCTGTTCTCTGTGCAGTAAATAACCAAGTGTGTCTTGCCATCTCAAATCTTGTTAATAGACTGCCACATTTACCATTTATCCTGTTAAATCTGTTTTATATCAATAAATGCATTGTTGCTTCTCTTTATAAGTGAAGTGCATCACTCCATCTGCAATAAAAGCCTGCATTTGTTTCCCAATTGCAGAAAAACATAGAGAAGATTAAAATCTTTGGGGACTTTAATATTCTTGTATCATTATAGTCCTTATGTGAAGAAGGCAA
>JAOXJM010000001.1:125004624-125023398 GCA_026413425.1 Tringa solitaria
TTGCTAAGTGGAAGTGGGGGAGGAATTTCTCTATTATTTCTCTGCAAGCAATTGGTCAGCTAAAAGGATTTTTTAAGTGTAGGCATATAAATAAAAATTAGTCACAATCAGTTGTATCTGAGGAAAGTGAATTTGAATATGTAGGACAATATGTTTTCAATCAGAAACATTATGAAAAAGCAGAAAGATATACAATAATTTTTTTTAACAAGTCTTTCTGAAACAATCAAATCACAGTATTATGCTAGTCAATGAAAAAAACAAAGCATATAACAAACAACAGCTCTTGTTACTCATAAGACCAGACAAGAGAGAGTTTGAAGTAACCTTTTCTGGCCCCCAAAATGCATACAATGTTTGTAGTGGGTCCTCAGAATCACCTATTTCACTCTATACATTTATTCCCTTTGGTCTGCACTACAGCCTAATGTAGACACAGCTCTCCTTTTCCTTTACCCTTCCCCTTCCTTCTTAAAATAAAGAATAGGAAAAGAAGCTATCTGAGAAACAAGATTCTCCCTATGCAGGTAACAAGCTTTGGGAAAGCTAGATATGTATTAAAGTCCATTTATTTAAGATACATTTCCTTAGAAAAAAATAAAAACAATGCTTTGTTTTAAAGAGCCTGACCAGACAGCGACAATTTTGTCTTCCCTATCCAGCCTTTGCAAAGATTTGATGGGAAGTGGCGCAGTTGTGATTTGGATGGGTGTTACATTGCTGTGCAGCCCTTCCTACATTAGATGGGCAGAAGAATAATTGCTGCATTGGTCCTTGCCAGACTTTTCAAAACCTTCTTACTTCTACTTCCCCCAGTAATTTTGCTCATGAGCTAGAGATATCTCAGATCTCAACACAATTATTGACACACAGATAAAAAGAGAAATCACACACTCAAACAGAACAGCATAAGTGATATAAGTATCTCAGGAAGCATGTGTGGTATCTGACAAAGTCAGTGTAAAATAACTACATTTACTGAAAACACTCTGGAGAATGAGGAGCTTTCTGCCTAGTTTGATGCAGAGATTGTTGTTTACACGTTTGGGTGTTTTTACACTATGGTTGCATATGTAAGCAAAAGAAAGAAAATTTTGTATTTTTTTTTATTTTGACTCATTTTTACAAGTCATGGTGGCCTTAAATATCTTGCAATAGTCTTTCACTTGACTGAGCACAAATCATACTTGTACAAATTTATGGAGTGGAGCTTGATTTACCTTCTCTGTGTTTGCTATGTCTGAATAATAAAAGGATATTTTATGTCCAGAAAATATATAGAGGCAGCTTTCATATTAAAGTGAGCCATTTACTCTTTAGATGAGAAGCATGAAGAGCAATTCCACTGCCTTGAGGAAAAACAACAGCAAACTCTTAAAATCTCAAAACAACTCAAAACTCTCAACAAAAGGTAAAATTTCTAGACAAAACTTATTTCCCTACACATGAACTTCAGACAAATTTTGAATCTTTTTTAGAACAAGCACACATACCCAAATCTCTTCTCTAGAGCTTCTCCCCAGGTCTCACTGTCTTATCTCTTCCCTATTATCATGGCCTCTTGCATTCTCCCCCAGCTTCTTCATACGACCTAGGGTTCCTATCCACTGCCACTTCCATGATATGCCTATCTGCACTGCTACTTCATACCTTCATTGTATTTAGAACTCTTTCTGTGGAGAAAAAGGAATACTTTTATATTGTCTAGAAAAATGGGAAAAATGCCGTAAAACTGTACACCGCAGCTCACAAATTAGTACTGTATATCTCCACACACGATAAAATAACTTTCTGTGATTATTAGTACTATATGTCTGCTGACCACATTTTTAATTGCAAATTCAATATAAAATTCACATCAGAAACAATTCTGTGTTCACCAATATGTAGCCTAGTGTGTTTCTAGTCTGTCTGGTGTAACTTACTGCACTTTAATAAACATTTTTGTCTACAGAAACATATTCAGTTTGTATTGTCCAAGTTGTAGTGGGTGTAGTAAAATACATTTACAAGACAGATTTGTTATCCAAACTATGACTCTGTGACTCAGTGTGTGCATATAGTAAATCATTTCTGTAAAGAGGTGTTATATTTGCATGGGACTCCAGAATAGAGTTGCATTGAACATGACATAATAACAATATGCATACTATTCTTTTTCTTTTTCCCCTACTGTACAACAAATTTCATTCTTCAGCTCACTGTCATCTGCTTCTTGTCCTTGAAGAAAATCTGTAACTTCACTCAAGGGAAAAAAATGAAGGGCAGATGAAGTTGGACACATGATCCTATATCGCTCTCTCCTTTACAGAATTTTTGATTAATCAATAAAGGCTGGATTATCAGGGCATAGTTATGTCATTTTTTGTTGCATTTTTATTCTTGACATACATTTCAGAGGAATAACTTCTAATAAACAAACAAGTGTTACCTACTTGAATGTTACCATCTATCTCCCTTTTCTCCACTAAGCACACTTAAAAAGAGAAGACCTGTGGAAGTATCTGTAAAGGTGCCTTGGTGTACCCATTCAATAGATCACTGCAGCAACTTTGAAAGCAGTCTTGTCGTATAACTGCTGTAGTTGCCAGACTGTGTGGAGATGATTTTGAAGTTTACAGATCTGAAAAAGAAAGAAAATCATATTCAAGGCTTTCCAAATTGCCCAAGTGTGTCTATGACTTTGCAATGGAGGTGATAACAGTAAGAATTCTAAGAAATTAACTTTAAACCAGGTGATTTGCTATTACCCAGTACTACTCGATACTGTTCATACATCTGAGCAAGATCATTTTGGTTTGAGGTCCAACTCATATAATGTGTATTTCCATTTTTATTAATTTCATACTACTATCTCAGAACAGCAATGCAGCATTGACATATGTACTTTAAATAAAGCACTTCAAAGAAACAATTAATCTATTTCTTCCCTCTGACAATAATGAAAATCCAGTCACCTAGCTCCATTATCAAATGACAACATCCAGTCAGATGAATAACATTTCAGCAAATGACTTGGAGCCCTGATGCCACATGGTATGTGTCGTGGATCAGGATCCTGGCATCTGACCCATCAACTTCTATGGCCTGAGAACTCTCTTTGCAAAAAATAGTAGCTGGCATACATTCATCTTATCAAACAGAGAAAATAAAAACATGTAGCAAATCTATGTGTGTATTATGAATCTTTTGCAAGCACACAATAAATGCTGTTGATATGTCACAAAAAAGCAACACATCTAACACCTGCTGCTCTTCGTGCTTCAACTAATTGCTCTGTTAGCAGACTGCTGCTGACTTCAAAGACTGATGATTATGCAGCTAGTGATGGGGAGGCTCATCAGAGGGAAGGAGAATAGTGGGGGTATAAGCAATTAGCAAATGTTTTCACAGCCACCAAGGAGGGTGAGAACAGTATCTGAAGATTACATTGCATTGTATTACATTACACTGATTTTTAAATGACTACTACCAGTGCTGTTCCTAAAGTGCTTTTGTGGGTTGGATTTTTGGGTTGTTTGGTGGGATTTTTTTAGCATCCTGTAAAATGTTAATTCTCATTGCCTTGGCAAAGTCACAGGTAGATGTGTTAAAGCTGCTTTTCAGCTCCCTGCTAACATTTGATAAATAACTTAAGACTCTATTGAATCTTGCCATTTTTTTTAAAACTGATAAAGTTCCGATTTGGCAGGTGGTGAAGCAGGAAAAATATCTGGTAAATCCATATGGCCACAATTTACTGTGTCTGAAAGCAACAATGATTTGGGAAATAAAAATCAATAAGAGGCTTTAAATTACTGAAGAAAGGCCTTAGGCCAGTTTGCTTATATTGGATATTTAACCAAGCGTAAAAAACTCCAGATCTGAAAGAATATCATAAATTTCAAAATTTGAGAGGAAACAAAGCAGATTTAGGACATTGCCAATCAAATTCTTTTTACACAGACAGGACTGGAAACACAGGGAAAGCGATCCTGTTGTTACTCACACTATCAAACCGAAAGCAAAAAGTTAATCAAATATCCAATTATTCTTAAGTCGCTGTTTTCTAGGATATCATACCCCTCATATAGTAACTATATTCCTGCTGTATGATATACATATTTTATTCTGTGTTTCAGGAAACCATAGCTGGTTTTGCCCTCGATCCTGTCGTTCTGAACAGCTACCAAAACTTTGGCTGAATTTTGAGTGCTTATGCATTTTCTTAATTCAGACTCCATTGAAGTGGAAGGAAACTGTGAATATAAAATGGTAAGGCAAAAAACCCAGGATACAGATAAAGCCTTTCTTGGTTTTACTTAATAGAAACTTGGTGACAGCTATAATGGCAATGGTATCATCTATTCTGTTTTCATTTCTCATATGTTTACAGTAACTTTTATATTCCTGGAAAAATCCAAAGTGGTAGAAGGAATATTTCAGTGGGAGAGATGTCAGCAGTAACAACAGTAATTCAACAACTGAATTCTTGTCTGCATGAGAAATAACATGTTCAGCAAGTCCCTGTCCAGTTAAAATGTTTCTGCTGGAACAACTCCAGACATGCCCGTTTTTCAGAAGATTTTTTTTTTTATTATTTTAGGAGAATTTCCTGCTCTATTAATTCTATTTGAATACAATTCCATTTGCTCTTCAAATATTTTCAACAACCAAAATTTTGAAATAGGACTTTCTTTTTGCCATCACTGGAAATACATTTAGGACTCCACTTCGTCAAAGCTATAGCAGAACAGAAGCTCTTGCAGCCTCAGAAGTAGAGAAAACTAGGGAAAAAAGAAGGTGAAAATTGGTCATAAGAAACAATTTCAGGAGAAATCTGCATTTTCCAAATACAAGTTTTTGTCGCATTTTGGGGAAAATGGACTCCGTTGTCTTAAACAAATGCAGTTCAGATGTAGTATTCATGAGACAAGGGCATGAGGGAACGAGGTAATTAAATACATCTTCCATCTATTATTTTTTGCTGCATCTTATGATAAAAACTATTGAACAGGAAATGCAGAGATACATAAACTGGTTTTGAGACAGCACTTTCAATTAAAGGATTGTGGGGTTTATTTCCAGTGCTGTCAGGTAGCAAAGCTGATTTTAAGAAACATGCTTTTTATTGCCAGTTTTGAAACAAGGAAATTCTCAATGGTTAATGAAAGTGTCTAAATAATATGGCTCAGTATAAATTTGTTGTACAAAATCAAAGGAAGAACAATCATCTATTACTGAATCTTATGGAAGTTATGATAAATAATGTGCTAATGTTTTCCAAAAAATGCTGCAAAATGCAAATTCAAGGAATAATTGATTCTTTCTTTCTAATTAGCCTTGACCTTATAATCAAATGTTAAAACATGGTTGTATAACAAGACTCTTTTCAAGAACTTATGTGCTATTTATTCTTGGAAAGGAAACATTTAGGCAATGTAGATTTGTGCGAAGACATTTCCTTTATGAGCATTTTTGGCTTCAATCATAGAATCACAGAATGATTGAGTTTGGAAGATATGCCAGGAGATCATGTTGTCCGAATCCCCTGCTCAAGCAGGGACACCTAGAGCTGTTTGCCTGGGACCCTGTGCAGATGGCTATTGAATATCCCCAAGGATGCAGACCTGATTACCTCCCTGGGCAATCTGTGCCAGTGCACAGTCACCCTTACAGTGCAAAAGTGTTTCCTGATACTCAGAAAGGGCCTCCTGTCTGTCATTTTGTGCCTATTGTCTCTTTTACGCCTCTTTTAAATGCTTAGAACAATACTTTCAGGGGGGATCAAAGGAACAAAAATCTTTTAAAATTACAGGAGCTTGCAAAGATTCTGTTTTCAAACAAATATTAATTATTTATTTTTATATACTATATTTCTGCCTTTTTGACAAGCTTTTTGAGTTTTTTGCCTTCAGATTATCTGCTGAAATGAAATTGTGAACCTTTTCAGGCTAGATAATCTTTGAATGAAATTATATTTTAGATTCAAATAGCATCAAAAAGACATTGAATTCCAATCATATTCCAAGCATATTCCAAGCATACTTCCCTGACACTTTATGAGACAAATGGGTTTCAATATGTGCCTAATGTAACTCCAGTGACATCAACAGAACTACAGATAAGATCTGTTTAATCCATTTAACAATATTACCTAAATAAAAACAGAAATGAACCCCAAAAAATATGTTAGCAGCTCATAAAACAGCAAAGTAGATATTTAAGAGCAATAATGTCCCTGAAATAAATACACGTCTGATAAATCTGAACTTGTGTTAAAATCTTTATCTAACATTTATGCCAAGACTACTAGAGCAGTAGATGAAACAAGCACAAGTAAAAACAGATGCAGGTGGTTCTTTCTGCTAGTTGAGATGAATTGTAAATGAAATTTGAAGTGCTCTTTCTAAAGTGGCTAGTTTTGCAGCTATGCTTGGACTTGACCACTGAAGTAACATTAAAAATTATTATTTGGGTTCCTTGAGACCGCAGTTTTGAGTGTGTGTATTTTGAAGAGAATAGGTCTAAAATAATATTTATTCCCATGACTACCCAAGGCAAAAGCTGGTGGGAACCTCCTGATAAATAGATTTTTTTTATAATAATATCATGTGTCTTTTCAGCTGGGTGCAGAAGTTAGGCAACACTGCTTTCACAGGTTACAGGCATCAGTACAGAAACCTAATCTACCTATTTAAATTAGGTAAGTGGTTTTTTTTCCAAGAGCTTTCAGCAAGAAACAGCAAGCAGCCATCTGAGTAACGGGGTGGGGGAAGAAAGAAATTTGGGAAGTCCAGAAAAAAGGGTAATTAATCTTTTTTTTTTTTTTTATGTGTCATTGAGTTGAATGGTTCCTGTGCTGATATTTAATTTGCAAATATTTATCCATGCTGCGGTAGATATAAGGGGAATGTATCTATCCATCTAACAGAAACATCTTTTCCAAGTGATTTACGTATATATTGAAAGGTATATGTAAAATTACATTGATTATTTTAATACAAATTATCTTTATTTGTTTGAAAAAATACAGAATATTCTTGTATTCCAATGCTGTGATGTAGTGGCAGACAGGAAAGATAAAATGTCTTTATCTGTTCTCTGTATAAGTCCAATTCCCAGCTCTTGGAGACAACCACAAAATACAGCACAAACAAAGGAAAAGTGAAAATATTACAAACATTTAAAAAGAGTGCTTTCCTTGTGGATTTTCCATTGAATTAGAAGCTTTGGTCACTCATGCTCCCTAAAACACTTAGTCTTAATGAGTATTCAGAATCTTTATCATACGTAACATGAACAAGACAGGAAGTCAAAATCCTGCCCTCAGATAAATGGACACACTTTATCTGGCAGAGGATGGGACTGGAAGCTGCAGGCAATTCCCGTACTCCTGGCTATTGCTGCAGTGCTATGAGTTCCTCAAGGGCTATAACAGGAAACGGAGTGTATGTCTCTCTTCCAATTATGTTAAAAGCATCTGATCTCATTTTAGACCCCTCAATAAACCTGCTGTATGTAGGTACGTTATACGCACAGTGGAAATCTTCCTCTCTTTTTTTCCTGAAAAAGCTGTAAATACATATTTATTCTCATCCTTTTTTCTCCCCCCTTGCTAAATAAGATAAAATAAGTAACCTTATTGTTCAGATAACACAATCTCTTGTCAGGCAGAGCACAGAGTCCCCAGCACATTGTAGAGGTTAATCAGTGCCAGTCAGAAGCAGAGCTGAGCCTTGCAGCCCTTGCTGAGCTGTGTGCTACCTTTTCCTTGCTCATTGTACTAGAGAGCAGTCACTTGCTGCCTAGACCAAATTGTTCTTGCACTCACACATAACATTTTCAACACCTACCCCTTCATCAGAATTGTAAATACATTTTTAATTCTCTTCTGGCATTTGGGACTACCAGAATATAGCAGCAAGAAAACATGTTTCTTTTTTTATTTTTTTTTCCCTAAAAAGGTAACTTGCTTCTAGCAGAACTTTTTTTCAGACTTCCAGATAAGTAGACTTGTTTCTCCTGTGTTTTTTATATTACTTCCTTCAATGGAATGAAATAATATTTAATTTGTTCCTGCTTCTAATTCTTTTTTTTTTTGCCAGTATTTTCCTGTGCTGTTCTTGGCTAAGGAAACAGAAAGATTTGCAGACACTTTAGATAGAAGTCAAAAGCAAGAGGAAATATTTATAGCTGAAAACATATAAGAATTTCTGCAAGTCCCACACAGAGAAAGGATAAAAGTACAGAACTTTCCAAGAAGGTTAGTGGCACTGTTTTTCCAAATCTAGGAAATGCAGTGTCATTTTTCAGAAGCCATATGAAAAAGTATCACAAGATCCCTCAAAAAAGAATCTCCTGAAGTCTTTTGTTATCCTCATCACCCCATTCTTCTGGATGTTCTTGTTGGAGCACACACCAGAGGCAGCTTCCAGAGACATGCAGAGACACCAAAGATGAATGGAAGAATGAAAGATACACACCTTACAGACATTTTGAAGGACAGTTTATGTAGGACAGTTTATTGAGGAAGGAAGAGAAAACTTGCCCTTCATAATAACCTGCTGTGCTCACACTGTAGAATTATGAGAACTATAGAAGGAAGGAAGCTGCATGTCAGCAAGAGCTGTAAGTCTGTCATCAATAGGGATCGGTTTTATGGAGGTACGGCCTCCTTCCCTCACATACGTCTGCTCTGGTAAGCACCAGTAAACTGGCTTATCTGATACCCTGGTAATGGTTGTGTCTCCAGGGCCCTCATGAAGGTAAATGAATGGGCACTCCCCAGACAAAATCCTTACAAGACCTTTGATTTTGGGTTTGAACTTAAAATTCATGAGTCTGCATTCACAGCTTTAAGAGACTGTAGTTTCCACGTCTTGTCTAGAGAAATCTGTTTTCCATGGCGTATAATTGGATATTTTGTTTCTCTGGGAAAACTAAAACCATTAGTATACAAGAAGGCTCTGCAGAACTTTCACTTTTCAGGCAAGTAGGGTGACTGACAGAGAAATTGCATCAGTTCCTTAAGATGATAAGGGAAGTATCTTTAGCTGGCTTTAAATGTAATATAAATTTCAGGTTCCTTGCTGCAATCGTATAAACTTCCTCTCATGAGAAAGCATTTAGTCTATGCTAAGCAAGTGTGCTGAAATGGCTTCTTGGTGTGATGCTGCTCTGTGAGCCTTGAGTAAGAAACATGTCATCTCATTTAATAGCTTTGCATGCTTGATACACCTGATACATGCGCATAACTCAGATTTTCTGTACAGAGAGACCATTATTTTTAAATCTGGTGAACATTGAGACATGCAGAGGAAGACAGCTGCAAAGGAGTGTAAGAGCTTGGTCTGGTCAGGAAATGAAGGATTTCAGATTGTGAGAGAAAAAAAATTATTTCCTGTAAAGGACCTAATACATGTCCCACAACCGTTTGTGATGCCAATAACTTATCTTACTGACTATTCAATCCACATGGTTTAGCCTGGTTTAAGCTAACTATTTTTAGTTAAAAGTGTGTATTTAATTGAAGAGTATCATAAAGTATTGACTATTAAACAGAAATCTGCTGTATAATTCACAGTGCAGCTTTAATAAAAGGCAGCTTAGATTGTTTCAAATAGGGAAAGACAGGCTCATAGGTTTTGCAGGTACTAGAGTGCTCAAAGGAAACACTGAGGTTCAGGGCAGCAAAGCATTTCAAAATGAAATGCTTTATGTCAAATGAACAACATGGCACTGATGCTGATCCACATAAAGAAGCAGCTTTGGTGCAGTGTCCCCAGGCTCTGGATGATCCAAAACCTAGTTCACTTTGTGCTCACAGACAGGCTGAAAAGAAGTATTGGGTTGAACAAGTCCACAATAAAAATGTAGATGGCGTGACACAGCAGTTTATATACATTACTGATATTGCTGCTCTCATCTTTAAGAGAGCTCAGGAAAACTGCATAGATTCACAATGTCCCATTTGGAGTTCTAATGAGTGTTTAATGATAGTTTGAAATTCAAATTCACAGTCAAAGGTGATACTCACTACTGAAGACAAATGAGAACACTAGTGATTCTGCTGCTGGTGTGCCTGCGTTTACTGGTGACAAATGATAGAAATGACCTGTGCTGTACTGTCATGACAAGGCACTGCATCATCCCTGAATTATTTTTTTAAAGTTGGAGGGGAAGCCTGGTGTCTTTCATCCTGAATTGATCTGTGTGATGCTAAAAAACGAGCCTGCTGACAACAGAACATAATACCTCAAAAAAATATAAGGTAGATAATAAAGATCGAGATTTTGCAGCAAAACCTGCTTGAAAGTCTGGAAGAGGGAAGCTGTAGGACAGGAATGTTTGGTCATTAGAATTATAGAAAGAGGGTGGATTTTGACAGGACCTAGCAAAGATGTTTTCAGTGGTGCTTTTTTATCTTGATTCTATTCATAAGGTTAAATGGCTAAATCCTGCCCTGTTTCTGTGTAGTTTGAAAAATACAGTCTTTCCCTAATTCTAACAAAAAAGGCTTTTGAGAAGTCTTAGCATTCCCACCCTCAAGTCTGTTTTCTGGTGTATTTAGGCTTCACAGTAGACTCTCTGCAAAGTCTGTTTCAAATTAAACCTTTTAGCTCTTATAAATGGGGAAAGCATGCAAAGGTCTTAAGCATGGAATGTGCTAATTGAAGCGTACAAAATAGAAACATGATTCAAGACACTTTAAGGAAGAGAGGAAAGAAAATTACTTGAGCATCGTATCACCATGGGATGTCCTAAAGTCCAAGAACAAGCAACAATACAAGTATTTTAAAAGACAAATGAATGATGTTCATTTGGCGTTAACATAAAAAAAAACCCCAACCAGTAGGTAGATTTAATGATAGAGAATTACATTTCAGAAACAATTTCCTTTCTTATTCATTATATATTCAATTATTTTCCCTTATATTTTTGAACGGATAAACCTAACTCTAAATATTCTGACACATAGCTCTCATACCACACCTCTGGGCACTGCAAAAACATTTTTCTATGGCAAATTCCTTGAATGTCTGTCACCCTAAAGTTTGTTGTGCTTCCAAGAATCTATAGAATGATCTACTACTAAACTGGCTTCATTGTAAATAGAATCATAAATTGTGAAGTTATGGAAATACATATTTCTTGTCAAGGGAGTTGCCAAGTTTCTTTGGCAAGGAGAGGGGTATTATGCAGGAAGTAGCTGAGACTCTGCACTAAAGGCGGGTGTCAGTCTGAATTCTCATAAGTTGAGATAAAGTGGGGTTTTTTCTCTCCCTTATGTAGACACAAGATCAGAGCAAAGTGTAGAAAGATCTCCTATTCTGCTGCACATAATCTTTAGAAGGAAAAAAACAATAAATGGATTTTAACAGTTACAGTGTGGTATTGAGACTCTTGCAGAGCTCCTAGGTCTTTCTCTTTTTACTTAATTTTCAGTGGCTAGGGACTGTTTCTTAATTTTGTACAAATTAGGCCCCAAAAGAGAATAAGAAAGTTTGTAAACAAAGTAGAATGGCCCAATGAGGGAGACTGAGAAGTATGAACTTTGTGTGATACTGATGCTTCTAAGTACTTGCCTGGTATGTGAGATCGAGTCCCTCTCCAAATACTTGTTAATTATTTATATAAAAATGAAATAGCTTTCATGAAAGTAACCATAGCAACTCCTCTGCTGAACACTTGATCATCTAACAGGACAGTCATTATGGTGACTGAGGCTTATTTTCAAGTCAGTAATCCAGTTAAGGGAGTATTTTTTACTTGCATTTTAGGAGTCAACCACTACCATTAAGCTATTGGTTATTCTGTGCTGTAAATTGTGGGATTTTCTCTCTCATTTTGATGAGGCAAATCCATTATGGAGGTAAAATCCTAGTCAGCAGAGCTGACATAGTCTTGCAAATGTACCAAATAGTGATTCCAAGCAAGCAACATTCGCAGCACCCAAAAAATGCCTTACTGAAAATATCTGATCACTTTTCACGGAGGCTATTATCCTCCTTTTCTCTCATTGTCTTGGTTATTCTTTGGAAGAAAGTGACTCCATTAATTTGGTTAGAACCCTTGTTTTGCACTCTGGTTTAAATAAATTATAGCAATGATAAGATTATTCTCCTTCCCTCAAATCAAACAGCAGTCTGGTCAATAAATGAGAAGCAGACCATTCCTTCCACTCACTGTGCCCCAACAAAAGGCTGAGACTCATCTAATATGAAAATGTTCCCAGCTTTCTAAGATGATTAAATAAGTCATAAAGTCAGAGGAAAATGTTGTGAGGGAAAGCAATATTATTCATTCTGAGGAATATAAGCAATCGCTTATATATATTATTACACAGCCAGGATTGCAGATGCCCAGAGAGAAACAAAAGGTAACTGCAGCAAAACAACTGGGGCTAACAGAAATAACTCACAGAACCAAAGAAGAGCAAGGGGCCTGTGAAAGTCATTCCAAGGTGAGAAGGAACCACTTCAGAATGAAACTAAGCCTACCTCTCTAGAGCAGTCAGCACTTCTACCATAAAAGGTAATAATGAAAGATGTTAAATAGATCAATACTGTAGTTCTGTGAATCAACTTCCCTTTTATCTCTCCAACACCAAACCCACTCATCATCGCCACAGCTCTTTCTCCCTAGTCAGAACACATTACCTAACAGTCATATAATTGTAAGAGTGCTGTCTCAGCCCGTGGACCTGGTAAAACCTTTCTGAGGACACCTAAATCATACGTTGCCTTCTCCAGACTGTGCCTCTGCATCACAAAGTCATTGAATGCATTATCAAAGAGGCTCAGGCTGGAATTCCATTTCATTTTTTTTGTATTGATGGAGTTCCAGCTCAGGCACCTATATTTCATTCAGCCAGACAGCATAACATTAGAAAATGTAATTTCTTCTGTATCCCCCATTTCATAGGTAAACCCCTCAACCCTTCCAAGAAACAAACAAACAAACAGATGAAACAGACAGAGATCCTTGAATAGCCAACAATTTTAGCTGCATAAGGCAGGATCTTATTGATTTCCACAAATATTACAACAGGGTGTTCGGGTAGTTTAAATCAACAGAATCTTTTTTATCACTGTAGATTTGTAAATTTGTACTAAATTTCTTAAAATGTATGACTGCTGAACATAATATTAGGACCTGTTTTACATTTGTCTGTTTCTAAAGGCTGTATTTCTGACATCCTTCATGTTGAGCTTCAGGGATAATTTTCTGTTAGACCTCTTTTTCACTAAATAAACCCACTGGTTCAGATGGTTAAGTTCAGCATCCATATTTGGTGTCCTTGGAAAGACCTGCTGTCATAGAAAGAAACAGTGTTGCCTCCTCCTCTTACCACAGATCAATAGAAATTCTAAATGAAAAACAATAAGTAAGATTCTTTCATAAATGCTCGATATTTTGCTTGGTGTGAGGGAAAAAAAATAATTATTTTAATTTTCTTTATGTGCTAATTACATGTTACTTTTAGTTTGTTCACTTTACCAGAGAAATGCAGCTATATCTGTCAAGAAACTGAAGGCAGTTAAACCTTCTTTCTCAATCTCATTTTTCCAAGGCAGGATTTTTATTTTTTTTCCATCCTTCTAATAACCCATACAGAACAGCATGAATTTCTCTAAATTAGCAGTTGCTTGCTTTCCTGTTTGGATATATTAAAATGAAATCTGTTATAAATTATTTTGGGGTTGCTTATATTTATTTTGTCTTACAAATTGAATTTGCTTTTTACTTTGTAGCAAATGAACACTAACTTTCTCCCATTTTTATCTTGTTGCTGTTCTATACAGCCCTCATAACTTTCCTCTTTGAAGCAACCTTACAATTTTCTGAAAATAATTCCCTGCAGTTAACAATATTTCACTGACATTTTTCATCTGATCTTGAAGCATGTACATTTTAAAATAAAAGAATACATGAAATAAACATGCAGTTTACGTCACACTTCCTGTATGATATACCACCTAGTAATTTTTCTACTGCAAAGAAATAAACTCATAACCATTAAGTCCATTTTTCCTCCAAAGGTAAATCAAAATGCTACATAGTTTGGAGGATTGGAATGTTCCTATTTTTTCCCTATAAGCCTTCTCTCCCATTCCCAGATCAACATGACATATATATTAGGGCTTTACCGGATGCCAAAAGGGAAAAAATATTGTGCGCGTGTGCCTCCGTGTCTGTGTTTGTGTGCAGCTGGTGAGTAACAATTAATGATGATCATGATGATTACAGTCCTTGGTATTTTGGGGATTCTCACCTCCCTCTCAGATCTAGAATAGATAATAAATGCAGTACACAGCTGCACACTGCAATTTAGATGTCTTCTCCCAGCAGTTCTGTGAGCTGATTATCAAAGGCAGTTGTCTCTAAGTCCTGCAGACTTCTGTGTGAAATCTAGGTGCTCAGAAAATATTTTACATCAGGTTTCTCTTTCTATGTTTACCCACAGTGGACATTTACATTACTTTTTTTTTTTCATAATTATGAATTAGTCTAGATCATCACTTGATTAGACAAATTATATATGGTAGGATTGACTAGATCTGCTAAAATTTTCTACAACAGGAACAGAGGAAGGCAAACAGACTCTGTGTGCAGTGATGGCTGAAAATGTCAGGTGCAAAAAGTGAGTTCAGACTCCTTCAGGTAAAGGAGAGGATGAAAACTACCTCCCATGCCAATAAAGTATAACCCAGTAGATAAAAAATAGATGCAAATTCCTTCTATACAGCAATTTTCAGTTATTTCCTAACTAGAAAATTCTGTAAAAACTCTTTATTGAGTTCAATTATTTGCCAGCTGTCTTGTGAAAATAGTTCCAGGATAACAGAAGAGAAGAGAAATAACTTTTTTTTTAATTCCGAATTTCCTAATACTGAAAATTCATTCAGTAGATCAGAGTTTTAGAGATCTGACAGCTCAGTGTCTGCCATACCTTATATTAGGCAAAACAATAGTCATCTGAGGACAGACTAAATGACTTGACCAAAATGACTCCTACAGAAATGGGTTAAAGTGACTCATCTACAGTGTCTTTTTTCCAGCAGTTTAAGGCATTTTGGTCTTCCACTGTACAAACAGATCATGCACACACATATATAGAAACAAAAGGCAAAGTAAGGTTTTGGGGTCTTTTTTAACACTTTAGTTATAAGTTTCTCTTTCTCCTAATACCTGCTTTCTTTTGTTTCCATCAATTTATTTTTGCAGTAGCAGATCTAAGGAGATTTGTAAGCTGACTTTCTGTCAGATGAGATAGGGAGATACATTGTCTGGGTATTTTCTACACAGAATCTATTTTGTATATACTCTCTCTGTAGCCCTGGAACAGCGCACAGGTAATCCTGCTTTCCAGAAAGCTTCCCCAGCTTTCAGCAAAGCCCAGAAGCCCAGGTCTCAGAAGCCACTAGATCCCAAAGACTGCCACCCACTACTGGTGCAAGCCCACAGCAGATTCTGCTATCTGCCTTAGCTGCCCTATAATGGCAGAGGGAAAAGCCCTAGTATTTAGAACTTTACTGATTAAAACTTAACAGATAGTGAACTTCCTTACCAATCTGTAACAGCAGTTCCAGAAGATCAGCACCCTGATCTTCTCTAAGAGCTTGGTGACAAAATTAAACCCCTCAGGGGAGGCCTTCATTAACTACACATCATTATCTTGATTAAGCAAAGTCTGTATCTGGTTATTGCAAGGTACGTTGCTTATGCTTGTAGGTAACTGCCGTGTGCCTGCTATGACAAATGATAAATCTGCTGTTTCACCGCTAATATTGATATGATGAAAGATAAATCCCTTTGAACACTTTTAAATACTTCGGCTTCTATTATAATTAAATAAAATAATGGAAAGGCTTTAATATCAAGAGCATTATTTTTCATCCTGTAGCAGTCAAATTCCCGTTTCTTTGGAAAAAAAAAATTAAAAAAAAGTTTACTTCAGTGTGGCACAGTTTCAGGGATACCTATCAAAATTAATGTAGCATATCAAAATAAATAAAGACATGGACATTCACAGTTCTTTAAATTTTCTATAAGACATCACAGAGTTGTTGTACAGTATATCAATTTCTCAGTTTATTAATTTTTTTACCTTTTCTTTTATTTGAAAGACCCAATTTGCCACATAGATTACAAACTTTCAGGGCATCACAGACCCTTGGATTTAGTACCTGATAGTCCTTTCTTAGGCTTCTACAGTTGCCACATATTGTATCTTCAGACTTTGAAACAAATATTCTCACTTTGCCAATAGTCTGAGCTGGCTGGTTGGATCAACAGTGTCCTGTACTAGCTTAAATGAAATATAATTTGCTCATTCATTCATAGAGACAAAAGTCCCAGAAAAAAGAAGGATCATTAATTTTTGGAAGACTAAAAATTAATTAAATTGACACTTTTATTGTTATATGTGAACACGTTCTTTTACTAAAATGGAAAATAATGAGAGTACAATATGCAATTTTCAAGAAAGAAGTCATAGAATTATTAAGAACCTATGGGCTATGAGAACGCAGGTGAAAAGAGTAGGTAAAATACCAGTACACAGAGAGAAAATGTAAGTTTCCTGTTACCTTGTAGCTATTATTTTACCTTACATAGTAAGTGAAATGATTCTGTTATTCATAAACATTCGAGCTTTCCTTGGAGTGATTGTAACTTTTAAATACAATTTGCAGCTTTCCTTCTTTCTTTTATCTATAAAAGAGGTAATAACCTTAAGAATTTAACCATGTTTTTAGATATTATTTCAAATCATACCTGTTCCACCTAGTGTATCTCGTGGGAATGCTGAGTGTTACAGCTGTACGCTACCGTGAAATAAGATGAGACATTTACTCATCTACACTAGGAAAGTATCTCTATGCTGAACAGATGAAATTTAGAATTGCAGAATATATATCCACAATTAAAAAAAAAAAAAAAAAAGGCTAAGTTATCTGCACATCCATGGAAAACAATAAATCCTTCAGAGATATTCTAGGTACTGTAGGAATTCTAAGGATAATAGTTCCCTTAGAAACAGTACTGGAGAAATGTCAAATGTAACTAACAAAGTAATAAATGGGAAAAAAGAAAAAGAAAAAGACTATCATAAAGTTTTAATCTAATATTTACAGAGAAAACCCAACAAAGTTAAAGCCCTTATTCCCTCCACAGTGTCTTCAGTGTGATATTTGTTCTGAGAATGATCAATTATTAAATGCATAAAGTAGGAATAAATTTTCTTCTATGAACATATGGGCCTGACTTACCAGTCTATTGTATCGGGCTTTTCCTGGAATAATTCCACTCCTTTCAAGGAGTCACATCGATGTACAAGTGGCATATCATAGTGATACATCACTAAGCTTAACCTTTCTCCTAAATTAGAGCTTGGTTAAATTATTTCTCTCTCCATTTTATCTTGTTTGATCAACTACTTGCATAGATAGAAATATGGTGGATGGCGAGAGGAATCTGAGCAGGTGGGTACTATTATTTTTTGTTGCCATCAATAGCAATCTACCTTTATAGAATCACGTATCAGTTGAGGTTCTGTGGACCTCTGAAGGTCATCTGGTCCAACTCTCCCTGCTCAAGCAGGTTCACCTAGAGCCAGTTCCCCAGGCCTGTGTCCAGGCAGAGTTTGAATGCTGCTAAGGATGGAAACTCCACAAACTCTCTGGACAGCCAGAACTCAGTTCTAGGTCACACTGAAAGATACTACTAGTATCACATTGGACACATGGGCAGTCTATACCATCTGGTATTTCTGATGTTTCTGATTGAGTTTTCGTGGTAAAAAGACAATAGATTGAAAAATATAATATCAAAGTTACCAGTAAAGAGTTTAATTCACCTGAAATTCACCATTTGCAACTCACTATCCACAATCTTCCTCAATTTTAACTTCCCAGTGAGAAAGCTCAGCTAAAACAGGTAGATAAAGGTCCAGTTGAATACATTTCCATTCTATCAAAGTAATTAAAATCTGATATTTTATGATTTTGTTTTTCCAAAGTGAAAGGATCCTGGTAGCAGTTAGAATAGTGCATGAGATGATGTGAAACAGAAAATAACACTTTTTTTCCAATCAACTCTTTGCTTTACTTTTAAAGTTCAAAAAAGACAACAAATCAGATATTGCTGTGAAATAGGATTTCTACTGAAAATTTGAAAATCATTTGTGATCACTGTAAGAATTATCATTCCTTAATATTTCAACATATCTTTCATAATTTAAGAAAAATTTCAAAGATTTTTTTTATCTCTACTTTCTTCCCCTTTTTCTCTTGTTTCTTCTTATGAAGAGAGTAGCATCTGAGCAAAGACAAGGTCATGAAAATAACAAGCTCTTTTCACTTTTTTCAGTGGAGAACAGTTTAAAAGTTAAGAAAATGCTATAATTATGAAAAAAACCCCACGATTTTAGATTTCATTTTCTATTTAAAAGATTATCTAATCTATTCAAAAGATTGCCCATCAGGCAAATCTAATCAAACCATGATAATTTCTGTGGTCACAGAACTAACTGAAACTGTGTAATGTTCTAGTTCTAAGTCCCCAGCTTACTTGGCTAGTCTCCCAGTTACAAAATGTATAATCACCTCTGGTATTCTGTACTATTTGGCACAAAGTGACTCTTGGTTTGTAGGCTCCCAAAAGTGCAGGAAGTGGCAGGGCACCTTCCTTTCTACACATAGCCTGCCACATGTATTTTCTAGGATAGTTGTCAGGTTTCACAGAATCACAGAATCACAGAATTGTGGTGGTTGGAAGGGACCTCTGAGA
>JAOXJM010000001.1:125026489-125039224 GCA_026413425.1 Tringa solitaria
TCATCTAGTCCAACTCCCCCGCCAAGGCAGGACTACCCAGAGCATGTCAGAGCATTTGCTACTCAGTCCAGTCACAAGTTTTATCACTTAGTAATTTATTCCTTCCAGGTGGGAAAAAGTTTATTTTATGTAAATTACTTTCAATTAAGCACAGAGTAGTGCTACAGTACTAATTCTGGCTCATATTTTCAAATAACTTCTTGTGTGTTGGGTAGGATGCCCTGTGTATTTGCAGTCCCTTCTGATTATCTTGTTCTGTATCTTGCAACTGTTCGTTTTCTGGATGGCTCTATGTCCACATGCACACATCTTTGCTCTCTGATTGTCATATTACTCACGTGACTCCTTGAAATGTTGTAGTGGTTTAATCCCAGCTGGCAGCAAGGACCAGGCAACCACTCACTCAATTCCACACCCCACCCCACTATCCTCCTCACCCTCCCCACCCCCTGCCTCTACCCCAAACCCGAGATGGGTAGGGAGAAGGAGAAAAGGAAGGAAAAGGAAAAAAAACCCACTTGTGGGTTGAGATAAAGATGCTTTAATAGAACGATAATGGAAAAGGAAAATAACAATAGTAGGAGTAGTAATAATAATAATAATAATAATAATAATAATAATAATAATAATGGTAAAAGAATATACAAGATAAAGTAATATGGGAAAAGTCACTCTCATCATTTGGTGAATTGGTTTCCCAGCCTGTCCTGAGCAGTGATTGCAAATTCCCACCCCCTAGCCAACCCTCCTTTATATACTGGCATGACATCTACAATATGGAATATTCCCTTGGCCAGCTTGTTCTGTCTATATTCCCTCTCAGCTTCTATGGAAACCTGAAAAAAAATTCTTGACTAATATAAATATCACCTGGCAACAACTAAAACAATATGCATTATTGACATTCCTTTCATACCAAATCTGAAAGTGACACAGGAGTCACTAGAAAGAAAATAAACTCTAACCCAGCTGAAACTAGGACAAATGTTTATACTTTGTATCTGGCTATGCCATAACGTTTACAGAATACTTGTATACTGCTATTGGTTATACTGTTTTAGTGTGCTAATATTTGGCTTCAAGGCAAAGTAGCATTATTTATGTCCTGATTGATGAACCTCTAATTTATACACAGTCTCTACTTTGACGATATGCAACATAGTGTTTGAAAATTACTGCAGAGAAGCCCATCATACCAGAGCAATTCCATGTTATTCTAAAAAGAAATATGAATGTTCAAAAAATATTCTTAAACATCTAGTGTTTGTTCCAGTACCTGTGTTTTGGCTGATACCATTAGCTACAGGATAGGGATCTGCAAACTTTGGTTAGTGAAGCTATGCAGATATACTCTGGACAACCATAATCGGTAAGTTTAGTCATAATACCTATTTCATTGAAAAACTACTGACATAATATTACAGATACTGAATAATATCAGATTTTGGATAATATAATGCTCCAGTTCTGCTACCTTTATTGAGTGAAATATTGCCAAGTCTTATTATCTAGAGTACCAGCTTTAAAATCTGGTAATTTATTCTTAAGTCACCAGATACTAAGTTAGATGATTATGTGGAAGACTCCTATCTCTTAAAAATAAAAAAAAAAAATGTCCAACGTTCATGGTTCTGAAACCCAACCTGGAAGGAAATAAAAAATAAACCTCCTAAAATGTTATTTTGGTTCCTTCAGTTCCTGGAGCTGGCCATGGAAGCATGCCAGGTCCATGGAAGCCCATCTATCATTCTCAATCCTGTCAGTTGGTCTTTGAATCACAACAAAAGTAAATGCAAGGGGGAAAGTATCCATCACCATAGAGGTTTTGCATCTCTTAACTATACTTTTCTTGGATACTTTTTGAACTAACAATTATGAGAGTTATATGTCTTATGGATTTTCTCATCATGATAAGCAATGCATAAAGTACCTCAGGCAATACCTCAGTTCTTCAGAGATAACCTTAGCGAGGACCTTAAATCGGTATAAAATGTTGCCTTTGGACATACATCTTCCTACTCCAATATTAATTAGATTAAAAGGATGAATAAAACTTGTTTAATGTTTTTTAGAGCAGCAGAAATAACAACTTGAGGATGAGTAAAGCTATGTGAATCAATGTGGATCATGAAGTAAAACTTATCCCAAAGCATCATACTGATACATGAGACCTTGACTACATCTGTCCAGCTCTATCTGGCTAGATTAATCCAGTAATTGTTTCCAGAGAAATAACAGATTAACTTGCTGATTTAATAGTTTTCATACTCATTATATTTGTAGCACATTTGCAAACCAGAAGGTGATAGAAAACCCAATGACAACTGCTAATTGGCCTTAAATTTGGAGAACATCACGGAGATTGGCCTGGTTATGTGATTAACAAGGCTAATCATAAGCAAAGCATATGCTGACAGGATATTATGGAAAGTCATAAACATGAAAACAAAAGCACTCATGGGGAAAACACATCCATGGGCATCCAACACCACATTGGACAGTGGAATAGCTGAACTTCTGATGGAACTGCTGCACAGGGAAGTTGACCTGCCAGTCCAGGCAGGTCAAACGTGCAACATTCAAAGTGAGTGTCATCTTCCCCCGAGAGAGTGGTGCTCATCTGGCATGAGTATGAAGTGTGTGTATTCTGCAGAACAGAGGTCTTCAATTAGAAATCATTGCTATATTCACCCTGATCAGAAAATAAATTTTAAATTATATGCAAAATAGTTGTGTGATTTTGTTCTTGTACCCACCCCAGTACTCATTTCCCTGTGACAAACTGCCACTCTAATCAGACAAGAAATGCTAAAGCAAAAAATCAGGAAATCCCCACGTACTTGTATTTTTCCATGGTTTTAAAGCATTCTGCCTATAAAGTATCTTTCCTAATGTAAAACTGGACTCCTGTAGTGTACTAGTGCACATGTATTCCAAAAGTCTTTTTGGATAAATAGAGTAAAGGTTTCCAGGCAATAAAAATTTTAGCAATATCAAGTCCAAGGAAAGTGCATAAGATATCTGCATTTACCTTAAATAAGGCCCACAGGCCATCAGAGGAACACATTCATCTACCTGGACCTGTGCAAAGCATTTCACACTGCTGCACAACATCCTTGTCTTTACATCAAAGAAACATGAATTTGACTGATGGACCACTCACTGGATAAGGAATTGGCTGGATGGTCGCACTCAAATAGTTGTGGTCGATGGCTCAATGTCCAAGAGGCAACCAGTGAGGAGCGGTGGTCCTCAGGGGTTGGTGTTGGGACTGGCACTGTTTAACATCTTTGTCAGTGACATGGACAGTGGAATTGAGTGCACCCTCACCAACTTTGCCAATGATACAAAGCTGTGTAGAGCAGCTGATACGTCGGAGGGAAGGGATGCCATCCAGAGGGACCTGGACAGGCTTGAGAAGTGGGCCTGTTTAAATATGTCTTTCCTATGGAAAACCATTACCCAACATCAGGGTCTTCAAAGGCTTATGTTTGGTATGATTTATATGGCAAAGGGCTAGTAACAAAGAGACATGTCTTCAGGAAAAATTCTTATAGCCACATATTTCATGTATTTGATGAAATACTGCAGGAAAAGTAAAAGCAGAAGTGTGAAGGAGATTTGGAGATGGGATCATGCACTTAATAGCAACATATGGTAACAAAATTCAGGTCACTGTCAAATATCAGTGTAGGGTGCAAGCCTACACTGAAAGCCATGAAATATAAAACTTGCTTTTGGCTTCCCTGCTAATATTCCCTGCTATATTCCTCACCAAACTGCAGGTAATACTTCGATGCTTTACTTTATATTCATCTTCTGGGAAACTCAGATTATTAATATCTGATCTCACTTCTGAGGATAAGAAGAATTTTCTCAACACACAAAAGAAGAAGATGAATCTTTAATACTGCATGTCTCACATGGTTGAGCTCCTGCTGAGGAACTATACTACACTAGGTCAGCCAGGTGATATAAATCATATTATGTGAACAAGTATGCAATGATGTATCAAGTCATAAGACTGGTGCAGCAGAATCACCCCAGTCATCTCTATGTTTAGATATGTCTCATTTTTACCTAGTTTTTAATTTGGTCATGAATGCTAAGTATTTGAATTAAGAAACAACAACAACAAAAAAAAAAAACCAACCAAAAATCCCCAACAACCCACCACTGAGGATAATTAAGCATTGGTACAAGCTGTACAATCTCTGTCTTTTCAAGACCCTACTGGATGCAGCCTTGAACCTCTCAGCTCACCTTCTTTGTTCAGGCGGTTGGACTAAAGATCTCTTGAGGTCACTTCCAATCTGGATTAATTGATGATTGTATATGGAAAATTTTAGACTATGAGTCTCAGTGATTCAAAGAAGGAAAACCTCTCTACTGTTTTGGGGTTTTTTTACGGATATATAAAATGTTTTTCATAGAGAAGAATTCTAAAAATTGTGTGAAAGAAAACAGGCTGGAGCATTGTCAGCAATGATTTTGCTGACATTAATTTTTCAATAAGTTTTTCTAAACACTGTTCTAGCATTAGAGAACAAAATAAGAACCTAGACCCAAGCTTCTTACTGGTTGAGCATTTTCTGAGGCAGGCTTCCTTTTTAGCCAGTAGTTTAGCACATTTTTATGTATTTGTGGTTAAAGATTCAGACCAAAATATTATCAGACTATAGTGGTATTTCTTGAGCCCAGGAAAGAATTAAAGATTAAAAATTAGCCAAAAAAACCTGAAAAATCACTTGATAGATTGGAATTTTAGGAATGAAACATATGTTATGAACTATTGAATTTTGTTGCTCTTTTTGGCAGGTAAGAAAAATGCTGAATTTAAATTTTAATGAAAAGAAGCTGTGGAATATTTTATACTTACTGAGCTAAGACCAAAAAAGGAAAATGATAACACTGGAAACTCTGAGCAAAATAGCCCTTTCTGAACTAGCAGTAACACACTTTGGGTGACTCTGGAGTGCAGGAGTATGAAATGCTTATTCTTTCTGTTCTGGAACACTGTTATCTAAGATGGTGTTATTGAATTAATAAAATGGAGGTTTTGATATCAGCAAATTACAACAGCAACTTATTTTTTTTCTATTGAAAATTCACCTTATATTTGGCTTTGAGAATTATGAGATTTGAGCTCACATAACAACATTCAGAAATAATCTCTTCAAACTCTTTCAGGCAGCACTAGCAAATAGAAGCTGTTCAAATGTAGCACAAAGCAAAAAGCATATGAGTCTGGCTCCAAGGATGCTTTCACAATCTTTTTGTTATGTGTGCAGGATATTTTGAGACTTGATTCAGTTCTAAATAAAGTAGCTAGAAAACCTCCCCCTGATTTCAGCAAAAGATGACTGCCTTTATAAGATTCCACTTGTTGTTGACAAAAATAAGCAGTCTCAGATTTCTTATTTGATTAAAAAAGATGATAATATTTTCAGACTTCAGTGAGACAAATATCAAGCCAGAGCTCCTAAAGCTGTGTAGACCTATTCTAATAAGCCTATTACCAGTTCGTGTACAGGCGGGTATCAACATGGACTGTTTCTGTGGAAATGAATTCGTAGTTCCTAAATGAAGACTTTTCAACATGTGGGAACAAATGCAGCAGTGTAATAATTCAAGAAAATGATGACGCAGAGCATGCAAGTGATACATAACAGATCAGATAATAAGTGTTTAATAAAATTCTATTTATATGAAAAAATTAATTACGATAAAAAGATTAGATGCTTTTCTTTGAATTCTGAATCTGAATCGTAATAATAAAAATATTTAAAACAAAATATCAAAAAATAATTATTTTAGTCTAGTGAATTATAAATATAGATAGTTCTGTTGCTGTATGTCATTGTTTCTAGAATTAACCAAGCTCCTAATTGACATTCCTTATGCACAAAATAACTTAGGCATGTAATGATTTTAAAGTGTGTCCATAAACCCCATTGACTTCAGTGGTATTTAGGGATATGTATAATGTCAAACACACACTGAGCAGCACTGAGCAGCTTTTCTGAACATGGATATTTTCTAGTAATGAAGTCTAAGAGGATTTTAATAGCTTTGGTTTTATTGATTTAATGGAAAGCAACTATAATTTTATCTGGTTATAAATAGTATCTGAATTAATAGGGCCATAAAAGAAACCATAAATTTAAGGCACCATCATGAAGTACTTAAAACAAAAAAACCAAACCCTAGCCACAAGCTCTTTTCAAAACTAACTTGTGCCCAGGGGAATTGTCATACTGTTTGTAATGAGAAGAATTTTGTACTTTATTGAATAATTAAAAGTAAAAAGGATTCTATATAATTCATTCAAACAATAACAGAAGACTTTTTAATCCTTAAAAGGAGGTGAGAAATTCTAGGAAACATGAGAAAACTGAAGTGTGTGTTTTTCAGTGACAACTGTTTCCAAAAAAAACCACTTAAGTACGGTAAGTGAAAAGAGCTTGACAATATATGTTTGCTTTTACATTGTTTCTTTCCCTTAGAATCAATTTGTGGGTGTACTCATGTTTTAGTAGTGACCTAGAGAAACTCTATAATTGCATTTTATACTACATCAAAATTATGTCAGACCAGAGAATTCTGAGAATTTTATGCTCACATTTCTCTCTTGTTCATTTTTATTCAGACATTTATGTTATTGGCTACAGATCAAAACAGTTATTCAGATATGCTAGTGCAGATAAGTATTTGAAGAATACTCAGTATCCTATAATTATTTGAGGAATGTCCAACCTCCAATTTTAATCATCTAGACTAGATTTAGAAACCATTGTCTTGATTTAGGTGACCTATGTCATACAGAAAGTAAGAAGCTATCATATTGTCAAAAGTAAGGATAGTGAGAATAGTTCAAGAACGGTTCATTACAGGAAGCAAATTTGTGAAATATTACTAACTAGTAAAAATAATCAATGCATTCATAAAAGCAAATATATTTGATGGATGATTTCAGTAGAAATAAAATATTTGTAAATTATTTTTAATCAGGATTACTTCATTGTTTTGATTTACAAGGTAGCTTACCTGAACCCTTATATTAACAGGGTAGGGTAGGTAATAAAAGATAATAATGGAATAGGAATTACATGCCAGTGATGATTACCTCTTCAATCAATTTTGTACTGAGAAAAAGATGAATAGCCCTATATCGTGAGGAAACATTCAAATACTAATTAACTTAAAGCTTGTATTTCTTGAACTAAAATATGCTGTATTTCCCAAGAACAATCACGTATCTTAAAGTTTTATACATTGTTCTTTTGGAGTAGATAGAGGAAAATAAACATGAAATCAAAATGTTCTTTTAACAGTTTTATTTACCAGTATGAACTGACCACCTGAATTTCAATTTTTTAGGTGTTCTGTGGTAGTGTCAGTAGATAGATTATTAGATATCACTTTGCTTGATAACAATATAGTTTCATCTTTAATGACATGGACTTTGTACTAATACAGTTACATTAAATTTTTATGTTTTCTTATTTGAAGTAAGAAAACAAATGAACACATCCAGTCTTAATAAGTATTGCCAGAGTCCAAATAGATAACAATTCTAAGGTACCTTATCTGGCATCTTATTCTGGCTGAAAAGTTTCTTGTTGGTTGTGTTTTCCCATTGTTGTCTACAATTCTAGGCTTCATGGGTAGTTGGCTTGCACTGAACTGTCAAAGGAACAAGCAGGGAAGGAGTGTCTTGATTTAGTTCATTCATAGAGAAGATACTGCTTCACATGTAATTTGACTGTTGGGTTTGTCTGTTTGCAAGACTTCTGTCTCTTGCTCCGCTGGCTATGGCTAAAGACACCAAGTTTAAGCTGTTTCACATCTCATTAATTCCTCTTCCTGGGATCTGGCAGCCACTAGACAGAGCACCTGCTATTTCTCTCATAGGGTTAAAAGCATAAGAAATAATTCAGTTCCAGCGATCCTTCGGTTACTTTTCCTACATCTTCCTCTTTGCTATACAAACACAAAGTGACAGAGAATGTTGTTATTCTTGGTAACTCTATGATTCTTTGCCCTTACCATGATGTCATTCCTCTTTTAAAACTTACAGGCATTTAGCTAATATATTATTGCTCTTGTGTAACAATATTAAGCACAGCATGTTGATGTTCAGAGAAAATGTCAGCTATTGCTAATGACGGCTAATGAAAAAGAGATGATTTATCAAAATACAGGTGGTGTGGTCATGGACATGGCAACAGCTGACTCATTTTTTTCCTCTGTTAAATTGTCACAGACTATGTAGATATGAAAGAGTTCTTAAACTCTGAGACCTGAAGATACAGTTAATATTTTTTGCCAATTTAATATGGAGAGATCATCATGAACAATTACATGCCATGATTGCTCCAGTTTGCTTTGAAAAACTAATGCATACACTTGCATCCTGCATGACAGGCATTGGTGGTTTAGAACCAAATTTCTAAAGCTGAAATTGCTCCTGACGCTTAATAAAGTCCACAGTAAATTAGGTGCAAAAGCCAGCCAGGATATCTGGTTTGAAATATCTGTGATGAATTTTTTTCCATCTTAAAACGTAATTGAACCTTCAGAATTACTGCGAGAAGAGGGAGCTTGTAACATCATATTCATTCTTCCTCATTCTCAGAGATTAAGAAAAGTGTGTTTACTGTTTTAGAGGTTATTGCCATCTATTGAATTTCAATCTGCCATCCATTTCCAATGCTCTTGAATTCATTTTATATGACAAACTAGCCCAAACCAGAGCAACAGTGCATCTGAATGAGGAGATAGAGGTATATCTGTAAAGTTCACAGAGTCATTAAAATATAACAGTTCTTCCTTATAGGACCACACTGAGGTGATGAAATGCATTAGTTTTAATCTTATCAATGGGAATGGAAGCTCTATAAGTAAGCTAAGCAATCCACAAGACACACAAAGGTCTTACTAAAAGAATTTTGTGCTCCTGATGACTTATGTTTTGCTCTATGGAGTACTTTGGTCTGATGCACTGTTTTCCCTTGACAGCTTCCCAAAACATTTTGGATCCAGAATGAAAAGACATCAAAAGGAAAAATGCCTGCTGAATCAACCAGTATGTGTTAATCAAGTAATAGTTTTGGCTGTACTTAGCAATGGAACTAATCACAAAATCCGTGTCATTCTCCTTACATAGACCTTCCTACACACAAGTCTGAGCATACAGGAAGTTTCACTGAAAACAGTGGGACTATGTATTTAAAGTTGTGGTCCTTCTTAGATATTTATATTTATTCTGAAAAAAAAATAATTCCCGTTTGATGATAAGCAAGAATTTTGGGCAAATCTTTCTCTATTAGTTGATGTGCCTGCAGATAGTAGAGACATGGAGCAAATCCAAGCAGAACATAAGTGTTCTCCTTCTCAAAGTGAAATGAAAACACACAGCAGAATTTCTCCATTGTAACTATGTAGTGAGTCATGAGGAATCAGGAGCTCCCTTGTTTGTTCGTTGGTTTGTTTTTTTTTTTCCTGGGCAGCCTCTGATTAAAACTTGGATAATTTGTTCTGAATTGTTAATTTCACTAAAAGTTAGAGAACAGCATGCATGTTTGACAGAATGATTTTCATGACCTAAGTTTTCCCTTAGGCTCACAAGGCTAATCGTGTTCTTCTCCACCATTTTAGCAGTTTCAATTTGCAGGAAACTTGTAGTAATATGCTTCTGGAAGTTTTCTTTTCCAGTCATCCTCTAAAACATGTGAGAATGATGTAAAGGATTTTACCAGATACAAATTCTACATCTCTCAGCAGTTGCAAGTCAAAAAAAAAAAAAGGTTTTCTACAGGTGGGTGTAACCAGAACATTTTCACCATTAAACTGTTTTCTGCAGGTGGTGATAGTCAGAATGATTAGTCTACTAAGTTGCTATTCAGTAGAAAATTTAGTTTTCAATTGATTGCACGATTATAAAAAAAATTCCACATAAAATTTTATCAGACTGATATATACAAAAGAGAGTAGAGCTTGAAAGCTGAAAACTTCTCCAGGAGCATATAGTCGTTGGAAATAACTCTTTCTATAAAAATGGAGATTCTAGTTGGAGAAATCTTCTTAGTCTCCACAAGAAGCAGAGAGTCTTTCAGGCATGAAAGCTGTGATGAGATCCAGAAGTCGGCACTTCAGATTCCACCCAAGAAACATCAGTTAGACTATGCAGACCAAGGAGCTATTTAAATGTGATAAAACACTTCTCTTATTTTTTCTTTGCTATGCAGCCTTCTGATTTCAGCTACAGCTGAAAATATGGAGCTCTTGTCACTAAAGTGATCTTGAAGAGTAGAATAGGGTAGCCTGAGTATAACAAGTTCTCCAATGATGCAAGCAGAAACAGTTTCTGTAGGAATAAAAGTTCTTAGTTTCCAGCTCGGACAAGCTACATTTTTAATTACAGAAGTCATTTTAGGAGTATTTAAAGACATGTAAGTGAACAAAATGTGGTGGTGTCACTTGAAAGCAAGACAAGATGTTATGATTAACATTTTGAACACTGAACTCATTATTTTTGTAAAAAAGAAATTCTAACATCTCCATTGGGACAAACAATTCAGATCTGCTGTACACATGACCAGTAGGTTGCCACAAATTAACTGGCCTGGGAAGTGAATGCATTAGCATAATGTATAAGGGGTTTATAGGTAATAATATGTATGTAATTATAACGAAAAATATCTCTGTGGCTGTCAAAGTTGACAAAAATACCAAAGGCATTGTTCTTATCAATTTTATAATAATGTGGAAATCAGCATTTGTTAAGAATAATTATATATTTACTTCTGACTCAATATCAATCACTCAGCACAATTTTATGATTGCCACCTTAGTTTATATGCACTTTTCTTATCAGGAGCAGGTAACCAATAATTTAGCTGTAATATATAGCTTAGAATACCCTCATGATGTATAAGTTCTGAAAGCTATTAATGCACAAGTTCATTGCTACAAAAGGGAAAAAACTAGTTAAGTTGTCTTGAAAGTAGCAATGTCTGTCTCGGTCAGTGAGAAACAGAACAACAGAACACAGGCTATTTCCAGCAGGAATTAATACTAATATTTTCATTTATAGCCTCAATGTACTCCTGCTCTGATAGCAACATTTTCATAGCAAGCTTTTCACCAGAGATTTGGAGATGGATAAAGGCAGTATTGAGACAAATTGCTATCCAATATTTAAGTTAAGCCTTTGTTGCATCTCCTTTGGAACTTTATAAGATGCTCACTTCACTAGGTTCTTTTCTGAATTTCTGTGAGTCTTCTTTTTGTGGTATCAGAGCTTGCTGAGAAGCTCAGAGCTTTCATTTTTTTCCTGAGTCCATCAAAATGAAATTTTTCTTAAAATTTCTAGTTGGAACATTCTGGGAATCTTGCATTATCAGACCATTTCTGGAAATACCAACACATGGCAGGATTTTTTCTTAAAGGCTTTCACCCAAGAGAAGACTTTTTTAAAATTCTTTGTTAGAATAGAGAACCCAAATTTCTTATTTAGTCCATTTAAACTTAGGGCTCAAAGTCTCACTGTGCTACTGTTCCTCTTAGCCAAGGAGAGAGTTCTGAGACTGCTCTCTTTTGTATGTGCACTTTTTTTGAGAGGAGTAGGAATCTTATCTCTACATTTAACCTGAAAAGACAGAATCCTTTCACTTTGAAGAGCTGCATTTTGTGCACAGAGCAGAGGAATTGGTTTGGAAGTTTAGGAAGAAATTAAGCTCTGGTACATTTGAAAAATTTGTCTCCCTCCTTCTTGAATCAGTAGGATACAAGACAGGAGCCTTGTTCTTCCTCACTGTCTATTGGAACAGCCAATAGGCAAAGTCAAAGATTAAAATCCCCTGCGCACATAGCAAATATGTTCAGAAGGTTTTAAACTCGCACTTAGTAGCTCATCTGTTCTTGAGAGTGGAAAATAAAGGAACAGAAATAGCATTGCTGATGAGAACAAAGTTACAGTGCATGAGGTGTGTAGGTAGGTTATGGACACTGAAAATTGTTGTGAAGCCTTTGTTGAAATTTATGATGTCAAACAATAGATAGTTCTCCAGGTGTGTCTTAATCTGGCGTGTTCAACAAAACTATTGTTTGTGGCTGTCAGAATAGAACAAAGCAAACTGGTTTCATCACACTTTAAACTGAGGCTCTGAAAAGAGATTTACACAGTGATGAGATGATGAGACAGCTCCCTATGTTAGCAGTGCTGCTGTTGTGCCGCAAATAGCGTATTCTGACAGAGATACATTTTATTCACTTTATTTTCTTAGACTATCTTCTGCATATAGGCAACTATATCTTTAACTAATCAGATCCTTTTTTATTTCCTTTTTTTTTTTTCGAGGAGAAAACAACTCTAAGATATTGCATTTAGGGAGAAAAAAAGTATTTAGTAGGAAATAATTCTTATTACTGCAGAATATTAATGTTTAATTTGTAGAGTTATTTTCAGGAGACCTTTCTGCTTTAATACCAAAATTATTATTAATTTAGGCACATGTAACTCAGCATTAACTTTCTATAACAATGCTTATATCTTGGTTTCCTAAAAGGCTGTTTTCCTTATGATGGTATACTCAAAGAATTGAGATCAAATGCTCTGCCTGATAGTTGAGAGTTTTGTTCATCTTAGCATTGAACACTTTCTTTGGAGGACCCTGCACAAATACTCTTTATTTTCCTAACTACTCTTATTACCAATACTTTCACTAATAG
>JAOXJM010000001.1:125096390-125109401 GCA_026413425.1 Tringa solitaria
TGTAATAATGTATTTTTATCACATTCATGTTTTAAAAATAATTTTCTAATATTTTCAGTTATTTTGTCACTGGTTTTGTGTATAAGGTGGAAATACAGTTAAAAAGGAGTCTATGTTTTATTGTTTAAGACAGGTTTTTAAGCTAATTATATTGCCCTACTAGTTAGACTAAATAACAGTGCCATCTGCTGAAAGGTAGTAGTGACTTGCAGAAAGAGTTTATAGTCATTGTACTTTACTAAGTAGAAGTATAAAGATCAAAAAGTGAGACAATGATAAAAGGAAAGAGAAAATAAAAGCAACGTGAAGAGGCAAAGATGTAGAGGTACAGGGAAAGATCTTCAGTAAAAGACGAAAACAAAAAAGTAGTGTTTGAAAATGAAAAAAATAAGTAGGCTGAGAGGAAGGTATCTGTTTTTAATGGTATTAATTTGAGGTTTAAAAAACCATGATAGTTTATATTCATTAAAGTGATCTCTCTTGTCAGATTCCTACGTAGGTCGTCACCCCAATGGCGGTGATCTGTTTATGTCAATAATCTTTTTTCTAAAAAAATTGCACATTAAAGTCTTTTAATCAAGTGAGAATAATAGCAATTAATTGGGATGCAATTGTGGCCTGTATGAAAAACAATATATTCTACTTATACATTTCAAGCAGTTTCTTGGCTTCTGACACAAGAATTTTTTGTTATTATTAGCCTTTGGAAAGAATAGTTAATGAAACATATTCAGGCATGGGAGAGACAGTATTGTGTGAAAGCAGCAGCAAAAAGAGAGTGCACATGTTGCTAAAACCTCTGCCTGCAACATAAAATCTCATTTTCTGAATTTTTTATAGGAAACACATAATTCTTACCCTTTTCATTTTTCAGTGGAAGATGGATACCTGAAGGCAACCTTGTCATACATTTCCTCTGCTTTCTGTCTTGTTATCGAGGGGTGCGTTGGGGGGTTCCCCTCAGATTTTCTCCCTGTACGATTGCATTTACAATATGGACTTGTGAGCATGAAAAGCCAAATGGTTGTTGTAAGGAATTTATTTACCCTTTTCAAATCCCAAGAAGTGACATCTAACATTTTATTTCTTAAAAAAAAAAAAAACAGAACTTTGATTAAGACATCAAAATGGAAAGTGTGATTTTATCATTAGCTATGTATCTTGGTGACAGCATTCCCTGGAGATCTAAAAATATGTTTATTATTTCAGTGAGAGAACATAAATTTATCTTGTAGAAATTGAGTGATTTTTTATATTTACTATTGTGCTTTCAATATAATGTAAACATGCCAGCTAACAGATTTTCATTATCCTTAATAGTGTCTTGTGTTGGTTACTTTTTACCCAAGACAATGACACTCTTTTTTTTTTTTTTTGCTATATTTAAAGAAACTGAACATTTTCTATCAAGTCTTATGTCCGATAGCAAAATTGTGTTAAAAACCATGGTGTGCATCACCTACATAATAGTCCAAACTGGTTTCATTTATTTCAGTATTTTAAATATTGGACACATTTTTAAAGCCTCAGCTTTTGGACTCCTCTGACTGTCAAAGTCCTAGAATGCTAGTGTTTGATTTCGGGTGTAGTGCTCTATTAATTCTGAGGGAAAAAGTACAAAATTTGAGAAGTTTTAAGGATGAAGAAGGTGAAGTCATGTAAAAAGATTCCTAACATCTTTATTGATTTAAATTTTGTTTCAAATTCTTTTAGGACAGCCTAAAGACATAGTGTTATTTTAATTTGAATCAGTTAAAAAAAAATCCTGTTTTAAATCTGCAAGATAGAAGATTAAAATATATGTTTGTGGTAGACTGCCTATAGATATCAATAAAATCCATTACGTAGGTAAAACTTGGATTAGGAAGGAAGTCAAAGTAGTCAACAAATGACAGAGACATGAATATATAAATGTTGTTATGCAAATAGATATTTATCTTGTTGGGGGTTTGAGGGTTGGCTGTTTTGGTTTTTTCTAATTTCAGTTTCTTTCTGCTTCCAACAAATCTTGCTTGAAGACTTTTCCCAGTTTTTAAGCACTTCAAACTGTCCCAACCATCCCCTTGAAGGAGAAAAATTAACTGGTGAAGAAGTAGGATGTACACAAGCTTAGTAAGGTTGAAGGGCCATCATTAGTTTTCCTTCCGTATTGTGATACATTTTGAAAAGAACTTCATAAGATGACAGGCTAAGAGTAACGCTTACAGCACCACTTAATTAAAAATTATTTACATCACAAAATCACTATAGCAATTCCAGGGGAATTTTTTTGTGGTTTTTTGTTGTTGTTTTGTTTACATGATTTGAGATCTCAAAGTTATGAGATAATGTGAAACCCTCTCAAAGACCCTTAGTGGTCTGGAGAAAGGCTTTCAAATATTCACAGAGTCTATGAAACCACAGATTACTGTGGTTCTACATACAGAACTTAAAATTTAGGAATAAAAGGAACTAAAAGGAAGGTTGAATATTACACATGATAAAACAGGTAATTCCATGCATATTTTACAGATCTTTCACAAGAATTGAGTTTAGGGAATCAGTACATTATTATGCAGTAAGCATTATAATGGATCAAAGAATTAAGTGTGTCCAGAGCAATGGATTAGAGCTGTGAGAAACTCCAAAACTGAAAAAATACATTCCCTTGGGTGTTCTTTTCATAGTGATAATGTTATTTGTATCCACAACAAACTAAAGATAAATGCAAGGCAGTGTTTGGTGGGAAACAACATTATTTTTGCATTTTTGTTGTCCTTGTTGTATTAGACCAGCTGGTCTGCACTGCACATTGTGTTACCAGAAGCTTGTCTGATAAAGCTGGAGGAAGGTGAACTCTGTTTAATGAAATATATCACCTCTTCTTGACAAACCTGGCCACCTCTGGTTATGAAAACTCAAGCCAACATAGGAGCTAGAAGCAATCTTTTCAAAATTTGACACAAGCTGCTTAAAACATGATGCTGAAGGGAAAAGTTTAGTCTCACCTTCTTTCCCCTACCACTCCCCAAAATGTGTTTTCCTTAGAGCGCGGAGAGTTTTTACTTGAACATAACCAGTTCAATTTTAGTTACACAGTTAACTGTGAGACTTTGCTTGAAGGTTCAGCTAGCCACGTATTTCCCTGCCTCCTGCAGTTCAGAAATCCATCCTTACTATTGAAGATGACCTGCAGTCTCTGCAGGAAAAATCATATATCTGCACAGAAGTGACAAGCTCTTTCACCAAAAACAATGATTGCAAAATATTGAGTATACATACATTTTAAGCTTCACAATTACTTCAGTTCTTCTGTTCTCAACAGTCTTTGTTCTCAAGAGTAGAATTTGTGGTTGAAAGAGCTTCAGAAGTGAATATTTCTCTTGGGTTAAATATCAATAGGGATGGTAACATTTTCTGAGAGCTGGTTCCAAGTAGAACGCAGGGATGTTGTAGAGGTTAATGGCTAATATTAAACTCCTGTTGTTATCAGCAGTTTGACTCCACAGTTCATTACTACTGCCTTAGTCTGTTACTGATGCTTCTCTTCTTTCCCATATGTTTACAAGTTAGTGAAAGAGCCCTGTAAAGCACTGTAAGGAATTCAAGTATATTGTGTAAAAGGATTTAGACAGTACGCCTTGTGAGGAAGTAGAGAGAACTCTCTTTATCCAAACAGCAATTTTTACTGTGTGTTGATTTTCATCCTTGTTCCTGTTCTGAATAAATAAATAGATAAGCGAAAAATTTGTTTTCTGGTCCTATAAGGGAAAAAAAAATCCTTGTTAAGAGAATTAGATTGGGACATATAAATCTATGCTGCCCTTCCCCTCTTCATTGCTTGAGGAACCCATTAAAAGAATGGATTGAATAAATACTGAAACATTTTGGGGTTTTTTTTTCCAAAATGGGAACTTGGATGAAATTTGTTTTCTCAGAACCAAAATAAAATATTTCATTTTGGAGTAGACAAGAAAAGTGAAGAAAATGAAGGGCTGGTTTCACAAAACTGATGCAGGTGGTAGTATTTACAGTTGAGTAATAGAGTGGCTCAACATCCTATCAGAATGAAGAGCACAATTCAATTTTTTCACTCTCCTGAGGAAGTTTGAAATCACCATTTTTAATTTCTAGGGACTCGCCAACCTATAATCACTAAATGATAAGATAATTCAGTGTTTTCTCTTGATGTTCTTCCAGTTCTACAATAAATAAATATATTCCAGAACAGATGTTATACTCAGGTGCCACACTTCCCAGGAAGCCACTAATAACACTTAAATAATTTTATAGGAAGTAGAACAGCTCATGGAGAACATCCGAAAGGACATAATTTCAGATTATCCAATAACTGGTAAATTAATATGCCCTGCTTTCCAGCCCGTCCCCAAAAACCCAAGCCCCCAAAAGATAAAAAAGCTACTATGTGCTAATGGTGAGTTACTAACTCAGGAGATAACAAGGTTTCAGTCCCTCTATTAATGAATATTCAAAAGATAAAATAGCATTAATAGAGACTAAGAGAAGCTCATGTGGACTACTATAATTATAGTGCATAGAACCCTATTCAGAGACTTCAAATACAGACTGAATATCCATCAAGCAGAGAAAGGGAATTGAAATTTGGTCTCCCAAACCTAATACACGCCAGGATGCTACTAGCCAGGTGGCTACTTGGCCACCTGGGCACACTGCTGGTTCATATTCAGCCAGCTCTCCATCAACATCCCAAAGTCCTTTTCTGCTGGGCGGCTTTCCAGCCACTCTTCCCCAAGCTTGTATCACTGCATGGGGTTGTTGTCACCCAAGTGCAGGACCTGGTACTTGGCCTTGTTGAACCTCATACCACTGGCCTCTGCCCATCGATCCAGCCTGTCCAGATCCTTCTGTAGAGCAATCCTACCCTCAGACAGATCAACACTGCTGCCCAACTTGGTCCGCAAACTTACTGAGGGTGCACTTGATCCCCTTACACAGATCATTGATAAAGATGTTAAACAGACCTGACCCCAGTACTGTACCCTGGGCAACAGCACTTGTGACCAGCCACCAGCTGGATTTAATTCCATTCGCCAGGAGTATTATGTACTCTATTCAGTGGAATACTACGAAACACATTTATGTGTAGGTAATTTGTACACTTATTCACAGTAGTTTAGATCTTGGGGATTATAATTTCACACCTCCAGTATAACCATCATCTGGAGATTTCTAGACTGCTTTAAAAGCAGTTCCATAACAGGTTCGCAGTACGGATGTGAGCTGGGAAGGGCTCATATCACAAGAATCACATTGTTTGCCATGTGTACAGGAGCCTGACAGCAGTCTCCAGACTGCCTGGAACAGCATTGCACAGCAGTGTAGTGTTGCCAAGCAAAAGAAAAACAGCAGAAGGAAGTGTGGGGAGGCAGAATTAAATTTAGTACTTTTAATATGGTGTCCAGAAGGAAAGAGGGGCAAAACCCAGATTAAACCCTTTTGTTGCAAGGATGTATAGGGACTTTAACTATGTGACCATAAACAACAATGAGCCTTATAGTATCTCCAAAAACCTCCTTCCTCAGTATTTCTTCACTGGAGCTCATACTAAGGTGTGGGTTCAGCACTGGCTCCAAGGGAAAAATTTCACATATGGACTTACAAACTGCATTTCTTCACCACCTTGATCCTCTCTGGTATTGTTCCACCTGCATATAAGCCAGGCTTCTCCTCTCTTATTTTTGAGTCATGCCAGGTCTGCTAAACTACGCTTGGGTTATTTCCCTCCACCTTCATAGGCTGGGAGCGATTCAGCATTTGTCTATCTGGCAATGCACCAAAAGATCTGCTCCTGGCAGGCAGACAAGTTGTGCTGGTTCAGCACTTCCACTTGCTCATTTGGCACTGATATTTCATCGAGAGAGCAAGATCACTCTTCTGTCCTGTCCTGCAAGCCATGACCTCTGTGTGCCTGTGTTTATCCCAGGAGGATATTTCTCCAAAGAACCAGTTTCTGTAGCAATTCCTCAACTATCTGCCAATGAACAAGCACGTTTATTAGTGATACAGAACAAGTCCTCCCACCGCCCTACACTACTTAATAATTATTCCCTGTCTTAAACCTGCCCCTCAGTAACACAGTTCTGATGAAAACTGAGCCTAAACCTATCTAATACAATGAGATTCTGCAACACTGCAGAAAAACTGATGATATATTTCCATCCATAAAATAAATGGATTGTAAGAAATGTATTGCAGATTCCAACTGATGAAATTATTTTTTGTTAAATTTCCTAAGGACTATAAGTATTTTCATTTTGAAAGAATTAACAGTCAGAAAACTAAAACATATCAGTTTTTTCCTTTAAAAACTGAGATTGGTATAGACGTATTTGAGGAGATAAATTCCAGAGTTTTGTAAGGCATGCTATATCTTTTCTCAGAAGATGAGTTATCATCGGAAGTTAATCGTTATTAGCCTATACCTAAGGTACATTCAAAACCTGCACATTCCAGTGTCTGTTAATACTTCTATATAGCACTATATTTCTTGCACAACTGCTACCATGCACTGTGATCTCTATTCTCTTTGTAAAGTGTATGATTCTCATCTCTGAGCTTATTAATACAATGATATATTAACATCCACTGCCATCAGTTTGTGTATTTAGTCAATTGACCCTAGTTGACAGGAGTTGCACACACATATATATACATACATACTCACAAACAAACATACACAGAAGTGATAAAAATTCAATTTCTAAATCCTTTTTTTAAGTGTAAAAAAGTACCACTGCTGTTGGAAAATATAAATTCTCTAAAACTTGTTTGATTAATCTTTAAATTTTCATAACTTTTCTCTAAAACCTTCTGAGAAAAGAATAAGGAAAAAGAATCACACTGAATTATACTTAAACCATGAATAATACTATTCAATAGACTAAGCACCATACCGGTCCATTCCAAAAAAAAAAAAAAAAATCACTGAAAAAAAATGAAAACAATAAAAACCTAAAAAATATTTCAAGCTAATTGTATTTCTTTTCCAGTTGTACAGAGCAGAAAAGAAATTCCTTTGAACAATCAAAGGAGAGCAAACCGTGACCATAACTTCATAATCCAAGGGGAAGTGCAAATCTCACACATTTGTAAATCAACTTAAAAGAAACAAGAGGGTCTACTGTATTGAATAAGGCAATTAAAAGGTTGATGACTACAATATGAGACATGGATGAATACATACTGCTACACACTTTTTAAGTATCGATTTTTAGTGTGTAGGTTTCCAAACAAGCTGAAATGCACTGCCTACTGGCGTAATATCACTAGGTCATTCTGGACACTGCCAAATTGGGTGACTGAGATCTAAATAGTCTGTCAATGGAAAGATTTAAGAAATACTTTATCTTTTGCCTTTTTTAGGTAAAATGAATTATCTCATTTGACATATACTTCTTTAACAAAAGTACTGGAAACTCTAAAAGTCAATAAAAGGCAAGAGCATGTAAAAATAAGGTCTCACATACTCATTGATTATCCTTGGTAACAAGTTCCTGCTTACCTTTACACAAAAGGACTCTGAAGATGTTAAATTGCAGATCATAGCTGCATTACAGCTTTGAAGCTGACACTATGACATTAAAAGTCACTGCTTTTAATTAAACAAAAAAAAAATTATCTAATCATGTAGCCCAAAACTAAAGCTTTTTCACCCGAGAAGACTTTTGTACTATTTGTTTAACAAAATATTTATTAAATGCCATAAGATCTAGTAGTACTTGAAGTATATGGGAAACTTTAGTGCTAAAAATCCCAGAGATAAATTCGATTCCCTCCCCACTTCCATTAGTTTTTGTGTCTCTAAATTATATCTCAATGGTAATAATATGTGCTTCAAGAGTTTTGTATTTGGGTAGAGGTCTGATGCTGTATCTGCAACAGCAGTCCTTGGTAGTTTTCTATATTATTTTTTTCCTGTGAGCCAGAAGTGTGCTAGTTGAATCCCAGATCTAAGTTAACTATCCTGAGGAGGAATATTTTGGCACAAGTGCCAGTCTCATCTGTGCTTTTTTTGAAACTGCATAGCTGATGTAAGTCTCCCACTTGCAAAAGAAAGTACCTCTTGATTTCTTAGCCTGGTCTCAGTTTGCTGCATGTGCTTTTCCTTACTCTACCAGCTCCTCTTTTGTCACTTCCCTCTCTTTCTTCGATTCTCTCACTCTCATATAATTTATCTAAATTTGTCATTAAAAAAAAACTCTGTGTGTGGAAATGAGATTGATACAAAGATTACCCACTTCACATGCAAGATAAGTTATTATTCATTTTACTACTTCAACATAATTTATCAACATATACACCCCCCATCTAATTCTCTCAATGAGACTAATACCTGGGTTTTATCAGATGTCAGCTGGGAAAAATCTCAGCTAATGGGCAGTTTGAATCAGTTGGAAAAACTGCATTGTGGAATCTGGTGGTGTTTACCATTGGAACGACAGGTGAAATATACAACATAACAAACAATTCAGACTATACATTCTTTTGTCCCCAAGGAAACCTTTGAATTCTGCTTTCAGATAACAGGCAGAGATTCACACCTACTAGATAGTCTACAAACACCGAAATGTGACAGCTTGTCAGTGAATCCAGAAGTCTTACTCTATTTTATAACAATTGAGAAAAATTACCCTTTTGTACTCACAGCTTCTCTTCCCTCCCCTGCCCTCCCCTGCCCTTCCTTGTCCTTCCCTGCCCCACTCTGCCTCATGTATCAGTAAGGGCAAAGACAGTACTTTAAATATACTTAGAGAGAATACAGCAAACTTTCTGGAGTAAAACATTTATCAAAGATACATTTTTTCCACAGAGAAAGCAGAGAGATTCAGAGATTTGCAAAGCTGTTATCAAAAGTATGTGGCAAATAAAAGGATGGTGAAAGAATGTTAACTTCAATTATTCTGATTTTTTTTTCCAGACTTGAACATACATTGATCTAGCATGGGTTAGATAATAACCA
This sequence comes from Tringa solitaria, assembly GCA_026413425.1. Taxonomy (NCBI): domain Eukaryota; kingdom Metazoa; phylum Chordata; class Aves; order Charadriiformes; family Scolopacidae; genus Tringa; species Tringa solitaria. The sequence continues at coordinate 125,105,371 of JAOXJM010000001.1, forward strand.
TTTAGATAATATAGCACAGAGGGGGACTCACAATTCACAATTATTACATTTTCCTTAGTAAATATGCTTGAGCTTATTATGAGAAAATGGTACCATTCTTCCACTTTTATCATTGCCCCAATGTTTCTTGCAACTGGCTTTCTACCAAAGATGGTAGACGAGAGACATTTCAATGACTTCCTTCCATCCCTGGAGCTTCTTAAAGAATTAAGGGTTTTTTTAATATCTAGGTGCTTCAGATAAACATCATATCCACATGGTATAGTTAGGAAATAGGGAAATGCTTTGTGAGTTAGGTCTATGGTCACATACTCTGTACCATGCCTGGGAACTTTCACATTAGCAGAGGCACAGTTCGAACAACACAATCCACAGTCAGTTCAGCTGAGGGTGACCTTGGTAGGAGAAATTAGAGTGTTAATTCCAAGGTAAACTGGGGGTTATATAAACAACATATACCTTTATCTGTTTTTTTGACATTATTCTTAAATATTTTAGGAAGAACAAGTATAAAAATTATAAGAGCAAAATACCTGATTTATTAATCTCTCCTGGCTCATTCACCCTAACTTTACGTTAATCTCTATTTTTCTGTGTGCTATGATTTCTTCTTGCAGAGATGATTATATGTTGGTTGGTCTTGCACTATGGTTTGTCCTGGAGTCGTAATGTCCTGACCATCCCAATGATCACTGGAATATGCTGTCCTTGCTCATAGGTTGGATACAACGTTAGGACACAGTGGTGGGTTTGATAACCTGTTTCCCAGTAGAACAGTGAGGGCTAGCACACTCTCCTTCCTTCCCAGCTTTGGGTCTTTACTACCCAGCAGTTCTTTTGGGATAGGATACATGTAATACAGCAGCATTGTTTCAGCACTGAGATGCTTGTTCCTTTCTACACACCCACTTGTTCACACTGTTTCACATTATGCCAAAATAAGAGGTGTAACAGCCTGTTCATGTTGTTATGCCTAACCTATCACATACCTGAGCTGGTTCCAAGAACTGAAAAGGAGCACTGTGATGTGCTGATTTCATCCAAATAGACTGGGCAAATTAAGGAAAACTCTGAAATGGTTTTGAGCAAGCATCTGCCAAAAAAAGAAGCCAGCTGGAAATCAGCTGTCACGGATCATCTTCCCCACATATATACAATTCTACACATATATAATTTATACAGGTTATAAATTTTGGGCGTGAGTTGTCTTTTCCCCTGTCCTTTCTTCATGGAGAAATTATAGTAATCATCTCTGGACCTTCTGAGACATGTTCCAAGAGCAACATGGCCCCTGTTTTAAAAAGATTTTCAAATGAGTTGGGTTTTCAAAGGATTTTGTGTTCTGTTGCATTAAGAATTCCCTTTGTAGCACTGGAATGGGTCAAAGAGAGAGGAGATACTGTAAATAAAATCACTGTTAAAACAATGTGTTGAAGGGCACTGTCTCCTGCCATTAATTTTGGTACATTAGGAAAGGAACTACTATGAATTTCCACACAAGTAAGTGTAAGAATCCTCAAGGATTCTTTCAGGGACAAGTTGTAAATACAAAAGTTATTCCGATATGCATCTGGATAGCATTTTTCATAAATAATCTATTACAACAGATCAGACTAGTCGGGTTGGTTGGTTGGGTTTTTTTCTGGAAGCAGACACTGATTCAGTATTCTGCTTGATGGACAAAGGTACATATACAGTGAACAGAATACATGCTACTGTGTTATGACCGAAAATATTTGACAGGAATTTTTGCTATTTATGTTAGTATTTTGAACTATTCAATGAGGGAAGACCAACTTGATTTGGATTTTCCTTTACTTTGATCTAATCTGTCAAAATATGATATCTAGGTTAATAAAAGGCAAACTCAATACAATTAAAAAAAAAATCCACACCCAAAGAAGAGCAGCAACTCTAAGGAATGATTAGTAATTAATGAGGTGCAATATCCTTTCTATCTTAATTATTTCACTTTGGCAAAGAAAACAAAAACGATAATACAGGTTTTGTATGGATTTGACATGGTTTTTCTCTGTTCATGGGAGGTATGATGCAAAACTCACATTCATAAGCAGCCTACCACGTATCTAATTTGTAATGCATAAAGAGTATCATGCAAGCACTCCCTAATTAGACCTGAGCTAACAAACAGACTGCATTTTTTCACAAAGGCTTAAATATTGTTTTCACATTTCTTTCAAGTTCCTTCGTGATGAAATGATCTACTTTTTCCTTTTCTACCAGCCACCTACAGGTACAAAATCAGTAATACTCATGACGAAATTGTTTTGTGTGTGATCTAATAGTAGCATATTTATTAAGTTAAGGCGGTTGAACTGCCAGTTCCTTAAACACCGTGGTGCTCCCAGCGTTATTCTAGGAACTTGACTCTTGCCATGTAAGGGGGTGGCTCCAGTGCTTTGAACAGAGAATGCTGGATTCTGGGTGAGTCCAGAAATAAGTAAAGATGGGGAAAGAATGTTATGCTCTTGGCAAAATTTTTGTGGCTCCATTTGTTTAACTGAGTGAGTCTCTTTTAAGGATAAAAGACATTAACACTCCCAAATTCAGAAGATGTGCTATGCACAACCTGCACTTTTAAAACACTTCTTGAGCAGTTCCTGTTAAATATGTGGTTGGAAAAATATCTCATCATGTAATTTTTATAACAGTTATAATTCCCTCTTCCCCTTTGTATTTATCAGCATTTGTGTTGATTCAAATACATTTCCATGAGTTTTGATTCACATTTGCCTAAATAAAATAAATTTTCTATTTTTAATACCATTGATGTTATAACTACAGTAGTGTAATGCAGATCAAACACACTTTCTTTTCAGAATGAATCTGAACTCATCTATCAATTCATCCTAGAGATTTTAATTGTACAACTTCCACTGCTCAGAATGCAGCAGAGAGAAGGGAAAAAAAAAAAAAAACAAAAACAAAAACCGAAACATATTTGACTGAATATTTACAATCAGCCTGCAAGGACTGTTTTTTTATATCTAAGTGGAATTTAGAACTAGGCTACAATTAAGTGCTTTTCACTGTCTCTTGACATCTCACTTGATTATCCAAACAATATGGAAAACAGTAACATATCTCTTAGAATATGTCAAAGGACTAAATAAAAAATGAATGTTAGTAATACTGTATAGCATCTGTAGATGCTTCTATCTAAGCACAGAAAACTTCAAAGCTGCTGGAATCTATTTTAGCAAAGTAGCTCTGAGGAAGCAATAGGTTGCCAAAGCAATACTATGATAACATAAAAGAAAGAATGGAAAAGACATTTTTGATTCTTGGATACTGATTTTTTTATTAGAAACATTATTATTTACAATTAAAAGGATGGTTTAGGCTGCAGAGGTTTACAGGAGGCTTAAAATTTAACTAATCATTAGTCAGAGTTGAGTTCACATTGATTTCCTCATCTTTGGTAGCAGAAGCTTTCTACCACAGATGAGAATACAAACCCACAGTAAGACAGTGACAGTTTGGCTAAGGAATTCACAGAAATTAATTTCCATAATCTGAGTCTCTAGTCTGATTTTATTCCATTCTGTTCTTATTTTATCTATCTATCTATTGATAAACTTACAGTAATTTAGAAGGAATATATTTCTGAAAATGTAAGTGTATTCCTGGGATCAGTGTTCCTTTCTCGTTTTGATATATTTGTCCTTTTGACTGTTAATTTTCAAATAAAAGCTTTGTGATTGTCGCAGGTGGAGTGATTAACTTCACTTGTAAGAGAGAAGTAGTGAAATATCTATTAAGGTGAAACAGTGATTTAATAAAATTAGTAGTAAATGCAACTATGTTTTATGAGATTCAATGGCAAGGTACGGTTGATTATTTACTGCATAGAGGACAGGGTCAGACAAGCTGCCAGGGAGACCCTCCTGTTGAGTCACAAGGTTCAGAAAGGACCCCCTTGCTTTTGAAACGTATTCTCAGAGAAGATTCTGCTTGTGGCTGGATCCAGTCCTAGTCCCAGACTTGGTCAATGGTTTATGTCTAAAGGA
>JAOXJM010000001.1:125119265-125129709 GCA_026413425.1 Tringa solitaria
GGGAGAGGAACTGAGAGTAACAGCAGAGAAACAGCAAAACAGACAGATCAGGTAACACAAGAAAAAGCATAAAGACTGGTAAAACAACATTGAAAAACATCCTCTGAGAATGATGATAACTTCATCAAACCAAAATTGAAGGCACACAATACAGAGTAACCTCATGGTTTCAGAAAGGAAAGCACGATATAGCAGGATAAATCAATTAATGTGATGTGAGAGAACTGGGGAAGATTAGTCAGGCATCTCTAACACCGTTGCATTTTCTTGGTCAAACTCCTTTCTTTTGAGATTTCTTTTGAGATAAGCCAACTGGAATCTGCTGGCATTTTCTTTAAGAAGTCAGAGGCTATTTGTTCATATGTTGGTTGTTTGGGTTTTTTTCCTCAAGGCCAGCTGAAGAGAGTTAGGGTAGAAAGGATAGTCAGGAAGGAACAGATATAAACAGCTCATGTGGACATGAGAAACTGCACTGTATGAAAAAATTCTGTTAAAGTCTGAGCTTGAAATATTATTGTTGGGGTTTTTATTTTTTATTTTCTTTTTTCCTTTCTTCCTTTTTTTTTTTTACATTGAAAAGTTTCTGAAGTTGGAAGCACTGAGTCCGCACAATCCAGAAACATAACTAGAAGTCTTGTGAAATATTTAACACAGATGTAAGACTGATGTGTGACTAGAGAATTGGGAATAACATAGAAAATGGCTACATTAGGAGGTATTTTTGCTTTCCAAAGTAGGTGAGAAAGAGGTTATCAAAGACTTCTCTCATACACATTCAGGTATCAGCAAGGTGTCAGGTGTAAGAAGGAAGGGTTACCTGGCAGAAAACAAAAAATCTCACATTCAAACATGTAATTTGTAAAAGCAAATCCAAAAAACCCACCAGTTAAACTAAAATTTCAAAGAACAGGATAAGATTCTTGTAGGCAATACAGAACATCTATCTAACAATAGGGTACTGAAAGTAGATGTCTCTGAAAAAACTTCATAAGATAGATAAACTAAACCAAAGAAGAGGAAGAATGACATTGAATCAAAATAAGTCTCAAACTCTACGGAGATAAATTTTAAGTAGAGAGGAACACATATTACTTCTACAGATCTAAGTTCCAGCAATTAAGAATATAAATGTAAAAGGGCTATTTCTACCTTCAAGACATCAGTGAAATGAAATAAACAGAACAAAGGGTAGAGAAGTAACTTTAAGTGTCATTGCAAATCATGCACTAGACATCGCTAACAGTTTAATTTTAAGTACTTAAAAAAAAAAACCTGCACAAACAACAAAACTCAACAGATAAACAGATAATAATGTAATAGCAGTATGAAGTAATTAAATTCAAATGCCTGTGTATGAAATTTTGAGCATGAAGACAGTGAACATCAGTAACGCAGCATTTAAGAAAGTAAAAAAAAATCATTAGCCTTAGACACTACAATGGAAAGGACTAATATTCCTGTTTTCAGAGGTACTCACTGCTGGAAATCGTATTACCAGAAAATGAATTAAAATAGTAACATCAAGGCATTGAATTTTGTAAATTTTTTTGCTAGGTCTTTCATAACAACCATGAGTAAACGAGGGTCGGGGTTTGAGTTCATTTAAGTAACTATGAAGTACAGAAGTAATACCATGCTGTAAATGAGAAGAAATTACTTTCTCCTGTGAGAAATTACTTTCTCCTCTTCCCTTGATTATCTGGGAGCATGAAAGTAGTTGGGGAGTGTTTGTATTTGGGTTTTAGTATTTTTCTTACAAGGCCTTGCATCCTAGTTTTATCTTGGTAGAACTGATGAGGTTGTAACTCCAACCATAGTTAGGAAATACAATTAGGTTCAAAAGTTGGAAGCTTCAATGCATAGAGCTTCAGTGAGTCACCAAAGTGCAAAATATTTTTAGTTGCAAAGAAAAAGTTTATACAGCTGAAATCTGCTGGTTGGCAGTGAGAAACTGCTTTTGCAGAAGGGAGCTACAGGAACCTGATTGATACCATAGGATTTGCTCCTTATGTGTATATAGAGACAGGAAAGACAGTAAGTAAGTACTCTTCCTGAGGCACCTGTAATGGACTGAAACCTTTTTCTATGTCTCAGTGTTTGGCTGAACATGTCTAAAAGGAGAGACGATGCTGAGATTACAGCCTCTGTCTGTGAACTTAATTTGGCCTATATAAGCTGAGTCAGGGGGGAAGGGAGGGTGGTGTGAGAAGGGGCAAGAAGGAGTGACACAGTGTCTGCTGGAACAATACTAATCAACAGGAAAGTCTCTCAGTAATGGAAGACCATTACATTGGAAGACCATACATTACAGTAATGGAAGACCATTACAGATTCTGGACTGCCTGTACTGCAAAACAGACCTACCACTTTTTAGCTAGAGCACACTGGTTATTAATATCACAGGCACTATGGAGACAAATAAAATGATTACAAGAGTGTAGAACTAGTCATTAAATGGTAAAATCAAAGGTAATCAAGTAGTGCATAATTTCTCAATAATATAAATCGGTTTGCAGTACCTACGGTCTAAAGTAATGGGTTTGTGAAAGGACAGATAATTAGAAAGATACTAACAGAGATATTATGGGTTATAAGCATTTATCAAATGTCGAACAGAAGCTGGCCCTAGAGCTCACAATTTCTTCTACCTTGGAGTACCAGATGGGGCAATGTACACCATCTTGAATGCACTAGTCCTTGCTACAAATATTCATCAAGCAATATCTACAAAAGGGTTACAAGACCATTTCCACATAAGGTAACTTTTACCATTTTTCAAACATTTAGACTCCCAACAAAAGACTTTGCCATGAAAGAATATCAAAGACTTTCTGTTCTTCAGAAATGATCATCTACTGAAACTAATGGTAAGACTGATATTTCAGTTCCTTTGAAGCTGATGGGAGTTTTACAGTTGATTTCAGAGGCCAAATTTTACCTAGGTAGTATTTGAGAGAAAGGTGTTTTCACATTCTAAATACCTTAAAGCCAGCTAGGTAATCGTTATCTAGCCCCCCACCTATTTGGCTAGATGTTTGACACCAGTCCAATAAGGAAAGGCTTATATCTAATCTTTTTTGCTCTTTCTTAAATAAAACATAATAAATCAGTGCTGAGCTATTGTTGATAATTCCAGACAACTCCACCTATTAGGCAATATATTGTCAATATATAGCCCTCCATTAAAAAGGTGTTATGCTTTTTAGTGTATTAACAGACTTGAATTTCCTTCACACAAAAAAGGCATGATAAAGCAATGACAGAAAATCAAAGGCACTCCCCCTCCCTCCTATAAATTGGCTGCCTTGAGATTTCAATAAAATAAAAACCATCCATTAACATACCTCATTGATTCTTACTCATTTCTACTTTTAGTTACTTTCAGCTTCCCTATTGAGGATAATGGGACCTGATGTGCACATGTGAGGGGAAATGTCTCACAGCAACCAATCTGTACAAGATTAGCCTGGATTGCTCAGACACCCATAGTAATATTTGGTTTTATAAAATGTTAAGACTGATGAGGTAAACAAGGTTCAGTCTGACTTTTGAGAAAAATTTGATCAGTTTCTTTTATAGCAGAACAAGTGTTCTTCTTCCTGCTAATTTTTCCACCAAGTTTGACTCCTTCTGCCCTCGCTGTCCATTTACGGCTGAGTGCATTGACTCCTGGTGAACATCTGAAGAATAAGGGCTCAAGTTGCTCCTCTGCATGGTAACCTCTTTGCTTCACCTTGTCTGTCTAATTGCTTTACAACCATCACCCCCTAACCTCAGTCAGCACAAAATTACGTGCACGTCCTTACCTGCAGGTCTTAGCTGTCTTTGGTAGAGAGGGCATAGCTGTTCATCTGGTCCCAACAAGTCCTTTCACTCAAAGCAGAGAGCCTGCAAGTTTCCCAAAATGGAGGGAAGGATAACCTGAGGTGACTGTCCAGCAAGAGCTAGCTGTTTGAAGTTCACACAAGGATGTGTTCTCCAGTTTTGCACTGATTACTAGGAAGATTTGGTCATTAGTATCTTTCATTGCTTTCTAAGGACTGAATCCAGAGGAAATACAGATATGCATTTAGCTTCTACCTCTTTCACATCTCAAAAAAAGGACACAAATCAGCCCTAAGACCTTATTTCCAGTTTCTGTACACCCATAGATCCTAGGAAATTTTAGAAGAAATATTTTCCCACTTTCTAGATAATTAAGCTCTCCTAGGATACTTTAAACAAAGATTAAGAGAAATTAGGCAGAAGAAACAATTGAGAGCTAATTTTCAGATAAATTGTTGTCATTAAAGAAATCAGTCATTGTCATCTTTCTACTGACTTACGCTTATGTAACAACCTACACTGTTGAAATCTGTTTGCAGCTAATAATTTGAAGTACACTTAGAAAGTCCTCAGACAATGTGCAGGAGTAGACAGGTGCAAAAACATGTCAGCATTTTCAAAACAAAGATTTTTAATCCTATAAACATGGTGTGCATTCTGACAAGCAACTGAATTGATTTCAAGCACTGAATCCTCCACTTCATTGATTCTCTTATTATTCATTCTGTTTTATAAGCTGTTATCTCAGTTTAAAACACTGCTCACATCCGTGTATTTGAGTATTTTTTAGGCTTAATCAACTAGATGTTTACATACAGGGAGACACATATTTTATAAATATTTATATTTGTATTTATATAAGGTTTTAATTTCTTGTGGACCTCCAAAAGTCCAGCAATGGAGTTTTCTGAAGTCACTTAAGTAAAATCATGCACCAATCCATTTAAGTTGATTTTACTTAATAAAACTGTCAGAAATGAGCTAAGAGATCTATGCCAATACACAGAGTGCAGGTCAGGTTTCTCTGAGCTGCTGAGTACCCACTGCCAAAAGCTGCTTGCCCTTGGGTTGGAGAAAATCCAGAGTAATTCCATTGATTTAATCATGTTTCTCCAGATTCACAGCAGGGCAGACCTCAAGTCTGTGGACACAGCACAGAGAGGCAACATCAGACATTCTAGTGTAAAGATCTTTCCATCTTCTCATACACTGCCACTCAGTTTCCTATACCATCTTGATCAGTGTGCAAATATTTGCTTTTGTACATGTAGCTTTTCTTAAAAAAATGAAGATTGTAGCTAAATGTGGTAAAACATATATTGTTAAACCTATTTGTTTATGAGGCCTAAGGGCAATATTTGATTTGATTGATAGCACCAATATAATGAACTGCTATTATTACCAATACCTTACTGACAACGAATTTTTAAAATGTTCCAGGAGAATACAACGCTACTTGAAATGAAAGAATGTTTATCTCTTTTTTGTCTTAATCATTAGGGCATCATGTTACTAGAGATACTGAGTTTGTTAAGAGGGTAGGAAGTATCTTAAAATGTTAAGAAAATATGCACCTATGAATAGCAGGTATGTGCAGTTGCCCTGGCACATCTTGATGATCTATCTATCTGATTCCCATTCCACTTCTGGTTAAAAATGTCTCTACAGTACTGGAAATGATGAGTAATGGTGAGCTCAACCTTCCAAAAGCTGGATGACCTGTGAGAAAACTTCAGCATAGTACTTTGTCCATTCTTCATACCAATGGACTCTTCCACTGTTCCATTTCTCTTTTAATGCTTCTGGACTATTAAATTTTCCAATAGAAATATTATAACCCCACCACCTTTCTTATATACCCTCCATGATTTCTCAAATTTATACATAAAATCTCTAGGTTTTTAGATGATTACATAAGATTTTAGTTAAATATTCTATTTCCAAGTTACACAAAAAATGTTTCAAGCTTATGGAAGTCATTAACAAAAACAAGGCAAAAGTATCTGAAAGCAAGTAGCATGATACTATTTTACCTCAGTTTTTCTATCATTGCTATTCAAAACACAAAAGATGTTTTAGTGATAATCCCGTGTTAAAATTATTAATAAATAGTACACTAATGTGCACAGGTATGAATTACCTCATAAAGTCCATCACACTGCTGTTTCTTCAGCAAAAGAGTATTACAGGATGCCAGGTCTGTTTTCTATACGCTACTTTTACACAGAGTTGACCTCAAGATCCGAAGGCCAAGTTCAAATTCATTTAGGCATTAAATAGCAAGCACAGGTCCAAAGAAGGATTTTCTCAGAGGTGCCAGAGTTGATTCAATGTCTATTTCACACTGATTTCAGAGTTACAGGGCTAGTCTCGGTGTCCTACAAAATTTTCAAAAATGCTTATCTGCATCTATGACTGCTTAAATAATTTATTTAGAGAGATTTTGGCCCAAGGTCATTAGTTTTGCAGTGTTTGGCAATATATGAAAATTTGCTCAAAGCTTGAAGATCATCACCTGAAGGATAAATATGTAGGCACAATGAAACTCTCTAAAATAAGATTAAACATCTCCTACAAAATAAAAAAAGAGCTTTCTTAAAGGCCATTATCCGATTAGGTCATAAATTAGCCCAGAAAAAAAAGGCCTTAATTTATTTAACTTAGCTTTCTTTAAATAATTATTTCTGTATATATTTGAAAGAACAGAAGAGAATACACACTACACAGTGTGAGTCTCATCTCTGGAAAAAAAAAGATGATGAGATACTTCTTACTTAAAACTAAGAAATGTTCTGATATCCTGGAAATTATATTATAGGAAAATTATATAGGAATAAGTTATGGAAATAAGTTATTTAAACACTCTACCAAAGTTATTTCTTTGTTCTATAGATAAAGAATGCAGGTAATTTCCAACCAAGAGGAATATGAACCTGTTTCTTGACAACTTAATTTGCAAATCAAATCATTCTAACGTTTACATAGACAAATGTTTCTAGTGTGTGAAGAATACAAGGAGAACTATACTTGACTTTCAGATACCAGGTCACAGTTATCAATATACAAGAAACATTTTGGGCCGTCTGCCCAAAGTGTTACGAAGAGTGAACCAAATTCCCTGCAGACACAGGAATAATTAGAAGTCTCTGGTTCTTCTTTTAGCTGTAGTTTGAATGCTGTCCATACTTAGACATGCACACACATATACACACAGTCCTGCCATTAATAGTAATGATACATTAATTGAGAATAGCCGGAGTACAGTATACTGCAACTATAACTACTTACTACTACTGACCTATCTCTCCGGTGCAAAGGTTATGCTCATTTAAGGGCCATGTGAATGGCCCTGATACCAGTGAAGTATCAGTTCAAGAAGAGAAAGTAAAGGTGGAGGGAGAAGAAACTCAGTGAGGAGGAGCAGAAGACAGTAGAAAAAAAAATCTTATGTCATTATATGATGGATAAACTCCTCTAAATCAAAAACCAGTGGAAAAAAATGTGACAGTACTGTCACAAAGTGACAGTAAAACTTGGAAATTTGAGAACAGTTCAGATTCTTAATTTGGTGAGGGGGCAGGGGGAAGGAAGGTGTGTGCATAAGTAAAGCTCAAGGCATTTCTTTCTCTCTTTTTTTAACTATTTCTCCAATTATTAAAAAAAAAAAAAAGAAAGAAAACAAAGCAAAACCAAGTAAAAAAACCCCAAAGACTTGAAAAAAAACCCCAAAACCCAAAATATAGAATTATTTTCCATGTTTTTTCTCCACCATTTTTATAGCTTATTTTCTTTTGGTCACAGTAAAAAATACTTATCGCTTAGATTATTTTTTGTAAGTTCAGTTGCACAAATGAAGAAGAAATTTCTTAGGAAGCAGTATTAAGATTAATGACTTCTACATTTAAGGAATTCTGAAAGTTCTTAAAAGTTGCAAGTAGACCCAGATTAATTTGTATGCATTTTAAAAGCCTCCTTAAATGGACAAAATTCTGTACATCAGACCCTCACCTTTTCAGTTTCATTTCTGGTGTTTCAGAGTATAAATTCCAATCTTATTTCTGTATACAACAAAAAAAAATTAGGATTAACTAGCTTAATAAGTGATAAACTGATTTCTTTAAGCACAAAATTAAACCCTTGTCTCACGGATAACCTAGATGTATATGCAGCATGGGTGATCATTCTGTGTGACATGTCACCTACTGAAATAGGATAGAAAGTAGCTATGGTTATAGAAGATTTCTCAGACTACTTTGTTCACCAGCAGTCAGTCAGCTAAGGCTGTCATGTGGATGTAGTGACCCTAATTTGAGGTCTTTGATCCTATAGATAGCCTGTTACCTATATGGGAGTTAGCTAGTTGACAGCTAGCTTGAGTACATTTACGCTATGCTGCAGTCAGCACCTCTGAATCAATATGCCCTTTATCCTGCAGCTGTAAGTGTAGATGATTGTTCTGCCACCCTTTCGGGTTGCATCATGCTTGATGTTATAAGGTTCTGAGTTCAGTTAGTTGAAGCTTGTCAGCATTTTCACAGCAAACTGCTAAAGAAAAAGTAAATGGCGATTTATTAAAAAAGTGAAAAGACTTTTATGAAAAAGGATTAGTTTCTGAACCTGCTGAAAAAAGTTCAGAATTGGTTAAAAAGCATGATTTCAACTCTTCTCAAAAAAAAAAAAAAAAAAACAAACACCAAAACCTCCTGCACAGGGTTTCTTCTTGGGAAAAGAAGACCAGGCGAAGGAGAAAAAGGGTAAAACTACCCAGACATTGTAAATTCCCTCTCTACAGTAAAGATCAGTATTGTATGCAATGGAGCATAAGAGAAGTAAATTAGGACAAATCAAGATGAAGTGAAGAAGGAAGCCTGACATTCACCAATAGGAGTGGGGAAGGGAGAAAATTTGTTCAAAATATTATTCATCCTAACCCTAGCACTGCCCCCAACTGCAGCTGACCTCCCTGGTAAATCACCGTTTCCCAGATCCAAGCATTTGTGAGCTGTGTGATTTTCTTCTTCGGTCAGTAAATGTTGTGGAAATAGGCTTATTAGACATACGTCTTACTCTTTTCCAATGCAGGTTGTTAGTTTTTTCCTAGCTTTCCAGAGGTCAAGCACTTGGCCCCGGTCCTGACAACATGATGATGCCAAACTGCGCTTCCTGCTGCTGCAATAGATAGATACCCAGAGGTGGGCTAGCTTCCTGAAAGCTAGCTTATGTACATTCACACTATGTTGTAGTCACCTCAGATTGAAAATCAGTCACTCAAAGCAGTCAGTACTGTACCACATCTATGGTCTGAAGATCCAATTTGAAATCCTGTAGCTTGATTTCCTAAAAGCCAGGCACTCACAACACAGCCAAGATTGAACACACAGAACAGGTATAATGCTAGGACTTTGAAATCACCCTAACCTAAACCTCCGAAGTGTACACATCCACTAACAGCACAGAGTTATATAGCCCATGCTTTTATTAAAATGGGATTTGCCCAAAATAACAAACATTCTTCACAGATAAAGGAATTGTTTGTGATCTACTTAAGCTTTTTCATTGTGTATAATTCTGAAAAAAGAACAGATTTTGGTAGAATTTTATACATAACTGAAATTCAGGCATACAAAAGAAAAGATAAAAAGTGGATGAAGGTGTTCCATTATTGCTCAAAAGATGAGTGCCATGCAGCCTTCCCAATGAACAACAGAGGGGTCCTACGGAGGAAATGTAAGAGAAATATGGTTGTGGAACTGAAGACTGATCGTGACTTTGAAGTGACTGACTTCTAGGTGTTGAACAACTCAAAAACTTAAGAAAATTGGATAATTCAGTTAAACAGAATTCGCAACCAATTTCAAAAATGTGAAAGAGAAAAGAAGATAAAGAAATATCAAGTCTTAACACTCAGAAAAGCAGCAAGGAAAAAGACAGTAAAAGAAAGGCAGTTTGAACAAGGATGTGCTACGAGGTCTTAAAGGCTAGAAACAAACTTTTATGAGATTATAAAATAAATCAGGTACAGCTACTTTAACGGCCTTAGACATACTGGAATAAATAGGTTAGCTTTGAGTAGTAGAATTTTGTTTGAATTACCGAGGTAAAATAGTTCTTTTAGTCAGACTGGAGGAAAGTACAATAATTAGCTTATTGGAAAATTGTTATTATACTTTTTTGTTTCAGGAAGGAGTAGATTTTTTAGAGAAACATCTAACGGAGAAATGAGCACTGACATTGAACTTGATTATTGCCCTTCCTTCATTAACAAAAAGAGCCGCAAGATGTCCTGGGAACTTTCTGATGACATTGCCCAAATGTGGAAATGGACAATTTACTGAGAAAGTGCTTCCAGAAGATTACGTTTCATGAAAGTTGCCTTGTAAAACACCAGTATTAAGAACTTCAAATGTTTCAGTTTTGGAGAATGCAATGATCTTTGAAAATCTCTGTGGAATCCCCAATATAACATTTGGCCTGGATGAGCATACAATCAGCCGGATCAAGCACTGGCTGGCTGGAAGGTCCCAAAGAGTGGTGCTCAATGGATTTAAATCCAACTGGTGGCCAGTCACAAGTGGTGTGCCTCAGGGCTCAGTGTTGGGACCATTTCTGTTTAACATCT
>JAOXJM010000001.1:125137557-125149917 GCA_026413425.1 Tringa solitaria
GTATTAATATAATAATTTTTTATGTCTCATTGTTGAAATACTAATTACAGATAAAGTACAACATTAAAATTGAAAGGGAAATGTCTGATAAATAAAGTTGCAGAGGGAAAATATCTGCAAAATTCTGATGTTCATTTGAAATTGTGAACTCAAATTTCACATTAAAATTGGGGGTGTCATAACAATAATTAACCTACCAGAGTAGGATACCCTACTCATTGGACCAAAGATGATCTGTTGTATAAAAATTATTTTAATCTTTTGAATGAACACTTTATTGTTTTTCATTTGAACTTCTGTCCTTCATGATTGTACTCTGCCTCTATTTGCTGGACGGGTGGAATGTTAAATTTAGCCTGTCTAAACATCCTTAGTGATGCCACCCTAAACATTAAAAAATAATGTCTGTGTGTCATATCCGGGTTGCTAATTCACTGATGTAGACAATTTTCCTGGAATATCCGTACTGGATGACTGGGTGAATCTCATCTGTTTCTGGTGACAGCATCATTATGAGGATTCTTCTTAGTACACCTTTGTTTCTGTCCGAGGGGATGGCTACCTTCTTTTCTGTTTTTGAATAATGTGGTTTTGTGGATGTAGGTCTATTGATTTGTTTTTGTATGTCTATATGTGTTTGCATATGATAATTTGTAAACTGATGGGTTGACTGAAAGATGAGAGCCACAGTTTGGAGAAGGAGCAGGGGCTATTGAATTTGTGGTGAACTGGTGTTGTGGTTTAAACCCAGCCAGCAGCTAGGACCACACAGCTGCTTACGCAGTTCTTCCTCTTTTCCCCGAAGAAGAGCAGGGAGCAAAGGGAGACAAGGAAGGGGAAGAAAAGGAAAAACTTGTGGGTTGAGACAAAGACAGTTTAATAGAGCCATGACAGAAAAAGAAAATAGCAATAATAATAATAATGACAAAAGTCATTCTCACCACTCAGTCAATTGGCAGTGATCACAGGTTCCCCTGCCCCCGACCAACCCCCATTTATATACTCAGCATCACATCTATGGTATGGAATATTTCATTGGTCATTCCCCTGTCTAGGCTGCTTCTCAGTTTCTATGGGAAGCTGAAAAGAGTCCTTGAAAGATATAAACATCACCTAGCAATGGCTAAATCTATATGCATTATTTAAGTTGTTTTCACAGCAATCACATGAAAGAAAATTAACTCTGTTCCAGCTGAAACTAGGACAATAGGAAAAATGACAGGTTTTCATTCCACAGAAAACAGATGGCAAAGTTGTATGTCCAAAAATAGTGTGGGCTTTGTGAATTATGTAAGACTACCTTTCTTGTGGTGGTCCTCAGAGAACCCACCTGGGTGACATGATTCAAAGGTAATGATTGTTGTGTATGGAGGTCTACGAACTGTTTCAGTTGTCAGACTTTGTCACAAACATCCATATATATATATATATTTTAAAATGAAGACTATCATGTTTTTGTCCAACTCAGTGCTACCCACGCGAGTGAGAATGTTTTTCACACAGTTTGTGACATAAAAATATGGAGGAAACTCATCCTTGAATTGATGAGAGGATTAATGGTTGATTAGAAACCCAACACCTATTCATATAGGGTCCCAAGTATACATTGGGTTTGCAAATATTTTCTGGTTTGTGAATACTGGAGCATGTGAAAAAAGGTCAGGTAAGATTAGGAAGGTTAAAGTATGCAGATCCTATTAAAATAAAAAAAAAAATAATAAAGCTTTTCCTTTCTCATCTGCCCTGTAAAAGCTTATGAACCACCTTGACTTAAACTTTCAAACTCGGTAAAAAGTTTGACCAGGTAAATATTCTAGAAAGGAGACGTATTTGGAAGGTTTTGTTTTGTTTCTTTAATGAGTTAGTTTAGTGATAAAAACAAACTACTTCTACTTTCCAAAAGTGTAATTTCTGCTCTTTCTGGGTAAAACCTAGAGAATGCCTAGGAGGCTGGTAAGGAGTAAAAAAGTAAACTGGAACATTTAAATTAAGGTGGCATGTGCTCTTCTTATTCTCTGACTTGGGAGGCAAATGCTGACACATGATGTGGAAACCCAGTTTCTCCTCTCTCCTGTTGTGATGGGAATTTGAGCTCTTAACTCCCATTTCTAAGGACACTATCCCCAATAACTGGTAACATATGATCTGAAGTAGTTCACCCTTAGATCCTTCTGTTAGACCTGTTTCACTAAGGTTAAAATATTTAGTAAGTTTATCCATAGACGAATTGTGCTGTCCTTTTCCAAGGATCATTTCCATGTAAAGAAGCTGAAGTGCTTCAGAACCACAGGAGCATTTGATCTTTTAGGTTCTGAAGACTTCAGCCATCTCTTCCCATAAAACTGAAGCTATGGCTTTGCACAGAATCAGCAAGTGAGCATCAGAGTTTGCTAGTTCTGACCCTGTACTGGATTGAAGATCAGATGAGGTGTTCGAGTTACACATCTGAGTGATTAGGGTCCAGAAGGACCATCACCTTGCTCCACTGTGGCAAACATGCAGAGAATTCAATGTTCCTTCAGAACCAGTGTGTTGAAAAGCATGGTGCAGATGCATGAGTATTGCTCCAAAAGAGTCAACTCATGCTAAGCCATATTTATTACCTTTGGCTCAGTCATTGCCATGCTTAGCTTAATGAGGTCACGTGGAGACAACTGACAGTCATAGCACCCCACTCTTAAGTAAGAGGTAGGTACTTCCCCATGATTTTGGCTACCTTAATCTTACACTTTTCTGGATGACTGTAGCTCTTAAGATACGTCCCCACTTCTGTGGAAGCGTACTTTCACGAGAAATGGCAAATGCCTGATTCTCTGCAACCAAATAAGGGAAATGTATTTTCTACAGCTAAGGTTAAATGTAGGCTGCATCTGATGTCAAAGGAGAACATCATTGCTAAAAGCTTACATACAGCATTCTTAGCCTACCAGAAATTTTGCAGCATATTTGAATGGAATTAACAAATCGTTGCAAGTTAACTGGAAATACTGGTTTAGAATACAACACTTGTTAAAATTCATAATAAAATTCTGCTTAAAAATTGTTTTCCTCTTTTGATAGCAACAAATATTGAGAGCTTTGGATCAGAACTGTTAATGAACAGAGCTCTTTTAAACAATTGTGATCATATTTCCATGTTTAATTGGCTGATAAAATTGAATAAAAAGAAGCATTAGTTATCTTTCTCACGAGGCGTTGTTAGGGTCTGCCTATCTTGTATGAGTATGCAGAGTAGCTAATGATGTAAACATACAACAAGATTATGTGATGTGTCTGAGTAGCAGTAATTTTCTTTCCTTACTTCATTGTTATGATCTGCAGTTGGTTTACTTAGGTGGCTAGGTTCCCTAGGGTACACTAGGATTTTATTTCCACTTCTCTGCCTGCCCTCCAATTCTCATGATAACAGTGACTAAAGAGAAAAAGAAGTATGTTCATTCTAGGAGCAACAGAATTTAGTTCTTTGACAATTTTGTTTGAATGTCTGCAGCTACAAAATTGATAGCTGATGCAGCATGATGTTCCCGTAAAATGCCTCATTTGTTTGAAGAAATGTACACCTGCAGTAAGGATTAGAGGGCAGCTGAATGGCAAACAGGTTCATAAAATATGAAACACCATACACTATAGTGAGATACCAGATGAGGTTTATGTTCTTTGTGGAACAAGTGGTTAGAAACTAATGAAAGGGGATGGGGGAGTGGGGTGGTACACTGTATTCCCCTCTTCTATGCAATCTTTAGCACAGATTTATCTTCTTTTTTATAAGAAAAGAAAACATTTTTTCTTTCTTACTGAAGCATATTGAAAAACTCAGATGACACAGTGGCCATTGGATTCCTGAACCAGTACCTGGGGCAGAGAGGCAAAAAATAATTATGTATGTATGAAACTTAGATGCATTAGGCTGAAATGAAGTTATTAGTGATGTTTCTCAAGAACTGCTCTTCAATTCAGCAAACCTTAGTTGATATTTCTATTAATGATCTTGGCACAAGAATCAAGGAAGTACTAGAGAAGCCTGATGGCACTGTTTGGCACAGTGTAGACATATATTTATTAGTGTCATTTATAGATATCCAGGTTTTCAGATACCTGGAAGCAAATATATTAGTAGATGAACCTTGCCCACATTATTAGTAGAGAAAACTGTAGTAAAAATTATCTGTCCTGTGGACATCCAAATACATCAGAAAGCTGTGGAAGATGGTGGTACAGAATTTTTCTGGAGAACTTCAGTCTAGAGTTCAGGTCATGTTTGCACACATTAACACCTCAGATCACCTTTCCATACTTACATTTGTTGTTCTTAGCTTTTTTCTTTCAGAATCTAGTTATTTACTTACAGTGATTTCATACAGTTCATATATTTTTAGATATTTGTCTTATTCTCACTTGACAGTAACAACAGTAGAATACAATTGGATACATCAACAAGTGTCCCCTCTACTATCTACTTTCTCAATATTTATGAAAGCTATTCATATTAATTGCTTTTTACATTAATCTCTCATTCACTCCTTCCCTCTAGCCCTTTACCTAGGTTTTTTTGTTTGTTTGGGTTTTTTTAGGTGTCTCATATTTTTGTTGGCAGTGTTCTGAAACTGAAATCTTCATGTAGTATATATGCTGCCCAAGACAGGAATTTCAGATGTGACAAGGGATGTAAGGCATGTAGTAGTCATGGAATTCCAGGAACATTTGGATACCAACACCTGTGAAAATCCTAATTTAGGGGCCTGGGAGAATGACTGTCAGTTCCATTGAGATAATCTGTTTGATGTATGGAGGTCTTGGTGGGAGCAACTCAGATTGATTGTAGTGTATTTCTTTTCCTCTAAATGGCACTAAAAACGTAATTTCCAATTTGACTGGTTGGTTAGTTTGCTTCCTGATGTTTCCTCCTGAAAGAATGAGGTCACAGTTATCCAAGTTGAAAATCACATTATTATTTCTGGTACACATCTTTAACCCTTTGCTTTTTTCATATATTCACTCACAGTCCAAAGCACCCTTTCTTATATTAGCTTCCATGAATCTGTTTCTGTAATATTTACTGCTTTCTCGCTTTTACCTCAAAAACCAAACCCTGTAGACCCGTGTGTTAAGTAAAACTGACATTTGTCTTTATGTTCAATCCAAGATCATTGCCAGTCACAGAGATCATGGTATAGGTTCAAACCTAGAGCTAACAAGCACTGTATGTTGATATTCATCCTGTAAGCAGTTTAGTGCCCAGTAACACACAATTTAAAACTGTTTGGTTGGTGAGCCAAATCCTAAAATCCTTCCTGTGCTGCCATTCAGTCTTTTCTGAGGCACAATGTTACAATCTTTTTTCTTTTTTTTTTTTCTTTCTGGCCAAATCTGGGACCCTATGTAAGCAGAAGTTTCATGCAATGCATAGCTATGCCAGCCTGGCTGTACCTGTGCAAACCACTGTTGGAGATTCTCATTGTAAAAAGTCAGTTGCTTCAGCAGAGCTTGCCATCTTTCTAAGCCAAAATGGGGTATTTAACACAAGTATTATATTATTTTGGAAGTAGTGTTACTTCAAACCGCTGATTGATTATGTTAGGCACCTTGAACACTTTTGTTCCTTGTAATGGCTTCACAGAGGTTCTGGTAATGTCTCACAGGACAGCAACATCCCAGGCATGGAGTGTCTGGGAGCTCAGGCAGGTCCCACCAGCTGTGCCTGAAGTCTCCTCTGCAATGGAGGAGATTAGGGACAGCCACAGTCTTCTGTGATCATCCAGTACAGCAGCTCACAGATGAACCAGTCCATTCAAAACCCTCTGATAGGTAAAGACACTTCTCTCAGCATCTTAAGTCACAGTTAGTGTTTACAGTATGATTAGGTGTATGAAAAGGATCAAGTAATAAACACTTTTTTCTTTTTACATGGTATCTAGGCATACAGCTTGTAAGCCAATCTTTCCAGTTGTTATCTAAAATAGCCAACTTACAAACCCTTGAAAACTGAGGTTTGTAATACAAATGTTGACAGCTTCTTAACTAGAGCAGAACATCAGTTCATTTGGTGTACATATACTGTCATTTTCAATACTGCTGTGCCATCTGTTCACTCTGTGAATTGTAAAAGATTTTTCTTCTATGGTTTTTAAAATCTGTTGGATAAATTGAGTTGTAAAAGGTGAAGTCATAAATTGATGGTGCCCTCTCTTTCTCTTCCCCTTCCCCTTAATTACACTATCTTTCCTGCCAGTGTCCAAATGCTAAGAATGGAAAGATTATTGAAAATTTTCATGTTATCTTGCAGAAAATCGTTATTATAGCTGTCATTTAGAAGGAAATGCTATTGTTAGACTTGCAAAATACATTTGATAATCACACCTTATTTTCTGACAGTGATAACTAGAGCACAGTCTTGTAGGGCAGCAGGATTTGTTGTCATATTCATCCTTCTTTCACTTGTCTTATATACACTCAGGATGTGGCTAGAAAAACTGAGCAAACTAGAACTTAGAACTTGAGAAACTAGAACATGAACAAGCGTGGTTTAGCACAGCCACTCAGATGTCTGAACTTGTGCTTTGGGGATGGATGAGGAGCACCTTAGGAAAGCCAAGATACAAAGGTAGCTGAACATCTGATTTGTAATAGAATGAATGAAACCCTAATTAAAAGTTTTTGTAGATGTAATTGGTAGTGAAACAAATATACTCTGAGTCTTTTTGTTATTTATTCTTTTGGGGAAAGGTTGGGGGTGGGGCAGGAGGAATGCCATAATATGTGCTGCATGAGTTTGTCTGGAAAACTCTTGAATTACACCCACATTTTTAGGTCACTAAGAAGCTGATCTGTACTGATTTAGCATTCATCATGATGATATCTAGGGCAAGTTCAGTTAATATCTCTCTCTTGTTTGTGCTATATATCACTGAGCTTTGCCAATGAATTGGTATGCTTCCAACCTACATAGTACCGATTTACAGACAAGAGTTGGTTTTTGGTAGGGTAACTTATCAATAGCATTAGTTGAGTCCTTCTTGTAAAATTATGTCACTGTGAATTTAACTTTTTTGTTTGTCAGTTGGAAAAAAAACAACAACACAATCTATGATAACTATCAAATTTGGCTTTTCAGCATTCTAAACTCAGGAGACTAAAACAAAACACCAATAAAGAAAACAAGATTCTGTTCTTCTCTTTGCTAAGGGAGTATTCTGACATTTTTTTCCCAACTTTCTTTTGTCCATGCTGCATGACTGGGTTTATTAAATACCCTGAGGGTAATTCTCTCTCTATATCTGTTATTGCAGCCCAGAGTTTGTTTTCAAGCAAAATCTGAGCAAAATGATTACAAACATTGCTATCCAGGGATAACCAGATGCATAAATGGAAAAGGTACAAAACAGGACCTGCTGCAGTAATTGTTGGTAGATATGTATGAGAGTGCATAGCTAGACATTAAAATTCTTTTCCTTGTACCTATATTTATTGCCTGAACTGAAACTTCAGGCAAGACCCTCAGAGTTTAAAGAAAATCTAAAAATAAGCCTCCATATGCAAAGTTGATGGGATGCTTATCTTGTTGTTAAGTATCTATTTGTTCATATTGCATCTCAAAACATGTTATGATGGGTAACTGAGAGTAATGACACTAAAGTAGGATAAGGAAAATTTAGGTTAAATAGCAGACTGATAACCTGCTTGACAGTGAGAGCTCTGAAATTACTGAGAAATCTCCCATGAGAAAAGATAGGAGCTACACTGCTTGATGCTTTTGAAAAGGAACTGACGTGTACCTTAGGGAAAAGCCTTTCACTAGCAAGGGATGAAAAAGGTGCTGAACAGATGTCTCTCTTTCCATGATTCTATAATTTTACTTATGTCTTCTATTCAGTTTAGAAGGATACCAGTGTTTTCAATAATATCTTTTTAAAAGGATATATTTAATAGCATTTTGTATTGTGTGACATAATTTTTTCACATACTGAAAGTAATTCTTTATGATAGCAGGGTGTTTTTGGAGGGGAAAGTGTTATTTAAAAGCAGAAAATTTTACTTTCCTCAAGAAGTCAGCAGGCAATCTTGGGTTAGTTCTTCAGCCTACATAATTCATATTCAGCATGAAATGGAATTTTACTCAAGAAGAACCTGAATAGACCTCCGCATGTCTGCAGTATGATTTTTCAT
Source organism: Tringa solitaria (assembly GCA_026413425.1). Classification (NCBI taxonomy): domain Eukaryota; kingdom Metazoa; phylum Chordata; class Aves; order Charadriiformes; family Scolopacidae; genus Tringa; species Tringa solitaria. Next base: position 125,145,721 of record JAOXJM010000001.1, read on the forward strand.
TTACAGCTCGCACAGAGATCGGAAACTGCCAGAACTCTTCCAGGCTGGAAGAATGGTTAAAGAAGTTTTGGTGGTTTTTTCGTAGCATCTACTAGTATGTTGAAGAGCTTAGACAACATGGCAATTACTGCAACTACCCATGTGTTTCCACTCTTATTGGAAAATAAATCCTACTTTTCTGAATGGATTCAGGGTGGTTTTTTCCCATTATAAAAGGAAACTAAACTTAGCATGGAGGTCCGTTCTTTTTGGTTGTCTGTTTTTTGTTTTATTTTGTCCTACAGAGTTTAATTATTCTCTATGGCTTGTTGAAAATACACCATATTATTTTTGGCTTCCACAATTAAAAGTCTGTTCCTAGGAACTCCAGTTTGCATTGCCACAGATTTCTATAAAGTCTGAAAAATCCCTCCACTGCTGACTGAGATAACATAACTCCTACAGGTGTTCACTGTTGTCTTCTGCTGGATGCTACTCTTCAGTTAATAACAAGGGTCTGCTGAGAGTTGGTAGTAAGATGACAAGGCCCTTGATGTTACCTTTTCGGAGGACATGATGAAAACTGACAAACACATCTATTGTCAGTGTCTGCCTGTGTTTCTAAGATCCTGATAGTACGGCAGGACCTGACAGTATGGTAAGAGACTCAGGATCATTGAAGCCTTTGTTCTATAACTGCCATGTTCTGTAGGAAGATGGGAAAAACAAACCTAAAATGTTTCTCCCAAGAATGAACGCTCTTTGGCCTGGCAGAAAACCAGGTGAGACTCTTTAAGGTAATTACTAAAATTAACTTGCCTTCATAAAGCATTTTCGTTGTGTCCAAGCGGCAAATCCTAACTCCTCCAGAGTCATGCTCCGAACTGTGTCCAGTCTTTCCTCAGAGGAGACTTGGCAGCTTATAACCTAAAAATAAAGTGCAAGATGGAGAAATAATTAGGGAAAAGCCAATGCAAATATTCCATATTTTCAGCTAGAATTGAAGTCCTCAATTCTACCTTCTGGGTTATGTCACAGGAAAACTGTGGATTTACCCCAGTTAAGAAGCAATGCATTAATTTGTTCAGAGACAAAATTAGCCATGCTGGGTCACAACAAAGCTCCAGCTAACTCAGGATGTGGTCTCTAAAAGAACCCATAACCATGCACTTAGGAAGAAGAAGAACAGGATAAGTAAACATATTTTACTTGTATCTTCCCAGTTTCCAGCTATTTTCATTTCGGGAACTGAAATGGATATGTTTTCTCTTGCAACCCAGAAAATATGACTTCTACTGTTACTTTTACTGTGCTAAACTTAAAAACAGACCTAAGGCTGAAGAGAAAGTGACTCATGCTACCAGCATATTGCTCACAGCAGCAAAGAACCGGGAATGTCGTTGATATCCTCCTCACTGGTGCTCTGCCTCAGGAAGCCTGTTGCTGTCAGCCTGAAGATTCACAGGGACACTGGAAGGACGATCAAAATGCAAAAGACAACAGGTAAATATCAGTAAGTTTTCTTACATAACAGTTTTAGGGATATTATTAATAATGCAGCTTTTCTGTATTAATTTGATCTATAAGTATTAGCATTATTAGAACTAATAACAACTTTTGTTGTATTTTGATGATATTGTTAAGCTTTAATTAGGCTATCAGTGAATTCTTGGCTTCACATATATGGCATATTGACTTTTATCATGGCAACATTGAATGTAAATTTGCATATTAGGTAACCATCACTAAATCTTTTCAAAGCATTTGCCCAGTTTTCCTTCAAGCCCCAAATTTAGCAGTCACAAAGCCCCGAGACAAGAAGCGCCAGATGTCTGCTGTCAGCAAAGCCAGATCCTTGGGCTTTGAAACAGGTTCATACTGGCATCTTCTGTCTCACTATTAATTCTTTTGCTGGAAGAGAAAGTGAACAAATGTTTGTTCACCATGCCACTTATGGTTCACCATGCCACCTCATTTAAAGTATATCTTTCCCATGTTGACAATTCCTAGTTTAACTGCTTATTCCCCATACATAGGTTGTTTCGTGTATTTGATTAACGTTGCCTTTGAATCTTTTTGAGATCAAGCATACCTTTCTTGAGACAAAGGTACCAGAACACCATTTCATGCTCAAAATGCAAATTAACCATGGCATTGTGCAGTCTCACGATAATAAAGTTCTACATGTTTCTCTGTTCCCTACCTATCAGTATAACGAAAACTTTCACTTAATTCTGAGCAGCAGTTAGTAAAAAAAGGATGTCTTAGAAATCATCCATCATAAAACCCAAGAAGTCATACCTGTGTTATAATATCAGCTGTGTGACAGTGTCAGTTGAGGTATTCCCTGAGCTCATTATTTATGTGTGAAAGGAGTTTTTTTCTCATCTGACCACTGGCATATGCGTTGCTCAATGCTGAATTTCTTCTGCCATTTTAATTAGTCACGGAGTACTGTAAGATCCTTCTCCTGCTCTCTAGAATTGTTTGTGTCCTTAAAACAAGAGATTAACATCATCAGTAAAATGCTTGCCCCCTGTTATATATTCTTTCTAAGGTAGTGTATGAATACAGCATAAGTCCCAGTACAAGATGCCTGTAGAGTTCCAGTTTTCCCTACTTTGTGAAAATTCATTGTTTACTATCTTAACCATGATTCCTTAATTTCCTTAAAAGACTTGACTTTGGTGGTGTTATGTCAAAAGCTTTTTCAGGAATCCAAGAGGACTGTAGAAACCAAATCACCCTTGTGCACCTGCTCAAGTCCTATACATTTCACTAGGCTCATAAAACAGGACTTTTGTAAAAGTCACATTGAACCTTTCATACATATTATATTTCAGCCAGTATCTACTAATTCTTTTCTCTACTTAGAGTTTCACTAATTTACACTGAACAACAGGATTACAGGGCTGCAGTTCTGGGACAAATCCAAGAACAATTCTTTAAATAAGTGGGTCATATTTCCAGTATTCAATCACAACTACGAAGACAGGGTAAAAGAGAGGTTGTGTACACCATTTTTGCTTCACCTATCCACCTCTCAGATCTTGCAGACCTCTTGGATTAATACTGTTTGGCCCAAGAAATTTTTTACCGTCAGTTTTTTGTCACATCTTCTGCAGATGTTACAGTTTCAGATAAATCTTCTGCTTCTTCCATAGAGGAGGCTGGCATAGGAAGCGCCTGAAGTGAACAGTGATGCAAAGAATTTAGTTTATATTAATGCTGGTTTTATGCACTGATAAAAAATTCCCTGGCAGGTTTTCTGCTCTGGGTGTGTTTGAAAACTGTTTTATTATTGGTTTGACTCATTTTGCTATTCTCAGACTGTCCTTTGGCCTACCACATTGCTTTTTCTTTCCTTATTCAAGAATTTACAATTGTCTCTCTTCCCTGCATTCAGACACAGAATTATTTTTTTTAGAGAACCTCTTCTTGCTTCTAATAACCCTCACACTTACTGTTTAGTCGTGCTGGCTGCATTTCATGTCTTCTGCAGCCTTTTTCGTAGGTGGTATGCCGAGAGAGTAGTACTACTTATAGGCTAATATTTAAGTAATGAATATTCCTCAGAGCACTTTTAGTCAGTAATACTGGTACACAAGTTTGAACACACAAGTGGTTCCACTTACTTATTTTTAGGTTATGCTCATGCTTAACTAGTATTTTTGAACTGCAACATGGAGTAGTAAGATTTTTTGGGTTGTTTTTCATAGTATGGTAAAAAGGATGTCATTATTGTAACCTCTATATGGTTTTTGCTAGCTAATTTTAGAAATATTTGCTCCAAAATAAATGTTTGTTCATTACATTAGATCTATGACATTATGAAGTTCAAAGAAAGTTGAACTCCATAAACTTTCTTATTTAATAGAAAAGCTACCAAAAACTTGTTTCAAGTGAAAATTAGCTTCTGCTTGACAGCTGTTTTTGTGGAGGATTTCTGCAATGGAAAAGCATAGAAATACTTCTAGAATTGACTTTGCAATTTTATATTTAATAATATTAAATGAACAATGAAAATTTACACAAAACATTACTTTAAATGGAATGAAAAAGAGCAGCTGAGACTGTGTGCCTGGCTTCTCATTCTCTGATCATAGAGGAATATCAGCTATTCTGGTTAAAGTGTAAAACAGCAGTGTCGTTGTTTCAGCCAAAATCACCGCAACCAGACCGACAGATGGCCCTTCCCCCCCCCTCCCAAAAGAGGAG
>JAOXJM010000001.1:125190357-125202175 GCA_026413425.1 Tringa solitaria
CATGAGCTGGCAATGTGCACTGGCAGCCCAGAAAGCCAACTGCATCCTGGGCTGCCTCAAGAGAAGCGTGCCAGCAGGTCAAGGGGGGCGATTCTACCCTACTCCTTCACTCTGGTGACACCCCACCTGAGGTGCTGTGTCCAGCTCTGGAGCCCCCAGCAAAAGATGGACATGGAACTGTTGGAGCAGGTCCAGAGAAGGGCCACAAAAATGATCAGAGGGCTGGAACACTTTTCTTGTGAGGACAGGCTAAGAGTGTTGGAGTTCTTAATTCTGGAGAAGAGAACGCTCTAAGGAGACCTTACTGCAGCCTTTCAGTATAGGAAAGAGGCAGACAAATTTTTTAGCAGACCCTGTTGCAATAGGACAACAGGTAATGGCTTTAAAATATAAGAAGGTAGATTTAGACTAGCTATAAGGAAGAATTTTTTTACAATCATGGTGGTAAAACACTGGAAGAGCTTTCCCAGAGAGGTGGTAGATGCCTAGAAACATTCAAGGTCAGAGTGTATGGGGCTCTGAGCAACCTGATATAGTTGAAGGTGTCCCTGGTCATTGCAGAGGGGGTTCAACTAGTTGACCTTTAGAGGTTCCTTCCAACTAAAATTATTCTATGATTCTATGATTGTCATTCTTCCCTGTTTGTACACACTAGGCAAAGAGAGTTTTACTCCTGCTCATCCCCTCTAACATTTTCATTGGGAAATTGTCATCAAACAAATTTAGAAACTTCTTGGATTGCTGCACAAAACCCTGCTGCACTCTCAGAAGATAGCTGTGTGTCTCTCATCTCTCATGAAGACTAGGGCCCCTGATCAGCATCCTTCCACTAATTCTTGGTAGGAATCCAAACCCACTTCACGCGGTTTGTAGTATATCTCTTCCTTCTCCTGTGTTGTACCTTCCTTCTTGCCTCCATGATGTTTACACCCTTAGTTAAGATCCCACTGCACTTCTCTTCATCATCTCCAGTGCTACAAAGCCTGTTCAGCTCCTGCAGCTTCTGCCTCTTTGGGGGTGGAAGGTGAAGTTGCTGCATGAAAATGGGTGATCATTTATTAAAATTAGGATGAAGAGGTTAATAGTAACCCCCTTAAAACTATATCAGTTTTAGTATTTACAACTATTTTAGGAGAGTAATGGTCCTGCTTGGAAAGCATTATAGAAACTATTTCTATAAAAAAATATATATATTAAAAAAACAAAACAGAACACCCCCCCTGCTATTTAATATTTTGCTAGCTTCACATTTTGAAAACCAGTGAATGCAGAGATGCATTCATTAGATTCAGTGCAGACCTAAAACTACCTATTGTGAGTTTTTATTTGAAAACAGTATATATTTTTGTCCATAGGATGATAACTGACAAGGAAGATGAACTTCACATATCAGCCAATGAAAAGTGTCTTAAAATTTAACAGGATCAATAGCGAAACAATATGGATTATTATTTTTTTCATTTTTATTTTATCTCTGTCCGTCACTTAATTCCAATAATTGTTTGTAGTAGCAGTCTTATATCCAGAGCTGGTGGAGCAGGATTTGATATTAAAGAGATCCTGAAAACAAAAATCTAGTTTTGTATGTTGTTATTTCTTTTTAAAATATTCTTCTCAGCTTATAAAATAAATATTTCAGCTTCACAGTAGGATCTGGAAAACACAAGTGGTCCACCATCATCCACAAGACAGGATATACAAGTTAAGAGAGCAAAGTGGAAAAGAAGGATTCCTTTAAGATTTTAAATTGTCCTGTTGGAAAATGTTATGCCACTGCTAAAGGAAGGCCTTTAAACTAGCTGCACTTACAGTGTTCCAGCTACAAATTAAGGAACCCAGTTCCTAAGAACAGTCCCCGGTGTAAGCAAGGAGCAGTACCATTAATATCAGTGGGATAATCTTGACATTAATTTTTTTATACAAGAGATGAGAAGCAAATCTCAAGAGTTCAACAAACAGTGCTCATAAGCAAAAGTACATTTTCAGAGACTCGGGGTTTTTTTTCTTCTAGATATTCACCAGTAGAAGCCCGAGTAAATGTACCTGTGTGGGTTATTATTTAGAAAGATCAACTGTCATGCACAGTTATTTCTCCTAGCTACTGTACCTTGTTTACTTCCTTTCCTCCAATGTCTCTTATTGAACGGAAAGAAAGGAAAAGCTAAAGAGTTATTCTTAATCTTTTTTTTTAACCATCTGATGCTTGAAAATAAGGTAATTAGGTTTGCTTTTCATATGGTTTACAATACAAAAAGAACTATTAATATTTAGAAAATAGTGAATTTCATATTATTCGTTATTTCCTGCCCCATACTATTGATATTAATACTTGACATTACATTGATTCTCATAGTAATCAGATATTACAGCAATATATGCAAGCAACATAATCCCATTAAAATGGAACTGGCAAATTTCCAAGGAGCTCCTTCACAGAGTCCAGAAATTAGTTATGAAAAATTGTAGTTCGGCTTCTCGACTTCTCAATTACGGAGTGCTGTGTGTAGTAAATATTATCAAGGGATATTAAAAATAAATATCTAACCAAATCTACATGAGATTTGTGTGTACAACTGTTCAGGTAATAGGTAATATAGCTAACTGGCTTCACTGCAGTTAACTGGGGTACCGCCAGAAACAAGACCCTAAAGTATAAATTAATTTGAAGACCTAGGAGAAGTGCCTGTTTTGCTTAAATGGAAGAAGAATGCAGAGGTATTTTCAAAACCCACTACTGATCTCTTTTCAGGTGTCCAAATGTAGTAAGTAACCAGGCATAAACTGTCACACCTTGTTTGCCATGAGTCATTTTCACCAATGAATTCTCTCTTCTGTTGTCAGTGTACTTGCTCATTCGCATAGGCCTTTGTCATTCGGACTACATTGGTATATTAAGTCTCTATGTGAAGTTATAAATCTTTGCAAAACACTAAGGAATACAGATTTCTTCATAACAGTGGAGCCAGGAGGAGGATCACCTCAACATTGATGTCCTCAACGTTCATGACATCCGTCTTCCCTTTCAAAGAACGAAACAGCTTTATGCTGGATATCCAGAAAATTAAAGTTTTAGGAACCTGATCTTAACTTCTAACTCCCAAGCATACACAGTTTACAATCCATAAAACTTGACTGAGTGGAGAAGCTGCTTTAGCAGAAATCTAAGTGTATAAAGCCACCACTTGAGCCACCACTCTTCTCAAAGAGCAAGGATAATTTTTCTACCTCTTCATTAGCAAAAATTCAAACAAAGAAATGTAAATTTCCCAAACCACATCCTAGCCCATAGCTCTCTACTGCACATATCTCTCTGCAGAGTAAGTACAAGCTATATACAGTTTTAACAGACCTTCATGAAAAATTGCAAGATGCACGAAGATTCAAAGACTAGAATATTGAGAATAGAAGATACACTCTCTTAAGGTATCTCGTACCATCGGTATTATAAAGAGAAAATCAAACAATACAAAAATATTTGAAGCAAAAACTTTAAGCTGTACCATAAAGATTATAACAGGCCCACACACACAGGCCTTGAAGAAGACATACTTTGGTTTCTTGTTCGGAAGAGGAAGAACAATGGCCAATAATGGCATTTTCATCTTATTCTTTTTGCAGAATCTATATTTCTAGAGAGGAAAGAGTTGTTAACTCTATTTAATGTTACCTCTTTTCCTCTTTTTTTTTTCACTTTGCAAAAATGGTTCTTCTCTATGCTGTCATGCAGAGAGTGAGAGAAGAGAAAAAAAAACTGCATGACCTCATATGGAGTGAAAATGTACAGGCTCATATGGACTGGAAACTGCCAGACACATACTTCCTTAATGGATTGGAAATTGTGTGAAAGTATCTTTTCGCAGCAAGAGACCAAACATTTGGAACAGGAACTAAAAGCAAGTTGCCAGCCAGGAGCACGGACCCGCAGAGCCACAGAGCAGTGGCACAGCCCTATAAAGAGTCACCAGTCTCCAGTGCATATGAAACTTGGCAAGAGATCTATTCATCTCTACAACCTCAGTGAATGAGTTTTTTTCAGTTTTGCAAATAAGCAGGTTCTTCTCTTGCGTGGGTGATAAGAGCAAAGCTTAATTCTGTGCACACCAGGGGAATTTTCGATTAGTCCTAGCCTGAGATCCTGTAGAAGTGACAAAGGGTACCATCTGCTTCACAGGCAGTTTGTTATCCAAATCAGATTACAGCAGTGAAGACCATAGAGTTACTGACAACAGAACAGCAGTGAGGATAAAAAAGTTTTGCTAAAGAGTTATAACTCTTCAGGGATCTTATGTTGCTGGTCACTTCAGCAACATATTAGTCAACAAACAGATCAAAAAATGTATTAAAAAATAGTAATAGATTCCAGTGTCAGGTGTACAATCATATACTTAAAAGGGAAGAGGCATGTTACTTGCATTTCACAGATTTGCTGACAATAGGTCCACACATTGTTCCCTGGTATGAAGGCCTGTCTGCTTACCATTCAGATGCTCTAACTCTCTCAGAGAAGGTAAGAGGCAGAATAATATAAACATTATTAGGAAAGTACTCACGGACTAAACTCCCAACGTGGCTGCTACAACCACGTCTAATGTTCTGTGCCCTCTTGTCATCCTGTCTTCTGCACTAGGAAGCCACCTGCAATCCCTACCCTCTTCTTACATGGAGCCATACACAAGAGACCCCACATTCCCCTCTCTCCTGTTAAACACACCTAGCTGCATCTACCACCACCAACACGGGCTCAAGATCTCTCCTTATGTACTCATCTCACCACCTTGGAACATTCATTAGTACTCTGGACCTAATCCCAGAGAACACTCATGTTCTCCACTTCTTCCATCTGCACTTATTCATGCTTTATTGTTCCAACCCACCGTTTCTCATGCTGAATCTTCCTTCGGCATACAGCCAATGTATCCTGGTTTCTGAATAATTGCTGGTCAGAGAATCTGTGCCCTTCCAATAGCCTGGGTTCTCTGCGGGTAAAACAATATCTTCTTTATAGCTGAACAGTCAGGATTTACTCAGCAGCTCACTGCAGATACTAACACCCTGGTGCGGGAGACCTGTAATAAATATGTTACCTGTCCTTAAAGTTAACTTTTAACACTTACCACACAAGTCCTTCTGGCTTTTCTCATGGCCTGTCTAAAGCAAATGTTATGGAAACTGTAACAGGCAGAAAGAGGAAATTAACAGATGTTCACATCAAAACAATAGCTTTGTTTTAGAAACACCCTTTTGGCAGTCCCTACAGAGAAACCAACTCAGCTGAAACAGTTGCAGGGACTCTACTACCCTATAATCTTCTCCAACCACATCAGCTCTAGTGGTCTGAGAGAGCACACATTGTTCTTAATTTTGCTACCTGGCTTTGAATAGAGATCATGTACTCCAAGTCAGTGGCTTTCTTGATATATACATTGTGTACACATGTGTGTACACATGTGTGTACAAGCACGCACACACATACAGGAGAGAAAGATTGAGAGAGAAAGAGCGAGAGTGTTTTTTGGTGAGCTGAGTGGGTATATGAAGCAAATTTTGAAACAGAAATGTAGAATCCTTACCCTACTTCAGTCTGTCATATTAATAAGCTTTCTATTTTTACAAATACTACCAAAACTCCATACCTTATACAGAAAACTAAATTCAATAAACCTAATTTAAACTGGATAGATGATTAAACAAGTTAAGTACATTTGATTTTAATTCTCTTTCAGAATTTCATTTCTATGTGAAGCTGAAACTTAGCTGCAACAGTGTGTTGGTTAACTTATTCATTTAAAATATGGTGAGTGCCACGGTGATCATAAATTAAGGAATGAATAATGAATGGAGATCAGTCTGATGACTACTATCAATGTCATTGATGGAGGCAGCATAATATTATACCTTTGAGAAGCTGTCCTTTAGATTAACTGTTAATTTTTGCAGATTTTCTTTTTTGAAAGTGCTTAAAAATCACAGTTTGGTGATTTTAAGTAAAATTGCATCCTTTTTTTTTTTTTTTCCAAATGTCGTCCAATCTCTTTTCTGGAGGTGAAGGGCTTATATTTTCATGCTGTGAAGCTGAACAATCTGTTAGTAATGGTGGAGATAATCAGCTCCTTCTCAGATAGCCAGCAACATGCACTGAATTTTATTAATATGCCAATGAAAAAGTACCTCCCTTTTCTGGGGAAATGAGGCCAGTTGACTGATATGCTAGATATGACTCCTGGAACCTAAGCTCTTCCACACAGATGTCAGCACAGTTGCCTAATTTTCTGGTCAAAATAAAATCTCCCTTTCATAATGGAAAATGTTGTTGGATTGGGGAATCATGACATTGCACACTGGATTTTACAGCAGCAAGTCCAGCATGCCAATGGTCTGTTGGAGGAAAAACAAATAGCTATTGAATTTAATAATCACACCATCTGGAGTTCAGACACTCAGTCTAAAATGAAATGAAGATATATAGCAAAGAAGAGTGAATGACACCAAAGACTAAAAAAAGAGCAGATCTCATATGGGCAAGAGACTGATACAATAAAGTTAATCTATTAAGGAAAACCTTTCAGTTTGGATAGCAAGTTATATCAAATAAGACATCTATTTCCTTCCTGTTAGCCTATAATCTCTGAAGAGCTTTTTCGTCTTTAGCTTTGTCTTTTTTTTTTTTTTTTACAATCCGAATGACCAATTATTGTCAAGAGACCAGTTTCAGAAGCATTTACTTTTCAGTGTTCATTGAGTTTCTTTTCACATTTCATTATCAAAATCTGTCCTCCAGCTGAGGAAACACCAACTTATACTCATTCCATGTGCTCAGAAGAGGATTTTATTTAAAGTAATACTTGGGTGCAAACTGACATTGAAGTCTGGCACTCTGCATATATCTTCTCTATTTTTTTATTTATTCAGGTTAATTGGCTGATTTTCTGTGCAATATGAGATTTCTTCCTCTTCACTTAGAAGTTCTTTCTCTAATACGGGAATTCAGCCTTCACTGAAGCATCTAAGTGCTATTCTCAAAGGAAATATCATGAGAAACACTTTGTGCTTGTGATTTATAGACTACACACAAAGCTCACAGTAGCTCTTATTAAACATTGCTACTTGTAGAGCAGTACATAGCCTGATAGATTCCCTTCATTGTGCTATACCCACGTTGTATTTAGTTGTGATCCAGATAGGATTGCAACCACACAGTTTGCAACAAGTGAAATAACTGTGATGACTTCAGTTTTCCAAAGACTGAAATTGTAGCTTTTATTAGAAAACAAACAATCCTACACATATTATTGATATTTTTACTTTGTCTGTTAATGCAATTTTAGTTTATTTGTTTTATGTTTATGTTTTACCTCTTTTTCCCCTAGTTTCATTAATCGATCCAATAGAAGTGATTGATCCATCTTCCAAATGATAAAAGTAACAGTTACAGATTAGAGATCCAAACAAATTATGTGAAAGGAAGATTTTGAACATGTAGTAAACTTATTTATCTCAAATTAGGTCTTCTCTTTGATTTTTTTGAGCAAGGAAAATCCATGCAGTAAAATGTCTAGTATAATAGAATTCTTTTTCCATTTTATCTTGATTTTCATTTGAGAATTATTATAAAACTTGACAAAAGTTTGATCAAATTGAAACCAAAACCAAAATTCTACAGCAGCCCAAATAAGCAAACAATATCAATAGTATGGTGACATGATTCCTTCTCCTCATAACGTAAGGAATACTTTATCAAAGATGTTTTAAAATGTGTTTGGCTTGTGTGTCTCTCCAGGTTTTCCAGTTCTTTCTTGCTTTTGGGATTTACCATTTCTCAACAGAGCAGAACTATGTGGCTTTTTTTAAGTCAAGGTAGAGAAACTGAAACCTGAAAAGCTTAAAAACTTGAAAATCAGATTTAACAGTATTCACAACATCCCAAAAGTGGCATTTTTGTTATCTGGAAAAAAAAAAAAAAAAAAAAAAGACAATGCTATTAAGTAGAAATAGTTCAAGATTTATGCCAAAACTGTAGTTAATAAACTGCAGTATATGAATATGATGAATGTGCATGTAACACGTGGAAACAAACCTTACAACTCAAGGGCAGTTATAAAGCAGGTATGTTTATTATGTCTCCGGGTGCAAGGGGAATATCTCCTCCTAACTTCCACACCTCATTACAAATCAAATGATTATTTATAATACAAATCATACATACGCAAGGCTATAGGATGGACTAATACAATTATTTCTTGGAATAGGCAGGATTATTCTAACTGTTTCCAGGAACTCATTATAATAAGTCTCCTTGTCTAGGCACATGTGCAGTGCCTCCTGGTGGTCTCCTTTGAGGCTCTTTGGGAGAAAGGCCTGAGTCTTCTTCACGGTGAACTTTTTCCCTTTGATGAGTTGGCTCATCTCCTGGCCGCAGGGCTGGTTTGTACCACCTGTTCCACTGAAGCTTCAGAGTTCCTATTGTCTCAGACCACAAAGTTCCTACCCACGCTAAGGAAACACTGTTTCTTAAAGCGGTGTAACTTCTCTATAACTCTACAACTAACCTCTTAATTCCTGATTCTTGCTTCACACGTATACTTTGGGTTGACTAAAAAAATTAAGATAACATTGTATTAAATAGGTATAAGTTAGAAAATGGCTGACAAACTGCAAACTAGATAAAAAGAAATGGACTAAATAGTAAGTTTAGACTGTGATTATTGAGGGATGAATATGGGGCGGAGGGGTGTGTGGTAAATATTTTTATGTCCCAGTTTAGTCTATTAAAAAGATAAATAAGGTTTATCATTATGGACATAATGCAGTAGGACAAGAGCTTCAGCGTGTTTGCTTTTAAGGGCAAAGGATTGTCAGCACCTGTTTCTCAGTTTCTGCTGAAATCAGGCCATGGCCTTCCTGTTACAATTTAAAAGCAATTTAAGATGGGTGCACATAGCAAATTAAGAAATGTTAAAAGCTAATCTTATCTGTCATTTGAAACCATTCTGCTCTTTTCCTCTATCTTTTCAGCTCATAAAGCTTAATGTCACCACTTAGCCCAAGACAAATCCTAAAACAGAGCACAGTTGTCAGCCCCTAAAAAGTTCTAATACCTCAGTATTATTCCGACCAATTTTAGTTTATAGTGACATTTGAAAATGAATTGGAATTACCCGTGAGGATTCAAAAGTCCAAACATAAAACCTCTGTCAAATTTTGAAACCTGTTAAATGGCTGAGGAGAAAATACAAGGAAATTTATTCATTTTCCAAGAACTAATGTGAAATAAAACAGAAGGAAATAAGCAGTTATGAGCAGAAGAGAACTGAATTGTAGAAGAGGAAAGGAAATGTCAATAAGGTGAAATACTAGAACCACCTGAAAAATTATTTTAACTTGTTAACAACAATAATCTAACAGCCAAGATACAATTGCCTACTTCATTTTATCTTTGCCTTTGTACAATTGTGCAATGTAACTTCTAATATTATATACAGTTTTGTTAACTGTTAATAATAACACAGAGTTACTCTGTGTCTAATGAATTATCTATGACCCTGGAATAAAATGCCTCATAGAGCAATAAAGACATGGGATGATAGCAGCAATCTTCAAAGTCCACATGCAGAACAGGGGATCCCTGGGCTTTAAACAGCACATAAGTGATCAACTACCGATTGTCAAAGTAATGTGATCTTGAGAGCTGAGTAAAACGAGCATTTGGGTTTTTAGAGAGAACAAAGAACAAGTATCTAGTCTACATAAAAAACTCCATGTGTAGGAAAGTTAGTTGTAATATGGACTAGCAAACAAGTGAACAAAGACCAAGTTGCAAAGAGTGTTCTCAAACATGCAGAAATGACCCCAAGACCAAATACAGTGGGGCAAGAAACCATCAGCATCAGCAGCATACTCCTCGCAGGGAATCACACGGGTTGCTGATTACTCACTGAAGATTCCCTTCCAGGATGAAACCATCAATCTTAGGACCCAGAGGGATAGTGAAGGGATGAGCATAACACCAGAAAAAGACATAGATACTGGAAAGTTTGTGTCTATATCATTTTAACTGCATATAATTAGAACTAGAAGTGTTAAGATTACTGTAACTGGAAGAATAATAATTCTTTAATTAGATTGTTAAGACTTCATTAGACTAATAGTAAATTATTGCCTTTGCAAAACCAGTGTATTCCTTTTGTCGACAATTGGATTTCTAGTGTAACAAACTGCTAAAAATTCAAGCAACTTCTTCTGTAAATTGATTGCAACAAATTGGTAAAAACACCTCTGGGGAGAGGAGGGAGATCATGTCAATTTATTGATCAGAAAGTTCCTTCTCCCACTCACAACAATTTACCATGTTTATAGGTGTGTTTCTGCAGTCACCTGGTTCTTCTGCAGGGGTTGATGGCTGGCACTTTTCATAAGGAAATATAAGAAAACGCAAATAGTTAAGTACATAAGAACCTGTTGAAAAAAAATCTGTGAGTTCCCAGACTTAAACTGTTTAACCCCATTCCCCTTGCTCTGTTCGGATTAAAACTGTTGGTTCATACTTGCTTTTTTTCCATTTTCTTGTTCTACTGTCACCCACAACATCTGTCAGCCAAGCAAAAGCTAATAACTATGTGCCAGCCTCAAATGAGACAAGATTCATGCTCAAACTATGGATTATCTTTGCATTCTGCACAAGAGCACTTGGAGGGTCATGTAATTACTGGGACATTACAAAAAAATTATCACTGTTGCCTGTTATGTGAGTGTGGAAACAGTTACTGTCTTATCACAGGACAAAGGCAATAAATGACATGCACATTAAAGCAAGTGCGTATATATCACAGCTCTGCTTATCAGCCTTAAGCGGGAAAGGCAATATCTGGCAGTATCTGTTCCTTGGAGGCTGGCACGTCTAAGTGACTCTAAGTCCAAGACAAAGCTTTTCCAGATACTTCAAAGATGTTTACAATTCATTTCAAATGCCACTTATGGGCATCTGAATTATACAACTAGCATGTATAATTATTACACAGGCCATGCCATAATTCTATTTATCTTTTAGCTGTAATTAATTTTAAATCAGGTCACCTTATTTATGGATTAGCCAAAATAATTATTTCTTGAAAACTATTATTCACTGAAATAATCTTCTGTCATTATTTCATACTCCTAGCCTTTTCTAGCCTTGATTAGACTCCACACCAGTGCATAATTCTCCTTTTCTGTAAGGCTGGAGGTTGCAGCATTTCTTATTTTTAGGAGCCTATCAAAGACTTTAAATTATGAAATCTCTAAATAGTGGGGAGTTTCTT
Organism: Tringa solitaria; assembly: GCA_026413425.1. Classification (NCBI taxonomy): domain Eukaryota; kingdom Metazoa; phylum Chordata; class Aves; order Charadriiformes; family Scolopacidae; genus Tringa; species Tringa solitaria. The sequence goes on from JAOXJM010000001.1 coordinate 125,201,652, forward strand.
CTGATGTCATTGGAAATCTTAATGTTTCACACTCAGAATTGCATTAGTTTCAAATAAATCAAAACTTTGCAAATGTCTATTAACACTTTTTATACTTACTTAATTTTAACTTAGTTTTCAGCAGCTAATGAGCATCGTGTTAAAATCATGAGAATAAGAGATATATAAGAAATGTTTATTCTAAATAAAATAAGCTGGTCACTGGCAATGCAAATTTGCTGAATGGTTCCAGAACAAATCACTTTTTATGCTACATGGTCTTTGGACTGCTCCAGAGTCTCCCCATCTGTTTATGGCAGAAAACCTTCTTTCTTCTAGGCCAGATGAGTTGTGAAAGCACACCACCTAAATTTGTATTGAATTTTACTGAATGTTTAGAGTTAGAAGGGACCATAGAGATCATTTAGTCCAACTCCCCTGCTAAAGCAGGATTGTCTAGAGCATGTTAGAGCATGTTACTCAGGACTGTATCCAGGCAGGTCTTGAAAATCTCCAAAGAAGGGGACTCCACAACCTGCCTGGGC
>JAOXJM010000001.1:125208044-125222542 GCA_026413425.1 Tringa solitaria
CTGAAGTCAAGGTAGACAACATCCACCACCCTCCCCTCATCTATCCATCCAGTCAAGCCATCATAGAAAGCTATCCGGTTAGTCTGACATGACTTCCCCTTGGTAAATCCATGTTGACTACTTCTGATAGCATTCTTTTCCTCCATATGCTCTGAGATGACACCCAGGATGAGGCGTTCTGTCACCTTTCCAGGGATGGATGTGAGGCTGACCGGTCTGTAATTCCCTGGGTCATCCTTCTTGCCCTTTTGAAGACTGGGATGAAATTGGCCTTTCTCCAGTCCTCAGGCACCTCGCCTGTTCTCCAGGACCTATAGGAGGCTGCATTAGTTAAGTGGGCCAGGGACTCAGTGCTGTACATGCCCACCATTTTTATCCAAGAGATCTGCCTGAGAGGGGTACCTGTGCTTCTTCCCATCAGATGGATTATGCTCGATTGCACACACCCATCATACAGTCAAAATACCAGGATGGAGAACATTTTTGGTTATATTCAAACTTAGTTTGGACAGCAATTTACCAACCGTAGCAGCTTGCTTTGGGAGCTATTGGCTGTGCTGCGCCCTTTCTGCCAAGCCATGAAGGATTTTAACTATTCACTTCTCACTGTAATTCAAGCTGAAAAGAAGCTATGTCCTGTGTAGCAAGCAAGCAATTTGCAGCATACTGACCAAAGTCAATAGCACCAGAACACTGAGCACAAAATACATAAAACAAATTCACATTTTGACCGTGTCCAGTTTGGGTGGATTATTTTAGATAGATGGGGAGATATTCTTGGACTACTACACAGATCCTTATAGCTCACAGATCCTTATATCAGTTCTCTTCTTGCAGAATAACTGATCTTCATTAATTGTTAATGCATGGAAAGAAGAAAATCCACAGGTTACTGGGAAGAGGGCTTTTTAAGGCATAGAGAAAAACTATGCACTGACAGGATTCATGAGTGAGCACCTCAAACTGTTTTCTATCAAGAACAACGTTTGCATTAATGAGATGTTTTACCAGCAGCAAAAGAGCATCAGCTGTTGCTCCAAGGGCAATCCAGACATTCCTGTTACACCCCCACACCAGTCTCCGGCGCTTAGCTCCCAGCAAGAGCAGAAAGAATTGCAGCAATTGCTCACTGTGCCAGCAGCGTCTCTGCTTGCCCCTTAATGTTAGGTTAAAATGAACCGTGATTACCATATGGGAATCCTTTGGCTTATGGATTCAGATAATACTTAATGGTAATAAAAATAAATAGTGTGTTAGGTGTAAAACAAGGAAAAGAACAGAAGGCTGCATGATATGTAAAGATATTTTTCTTTCTTTAGAAAATCTCTGCATGGCAGAGATTGTTTCAAAGTAAGGGCCAGTTACCTTGGTTTATTATAGCATAGCAAATATCAACTAGCTCAAAAATTGATGTAAATGCTAGGAAAATCTCCTATGATGCAAAGAAGTTAAATGCATAATAAGCTGTACATCATGGACATAAACATAACAGCTGCCCCCAAAAAGTGAGCTTCATTGTATGTCTCTGCAAATGCAGTCAAGATCATCTCATATGTATACACAAATGTCAGTTTATGACATGTGAATTTATGAATTCTGATTTATACAAGAACATTGTGATTTCTCTGTAATTTAGGAATCATAACAAGTCACGCTAATTGTTGCAAAATGTGGTATCATATATCTCGAAAAGCTCTTCCATAGCTTTGATTGAAAAGCTATTTTCTAGAAAAACCTGAAACCAAGTTGTTACTTTGAAACAATTTCTGTCTTCCCCAGCTTTTCCCCACAAATAAGGTGTCAGCAAAAGTATTTAAATTCTTAGCAACCAAGTATGAATTACAATTCCACCACACAGCAGTATTTCAGATGAACAAGGAGAATCAGAATACATGTAACATCCAAATTAATGTTACTAATTTAGAAGTTCATAATTAGTATGTCCAATTTGATTATGGTACCATATCATTAAGATAAACAGATATGTAAATCTACATTCACATATCGCTAGACTCAATTTTAATATATTTATATTTTTGAGTTTCACTCACTGTAAATCAGTAGGATACCGAAGAAACGTTTTTGATCTGATGCCCAGTATTAAATTAGATTGAATACTCACTCTAAATTTACTGCAGCAGATGACATCGTCAGCTACCCAATTATTTTAGTACTATTTGGCACAATGTAATTTAAAAAGACCTTGTATGAAGGCAAAGCACTTAATAATTCCCCAGCAAATTAATCCCTTTGGTGCAATACTCAAAGGCATGAGGATAAAGAAAAAAATAAAAAAGCAGCCTCTTTCAGATCAGCATGATGTTGCAGCAAGTACCAAGTACTTTTTGCCCTGTTAATACAAGTGACTTTTTTAACTTGGCATGTACCTTACTGTATAGGAAATGGATTATATTCTTTCTATATGATACTGTTTGATAATGCTTAACATCAGTTTTTTGGAAAATCAGACTCCACCTGTCTGTTAAAAAATATATATGTAAGCTACACAGCTGTCTGCACTTTAAGGGGAAAATCCAGGAGCCACTCGAAAAGCTCATACTAATATGGTCAAAAATCTGTACAATTTCCCATGCTCTTCATGTAACAGGAAGTGAGGTAGCCAAGGCAGCGTTTATGTGATAAATCTTAAAAGCTGTGCAGCTTAAATAATAGGCTTTATGAAACAGAACATCTAAGAGGGAAAAACGTAGAAGATAGCAACCCCCACAGAGGAATCCTTGTTTGAATAAGGTTGAGTCAGAGCTGACGAAGCCTTCTTTAGCTACCAGATAAGTAATCAAATGCCTAGAAAGGAAAATAAATGGAAGAAGAACTGAGCATCCTGGGATTTGTATTAAAACAGATCAATATAGGATTATGGATATAAAATAAGCCTTGCCATTTCAGCATGAAAGCAGAGATTTCTTAGATGCCTATGGAATAAGAAGGCAAGACAGCACCAGAAATAATTTTGCTTGAAGAAGTCTGTATGTTTAAAAGCATGAACCAAAAATAATTAGGAAGGTATCTGTGCAAATGACCAAATTCCAGTATCTGAAAAACGGACTTGGTAATATATAGATAAGCTGCAGTTGCGGCCTCTGCAGTGGATGAAGTCTGTGATTCTCCTGCAGCGTATCCAAAATTATACATCTCAGTTGTAAGAAAGATGAAGATATATCCCAAAGCTAGTCACCAAAAGATATGGTACAGTGTTGTCTTCAAAATATATCTCTGAAAATTGTGTTTAACTGTTTCAGTCTGCAAGAGAATTCAGGCAGGGGCATGGTGAGATACAACTTTATCAGTCATTTCCTATAGTTGAGTTATATTCGCTATGCCAACTATAACCGGGAACTACACAAGAAGCTAAGAGCTTGTGACATAAATGAATATCTGGTGATAAGTATCACAGGCTTTTCCTCCTGGGTGATGACCCAATTAGTTTCTTAATCACTTCCTACCAGTGCATTCTTAATTTGCTGAGAGATGTGAATACGCATATATGATTCAGATAGTCACTGAAGCACGTGACTGATAGTGACCAGGTTCTAGCCAGCACGTCAAGAAAATTGCAGTTAGGAACAGGCTGAAAATTAGTTATATTTTCTGCTGTCAAAGTATGAATATTTTGTATTTATGTCCTGCTATTCAGTGTATTGAGCAGAAAGTTAGGACTTTGGTTCCTGCATTTAGTAGAGATGGAAATTCACACCATCAATTTTGTTGCATGCCACACTGGTTATCTATAAAGAAGCACACATTTAGAAGGATCAGGGAAAATCTGAGTACTCTCCAATTATTTCCATGATCATCTGTCCCATTGTCTTTCCACTGAGTTTACTGTGTCCAGAACCAGTAGTAATCTCTTTCACATAAACATGCACACAGCTGGATTCCATATCTCTACGCAACAGCTGGTAGACACTCCAGCCTGCTCCAGGAGGACCAGCTCACATCCCCAAACGGTGCTGTGCCATGCCATCCAAGTGGCACGGGTTTGTACTATCTCACTGTCATTTCTTTCTCTCAACCCAATGTCATTATACCTCATGGATACTAATTTTGAGGACTCATATTTCTCCTTAGTGTAATATTAATAACTATCCCAAATCCCTTTCTCTCCTGCAAACCTTTTGCAACTGCAACTGATTACAAGGAGTAAATCAAGTAACATTTCACCAAAGTCTCTTTTCTTTAGTCAAATGGCAAAATTCCTCAGGAGAAGTCTTAGTTAAAAATATAGTTACTCATTATGTTTTACAGTCTTACTGTTCTCCCAGGAGAGAACTGGAAAGTAAAAGTAAAGCACTAAAAAGATTTAACTTCACATTAGTGAAATTTCAAATGGCACTAAATTAGCAGGAGTAGCAAAAGGCAATGAAAACTGACAAACAGAGAAGTAGCTGTTATTGAAACTAAGTAGTTTAGTCTTTTTTGAATTATACTCTCTTTGGGTAGATGTGAGCTACCTCAATGTGATGTGAGTATTTTCAACTGATGTTATTCTAACATTATATTTTATCGCAGATATGAAGGGAAGGGCAATATATTGTATCACAGTACAGAAACCGCTGATCTGTGCATACTACATAAAGTAATCTTAAATACTTTGGGCTTAGAAATTTTGAAAGCTGCTGGATGCAAGGGGACCTAGGAATGACATTGAACAAAAAATTAGGCATTAGTTTGCAATGCACCGTGGCTGCCAGAGAAGCCACTTTGGGGCCACTTATGTAAATGTTTCGTGCCAGAAACCACGGAGATAATATTCTTTTTCTAAATGAATCTGTTATGTGGATTCTCAGCCTGATGGTTATGAAGAGGCATGAGAGTCACAGCCTCTTTGACCTTGCCTTTACTATAAATAGGCGGGAGATAGCAGCTAGATGTACATGTATGTGATGGCAGTTCAATATAGAAAGGTCTACAGTGATATAGAAAAAACTGAGCATTTTTTCTCAGAGAAGTTTGCATTGGAGTATTAGCAAAATCACATTGCCCAAACTAAGAAAGAAAATGCAAAGAGCAAAAGTAACTGCAGCTACTCTAAAATTTAGCATATTGTGGCATAATAATTCAATGAAAGTTAAAACTAAACTGATATACTGAGGGGAAAAAGATTGTTCTAGGATCTCTGGAGAGAAGCCCAAGTTCAAAACATTTTTCACAGAAAGGGGTATTCATGGAATGAGGACTTGTGTTGAAGTGAAAGTCAGTTTTCACTTTCTTGATGTTTTCCTTGCTTCATCAGTGTGAGTAGCTGTTTAATTTTATAAGTTTTGCAATATGCATTTAGAACAATTTGCAATTGCAAATTTTAAAAGTTTTGCAATTTTAGAAAAGATCAAGAGTCTCTCCACTCATGCTCAGAATTCTTCCATGCCTACAGGACAGTTATCACTTCTATATAAAAGAGATGATGATGCAACCTCTCTGCAGACCATATGCTAGAAAACCAGTACAGAGCTGACATTGCCTCTGGAGAAAAGAGTTTTGTTTAATGCAGCAAGAGTAGTATTATTACAGCTGAGGAAGTTCAGTGCAGTACTCCTGCTGAGTGCAGAGAGAATGGAGCTCTAACAGCTGTGGGATTGCAGCCAGGTTACTGGACCATTCTCACTGCCCCAATCTTCCTCCTCCTGTAGCTGCCCTCTAGGCAGAAGCATCCTGGGGTCTGTATGACACTGGGCAGGAGCTGCCACACCCAGCAGCAGCCACAGCCTCCTAGCTCCTTCCAAAGGAGCCAACAGTGGGCTGGAGGAGAGCATCCCCTAGGTTTGGGCTAGCCTGTGGGCCACCAGCCTGTTTAAGGAATAATAAAAAGCAAAGTTAAATAATAAAAAAAAAAAAAGATAAATTAAAATGTCTTTAAATATCGTAACCCATTGTCTGTAAAAACTCTCCAAAGCACAGAGGATGATAAAAATGTTTGATGGGTGGAAGAGGAGCCCACATTAAATCTTCAGGATTCTGTGTTCGTAGGGGGCTTTTATCTACAAAAATGTCTATTAGAGGAAGAGGCCTTTGCTTTCCTGAAGTCAGCCTGAATTAAGTTTGGGGACCTAGCTACTCAAAAATTTTTTCTGCCTGGTTTAAGTGGGCAAGGATGATTAACATTCTGCTGTTATTTACTTGACTTTTACTAAGGTCATACATATATGCCAAATGTTATCTCAGCTTATTTCTTCTGCTGAGTGCTTTTATTGAGGACTATGTCTCATGACATTAAGTGAAAAGCCATGCAGTAGAAGGAACGTAATCAATTGCACAGAATATTAACTTCTATTATGGCATAAAGCAGCTTTGATGAAATATGGACAGTTGAATCCAGAGTGCTAATTATTCTTGTTTCAGATAAAATTAAAACTATTTCTTGTAACTATGTCATTTTCTAGCTGTAACACGCACCATGAAAAGATCATTGGTTCATAAAAATAACAAATAAAGTGAACATCAGCTTAGCGCAGCAGCCAAACATCACTGTCAAAGGAAACCAATTTAATCAATTTTTCTTTAAATGTCACCTTTCATCCACTCCTGTATCAGTAGTTAGGTTGGTTTTTAGTCTGGTATGTACGTGCTGTTTTGATTTTCTGTACATTCTCCACTCCTACTGCCACAAGTTCATTGATAGTAAAGTAGCCTGTATGCAGAAAATCTGACTTTCATAAATGCACAAGTTCACAGAATCACATAATGATTTGGGTTGTAAGTGACCTTAAAGATCATCCAGTTCCAATCCCCCTTCCATGGGCAGGGACACCTCCCACCAAGCCAGGTTGTTCAGAGCCCCATCCAACTTGGTCTTGGACACTACCAGGGATGAGACATCCATAACTTCTCTGGACAACATGTTCCAGTGTCTCACCACCCTCAGAGTGAAGAATTTCTTCCTGATATCTAGTTTAAATCTACCCTCTTCCAGTTTGAAGCCACTACCCTTCATCCTACTGCTACATGCCCTTGTAAAAAGTCCCTCTCCATCTTTCTTGTTGGTCCCCTTTAGGTACTGTAATGTCTCAATAAGATTTCCCCAGGGCCTTCTCTTTTCCAGGCTGAACAACCCCAACTTTCTCAGCCTGTCTGCATAGGAGAGGTGCTCCAGTGCTCTGATCGTCTTCATGGCCCTCCTCTGGACTCGCCCCAACAGGTCCCTTGTCTTTCCTCTTCTGGGGGCTCCAGAGCTAAACGCAGTACTCCAGGTGAATGGAGTAGAGGAGCAAAATCACCTCTCTCAACCTGCTGCCCACGCTTCTTTTGATACAGCCCAGGATGTGGTTGGCTTTCTGGGCTGCCAGTGCACATTGTCACTCAAGTTGAGCTTCTCATCAACCAGCACCTCTAAGTCCTTCTCTTCAGGGCTGCTCTCAATCCATTCTCAGCCCAGTCCCTATTTGTGCTTGGGATTGCTCTGGCTGAGGTGCAGGACCTTGCACTTGGCCTTGTTGAACTTCATGAGGTTTGCACGGGCCCACCTCTCAAACCTGTCCCTCTGGACAGTATCCCTTCCCTCCACCGTGTTGACCGCACCACAAAGCTTGGTGCTGTCGACAAACTTGCTGGGGGCGTACTCAATCCCACTGTCTATGTTGCTGACAATGCTGGTCCCAGTACACAATTAAACATTAGGACAGGGAATTCAACATCCACAATAATTTGAAGGTTTATTTGACTTTTTATGATCTGGTGCAGCAGATTTTAGGTACTTTAAGACTCCCTCTGATCTCAATGGAGGTATCGTAAGTTAAGCATAGAGCTAGGTTTTCTCCATCATAAATCATGAATTAGTTATAAATGCATTGGAAGTGCCTAACAAAGGAAAGTCCAAGCGCAGCAAAGATGTTATCAGTCCCTTTGATATATTAGTCTAACAACGTTATTGGAGGAAAGGGAGGAAGCCAATTCAGCTATTGGAAGTTACAGGAAATTTCTTCATGTAACTTTAAGGTATAGTCTTTTGGTCTGAATACAGTTTATCTCCTCTCAGAAGAGTTCTCTTTTTTTTTTTTTTACGTTATAATTAAGTAACAATTCAACCTTTCTTGCCCTTGTCCCGTGTATGCCCTTGAAAAGGAACATAAGTCTTCCTTTTTATGTTGCTGTCAGCAATTATATAATATAATTATGTGCAATAATTACATATTGCTATCAAAATTTTTGGATGCTTTTAGAGTATCCTAAGAGTCTTTTGCGTCCTTGCATATTTCAAAGAAAAGTCAATAAGTCTCTCACATATTTCCAGGGTAAAAAAAGTATTAAAATTTGTTCAGTAACAGAACACAGGGTAGTCCAGTTAATCTTAGTCAGTTCTGTTCCCATTATAATCACTGAAATCTGTTTGATTTTCTGTAACAGCTTTTGAGACAGGTCAGTCTTCACTTCTGTCATTTTCCTACATCAGTTAATCAGCGTAAGCAAAAAAAAAATATGTCATTGCTATTAATTTTGGGCAAACCGTCTGTCATCTTTCTGTCTCATGGCTGCATGCAGTTTAGAACACCTTTTTGCCCTAAAGGGGAGTTTCCCCTAAAGGGGATGTTACAAATCTGCTATGAATCACAGTGGCATTATACTTCCTTCTACTGATCCGAAAACCAAGCTTTAAATTTTACTGCCAGGAATCAATAAGACATGCAATGTCATGAGTTCATACCTAATGGTCTCACTGAAAACAATGTCCCTTGTTTTTTCATAAAACATGCATTAGAGAATTCTTATACTTCCCAAAAGACTAGCTCAGAATTGCATATGGACAAAGTCTCCCAACACCTAGAGATCAGCAACAAAAAACTCTAGAGGCACATTAAAACCAGTGTGCCATAGAGAAGATCAGTGTGGGTCCATCTGTGTGGACTGTAAGACAAAATTATGACTGCCACCAGACCTGTATAGAAGCTGTGCACTACATGGGTTGCTATTTTTTCAGGCTAGTTATTGTGGCTTTTTTTTTAATTGTCATTGATGTCTAGTTATTCAAAGTTCCACTCCTAAAATTGATGTCCCTTTATTCATGAAACAGTCAGTTGATAACTAGAGGAAAAGGTGTCATGATTCTTTTATGTAACTAATTGGAATTTGGGGAATAATTAAAATTTTAATTAGAGACAGTCTGCAATGCCTTTGCCTCTTGGGGGAGGGAGAGGGTTGGGGGTGGGGAGGTAAGAGGAGGAGACACGTTTCTAATAGCTAAAACCTAGGAAAATGGTTTTGGGGGAAAGAAACTTCAAAGTCTGTAATGTAGCAGAGACCCAGTTCTGATTCGCCAAATTAAAGTTAGCAGCGAACATGTTACATTTACATGTAATTCTTTTCAGGGGCAACATTTCCAAATTTGCCTCTGCAATGAGCAAGCACCAGTGGCATTCCTATCAGGGCTGAACACTCTGCTCTTTATCCATCCATCTTTCTAGAAAAGTTTTCACATGAAAGGAAGCTTTAAAATATATTTACACTAATACAACCTACACATGATTTTTATGTCTGCAATTGCCTTTTTTATATATTACCAGTTCTCCAGGGTAATATTTCTACATGATATTGCAGTCAAATCCAATGTTGTATCTCTAATATCACTGCCTCTTTCACAGCTATTCTAGGTTCTCCCATGCCCCTTCCATTATTGCTCAGCCTTAAAGCTGCTTCAACACCAAAATGGATTTATCATTGAATTACTAGACAAAACTGCTGCTATTCTTTCCATTATTTGAACAGCTATTGAGCTGCACAAATGTCATCGCCTATGGTTCATGCAATAAATCATGAATTTGAAAATATTAAGCCCTGCTAAATATACTCTGGTATATTTGAAAGTAATGTTTCAGTAATTCTGCCTTGGTAAACCAGGTAGTACCTTTTTATTGTTGTCTTACCCTTCCCAACAAGGCTTGTCTTGCCTCAAATTTCTAGCAAATGTATAATCTTCTCAGTCCATCCAAGACCCATCATTTGGGATTTATCTCTAGGAAATCTTCAGAGTTGATTTAAATGAGAAATACTGCTTATTTAATTTTGTTACCCATTGACTGTTTTAAAACCTACACTTTCCAATTTCTTAAACCTATACAAAAATACTAAAATAATCATTTAGAAAGTTGAATCCACAACCTTGTGCTGAAAGGTGACCTTTTCAACATCAGTCCAAATTGGACTCTCCTCCAGACTACTCTCCATCATATCCCTGCCTTGAATGACTAAAAAGTTTAAGAAAGGCAGCAGAAGAGGACAGAATACCTTGAAAGCATTATTCCTGACCTTAAACTAAATATGAGAATGTTTATTTATTTTTAGTGCCACTCTCCACCCTTTGCTACCTTCTCTGCATTTTTCATTCAGTAAATTCAGTATCTTTAGGAGGAATAGCAGTTTGCTTATTACAACCTGCATGGAAATTTTAGAGGAGGTGTTTAGTTTAGCTGTTTCAGAACCATCAGTGAACATGATAGGCCACTTGTCAAAGACCAAATTTCTATCTTTTCAAAGGAGAATTCTGCATGAATAAGAGGATGCGTGAATAAAAGGCTTAATACAAAACCGGAGGTGTCCTTTTTTACACTTCAGATAAATAAACAAATAAATAACACAGCAAAAACACATTAGAAGCAGCTCGTATATCTGTTAGTTCTTACTTCAGTCTTCTGAATTGGAGCATATTGTAGAAGTAGCTACCTATAGTGCTACCTATACAAAAACATGTATGTATATAGACCTGTAGACATGTGGGTAGAAGTGGGGGTGGGCATGGGCAGCACAGGAGGCACAGACAGCTAAGGCAGTCAGAGTCCGGTGGCAGCCTTCACTGCTGCTGCCATTTGAACACCCAGCTTTACTCAACTTTCCTCACACCTCTCCTTTCTGCTGGCAGCAAGTCCATTGCCGAGCTGGGGAGTCAGGGAAACACGTCCAGTTCTCCTGGGTGGTGCTCCAGGTAAGTTTTGTACTTCAGAAAATTGTAAAAGAAGTGGAGTTCTTAGAGATGGAAGTTTACAGAATTTAAGATGGAGAGAGAGGTCTCCACACGGTACCTCTAGTCTGCTCACCACTCTGCCGCAGATCCACTCTCCACTACCACACCCAAAGTGAACTTTGCTCTCACCAGTCAAGAAAACAAAAGAGGCATTTCATTCCTTTCCTTTCCTACTTAGTTTCAGCAAAATCTGGGACAGGTCATTTCAGTTTTATCCAGCCTTTTAAGAGGCTCCATGTACCTTATGTTCTTTACATTGTCTTTCTGCATAGAATACTTTGATATAAAAGGTCAGCAGTAACATTATCAATCAAGTTTAATTCATGTGATCTCAGTTTGGAATTGCAAACACTTGAACACACTTTGTGTGCTCCTTCAAGGAGATACAATGAACACTGACTTGAAGGCCCTGCTGTCAACTACTTCTTTAGGTATAACCTTATTTAAAAGCCTAAAAGTTCACTCCTATTCCAAAACTATTTTTTTATAATCAGTTTATAAAAAGTTTCTATGTATTGTTAGATCATTGCTCAAGCTTCTCAGCAAAGAATTTGTTCTTAAGCCAAATAAGCATGAAAAGAGAAGATTGTAAATTTTCATGTTAGTATTTAAGTGTAGGTTGACATTTAAGTATTCTCAGCTTATTCTGCTGAAAAAACAAGGACAAAATTGCATTCAAGATCAAATATAAGTTTTGGTCTGCCAGATAACATAAATCATATCAGCTATGAAGAGTTAATTTGTCATTAACAATTGATCATATCAAAATACCTGTTTTCTTTATGTAAAGCATTTTAAAAGGATTGCACTGAGAAATCAATGTATTTAATATTAAAAATGAAGTTTGCCATACACACTCACACCCAGTTAGTTAACACAGCTGCCTTCAGTCATCTGTCATGTCCTCTAGGTCTGGGTGTCATAATGATGTAGCACTATAAGAACTGCAGTACAGCAATACTTTATTGCTCTGTTCTTCATCCAAAGGAATCTCATCTCTCCTTTTCATGAATAATCTGATCTAAGCTATACGGCATTTCTTCTTCCAATCATAAGGATAAACTGAGAGTGCTGAACTGTCAGCAAATCTTTGATGTAAATCAATGGTCACAAGAGACTTAACTAGGAGGCAGAGGAAGAATATAACAATGGAACAATCAGCTTACCAAAAAGAACACTTTTCCTTTTCAAAAATAGCTAACTTTTAGCAAAGCACCTTCTAATTCAATTATGTTGTGAGTCAGCATTTGTCAAAGGATACAGAAGAACCTTTGAAATTGTTATGTGTGATAATAACTTTTCAAGATGGAGAGGTATCATTATTAGATAACTATTATTTCAAGATCACTAAAATTCATTTAGGAAGGAAATTTTTACAGTACATTGACAAACAGACTTAATATCTTTAAAAGAGGAATATGTCTGTCTTTCATTTTGGGTTATCCAAGAAAAGAAGAATGGAATCCGGGTTTCCTGTTCTTCAAGTTAGATGATTTTACAGGGACCATGGTCAAATTCTGAGGTGTGTTTCCATGTACAAATTTACCTGAAGGAGAAGAAACGAGGAGAACTGTTTCCATAATCTTATTAATTTTTGAGTCATAATTTTCTTAGCTCAGATACTTTGGATGCAAAGGACTATAAAATGACTGCAAGTTCAGAGTTATCAATGTTATACGATAATGCTTTATAACAAATTTTAAGAAATATTGAAACCGATAATGATTGACAAACAGTATTTTTGGTCGTCCCAGAATTAGCATAAAGGATCTCAAAGATTTATGAATACCTCAGCTACATGGAGTCTTCACTATGACCAGAAAATGATAAAGAAATCTTTCAATCAGTATTCCAAATCCTTTTAAATTTATGAATAAGAATATACTGAAGATTAAGTATGTTTTCTGGATTCTAGATTTTCTGTAGATTATATATCTGATATTCCAATATTATAGTAGTAGATGTCAATGAAGTATTTAAATAAATACTTAATAAAGGCCAATGCATTTATTTCTTATACTAGTTAGAAACAATTAATTGTTTCTGCTTGAGGGAAGGGATACCATCCAGAGGGACCTTAAAAGCCTTAAGAAGTGGGCCAATGTTAACCTCATGAAGTTCAACAAGTGCAAGATCCTGCATCTAGGTCACAGCAGCCCCAAGTATCAGTACTGACTGGGAGATGAATTAATTGAAATCAGCCCTACAAAGAAGGACTTTGGGAAACTGGTGGATGAAAAATTAGATATGAGCCAGCAGTGTGTGATTGCAACCCGGAAAACCATTCTTAACCTTGGCTGCATCAAAAGTAGCTTGGCCAGGAGGTTTAGGGAGGTGATATGTCCCATCTACTCTGCGCTTGTGAGGCCTCACCTGGAGTACTGCATCCAGCTCTGGGGCTCCCAGCACAAGAAAGACCTGGACCTGTTAGAGTGGGTCTAGAGGAGAGCCACAAAAGTGGCTAGAGGGCTGGAGCACCTCTCCTTTGAGGACAGGCTAAGAGAGTTGGGGTTGTTCAGTCTGGAGAAGAGAAGGTTCCGGGGAGACCTCACAGTGGCCTTTCAATATCTGAGCGGAGCTTGCTAGAAAGTTGGAGGAAGGCTTCTTACCAGTACCTGTAGTGATAGGACAAGGATCAATGGTTTTAAACTGAAAAAGGGTATATTTATATTGGGTATAAGGAAGAAATTTTTTACAATTAAGATGGTCAGATACTGGAACAGGTTACCCAGAGGAGTTGTGGATGCCCCGTTATTGAAAGTGTTCAAGGTCAGGTTAGATAGGGTGTAGAGCGAGCTGATCTAGTGAAATATGTTCCTGCCTGGTCATGGCAGGAGGTTTAAACTAGATGATCTGTGAGGGTCCCTTCCAACCCAAATCTTTCTAAGATTCTATGATCTTTATGTCCCATTTCTTTTATTCTTGCCTTCTGTTAAATATGCCTCGAATAGTGCAGGTTAACTACCAAGTTTTTAACCTTGGATTCACTTTTGGCAAGAATGTACCTTTGTTTTCTGAGTAGCTGTCTTTGTACTCAAGAAAGCATGTACTCCTGTTTGAAGCATTATCATCAGTAGCATCTACAGAAGTATTTATAGTAAATTTAGTGATCTGTGAAAGTCTGAGTAATTTTGAGAGGATTTTCCCTTCTTATATTCAGATTCTTCTTTCTGAAAGCAAAAATAAATTGTTTGATGTCACGGAGCTCTGACTTGCCTGTTAGGAAGTCTCTACCATGATTTCAAATACCACTTCCGGCCTGTCAGCAATAATTTTGTATTTGCTACGGATATTTGTGCCAAAGATTTGGAGACTCACATGTGTGTTTCAGCGTAGTTCAACAAAGAGAAATTTTCTTGTGCAGCTTCAAGGGCTTGTATAGCGCAGTCTGAGCTGTTAATATTAGACTAAAGTTCATCTGTATGATCCAAAATATCTTATTCTACTTTCTGCAAAAAAAAGCTTTGAATACATATCAGGAAATTCATTTAAAAACACTATTACTTTCCACTCACCCTGCCCCCCTCCCCGC
>JAOXJM010000001.1:125245358-125256003 GCA_026413425.1 Tringa solitaria
GAGCATTTGTACTGGAGTTTCAGTGACTTTTTAGGTATCTTCAGATTTGTCCATGAGTGCTACACGAGCACCGGTAGACTTTGATCTGAATTCAATATTCTTTGTGCAGCTAGCTTTGATGTGCTCTTGGCTACCTCCACCACTGTCACAGCCTGTAATTGCTAGAATCCCCTGCACATCTAAGCATTCATGGTCTGGTAGGACACATCACTGCAATCTGCTAAATGAGTCACCAGACAGACAGAATAAGAATGTATGTATGCTGTCTGCATTCTTATCAGCTCTCAAACCCAGGCCAGCTGACCAGCTTACATACAGCCACCAAACATGATGACAAGATGAAAATGAGAATGGGTATTTCAGGCTCCCACACTCTGGAGAAAGGCAGAGTTAGCCACTGGCACTCCTTCTCCAGACAAATGAGTATTACATGGTTAAGATTGGCAAATCAGTTCAGTAGATAGGATGTTCTGAACTCATGTATATACTAATATACCAGCCTCCAGGAGCATTGGGCTGCTATAGATTCATAGACATTTACAAAATAGATCCATGTTGGGTTTGATTTTTGTAATCTCTTCATGTCAGTGTATGGGATCTGTTAGTCTGAAGACAGTGAGCCAGGAGGCTTCGCCCCTCCTGATACTTGTACTGTAGCAAGACCAATAAAGAATGTTTCACATCCAGTCTAGGAAGGCACCAGTGAGGTCTTGTATTAATCTTTCTTCAGTGGTGAGAACTGAAATAAGCAGAAAGAACTGTGTTAGCTCCAATTCCCATTGTTCTATGAAAAACTAATGCTTTAGATTGCTGTACCCCTGGCTGCCTTCTATCATGAGTCTGAAGTCTGCAATACGCCCTGCAGGTCTGAAGGGGATGAATCACACCAGCCCGCAATCACTGAGTCATCCATCCCCGTCTTAAAGTTTCAAACTAGAGAGTAATTTAGCCAAATGGTGTCACATAATGCCTAATGATAGATTTTACACTGATTGTGTGACAGATTTTTACATTGATCACTAGCAACATACTGCAAGTCAGTTTGTAATATTTCCAGCCCATAACTGGGTAACAGTTTGATGCCATATGCAATCTGATATCTAGGTCCTTGCATAAGCCTACTTGCTTCTTTAAACCGATCTACCTTGTCCAAATTGTGATGGATTAAATATTGGATTGTATCACAGGATACAGTGAGCAAGAGAAAAGTTGTGTGGGATATACTGAAGACGCAGGTTGAATATACTTTCTGTCATAAATTTTGAATCAGGAATCTGAAACTGTGAGCTATTTGCATAGCTAATTTTCATTCTACGACACAAGATAAATAATAACTTATGAAATTTCATTTTGCAGTCACCAGCTAAGGCTTTTACCTTGGTGGCTGGAATTGGTGAATATTTCATACTTTGCTGAGCATGTGATCAGTCCCCTGATTCCTTTGGAAAACTGTTTTAATTGTTTATTTTAATAAATCTACAGCAGTACAGAAGTAACACTTATGCACTGATGTTATCTTGCTCTAGATAGTACAAAACTCTAGCATAGGTCAAAATTAGCATTCTGTGAGTTAAAAAACAACTGAAGTACATCCACGGACATATGGAAATATTACTATTTACTTAAACTAATAAAGTCATAATTAAAAGTGGAATTATGTAAGCCATCTCCTAAGATCTCTGGTTTTTAGAGAATAACAAAGAGCCTGCAGCATGAGAAGAAGGTGCTAGGGAGTTGTGTAATCAAGGATGTTTGGTTTATTATTTCTTTGCGTATAATTATTTTATTTTCCCTTTAGTTGTACATCTCTTTTTTTCCTTTACAGGCAGTTTTGCAAATACAATTCCAAGGCATTTTTCATGGATGTGACTTTTCTTGTCAATATTAAGTTTTTATCAAGAGCAAATAAGAATATGAAAAATTAGACATTATGTCAAATGACTGATTAGTACCATCACATTTTAAATTAGAAATGCCATAATGGTGCAAAACCAAAAATTAGGATGTACTGTCCCGATCGGGTTTCAAAAGAATTAAAGATCTATATGTGAGAAAAATTGAAAAATATCCAAGCCACTAATCACTAAAGGGAAAAAAATGAATAACACTTCTTGAATGACACTCTTTTTTGGTAGAAGACATAATTTGAGATTTTTAAAGATTTTAAACTCTACAAATCGTTTAGTACTATCCACTTAATAATTTTACTGATAGACTTTAAGTTACTTCCTTGCCATAAAAATTATTATGAATTAACTTTCCCAGAACAGTTGTTCATTAATAAAAATATAGGTATCTCTGTATCTATTTATATTACATTATCATTTAAAAATCACCAAACAGAGCTATGTCATACAGTCTACAGCATGAGCTGCTTTAATCAGGCAAGCCCACCAGTCATTGGAATTACAGGTATATATCAATTAAAAATTTGACTATTATAGCTGAAGTTTAGAGCCATCCTCAATAATTTGGTGTGGTTTCACTTTTTCTTGATTGTTTCTGTTTTTAAGGCAGTACATTATTAATTGGTTTGGGTTTCAGATCATAGCATACTGAATACATCTTTGTTCTACAGCTTACAATTCTCCGTGCTCTGTGGAACGCTAAGTGAAATCATTATATGGTTCTAATAAGAAGAACAATTAGTTACAAGGTTACTTACATCCTGAAAATGAAGAACCTATCCTTATATACTTCTAAGATAGAAGGAAGAAACATTTCTAAGGAAGAAATTTTTTACGAGGGTGTTGAAACACTGGCTCAGGTTTCCCAGAGAGGTGGTAGATGCCTCATCCCTGGAAACATTCAAGGTCAGGTAGAACGGGGCTCTGAGCAGCCTGATCTAGTTGAAGCTGTGGCTGCTCATCAGGGGAGGTAGACTAGATGACTTTTAAAGGTCCCTTCAAGCCAAAATATTCTATGATTCTAAGACCAAATTGACTAGCGGTATTTAAAACAAACAAACAACCAAAAAACCAGACAAAACCAGAACACTCTCAAAAAAAAAATCATAAATTTTTGTGACTGAGCATTCTGACCACAGCTGAAATTTCTGGGGAAAGAGGAAACTATGGGAAGACCATAGTGTATGCACACGAGCTGGGGTCAAGATAAACAAAATTTAACCCAAACTTTCTACAACCTTGCAAAGCCTTCTTCTTTCTCCAAAACAATTTATTTCACAGTCATTAGAAATGTGTTCTTTTCCAAAGCTCATTTAATTTGAACCTTTGACTTTCCATTATTCTTTTTTATATATGCCCCTCTCTGTCTTTACACTATATTTTTTGCTAACTTTTCCCACAGAAGAGTGTAGATATCAATACAAGACAAAATTACTGGAATTTAGGACCACTGTTTGTTTCTGATACCATGAGCAATTCACTGTTCCTCTAGCTCATAACACAAAATAATAATATTTTAAAAACTTGAAATTTTAACTCAGCTCTGCTAGTAATTAAATTGTGCTTAAAAACTTGTTTAAATGTACAATATTTCCTTGAATGTATAATTCAATTGATGTATCAAAAGATAGTAATGATTCAGGTTAAAACAGATTCAGTGATTCTTAGCTTTTGACCCTAAAATGGTAAATTCAATGATACAAACCCAAAGAGTGGTATCACCACTTAAGTTATTATTTAGCACTTTTTTCTAAACATTCTTTATTTTAGATTTTCACATATATGAATTCACATATATTCACATATTTAAAATCAAAGACCTTCGCACTGTACGATATGTTTCTAGTCCATGAGAGCTTTTCTTGCCTTTAGTTCCCTCTGTGATTCCCAAACTGGAGCCAAAACCGAGACTCAACAGACTCTCAATTGTAAGTTAGCCACTTGTGTTGTTGGGAAATGTTTTAGAGACACAAACATATGCACACACGCACACACAGAAAAAAAAATGTTGTTTTCAGTTAAACCTATTGCTGTGGAATACAAACAAGGCAGTATGTTTATCTTCAGTACCGTGCAAGCATAACTGCTACTGATTTTTCCAATTTGCATATCATTCCCATTCTGTTTTATGCTTTCATTTTGAAATGCAGTAATTCAGGCAACCAGTACAGTCTGCAGTGCTTAAGTTTCTGTGATGCTAAAGGCACATTTCAGAGCTGTTCTTGTTATTGTCTTCATTTGACCCTGCATTGATCAGGAAAGTAAAGGATTCTGTGGAATGAAGGAGAAACTGCAAACTGGAATGAAAGCACTTTTAAAGAATAGGATTTTCTTTGTATTGTCCAATTTAATCGCATTCCCACAGATAGAGAAAGAAAAATCCAATTTCAGCAGACTTAATTTTGGCATCTGCATCCTTCCAGTACTTTAGAAAGCTCTGTAAAGACTAAACAAGTAACAACAAAACTGCTGATAAAATCCATATGCTCATCCTCAAGCACATAACATTTTAATCCTAAACCTATTCCCTGCCCATCAGCATTTCCAAACTCTTGTTGATAAAAAACCTCAGCAGAAACAGGATTCAGAAACTACAGGAAAAAAAATACTTACAGTAGAGCTTCTATTTAGCTTATTTCATTATTATCTTTTAGATGCTTTTTCCTCTAGCCTTTATCATGCCAGACTATCTATATATTCAAGTTTTGACAGGTGGAAGGATATGTATGTCAAATAAAAGAAAAAAATAGACTTGGAATATTCAGAAGCAACAATAAAGAACAACAACTCAAGATGCCAAGTCTTGTAAACTCACAAAAAAAAATAAATGGACAGGGAGCAGAGATCAAGATTCCAAAACTCTTCCAAAGTTTCTTTGACAAGTTTTGAGTGGTTTGTGGCATGGGGGTTGCTTTGGGGGTTGGTTGGTGGTTTTTTTAATGTTTGTATTATTATTACTTTTATTTTTTTAAGGCAATAGATTTCCTGATTTGGAAAGGGGGTTCATTCTCTTTCTAATGAACTGAGCTTTTCAAAAACACCATTTGCTTTCTAGAGATATTTTCAAGTATTCCTCTGTAAGCTGAACACCTCTAAGAAACAAGAGTTTTCATTGAGAGAAGCAAGGGATGAAAAATTAAAAATGTCACTGAAGAAAATCTGAGAAGCATTAGCGTATATGTGTTCACACTTCTTTTTTTGTTCACTGTACAGAACTAACAGAACAAACTCAAAGTGTAATGGATACTTTGCTTTCCCGAGTATCTCCCAGTCAGGTGGACCGAAGAACTCGCTTACTGTCGTTTAAAATTGAGAAGTTTAGTTTAAGAACTGCAAAGGAACATAACAGCCAAAGAAAATTCAGGTGTGAGAGTCAAAGTTTTTTTGTCATTATTCTTCTTTACATATTTTTTGCTCTTCCCTAATCACTGAAACTTATTCCCTATCCATCCTCTTGCTCATATCAATTTTTTACTGTCTATTTCTGACAAAAAAAACAAATGATAAGGCCTCCCCAATAATAGTTTTGTTCCTCCTTCACACCAAGATATCCACTGCAGAGAAATATAATCAGAAATTGTAGCCTTAATTTCTCTAATTCTTTATGTTGACACTGCATTTGTTAACTTGACGTGAAACTGCCGATTTTTTCAAAAAAACTGCTTTGGTAGGGGAGTTGGACTAGGTGATCTCTAGAAGGTCCCTTCCAATTCCAACAATTCCATGATTCTGTAAGCTATATGATGTACCAAATTTAAGGATGCAACGCAGTCCTTTCATGAACTAAACTGTTGCACTGTTATGGCAGCTATATGAGTGCACCTATAACCCAGCAAATGCCTTTAGCACATACACTGTTGAAACAGACTTCCCACATAGCATCATGGCTGTTTGTTACAGTTTGAGAAAACCCATAACAATTTACTGTTGTATAGACAATTATTTTATCACCTGATGATCTCTCCCCACCCAGAATGGGGAACTGGGGGAAGCAAGGAAACAATAATCTGTTGGCCAGCCTGGGTCAAATGCTCACACATTGCTCCTGCTCATCCCTGCACCTGGCAAGGCTCAAAAAGACTGAGACCTTGAATCCCACATATCCTGGCTTGCTATAAAATAAATATTTTCATGAATTCAGACACTAGAGTCTTCTAAAAGTGCAGTTTTCCCTAGCATTAGAAGAAAAGTTAGTCCTGTGTTGCTCAACCCAGGACACTGTGCCAGCACAATCAGATTTAGACCAAGAAAAAATTAAAATATTTTTTTTGCTTTGAGAAAATAATAATAAATTTAATTTAAGTTTTTTCCAATACAAGAGTTATCTGTACATGAGTTTACAAGCAGGTGCACATAAGCCTCAAGACTGCCGGGGCACATAGGAACTGAATTAGATACATCTTCCTGTCCAAATCTCAATTTTTAAAAGCTAGATGTGCACAATTCCATGAAGGCCAAAGCCATACTCTTACCTTCAAACTCCAGTAGTGAAAGTGGTTATTAATACTTCATACTCTTCTTGGTCTGCAAAAGAAACTCATAAGTCTCATAAGTCATGAATATGAGGAAAGTGAAGATAAGAGTGACAGCTCAGCCTTAGCTTTCTCATGGCTTTGAAGGTTTGCTATCTCAGCTGGATTCATAGTATTTGTGCTCTTGGTGCCAGAGTATATACAGCATATCATCAAAACAGTCCATAAAACATGTGATTACAGTACTTTACTTGCCTTTTCCCCTCAAGATAGCAGTTAAAAATACTATAAAAGAAAAGTTGCCTAAACACTGGCTCTTGTGTTTCACTACAGAAGTTTCTGTACAACAGGAATGTATATCAGAGGGGAAAGAGAGATGATAGAAAGTTACAGCTGCAGCCTGCAGCAAATAATGCTAATTTTTATAGTGGGTTTTTTTCTGTATTTCAGAAGGCATGGAGCAGAGGTTACAGGAAATCAATACTTCTCTTGAGAATCAGAAATTATGAGGAAAAAAGGTCTTACTTTGTAAAACTATTTTGTTCATTACTTTGGTTTTTGTAGAGTGAAAGCAATGTGCATTGATGCGTTTGCTGTAGTTCATATCAGATCCTCTATTACAGCAGAGCATAGTCCCCTTTGTAGCTACAGCATACCCTTTAAAAAAAAATCTCATTTGTGATCAGGGACAGGAAATTTCAGATCTACAGTCTCTAAAAAAACTATCATGTAGGGATCTTTTCACAGTTGTGATTACAAAGTATGCCAAAAGCTGAGTGTTTTCTACTTATTTTCATTGTCAGAGTCAGTAAAGGCTAAGTCAAAACCTGAAGAAATTTATCCCCCAGGAAACTTCTGCTATAGTCTTCCATAATCTGAGTATCCAGCTGCAACCCATTCACCAATAAAGCCCCAGTTCAGATAGTGGAGAAAAATCAGGAAATTATTCATCAAAATTAAATACTCTGTCACTGTTTGTGCCAGTGTTTCTCTGCTTTCCCCTCCTTGCACTGCAGACCTCCTGCATTGCTCCTCCTGGCTCAATGTCCTCCATGGCTGCAAACACAAATGCAGCATCACCTTGCTTCCAGAGTACACACACTTGAACTAAGGAAACAAGAGCTTCCCCAACCTGCTGCCTAGCCACCACCTTTAACACAATGACAGAAAAACATGAACAAATGTGTTGGTCATGGGAAGACAGCACCTTTCTTTCTTTCATGAAGATTTCTCCTGGTGAATAACAACATTTTTTCTGTTAATAAATTTCATCTTTTCAGCACACAGATGTATTAAATCTATAATTCATTTAGTAAATTACAACTTCTGCTAAAACTCTTGATTTACTAATTCATACCTATCATTAAAAATTTAATAATTATTAGGCTTTATTCAGTGACCATTTACTTTCTGATTTCCATCAATTACCAATCATCCTGTGCTTTGGCTGTTCTGAATCCCACTGAGAAAAATACAGAAAATACATAAATACTTCAACTCTCTACCTACTCATTCCTTGCTAGCAGTGAAACACACAAAGAAAAGAGGGACATTGTAATAATAAATGCTTATGAGTAAGTGGCCCGAACAACTAAAGAAGTCCCCAAAGTCTGGGAAACCTCACTGAAAAAATTTGTAAGCACTTCCCTCTCCTTTCTACCAAGAAACCTCTAGTTTGGCAGCACTTGGTGGTCATTGTTACAGTATCACACGAGCAAGGGTATAAACTCTGAAGAAAAGAGCGGTGTTTAGAAAAGCTGAATAACAATTAAAATATTTAAATAGCTTCTTCTCTTCGAAATTGCAGATTATGCAACATCATTTAGTTTCATTCAAGTAAATGTTTCATGATAACTTGTTGTTATGAGATTACTAGGAGGTGGCAAGAAAGACCAGACCCATTAGAAGATATTCTTCCTCAAAACTGGAGGCTAAACATAAGTCAGTGTATTCTTGACAGCTCTGCCTATGCTTCAAGCTAGTTTTGATTCAGAGCTCACTAGGAGATAGCAACATTCCACTGTGACCCCAATACTAACCTCTGCCTCTCCAGTGGTTATTAGCAAGGTCATAATTCTGTATCATCACACAAACTTGTGGTTCCTAGGTGTGACCTGGCTCATGCAATTGTCATTCAGAATACGTGAAGGCTACCTATCTGCCTTCAACCCTTTGCAGTTTTCTGTGAAGCTGGTCCTCACACCAGAAGTTACTTACCAAAGGCTGCACAATTAACCAGTGCAGACAGTACATGGGAGATGATTCCCCCCATCTACTCCACTCTAGTGAGACCCACCTGGAGTATTGAGTCCAGCTCTGGGGCCCCCAGCATAAGGACATGGACCAGTTGGAGTGGGCCTAGCGGAGGGTCATGAAGATCTGAGGGCTGGAGCACCTCTCCTGTGAAGACAGGATGAGAGAGTTTGGGTTTTTCTGTCTGGAGAAGAGAAGGCTTCAGGGAGACCTTATAGCAGCCATTCAGTACTTACAGAGGGCCTACAGGAAAGAAGGAAAGGGACTGTTTACAAGGGCAAGGACAAAGGGTAGTGGTTTTAAACGGAAAGAGGGTAGATTTAGATTAGATACAAAGAAGAAATTCTTTACTGTGAGGGTGGTGAGGCACTGAAATGAGTTGCCAAGAAAAGTTGTGGATGTCCCATCCCTAGAAGTGTTGGCTGTATGTGACAACCTGGAAGTGGCCAGGTTGGACAGGGCTTTGAGCAACCTGGTTAGTGGGAGATGTCCCTGCTCAGGGCAGGGGGTTGAAACCAGGTGACCTTTAAAGTCCCTTCAAACCCAAACCATTCTATGATTTTATGATTATCTGTTTGTTATGCCATTCCCTGGGATTGCAATGAGGTGAAATATTGTATAGAGCAGTTATTCAGGTAAAACCCTTAATTGCTTTGGATTTTGCGCTAAAAGCATCACAAAGTGTGGATGCAGGATTATGGCCTCAGTGGTGCAGAACTCTTTTCTGCTTTAAATGGTTTCTCACAGGTGTTTAGTAACATTAAGCTTCTTATCAATTTCCCATTAGTGCCTCTTCAGCAGTTAAAGCAGTGAGATTAACTATCCCTCCTGAGTACTTGTAGTAATACGTGACCGTGACCTGATGATGGGTACCAGGAGAGGGACATGGTTTGAACTCAGCAGAGCCATACACTGGTATGTCTTAATAGAGCTCTAGGCCTTCAGTAGGTCACTGAAAGCACAGCAGGACAAAGGCTGAAAGCAGTACTGACAGCCAGCAATGCCATTACTTGAACATCACCTTTTGGAAGTCTCTTTCTCAAAACTAACTATCTAAGCAACCTATGTCTTCAGGAAATTCTCTGTCCTTTTTCTTAAATCCTGATTGATTTTGTTCTTCTCTCATCCTCATCTCCTCTAATTCAAAACCACTCCTGATAAAATTAACACTACAAGGGAAACAGATGACAGGTGGAATATTACAGACGTTAACCTAGCCAAAAACATCAGAGGATAGAAAAACATCCTTGACCATTCCTCAGGGTTTTTTTGTATCTGTTCCTTATCCCCTAATCTATTTCTAAAATGCAGGATTTTTAAATTCTCTGCTGCTCGCAGGCTGCACTGAGTGCTGCAGAAAGGACCTGAGTCCTCACACATGTCCTCAAGGTTTCATTTTCATTGGTGGTAGGAAACCAAGGAGTACAGTTGAGAAGGTTAAGGTTCACCCAGCTACTCAGCTTCTACATGTAGGGGACAGGGATTCCTGAGCACATCATGGAGTCCATCTTCCATATTTTCATTAAAATCCTAAATAATACTCTGGTGGATGTGAGACCTGGTGGTTTAAACAAATCAAAGGAGTATGTATATTAACTCTATCAGATTTACAGTGTCTGCATGAAATTTTCAATCATATATTATTGCAGCTGTAAAAAGGGAATTACTGAGAAAATAATTGTGCCATGGTTTTCATAAATAGGGAATCTTAACAACAAATGGCAGATAACTGGTCAGACATTAGAGGAAGTCTTCCTTCTTAAAGGAAGAATTGAGCACCCAATTTAGTGACTATTAACTACTCACGTGATAACTGGACAAAAGCAGTACTGATTACAAAGAATTAAGGAGTCTATATCCAAAAGAAGGTGAAAGATCTGATGAGAAACCATTCTCTTGAAGTTGAAATGAGACAGACCTTATCTAGAGAATGCTGCTCAGTTTTAGACACTGAGTTTTAAAAACATGGAGAGAGTTAGGAGCATGTAGTGATCTTAGTGGAAAATTGAATTT
>JAOXJM010000001.1:125264617-125276643 GCA_026413425.1 Tringa solitaria
GGGTTTTTTTGTTTGTTTTTTTTGTTTGTTTTGGTTTTTTGTCAGAGTTAGGTTGATGGTTGGACAAGATGATCTTCCAACCTAGAGGATTCTGTGATTCTGTGAAAACACTATTAACACAACTAACAGCAATATCTCCTAAACCCACCAAAGTCTCCTGAATCTAGGTCCTAAACAAACCACTCTGTCCTTCTGAAAAAATGTAATATGAAAGTGGTAATAAAGTATCAGCGCTTATCTATATCTCTCCAAGAACTGCACAGAGAGACCTTCACTATGTAGTTCCAAATCTTCTTCTGGTAATCACAAAGAAAATAAAAGAGAGGGTGAGGATTCAAAGTGATTAGAAAGATATTTGCCTAGGACAACATTAGGCAATTTTTTTAGCAAATAAGAGTTTCATACCTCGTTCTGACACTGACAAAGATCACATATGTGTAGTATGACCTTATATTGGGATATTTAGAAGTGCCCAGTCAGGTTATTCTTACTAAAGACAAAGTGCATTAAGCATCTAACTCTCTAAGGTCCTCTCTCAAAATCTTTTAGTTAACCTCTAAGTTCTTATTATTATTCCATATGAGAAATGGAAGTAATGTACTTTACCTATTATATAGCTTGAAAAGTCAACAGCCACCATGGGAATAATGTGTACTTCTTAATATTTACCATATTATTTAATTATTATCATTTGGGGAAATGTTCCATGATTGCATCATAAGCCTGGACAGTTAAGAAGGACTCAACAGTGCCTGATGTGCTATTAAAATCATAGTATTAATACATGTACCTGACAAAGTCTTTGACAAAATAAATGACCATAACAATAATTTTAATCTGTGGACCTGCCTTTAGTGTGTCTACATGTACTTACCTTTAGAAAATCAGCTTTATAGAGTCATGTGAGCAGCCATAAAGGTGGCCTGGTTAGAAGGGGAAAACTACCAAACAGAAGAAAATGTCCTCTGAAAAATGATGACAGAGAAACTGCCTGCGAGCCTGGGAGCTGTGAGACTAGGAACAAGGTAAGGGAACCAGAAACATCCTTGAAAACTGCAACTGACTTCTCTGAAGTACACCCAGGATACCCAGAAACCAAAGATATCTTCAGATGTCATCAATAAGCAAAAAAACAATGGACTGTAATGGCAACTTACTGTCTGAAAAGGAGTAGTATGGGAAAATAAAATGGGTCTGAAAGAACAGAAAACAGCATCATTTATTGGCTGAAAAATAGAAATTGGCTGCATGGAGTGGTGGTGTCCTATGCCATCTTATGTATCCATGATATGAAAAGGACTAAAGGACTAAATTTTTATCCAAAGTGGATTCTCTCTGTCTGGGAACTTTCCATGCTGTACATATTTTTCCTTTCCTAAACAAACTGAAATCCTCTGCATGAACTTTCTACTACATCTTCTCCTACTGTAAGAGAAGATCTGGTTCATGACCATCTGAGGAACCTGAACGTACAGAAGTCTATGGGACCTGATGAGACACAACCCAGAATTCTGGAGATAATTGGCTGGTGTAGTTGCCAAGCCACTCCCCATGATATTTGAAAAGTCATGGCAGCCCAATGAAGTCCCTGATGACTGGAGAAAGGGAAATATTGCACTCATTTTTAAAAAAGCTAGAAAGGAGGACCCTGGGTATTGCCAACCTGTCAGCCTCATCTCTGTGCCTTGGAAGATGACAGAACAGATTCTTCTAGAAGCTATGCTAAGGCACATGGAGAACAGCAAGGTGATTTGAGACAGCTAGCATGGGTTAACCAAGGGCAAATCCTGCCTGACCAACCTGGTGGCCTTCTATGATGGAGTGGCTACATCAGTGGACAAAGGAAGAATTATGGATGATCTGGACTTCTGTAAAACCTTTGACAAGGTCCCCCAGAACATCTTTCTCTCTAAATTGGAGAGATATGGATTCGATGGATGGAATGTTTGGTGGATGAGTAATTGATTGGATGGTTGCATCCAGAGCGTAGTGGTCAATGGCTGAATGTGCAGATGGAGATCGGTGACAAGTCATGTCACATATCAGGTGTCCAAACTGGGACCAGTGCTGTTCAATATCTTTATCAATGACGCAGACAGTCGGATTGAGTGCACACTCAGCAGATTTTCAGACTACATGAAGCTGAGCAGTGCGGTTGACATGCCTGAGGGATGAGATGCCACCCAGAGGAATATGGACAAGCTTGAGAAGTGGGTCCATGTGAATCTCATGAGGTTCAATAAGGCAGAATGCAAGGTTCTGCACCTGGATCAGGGCAGGCCTTGGTATCAAGGCTGGTAAATGAAAGGATTGAGAGCAGCCCTGCCAAGAAGGACTTGGGAGTACTGGGGGATGACAAACTGGACATGAGCTGGCAATGTATATTCACAAACCAGAAGACCAATCGTATTCTGGCCTGCATCAAAAGAATCAGAGCCAGAAAGTCAAGAGAGGTGATTCTGCCCCTTTACTCCACTCTGGTGAGACCTCATCTGGAGTACTGCAAGCAACTCTGGAGTCCCCAGCACAGGAAAGACATGGACGTCTTGGAGCGGGTCCAGAGGAGGGCCACAAAGATGATCAGAGGGCTGGAACACCTCTCCTGTGAGGACAAGCCGAGAGAATTGGGGTTGTTCAGCCTGAGAAGAGAAGGATCCAGGGAGACTTTATTGCAGCCTTTCAGTACTTAAAGGGGGCCTACAGGAGAGATGGAGAGAAACTTTTTAGCAAGTCCTGTTGCAATAGGACAAGAGGTAGCGGTTTTAAACTAAAAGAGGGTAGATTCAGACTAGATAGAAGGAAGACATTTTTTACAACAAGAGTGGTGAAACACTGGCACAGGTTTCCCAGAGAGGTGGTAAATGTCTCAACCCTCGAGACATTAGAGGTCAAGGTGGATGGGGCTCTGAGCAGCCTGATCTAGTTGAAGCTGTTCCTGCTCATTGCAGGGAGGGTTGGACTAGATGACCTTTAAAGATCCCTTCCAACCCAAAGTATTCTATGATTCTGTGATCTTGAACTCTCACCAAACATGCTCAGCTGACTCCACGCTCTGTAATGCAGATAATTTCTGAAATGATACTCTGCCTGCTGTTTTACCAGTCCCTCTTTTGGCCCACTTTTGGGGTCAGCTCAGTTTGTCCTTCCACCTCTGGTATGATTGGATCCCTCTCTGGGATCAGTTTGTTCTCCCCTCTGGGATGGTTTGGCCCCTTCTGAAAACTGTCTAATTCATGAGATACAAGTACTATATATTCATACAAGTAACCTGTCATAAGAGTATCTGCTGTTATATTGTTGATAAGTTGCTTCAGTAAGTATAAATTTGTAGTAATCTGTAATAGTATATACCAACCAGATTGTTGCTATTATATTAATTGTTGCCATACAATTTGTTGATGCTCTACAATTGATTGCTTCTAATATTGTCTGCTGATATACTATTGATTGATACTGTATTATTGATTGCTGATAGTAATTTGTAATAAATATATATATTCACTTTATTAATCATAGGTATACTTGCTAGTGATGATTTAATAGTATTCTACTTGCTAGTGGTAATGTGTGATATTTTTGCTCATCTGCAACAGAGAAATTTAGAGGACAAAGCTTCCATGCCCTTGTATATTATAGAATCCTATGGACGGACAGTCACGATCTCTACTTACCTCCAACCTGAGTTGCAGGTTGTTCTAATTTGAGTAACTTTTATTTCTATCTGAAAGTTTATTGCTGTTGAGATAAATTACAAGAGTTTTTCTGGTTTTATTTTAAATAATTTTTTTATTCATTTTTATTTTGTCCTAATTGTTCTCAGATTATGACTGTTTGCTGTAAGCGTAGCTCACAAATCCATATTAAAAGGGCCCAGTAACAATGACCTGGATAAATTCTAATATCCTTACTTTCTTGGTGCAATGTCTTAGTCCACAAGATAGTTCCATTCTCACTTGGGTTTTCTGTGGAATTGAAATATTACAAATCTTGTTTAAAGGTCCCAGAGAAACCTCATCTGAAAGAAATAAGATAGTATTTTTTATTATTATTGTTAAGAGAATGTTTTAGTTTTTCCCCCCATTCACTATAAAAAATCATCTTTTTTTTATTTGATTTTATAGAAATGTAACAATCATGAGCAACAGAGCATGTCTGGAAATATCACCTTTCAGCTTTTCACAATCTATTTCTGTCAAGCTGCAGAACACAGTTGAAATTACCCTGACATCAGTGGGAGATCATTCCAGTGTCCTCAGAGGACTTTCCGTTTCACTGCATTTCAAACCAAATCTTGCTGTCGTATTACTTTAAAGTGAACAAAGGTGGTCTTATTCCTTACACACCAAGAAGTTCAGGATATGCTTAAAGGGAAAAACAAATTAAAAAAAAAAAGAAGATCTCTCTGTGGAAAAAGTTGAACATTCAGTTTTTAAGCAGGGACTCCAGAAGCATTAAGTTGGGGTGCACTGGGTGCTCTCCATTGCATTCCTGGTGTCCATTGCCCCCAGTCCTCTTTTAACAACCAGTGAAGTAATTCTGCTCCAGGTGGCAGAGTCATGTAAATACCAAAACACTGTGCTTTACACCAACTGAGAATGTTACCTGTACATGAAGTTCTATGGGTGTCAATGACAAGGCAGAGAATCCTTCATACTGTTCCCATGTGAAGGTTTATTCTGTCAAACCTCATTTCTCAGAGAACACTAGCATAAGATATTTCCGTTAACACTAATAAAAATGTCTAAGGTAAGAGGAAAAAAAAATGTGATAAAATTCATTAAGTTCAAAGGTCTAAAACCAAGGAAGACTCTTCATTATTAGGTTTACTCTCACTGTTTTGGAAAGGATTTCTTTTTTGTCCTTGAACAAGATTGATTTTCAGTATTACAAAGCCAAAATCTGTGCTGCCTTTAATATTTCTGTGAGGCAATCTCAATGCACAGAATTTGCTGACACAAATGAAAGGTGGGATGGAAATACATCTCAGACTTGCAAGACTTTCCCTGACCTATGTCTTCAATGTGTGTTTCCTCCACGAGATATGAGATTGTTTATGCTCTTTCAAATAAAACATTTTCTATATTGCTCTGCTTATGAATTGATAGATGCCAATGAGACGAACCAGGCAAAATTTTTCCTGTGTCTGTTGTTTAGCTTTCGTGCCAATATCTCTGCCTATCTGCTCAGTCAAGTGTCACCATCAGGAACTGAATGCATCAATAAAATTCATGTCTTTCATCAGACAAGAAGACACAAGTTTCTCTGGCTGCTCTGTTCTTAAATCTAAAAAGATTCTGATAATAAATATTTGTGCAGGAAGTAATCAATATCATATCAAATCATTTTACATCTTCTCCAAGAACTTTGTCATTAAAATGCATTAAATTAATGCAATATAAAAATAGCACTGAAATGAGATTAATTTAAATGCAAATACCTGTGTAGAACCTGTATTGTTTTAGTTGGGTATAACTGTAAAAGTATGTTACTGCAGATAGGAAATGTTATAAAATCATAAAGAACTCCTTAGGTCCAGGAAACTTTATAAGAAGTGTCCTTCAAACAGCATTGTCATTTCACTATAAGCAACAGGCAAGGTGACTACAGGTTATAAATTAGAGCTGGTTCCTTCCAACATACTTGATTGCTAGTTATGTAAATAAATTAAAAATATCTAGGATCTGATACAACACAGAAGTTAAGTTACAGACATAGAACAGCAGAAGTTTTAGCCAAGAGCTCAGAGCTCATAAAAGAAGAAAGTTGGGGGGGAGGGGGGAGGAGCGGCGGGGAAGCAGGTGAATCAGAGATAGAAAGCAAACATATACTCTGTTAAATGCATTGCTTTACCTGGAAGGAGTCACAAGCCAAAGACATGGAAGATATCCAAGATCTACTCCAAGCCTCATCTGGTTGGTAGAGTTTACATTCACTGACGTAGGACTGTTTCTTTCCCGGATTATTCATCAGCTGTCTTCTAGAAGTCAAAACTTATCAGCCATTCACCACTAGCATGGGGGACAGCCTACCATCACTGAGATGCATGGATGCTCACAGGGTCGCAGGGGAGGGCTCATTTTTCTGGGCTTGGCTTCTGTGAGTTAGTCAGGGTTTAAGAATATGGAGACTCTTTTGCTGGCAAGAAAAGCTGTGTATCTGCTTAACTCACCGCCATGCAGTTTCTTTCTGAACACCCTGTGTCCAGCCTCAGTGTGTCAACCATGGCTTGTGGCTGACTGCTGTCTGCTAGTCAAGCTTCAGGGATCCAACCATCATGTATACCATTTATGTTCCCTATGCGGTGGTGGGATAAGCACTCCTGCTCTGCTGGCTTCTGCCCTGCTCTCTGCAAAGGCTTTTATTTTCTCAACAGCTTAGTAGCTTTTATCATCTAATTGTATGAGAAATTAGAGAGGAAAGTGACTTTTATGAGAAAGTGGAGAGGAGGTATTTTAGTAACTTACTTAATGGAAGGGCTGGCATTGAGAGCTTTTACAAGTCATGCACAGAGGTACCCCAGCATCAGAAGGAATGTATTAAAAATAAGTTTGGATTTAGGAGCTCATAAACAGTTCTAAAATAAGTAATAAATGTATATTGTATTGCTTGAATTACAGAGCTATACAGAGTTACTTTGGGCTAATTATACTTCATGTTATGATGGTTTAATTGAGTAATTCAGACAATTAGAACTGGAAAGGAAATGTCATAATGATGGCCTCACTAACAATAAACAACAAAAATATCATTTACTGTAAACAATATTAATTTTAGTAGGTATTTCTTTGGATACCAAAAAGATATCCAAAAATATCTACTGTCAAAACCTTTTGCCTGTCTGCTAATGAATGTTCTTGGGTAATAGTGAGTATTAGATTATCATAAGGCTGAAGGATTGCATCTAAAATCACATTTCACTCAGGATTTTGCTTGCCTAAATTTAAACTTGTAGTTCAGAAATTCATATCTGCCCCAACCCCAAAGCTCATCAATTTGACCCAGACAGAAACATCCCACTCCTTAGCCTTTTAGGCCTTCCGGGCCTGCTCATCAAAAAAAAACCACCCCATTTTCATCCTTCCTTTTCACAGTCCTACATCCTAACCAACTTTTTCCCATCCCCAAGAGACTTTGGCTTACTTCCAAGCCAAAAAATGAGATTTCAATGAGAGCTTATTTCTGGGCTGGCATTTGCAAATGTTCACAGCATAGACAAAAAGGCTGATGGAGATAAAAGTCTACATTTAGTTTTGATTCAGGGGACATGAATGGGGCCTTGGTTCAGAGTTAGTGTTACTCTTCAGTGAGGCCTGTACTAATGCCCTGAGGTAGTAGAGTCTGCAGTCTTGGTTTCTTATTGTACTGTGCAAATTCAATGGCAGTTCACATGGCATTATGGCAAGAATGATACTATGACTGAAACAGTCTGGGACAAGCTCTGCTCCCAGCTGCCAGGCATGCAATGGTAAGATATAGGCTGGTATTATGTGGCAGGGCTGCCTTATGGTCATTAGAAAAAAAGCATCCAGCAAGGAAGAGCTTTGAACTAGGATGTGCAACAGCAGAAGCTTTGGACTTCATTATTTTACTGTATCATCCAAGCCCTGCAGAGCTGAAATGAAGTTTGGTGCTTGCAGAAGTTTGTATGCCTTCCACAGTTCGTGTGTGTTTTTAAAACAAAAAATACGAAATAAGGTAATTACATACTATTGAAATTACTTTCATGTCTTTGCCCAGGACCTTTAGTCACAGCAATTGTTGTTTATTCAAAATAATGAGATTTCTTCCAAAAGTCATTTACACCTACTCTTTGTAAAGATGAGAACACAGAGGAAAAAAGCACTATGAAGGTTTGCTTTCTAGTCTAGTCTCTTTAACAATTTTGTAAAAAAAACCAAACCAAAACAAAACAAAAAATATTTAGGAAAGAAGTTTTTTATATAATCAGACACTTCAGAGTTTTATCAGCATTTCTCAAAATTATAGAGAAGAAAAAAGGAAATACTTGATTTGAATTTATCTACAATTATCATTCTGTGAGTACATCTTGGCAAAAATATCTTCCTCTCCCTCTTCACCATCTATTTCAAAAGAGAAGCATATAATTTCATACATAGCCAAACAATATCTATCTTTTCAGAAATTTTAGTGAGAGTAAGGAGACAAAAGAGAAAGTGTCTTTCACAAATCCCATCCTATCACAAATCCCATCCTATCACAAATCCCAAATAGTAAAGCTCCTCCTTTCCACACAGAATTTTGAGACTCAAATTTAAATCTCTTCTTTTCCTTGAGGAGACTACATTCAAACATTTTAATTTTCTAAAGAATAACCAGTCCATGAGATTTAAGTTAATCTGACCTGTTCTGCTCTGACTTTCAGCAAAATCATGTAGTCACAAGGTCATAGGGATGCTGGTTGGAAAGCACCTCTGGTGGTCACCCAGAGCTGCCCCCTGCCCAAAACAAGAGTGATATCAGCACAAGATCATCTCTGCTGTGGCTTTGTTTAGCTCGGTCTTGAACACTCCAAAGGGCAGAGATTGCATCACTGCTCTGAGAAACCTGTCCCATTGCCACACCACCATTCCAGTGACACAGCTTCTCCTAACAGTCAGCTAGAAACTGGACAAGCTTGTGACTGCTACTTGCTTTACCATCTGTAGTCTTTGGCTCCATTCCCTTTAAATACATGTATGGAGTTCTTAAACAGTCCTATGTAGCCTCTGTCACCAGACTGAGGAAGCCCAGCTCCCTCAGCCTCACACAGGCCGTGTGCCCAAGGCTTCAGTCCACCTCCATCCACAGTCCTTCTGGGACTGGGTGCCTAAAACTGGATGCAGTAAACTAGGCACAGTTTCACTAGTACTGAAAAGAAGGAAATACTTTATTTTGAGTCATCACTGACTGATGAGAATCACTGACTGTGATTCTTGTAAGGTCAGTCAGTACAGCTTTTGTTACTCATTCATTTGGTTCATATTCAACCTAGTCCAAGCTGCCAGGTATTGCCATGGTGAGAGACTGAGCAAAAGCAAGTCTCTGAACTGGTGTCTTAAACAGAGGCTACAGTATCTACTCCTGTAAATGTTTGACAGATGTTTCAGCCTTTTTTTTTTTGTTTACTCTTTAATGTTCTTGGACTTATTGGGACCTTATTGGTCCCTTCCAACTTGAGTTATTCTATGATTATATGAAATGAATCAGTGGCTCCAACCTAAACAAACATGTTGCCACATTTATTGCAAGTAAAATTGTTGTAGACAGTTTCTCTGGAGAGATTAAAAGCTGTCAAATATATAAGTTTTGTATTTTATACTTCAAATTAATTTAATGAAATCTGATATTCATAGAACTAAAAAATGGAGAACACTTCTTAGATTGTCATATGTACTGGAAATCTGTAAAGAACTTCTACTGTAACAATCAAGAGGACTCCTATAAGGATATCAAAGAAAATTAGCTTAAAGATCTAATCTGCCTTACAGAATAGTCATGAAGACCAAACACCACATGTTCAGGTTGGGTTCATGACAGAAAACAATGCTTAGAGCCCTGTAGTTTCTTCTCATGTTATATAACCTGCTCTTTTTTGAACCTTGATCTTTCATAGATGTTGCAATTTTTAGAGCTAGATTTTGCTAAGTAATTTATCTAAATAAGACATGGTGTCTAAAACCAGAAACAAAAAGAATGCATTTATCAGTGGAGTAATGAACTATTACGACAAACTACATGGTGGATTTTCTTCTAACATCAACCAAACCCTCTTCAACATTTACTTCAACCGAAAAGTACTTATTCAGAATTAGAAAATACTACACAAAATGTGATCAAAGATAGAGAAAATCTGATGGTCATAATGGTCATTCCCAACCTCGAATTTGTGAATGTCTTAACCTGGAGCACTGATATGCCATTATTTTAGCCAAAGCATAAAGGTATTAATTCAGTACCTATCTCCTCCATGGTGCCAAGGATTAAGAACTCTATACTTAGAATTAGACTTGTAGGTA
Source organism: Tringa solitaria (assembly GCA_026413425.1). Taxonomy (NCBI): domain Eukaryota; kingdom Metazoa; phylum Chordata; class Aves; order Charadriiformes; family Scolopacidae; genus Tringa; species Tringa solitaria. The sequence goes on from JAOXJM010000001.1 coordinate 125,274,634, forward strand.
TATATACTTTGAGAGCATTTGAGATGTCAACAGGCTTCAGTCTACCTCTACTGGTAGTTGCCTATTAAGTAGGATTTTAAGGACTCCATATTTAAAGATAATTATGTATCTCAGTCTTCTGAACAACTAACTCAAATGAAATTAAATAACAGAGGATAAAACAAAATACCATGAAAATGCAGTGGTATACATTCAAAAAATATGGATCAGTGCAATATACTTCTTTTTCTTTACTCTCTCCATCAATTTCAACAACTTTTCAATTTCTGTTGCCCAAATTGATCCTTTTCAGAACAAAAAATCTCACAATTTTCAGATTGTTATCCTGCTTCCATACTTCTGTCCAGGGGAAGATCTGGAAATTAACATACCTTTCTTATAACTATCCCCCACTTTTTCAATAATGAAATTGGAGGATGAGAAAAAAGGTGAGGGAACGCCACCTTTAAGCACAGAGCCAACTTTTTTAAAGGTATGGGATTTGGAGGGAGCTTATTCCTTCTTGCTTATTCCTGCTTGCCATGGTGATAAGCAGCATGCTCCTGCAGTTGTTATGATGAGCAAATTCCTCCAAAGTCCCTGTCTTGCTAAAAGCCAGTTGTCTAATATGCAAGCGGTCCTTGTGGTACACTTTATTTCTCAAGAGCAGTGGTAAGTCTCAACTTTATAGAGACATTCTTCTCTAACTGTTCTATACATCAAACAAATGCATAGGTTGGCAACATTCAGTGCCAGAGACTGGAGGCAAAAACGTATGTTATGTAAAGGACCTCCTCTTGAACACCTATTTAAAATATATATGTAATACTTCCTTCACCTATTCCTACTTTGCTTTCCAGAACTGACTTAACATAATGCAAATCTCCAGAAGTCTCCACAAAAAAAAATGTACTACAAATAACAAGAAAGAAAGAAAAGAGGAAAAAAATATCTCCCAGGGACATAGCTCTGCAAGTGTAACCACTGCTGTCCTGAATTAGCCCAGAAAGTCGTTCACAGCTCAGTGATAAAAATGGTACAAACAGGACGAAAAAAGAAACATTGCACTATATGAAATAATTTTAAATCAATTTAAACTTTTTTAATCCATTCTTCTCTCTCTTTTTCAATGTTGCTTAGCAGAATAACCACAGATCAGCAATACACACATTCTTTTCCAGGAGCATAGGACATGGCTGCACATGACTGAGAGGACTTAGTCTCATACAGATGAAAAAATAGAGACCCTGAACTTCCATAATGAACAAAAACACTCTGATTTTGCTCAGATAAAACTTCTCTACTGGTTTGGAGTAACTGAAACATAAATTATCTGCCCAGAGTAGCAGTCAACTCTTTCATTCTGAAGGAAAACTTTCTTCAGATTATACTTTCATTTTCTTTTGATAGAGTGTCATCATTTTATTTCATTCCACTGCAACTCCTCCACACTTGCCTCTGTCTAGTTTAATTTTTCTTCCCATTTCAGACTTGCTCCAGCTCTTTTGTTTTTCTTTTTTTTTTTCCATCTCTGTGTTGCTCCCAGAGATGAAGTAGTACAAGACATTTCTGACTTTCCTTTATACTCAGTTTTGCTTATTTTTCCCTTTGAAATATGGTTGAGCCTTGATCTGAATTTCTGGTTTCTCTCTGTATCAACAACATGTTAACTTGTGCTGATGTTTTAGTTCTCTATTTTCTTCTTTCAGTATCATACTTACAATGAAATGTTTATTTGGCTTGTTATGCTTTTTCACAACTTGCTATTTTTTATATGTATTACAGCAGTCATACAAGAATGGTAGTGTCTTAGCACACATTGCTATGCACTATTACAATGATGTTTGTACCTTATTAAAAAATGTTTGGGATGCAGATACTGAAAATAATAATTAAAAGCCAAGAGAAAACAGGCAATGGAAAAACATCTGTAATGCCTTGGAGGAAAAAAAAAATATTTATTTACTTCACTGGGCTCACTTGAATAATAGAGAAAGTGACCGCTTCCATCGAATATCGGTGGAATGTACT
>JAOXJM010000001.1:125287674-125315192 GCA_026413425.1 Tringa solitaria
CTCCAGCCTGTCCAGGTCCCTCTGGATGGCATCCCTTCCCTCCAGCATGTCGACCTCACCACCGAGCTTGGTGTCATCGGCAAACTTGCTGAGGGTGCACTCTATCCCACTGTCCATGTCGCCAACAAAGATGTTGAACAGCACTGGTCCCAGTACGGACCCCTGAGGAACACTACTCTTCACTGGCTGCTAATTGGACATTGAACCACTGACCACAACCCTTTGAGTACAGCCAGCCAGCCAGCTCCTTATCCACTGAGTGGTCCATCCCGTAACATAATCCAAATGTTTGATCTATTTAATCTAATCCAAATTGATTTAACTTGACACAGCTCAGGAGTCATCCCACAACCTGCACCAGCCAACATCTATTTATATACTGAGCATGATGTCCATGGTACAGAATATTCATTGCCCATTCTGTTGTTCTATCTATGCTCCTTCTCAGGTTCTATGGGAAGAAGAAAAGAGTCCTTGAAAAGTATAAACATCGCCTAGCATCAACCAAAACAATATGCGTTATTGACATTCCTTTCACAGCAATCACTAGAAAGAAAATTTAGTCGTTCCCAGTGAAACCAAGACAGGGCTTCAGCTGCTTCTGAAGTGACTGGCAAACAATCTCCCTATCCTTAATTAGAAGACCATGGCCAAAAGTTAACAAGCTCCTGCAGCATTTTTTTCCCCCCTTAGACATTATTCTGAGGATTTTCCCCTTTCCAGACATAGTCTGTCCCCAATCTAAATTCTAGTACAAATTCTTATCTGTTTGCTTGTTCCCAGAACAATAGTCATTCTCATTAATTCTTTTTTGCTGAAGCTAGGGTGTCTTTGAAAGCCCAATTTCAATGAGACTGATAGTAAGGTTTCACTCAGTAGAGTTAGGAAAAGAAAGAAAGAGGATAAAGGAGTAGCAAATCAAATACTTAGAAACAAGTGAAACTTACAGAAAGCACATAGTGCAAAAACATAAAAAGGATTATAAGGAAACAAAATTATAATTATAGTAGAAAGTGTATACACTCTATATACATTCTATTCACAGAAGGCCACAACTTCATTTTGGTTGCCAGTAAAAACACAAAATATTGTTCATATAGACACCAGCTGGAAGAACCATAGAATCAAACAATTGTTCGGGTTGGAAGGGACTTTTAAAGATCATTTAGTTCAACCCCCCTGCCATGGCCAGGGACACCTTCCACTAGACCAGTTTGCTCAAAGCCCCATCCAACCTGGCCTTGAACAGTTCCAGGGATGAGGCATCCACAGTTTCCTTGGGCAACTACACAATAGTAATAGTGATGAGGTCACTTCCTTGTGTCACTGTTATTTCTTTGCAGAGATAAATGTTGAAAACCGACATGGAGAAATTCAATAATAGTTTAGCTGACTAACCAGTTAGCCCGTCAGTATGGAGCAAAACATTTGGCTGTCAAAATTAAAAGCGTTGAAAGCTTGTGTCTCAATTAAATCTGAATGTTTTACCAGTATTTTCAATTGTCTGAGAAGATTCATAAACGCAAACTATTAATTCCCTAAAAAGCTTCATATTTGTTTGGGAAACTGTCATTAATTATATTCTTCTTTTTTTAGCTGCTTCCATTCTTCTTTTCTTTGACTTATTTCAGGAAAAGAGAATGAAAGAAGCAAGCTAATACATTATTGGAATGTGTTTCTAAACCATTTTGCTTTTGAAAAAATAATATTTGGTTTTCCAATGTCTTTTCCAACTTGAAAACAGAACATGAAAGTAAAATACATTTTTCCTTTTTTTTTTTTTTTTTTTGACAGAATGACCACTTTTTCTCCCATGGCTAAGTCTTCTGAGATTAAATATCTTCTGCCTATCATTTTCTCACAGCAGACAACTTCTTCTATAATTGCTTTGTCCAGCAGATGGGTTTATGCAAATGATATACCACTGAACAATTTTGCAGAGGATGGGGGGGATAGTGAAAGAAGAGAGATGGTGGGAGAGAAAAGTGGATGTGGGAGAAGACAAGGATTGGGACTTTGCTTATTTTTTTCCTAGATTTTTGGGGACAATTTGTTATACATCATTGGAATTGTAAAAATAAATATTTATTAATCAGCTATATAATTGATTAAAAATCTAGTATGTAATTTCCCCCATAATTATAGATTAAACTGATTTTCAAGCATGCTTTTGGCAGTGCCTCTAAAAATTAACATCTAGATTAAATTGATTGTGTGTAACAAAAAGGTTAAAATAAAAATGGCAAACTGGAAAAGGGAAAGGTTGATTGTGATGCAAGATATCCTAACATATATTCTTCCTTATCAGGGATTAACATGAAAGAGTGAACTAATGTCATTTCACAGGTTTCTCTTCCAGAATAACCAACTTCAATGCACAGCTTTCACAATTTGTTGGGATATGAGAGAGCTCTGAACTGTGACATACACACTTGTTGTAATCCATGACTAATATAAAAAAATAGAAGAATCTGAAGTATGAGAAATTTAAACTAAGGGACTTTCTGTAAAAAATTAATATAAACAAACAAAGAAAAAACCCCATTTGCATGACAAATCTTCCACTTTTACATGCTTCCCTGTACTGTATTCAGTGAGGGAAAATAAAAAGTGAGAAAAAGTAGAAGGAGCTATTTAAGTTCTCTCAGCTGGCCTTTAGTGGATATGTTTTTTTACATTAATGTAATTTCCATAATGTACAGATTCCATGACTCCTGCATCTTGATATTTTAACTAGTAATGTTTAAAATACACCAACATAAGAAGTATCTGAGCTTTCCTTAGTACAATAACTCTTTTCCCCATAAAATTATGGAAAATCTAAAGCAAAGAATTAGGCAATTCAGATGAGTAAAAAGAAACACTATCAACAGACCAAAAAAAAAAATTTTACTTATAAGGATCTAATCAATTGGGGCCAAAAATATTTGGAGTGGAGGATACTTTCTTCTTCTAATTTTTCTTTCTTTTATTTGCTCTAAATTTCTACATCCTCAGTTCTGTCAGAGTTAAATTCATTGCAAAGAGAAAGTGAGCCATTTTTGCAATTTCTCTGTTCTGTTTAGGGACTCTTGAGGGTTACAGTAATCTTCAGCATAAAAGCAGCTCTCCCTCAGGAGCTTCTCTAATTTGCAGTCTGTCACAGTGACCCTAGGGGTTTCACAACCCTCAAGAGCTGCTAGAGCACTGCATGGACCACTCATGGGTCAAGCCACAGCCAGAGCCTGTAAGGAACACAAAAAGGACTTTCAGAAAAAGCTTTTACAGGGAGGAATGCCTTCTTTCATGCTGGGGGGCTTCACTATACACACAAGGGAAAAGAAGGCTTAACTGTCATTTCACTGCAATAAGCTCTAATATATCTGTTATGGTTTGGAAAGAGAATCTAGAAACTTATTGTCAAGATCTTGCTGAAAATATTGAGCTTAAGACTCCACAGCAAACACGGCAAACCAAATCACCATGAAAACTCTTCCATACTACTAAATAAATCTACATTGTTTTGTAATTGTAGGTAATTCTTATTGTCTTTCCTAAAAGAATGTAGTAAAAATGGAAAAGAAGAATGAAATTGTAAATTAGAGGTACTAAACAGCTTCTGCTTGAGAAGAAGCTGCTAAGACTCAAATTCCCCAGCTTGGTAACACATGATGGAAAAGAAAGTATGTTAAAGATCTATAAAATCATAAAAATGTACAGAATGTAAAGCAAGCAAACTCACTGTTCTTCCTAATAAGTGCAAGGCTACCTAATAAAATGATTAGTAAGCAAGTTTAAACCTAACAGCCGAAGCAGGTTTTCACTCAACGTACAAGACAGTAGAAGCCAAGAAATAGAATAGATATTCTCAATTACAATAATGGTTATTAAACATGGTGTGTTAAATACAGCTTCTGGTTCAGAAGATTTCTATACTTATGATTTTGAGTTTAGGAAAGTACTGAAGACAAAACTCTGTATACTTCTTTAGGTTTTATAATCTTCACTTGGCATCTGTTATTAGCAGATGGATACTGGAATAGACAGACAGCATAAGAGTCTTTTTCCTACATTTTCTGTTTTCTTTTTGCATCTTTCCATGGTCTGTTGCATGATTTATAGAAAGAAAAAAACATGCTGTTCAGATCTTTCCCTCTTCTTTGCATGATTCTCATGAACTTTTATTGTTTAGTGAAAATACAAAGACATTTTTAAGGAATTCTCCAGCACCAACATTCATAGCAAGACCTGTTCTAGCAAATTCTCCTAAATCCACTGTGTCTTATCTACAGAGCAAATGCAAATATCTCTTTGAGAAATAATCACCAACAAAACATCTTGAGCCTACCATCATTCAGAAGCAAAATCCCTGCTACATTATCATTTTCCTTCTTAGGACCCATTATCTTCTTGTAGTTCACACAGTCTACCACGATGATGTTTGAACTTGTGTCTAATGTACTACCTGAGATCTACTACAAGATGAATGTGTACATTTAAGTAAGTCAAAACCAATCGGAGGACATACATTACTGGATTTGCACTTTACAATCATATTCTGAGCCAGAGTATGCTGGTTTGATGCTTATTACACTTTCAGAGTATTTGAAGGTCCATTTTTTCTGAACGATCAAGGGGATGACTCCTCAGCCCAGATAAGAGGATTCTTGGATTCTACACAGGTCCTGGAATAAATAAGGCTGCTTTACTGAAATGCTGCTCCAAGGCTACTTAGCCCTTCATCTCAGGGTAGCTGATTAGGCAAGGACACCACTGTGCTGACCCAGGCGTATTGATGATATCAGCAGTTCCTTCAGCACCCGCTTGGCATCTCTGAATCATTCTGTGTTGAGATGTCAAGGCATATGGGACTGGAAAAAGATAGTGTTCTGTTTGTCTGGCTGAGAACATAGCAAATATAAAACGATCTTGTGTACAGGATGGAAGAGGACTAGGAAAGGGCAAGCAAGTGAATTTCAAATGACTGACAGCTTGGAAGCAGTCACCAGAGCTTGAAAATACCTGATTAAAGCTTTTGGGGAAGCAAGTAAGTGTTAAATCCCTTAGGCCCAAAACAAACAAACTGGAGAGGTAATGGCAATGGGGCCATGCAAAAGGTCAATGTGTTCTTAAGTCTGGTAATCATCATAGCAAATTGTTCAGACTCACTTAAGGGTTTGGGGTGTTTTTTAGAATTCCACTTCTGAAACTGTTTCTTCAGCAACTGAGCATCAAAGAGGAAAATTTGTTTATTTTACATGACTTTAATTAAAACTGTGGATGTTTCTGGTCCAACATAGAACTTCCACATATAAATGAACAGGCTGAAGAATGGGGAGTGTTACCACAGCTTCTCAGCCAGCCTTAAAAGCATAATAAAATACTTTGATGCCTGGGGTACAATCTCTTCCTTACAGCTTTGCAGCTGTTTTTATTTTGCAAGGCACTTCTGTACACACTTAAAAGTAAAAATATGGATGTGAATAAAGTTCAGTATTTGCTGTTACATTTTAAGTGCTTCCTTGAACGCTGTCATAAGATTATATCTCTAGATGACAAGCCAACCTCTAATCAATAGAGACAGAGAAAAAACTTCACCAGTGAGATGATCATTCCAGAGTTGTGTGCATTGTAATAATTTTTTTTTTCTCTAAAGCACTGATAGTTGCTCCCTGTCAAAGACAGCATTACAGAATAAATTAACTATTGATTTAATTTGCTATGGCAGCTCCTATGTTCCTAACCCAGCTTGCCCTGTTTTTTCTTATCAGAAGAGACTTCTAATGTCAGTACTATTGTGTTTTCTCTGGTGATTTCTCCATACCAACATTCTGGCAAATTGCAGACTTTGCAAGCTGTCTGTTTTTGTCTGGGATACATTCACACTTAAAGGTCTGGGATACATTCACATCACTTTATATATTCTTCTTTCATAATTGACGCAACTCTGTTGTTGGTTCCATTATTCTTCTGTTTCTTCAATTACGTAAGATTGCAGGATTTTATATATGACAGTTGCAGGACTGTATTATTCCTATTTTATAGATTTGTGCTACTTTACGAAAACTAAAGGATTATATCATAAGGATTCTGATCCATTACTAGTCTGTAGAGACAGTAAGATTTTTTATTTTTGTCTTTCATTTCTCATCATTCATCAACAGAACAAGCCATTATTTTCTCTACCTTATTTTTTTCATTCCATATTTTATATGCTCTTAGACGTATGACCGAGATTCAGCTAACTGATCAATCTTTTATATTTCTTTGCACTAAACTGTCCTTTTTATCCATTATTCTTGCAATGTTCTTTGTCTTTCTTTATCTATGTTCTGCCTTACTATTTAGTCTTATTTTTCTATCTCAGCCCTCAGTTTTTTGGTTTTTTTTTTTGTCCTGATTTTTTAGGACCAACCATCAATCATTTTCATAATTTTTTACAAGTGGGAAATTACAAGCTGAGCTACTTAGGTATAATCAGTTGAAAACACAGGAATATCCATATCTTAATCTTCATTAATATTATCATAGCCCTTCGGTTCTTGCAAAGTGCATTTCTGAGGTTTTGAAAAAGCTTTCCTGGAGGTTTCCTGGCAGTAACACTGCACATATTACAGTGTATTCTATTGTTTTTGACATATCTTATCCTCCTCGTCCATAATTCATTTAGAATAAAACATGTTTTTGTTTTACTCACTTCTGTTCTGTTCTATTTATTTCTTTCTACTGAAAAGGGAGGAGATGTGCAGGACTTTTCTTTCTGAGATCCTTTTCTGTGATCACTTTCAAGACACAAATATGCCTGTGCTGTGAACCTTATCCTTGTGGATCTTTTACAAAAGAAACTTCTCTACTGATTTTATTCAGACACCACAGACCCACATCATACACTTAAGGTGTGGTATTCCAATGGGATTTTTGGGTTTTTAAATAACATCAAATAAAAATATATTAGACATTCATTAAATCTTATGATTTCTAAATGTTAGCAAAGAGCCAAGACACTTCAGCTCAGACTTTTCTGTGGGTTTCAGACAGCCAAAAGAGTCGCTTGAGTCTACTAGAAATAATTTTTCTTCTCTCTATTAGTGATACTCTCATGTTTGTCTTCAGTGATGGTCATTTCTATGTATTCAAATTAACAGCTTACATTTAGACCTCTGCCCTTATTTTGCTTGTCCTTCTGTCTTGTGAATGATAGCTCTTCATTTGTATATTTAAAATTATCGAATAGGTCCCTTATGATGCCAAGAAATTTTGCTTTTAATTGTCAGGTCAATGGGACTGCTCTCAGTCCATGGCCTCTTTTTATTTTCTTCTCTATTTTTATATTATTTTTCAAAAGATTCCTCTCATTCAAGAGAACTGTAGTTAGTCCTCTGCTAACCAACACAGTCCATTGATGTGAAAGCACTGTGAGGGGGGAGGAGGGTGAGATTTCTATGTGTTTATAGGAATTCCAGTATGTAATTTGGCATCATTAAGAAAGCAACTCATAAAATTATTTAGTGAATAACTCAAATTGATCTTTCATGAGTATGAAATGAATAATGCATAAAACTAGACCAGGAGAGCCTATTTGGATGTCATTTTGGAGCTTCTTTTCTCTGGACTTCCCTGTACAGAGATTGTATAGACACACAACGTTTTTGAGTTCTGTAATGCCACACTGTCTTTTAGGGTCACTCTGAGATGAGGATTATCTGGTTCACAGGACAGAAAAGTATAAGTATTCTGCCGCCTTTCTCTGCTATTCACCAGGAAGAGGTTAGCTGCACATAGGAGACTCTGGGGAGGCTGCCATGGTCTCAGGGATCTATTGAGCTCTCAGAGGTCTTCATCCTTGAAAAGGAATTACGTACTGAGGCACTCATGTACTGCATTCACCAGTCAGTCTTTGTGACAACAAAATAAGGTGACAGGCAGAAGCAGCTGAAATTCATAGCAGGTTAATGTAGCTATGAGCTTTTACAGTTGGTGGCCAAAACTTAAGTCATCTTTTCTACAGCTTGTTTTTATTCACCTATAAGAAAAAATTATATATGTCAGACACCTCTGCGTAACTTAGAAACTAACTCCAGTGCTTGCACTTTTATGCAGAGTAATAAACTTTTGTGCTGTCCAGGTTCTGAATGCCACCCAGTCTTTAACACTATACCTCAGTACCTCGATTTACACATATTGACTGGTGTACTGGTGCTGTTTGGTCAGCCTCCCAATGATCAAAGACACGTTGCTGTCATTGAAAAACTCTCAGGGGTTTGCAGTGGCTGGTTGGGGGCAGTTTAATACACAGTGTTGCCAGTATATCAATGTATCTCTTCCTTCACTGCAGTAGCTGAGCTTGAGATATTTTTTTCTAGGAAAAAAATAATTTGAAAAGTGCACTTATTAAGATATATTTTAGTATTAAATGTGAAAGTTAGAATTTGTGCTGTACAATAAAATACACGGAATCTCTTCTTCCAGTTAAGTTTTTGTGGAGTTAGTTTGTTTGTGGGGTTTTTTTTTAGAGAGGATATGTTGCATTAATTTCAATGGAACTATGGGGCCAGAAGTTCCAAAATATTAGCAAGAAATTGTCATGTACAACAAAGTTAACTATGTTACATAGCTTTGATTGCAAGATTAGAGAATCCATGACAAAAAATGGAAATATATAGATCAAGAAAAGAGTAATCAAAGATGATTAAATTAAAATGGAGTAGGTTTTCAGGACAGACATAAGCAGAAATCTTCAGACTCATTACATTCAGTTTGAGACTATTACTCTGTAAAGAGCTTGCTTCATCATAAAGAAGGTTAGACCTGTTGAAATTTAAAGTGATCTGTAAAAAGTGGCAGGGATGTTCCTGATTTTGACACAAATTTTAAGACATCAGAAAATAAAAGTTGGAAAAATTGCAGCCCTTTCTGACAGTTCTCAGGTGGAAGACAAGAAAACATTCAGTCAAGAAGATGCTTTGAGCTGACAAATCTGTGGCAACAATTTTTGCTCTAGATCCTGACTCTCTTCCCAAGTCTTAAATTTGTATGCTTCTGGGCAGAGTCCCTCCTTTCCATTACGGCAAGAGATTTTGTTTTAAGGAATCAAGGTGACCATAGAAGACAAACACAATGACTTCAGAAGTCTTTGCTAGTGACCGTACATTGCACACTGCAGCAGAACATAACAAGCTCTAAGCATTTTTATACTTCACATCAGTAATTAAAATAGCCACTCCTTGACTTCCCAAATCAAACAAGCCATAAGCCAGGCATACTCCTTTTAAACGTGACAGGATCTTGTTGGGTAGTTTTATTACTCGCTTCTTAAAGGGACTACCATCTTTCTAGTGTTGGCACCATGCCTACCTACACATTAACCCTCCTTATATTCCTCTTGTGTACGGTTGCCACGTGAACAGCCTGATCAGAATATGCCTGTTCAGCAAGACAGTGAAGTTCTTCTATTTTCAGGTTCCTGGTTTCACATCAAAGCTATTTTTATCAACTGCAGTGGCATTTCAAAAAGTTAATAAAATTCTCTAAAATCCTATATATCAGCAAAGATTCCCCACAGCTGCAGCTATCATCAAAACAAACAATTGAAGAGTTTATGATGCACACAGGCAAGCGATGAGAAAGTCTGTGCCCTAATCCATGCTAATGCATAGGCCTGTGTTAGTCTAAGTAACTTCTGGCAAGGATTTGGCATTTTTATATCTTTTTGGCAGTACTTATAGCTGAGGTACAATTTCAATTGTGGGTGGACAATTTCATCACATCGAATTAATGTTGTACAGAACAATTGGTTCACTATCAGTCAAAAATAGAGAATGGAGACAGGAAAGCAAAAAGAATCACTTTTCAAATGAAACTGAATTCTTTTCCACATTATTTATGAGCTCATTTAAAAAAAAAAAAAAAAAAAAAAAGGAAAAAAGAACTAACCGTCTTCACATTATTTCATTGAACAAATTTGACCTGATTTATAATAGGTAAGCTTTGGCCCATTCATTTCCCATTTTACTTATGGGATTTTTAAACAAGTTTCCATTTTGCTGTAGCTCTTAGATTACATCAATAGACCTCTGAAGTATTGCTGTTGTCCCTGCTCCTTTTTGAACTTCTTGCCAACATTCTTCATATTTAGCTATTGTTTATACCTTTCAACATTTTCCTCAGTTGAGCTCACAGTTCAGAAAATCAGTAAGCAGTATTATTTCTGTGTCCCCATTTTTAGAAACATAAAAAAGTGCTGATGGAGTGCACTAATTGCTAGAAGGACAGACATATCGTGTTCCTGTGACTGCAGCTCTGTATCTAATGTGTAAATGGCCAGGAAAAAAAAAAACAAAGTGCATGTGCCTCAACGATAAATTCAATTTTCATGTTACTGAGAGAAAGCATTACCTGAATCACTACCTGGTGATTTTAACCACAACAGAGTGACTGTGAAGTGTATGTAAACCCTGATTGAGTTGCTACTCTCTGATTCTGGCAAAGCCTTCAGTTCTTGTGAAATTATACTGCCATTTTAAATAGAATTGTTTCAGTGTACTTCTACAGGTGTCCACTCAAGTGAAAAAGAGGAATCTTATACAGACCACTTCCTGTATTTGCAAGGTCAGGAAAAACCTATCTCCAAAGACAAAATCTCGAAAATTACAGTAATCAGACCAAAATAAGGTAGAACATTGTTCTCTTTTTCTTGGAACACTGTATCTATCTGAGAGCGGTTTTCTTCTTATTGCAGATAATATACTTATTAATATCTATGATTTAGTAGTTTGATAGATTTGCGATTCCAACATAAAAAGTTGAAGTGGATGAATATAAAAAGAGGTTTCAGCTTTGCAAAGGCTGAATAGCAATCAGATATAGCACAGAATAAAGCCATCCTAAATTATTAACTTCAACAATTCATATATTCGGTTCAGCCTGCTAAAGGTAGGTAGGCCGTGTCCCATGTTTTGCCAAAAGGGATGGGTGTTTAAGTGATGGAAGTGAAGCTACTTCCTCCAAGAAAGACCAGCTTGAAATCAACACTCCAGGCTGAAGAATAATGCAAAATGAATTCATTATATGATCTCTTTATTAGCTTCTTCTCCCTGGACAACACATCTATTTGTAGAGCTGTGTAGATTCCTGGATAAAAGTGCATTACCACAACAGCTGTTGTGAGTTATTTCACCTGTGTAAAATTCCATTCCTTGATAAATAATCTAAGGTAGAGTCAAGGCTCACAAACCAGATCTTTTCAGTGATGATATGCTCACATTTGTAGAAACATCACCACAAAAGTAATGGAGACAGTTGGGTAACAAGCTTCAGAGTTTCCAATCAATTTATTTGCACAATAGACTTAACAGTGTTCCTGTGCATTACTGTAGGGAGACAGTAAACAGAAAATACTCTCCAAGAAGCAATAAAATGTAAAGAAAACCGTCCTTTTCCAGAATCCTTCTGCAGCTTTCTAAAAGTTACTCTCATGTTGTTTTATGGGCAATAAAATCTTTAACACTCCATTCTTTCACAGATTGCTCTTTAGGTTTAAGTATGAGCTCATAACAATGAAATATTTAACAACAAACTGTTTGTTAATGGACCAGCTCTGTGGTAGACCTGAAGCTTGGAGCATATCTAATGAGAGAATCCTCTTGTGTGAAACTGTAAGACTGACAAAGGGAGAGAAGTGTCTTCTAAGGTTTTATACTGACCCGATACAAGGATTGTATATATATGCAAAAGCATTTCCTAGTGTGAATTTTAAATATACACATAATGGATTTCATCTAATTGGGAAATTCATTGTCTTTCTTCTTTTCAATTTTGTAAGTAATGGGCTTTGTAAGATAGTAGAGATCAAGAAAAACCTAGAGTATATTGGTATCTTACTAACAGAATTGTTCTAGTGGTGGTTGCATAATGTCAGTACCTTTCTGGACAATCTAATACTGCCAATCATCACATTATATGGTACTAGTATTTACATGTATGCTTTGTTTTAGGAAGCTTCTCTTCTGTCAAAGATTTAAGTTTACCCCTTCTAGAATCTTTTGAGAAAAACAAATGCTGTCAATCTTCTACTTTTTGTCATTTTGTCTTTACACGTTTTTTAGCCTCATGTTTGCAAAGAAGGAAGTCTCAAATTCCAAACTTCTTTAGGAGAACAGAACACTAAATGTTTATGACATGTACAGCAGAAAATGAAGAAGAGTAGAAAAAGGCATGTCAAAAACTTTTAAAATATGCACTTTGACTCTGCGATTTTCAGCTGCTATCTAATAGCTAAAGATACTCGGACAGAATTAAGGTAAGCATTTTAGATTTAATTGCAGAAAAGATACTTTGTGAGTGTATATAACAATCCTCCAACACTTATTTCCTCTAATGTAGAGTTTTCTATCTACATGATTCAACTTCAAGTATGTCTTAATTTTAGCAGTTTATTTTACACAGGAGTGTTTTAAAAGCTAAAGTACCTTGAAGAAAAAAAAAGTTGAAGAACTTTTTCTATTTCATTTGTTCACTAAAAAGGCAGTCTTCTTATTCATGTAGTAGTGTCCTCAGACATTGTAGGCACTTGAGCTACAATGAAAAATACATACTGCAAAGCATGTTGTAGGTAATGTTAATACTGCCTCCACTATCAAGATGAACCTAGTGGTGGTAAAGATCAGATGCTGAACTACAGTTGGAATTAACAAGGTGTTTTCTCACTACTGAGTACTTGACAGTGCAGTAGATGCTTCCAAGTCATGGTTGTTACTAGATGGAAGTTATGTCTCATCTTGCTATTGGTTTTAACTTCTTGTTTTCCTGTATAAAGCATAGTCCTTTGTACTATATGGTTTATATAAATTGATAACGGATAATGGACTGCTGTACTACTGGTAGACATTCAGCTGTTAAGTAAAAAACATATTGTACATTGATAAAAACTACAAAGTTCAATAGGAGTTCTGCTATGGCAGATGACTGCTGATTGCTAGCAAAACCAGCGCAGATCTCAGTGCAAACTAATTTCTGCTCTGTTTCTCAGAGGAAATACGTATGTATTTGGTGTATCTGTGTTAGCATTTTAGTTCAGTTCTAACAGCTTTTGGAGCAAATCTTCTGACCGACCTTCCAAATGTGCTTTGATTTATATTTCAGAGCAGTGTTTGGGATGCAAACTGGAGTCTTTTGGATGAAACTAGAATGGAATATACACTCTAGGGATACCTCTAATGCTTTATAACCACTCCCAGGCACTGAATCTACAGCCAATCTAGAGACCACCTGAAGTAATAATCCTTCTAAATGCTTATGGTGTGAATGTCAGCTCCCTAGTACCATCTGTTTCTCTGCAGATACAGTCCTGTTGATGTGCACTACTTGCTAATGTAGACATCATTATAATTCCATCCCGTTTCAGCTCATTTGCCTCCATGGCCTGAGCAGCTTACTTTACATGTGTACCAGGTGTCTCCGTTCTGTGATGTTTTAGAACTGTTACTTGACCGAAACCACAAAAAACCCACATGAACTCTTTTAATGGTCACTTTGATCCTTTAGATCATAATAAACAATAACTGTGTGTCAAATAGGGAGATTTTCTTGCTAACTTAAATGGAGTTTCTGTAAATTTTCTAGATAATAAAAATATGAGTAGAACTCCATGTCTTCACCTGTGTTTTTTATTCTTATCACTGTATTATAAAGTTGACAACTTAACCACTTCCACTTCTTCCTTCTCCTATCCTTGCATGTATCACACTGGTCTCTGTCATTTCAGTTCATACAGTTTACCTCCTTATTCTTTTATTACTTTTGTCTTGTGGTTCTTCGAATTCCGGAGACTGCAGAGCTTCCATATACACTTTCTTGTGGGTTGCAGTCATCTCAGGTTTCTTTTGTTGATTTTTCTTAACCCAATGTCATTTTCTACTCGTCATTTTGTGTTCTACTTAAATTAGTTGTACAATAGTAAATAATATTCTCTCTGATAATGGAAGTCTTACGAAGTGGCATCCCTTTTTCTGTTCATAATTAGAAAAACTAATAAGCTTGCTTCAAGTTGGGGGTTTAAATAGGTAACATCAATGTTAATGTCATCATAGAAATTACTTAGAATAAGCATACACTTCAGGCTCACTTTCAGTGTTATATATCTTCCAAAAACTTGATAAAGGATCATACTGCTCTGCAGTATGATATTTGCAACAAATCTAAGTATCCAATTGAGTGTTCCATAACCAAAGTCAGAAAACAAACTTCCATTTTTTCCCAGGATCACAAGTGAGACAGTGCAACAAAATGGGTTTTTTTCATGATAGGTGAACAACACCTTATTAAAATGAAAAGACACATTTTGATCAGAGGTAATTGCAGTTCTGATTTGAAGTGAAGGTACAGGGGGGCTTTGCATAAGTTGATGGGAAAAGGGAAATCTAATCTGACTTGATCCAAGGTCCCTCCACTTCTGCTCAGGAGAACTTAAAGGAGATGTTTTTTGTTATGCCACTAGAGAACATAATTCAATCTTAATGTCTAAGCAAAGTCCTTATGAGTACTTCACTTCCTACAAGACTTTTACTCGTATTTCGTGTAGACTGGGGGCCAAAATCTTCTCAAGGGTTGGACAGACAACAAATTTGGATCAGCAAGTTCCAAATACTCATAAAATGTTCAGATGATAGCCATTCAAATATCCTGAATCTGCCTGAAATCAATTTCTGTTCCTTTAGAAATGTGCTTTTCACTCACTCATGCACATTTTCAAGATTATCTTGTTTTGCTCTTCACAGCCTGTGAACCAGGTTGATGGAATCAGTGCATTCAGCTCTGGTTGTTAGCGCTGGAGCATGAATATCTACTGAAGAGTGGGGAGCACAAACAGATTTTCATTTGCTACATCCATTTACTGTGGGGAGATGGTAAGTCCATTATACTTCTAGCAGGTTATACCTACCAGGTACAGCTGGAGAAAACAAGGAACACAAGTCATGAACCAAAAAAACCTGACTTGAAATTGGATTTGAAATTTAGCTGTGATTAACTATGGAGAAGAAATCACAACACCCTTGTAAAACCTAATTCAATAAGATTTCAATGTATGCTGATGTAGAAAAAAATACACCAGACAGTGAAGACATAATTACACAGAATCTCCATGGTTGGAAGGGACCTCTGAGATTGTGTGTACACCCTCAAACTAGATCTTCTCAGTGGAGAAGATATAGTGTGAAGCTCACCAGAAAAGCTCATTTTCTTTGGGAGTAACTAGTTTAGCTCAGGCTGTGAACTGTAATAGCTCATTATGGACTCATACATTTTGCACAAACAAGATGAGTGGAGCCAAATTTCCAAAGTTCACCATAGAAACAGATCAAATTAGCAGTCTCTATTCCTTTTCCCCCTTCAGGGCCTCCATCAGTCTTTGTATATCAGAAAATGAAAGCCTATGAAACTACTGACAGACACTAGAAGAATTCCCAAGATAGTGCAGGAAAAATGAAGTTTCAACCCAGTGTGGGAATAATTTCTCACTTCTTTTTTACCCATGCACTCACAGTGAAAAATGTTCTTATTATTTCACTAAGAAGACATTAAATATAAATAAATAAATAATTATACATGTATTTCCGGACCATCCCGTCTTGTACACTGATGACAAGTATGGGCTGGTTCTCATTGTTCAGTCGCTGTGAATCTTTCTCTGCTGCTCCTCATGTTATCTATTTACATAAACAGGAGATAAAAATAAGAAAGGTTTTCTGTTGAAAGCTTTGGATTTTGTGATATCCCCTGAGGATTGTTTTGGAGATAACCAGAACTATTAGCTGAACTTTTTTTGTTTCCTAAGCAAATGATGGCCCCAATTCTGTAAACTCCATATGCATGATTTCCTTGTTACTTTGCAGGAATAGACCCTTTAGACAATTGCAAGCAAAAGCTTTTTCTATTTAATTAGGAAGCCACAAAAACATGAGGCAGTCCTCCAGGAAAAACTAATTGCACAAGTCAAGGGAACTGTTTAACTGGAGTGATTATAAGGTTGCTGAATATGAGGAAAGTCACAAATTCAGTACAGCAGATATTCCTTTGGTGCCATAAATATATTTTTTAAAATGTTTACCCTGTAGCGATGCAGTTTGTTATCTCCTGTTTTTTAGAAAAAGCTTCTATTTCTCTATGGAGAACTTTTAAAGGCTTTGTATTTCAAAACAGTTCTGCTTACACATCATATTTGATGCAAAACTATTTAATAGGGCGTTATAGGTAGGCACATGTTTAACAGATATACAAGTCTTTTGTTTATCTTATTCTATTCTATCTACTTAATATATAGGCATATATATCTTAATAGAGTATTTTGCTTTGAACTTTCAGGAAGTTAAGATTTTAAGATCTTTAGATTTTAAGATTCAGCATATAACCTTCAGAGTCTTACATTTTCTTGATACCAAATTATTCTGTTTCTAAAATGATACAAGATAAGTATCTTAACTCTCCAATCAATCATAATGACCGACATGTCTTATTTCTGTGAACTACATGCAGGGTGCATCTGGGAAATTCTGATGAAGTTGCGCAAAGATTTGAAAGAAAAATTTATATTTATACATTGAGGTACAGCTCTTCTCACCTTTCCTCATCCCATTAGTTGGACGGGTAGAAAGGGAACGAAGTGAAGCACTTTTTATCTCAACAAGTGGTTGCAAGGACTTCCTCCACCAGAGCAGCAATGTGGAAAGAAAAGCCACCTCCTCTGCTCCCTCGAAAACAAAGAATGGCACCCTTCTCTCCCTCCTCCTGCTTAGATCCATGTTCCTCCTGCTTAGTTCCATGCTGTGCTGGGCTCTGGCAGTACGAGTGGCACCCCCTCTAAACCATCCCATCCTAGGTTCTCTGCTGATGACGCAGATGCCTGTTACTCTCAAGCAAGCTGTGGCTTCAGAGGGCTAACCGGGGAGGGGTGACAAGGAAAAAATATGTTGCTCAAAAATGAGAGCTGGTGTTCCAGATGAAGCATAACATGACTGGAGGAACTGAACTGAACTGAACTGAAAATCCAACACAGGCATGTTGGATCCATGCCCAAATCCAACTTCCACTCTGGAATCTGATCAATTTACTGCAAAACTAAAATATTAGGCCAGTATGTGCAATTAATCATCTATGGGTCCACAGATTTAAAAAGAATCTTTGCATTTAAAGATGATTTTTCAAATACTCTTAACACGGTCAAATCAAAGGTAATTTCCATTATGATTAGGCCATCCACTTACCCTTCAGTGAGGTCCACAGTATTTTCATGCTAAATTTCACATTTCAGACTTAATCTTTTACAGCTCTGGGTCTAGTCAAGGAAAGGTCAGCCACAGGAGTTCTGTTGTAAATGGGGAAAAGCATTCTTAATGGTTTTGTGTTCCAGCATCTCTGACCAGCATAGTGCTGCAGCTTTCCAGCAAATTCACCGGTATACCACTGTAGGAGTGTAACGTTTTATCCCCCTAAATAATTCTTTCTTAGGGATGTGACAATCTGAGAAATACAGCGCTACAGAAAAATGTCTAGCCACAGAGGCAGCTGGAAACCCTCCTAAATTTTGTCCATCTTATTGCCTGCACATTATTGTGGACATCTGCACAAAAACATTGTTTTATTTGCCCTAGTTAGTGCCCAGCAGGACTCACTTATTTCAATTTTTTTGTAAGTGCTTATTCTAGTTGTGTTATTACAACATTGCCACAGAAATATACCAGAACATCATAAAACAGAGAAATAAATCTGCTGTTATAATGCATGTACAGGTGGAACAAATTCTGATTCTCTAACAATATCTAATAATATGGGGGAAGATAAATTCAATATTACATACAGGAGGAAAAAGGAAAATATGTGCTATGTGAGGAAGGCAGTCATGAACCATATTATTTTCTGAAAAAACATTGCTAGAACATTTATGCCCTTTCAGAAACACATGTATATATAGGATAAGAACTTTTATCTGCATCGGGAGCATCACTGTTGCCATGAAGTTTAATGAAGGGAAGAAAAATGTATATCAAGTGCACCAGATATGTATAAAACAGAATATTTCACACTGATAGGGCATAAATTGTCTTTCTGCCCCATCTTTATACAGCACCTTGTATGATGGGTTCTGCTCCAGTAGGATCCTAGCTTCTATTACTGTCTGAATAAGTAGCAACAACAGCCAAAATGGTTTACAACCACTCTACACCTTTTTAATGACAAAGGTTATAGAGCACTTTGTAGATCTGAAGTGGCATCCGGTAGGGCTTAGAATTATCTTGAACATCAGAAATATTTACCTGTAAATTAAGAAACACTATGCTAGAATTCAGCTTTAGAATTTCCAGTCATCAATTACAACCAGTGTCAGCAGTTCTATAATATCCATATATATTTTTGTGCCTATGTGTGCGCCCTTATATATATATCTATCTCATAGAGACATACTCAGGAACAGCTGGGAGTAAGAACAGTAAAACTCAGCAGGAGAGGAACGAGCACTCATCCCCATTCTGTCAAAATCATGTACCTTCAACTACATTCTCTTTTTAAAGTATTTTACAAAGCAGTTCTTTAGGACTTTTAAGCATCTGCCAAAACTCTTTTGACATTTTGATTTCTATGTCACTTACGTCACCCTAAGCTGGGGATAAACCATAATATAATTTCTTAAATTAGGTTGATATATGGCACTCCATTGTTTCTGGTTACTACTGCCACAAAAAGACATCAACTACTTTGCGGTTTTAATACATAGATATCAAAATTGAATGCATTTACTGACCTATACTATGCACAGCGTTTGTGGTCTCATCTGATCCTGCATCCTGTAAAACCCTGAGACTGACGGGGACTTCTACATGTCTTGTGCCAGCCTTCTTTGCTGCACCTCAGTAGGGAGCATTGGCCCAAAGAATAAATCCATGCCATTATATTGTGTTTGTTTTGTACACAGGAAAGTTCAGAAGGGGTTTGCTTCCACTAGCAGTCTACCTGTTCAATTTTCCGATAAAATCTTCATTTTTGGAGAGCACATCTTGAGCCATAAATGCATTCAGAGAAGGAGTAATAATGATGCATCAGCAAACAGCCTAGTTAATAAACTAGAGATTAGCAAATGAACATGCCCTGCATTTAGATGAACATTCACCATTCTGGTTTTCCAGGTTTTCTAGAGTAAGGAAAAACAGTTCTGTGAGGACAAAAATAATACTTCACTTCGAATGTCTCCCTCACTTTTTGTTGCATTCGATGTCTAAGTCATCTGTTCCTAGAGCTTTTCTCAAGCATTCATTACAGTGGCTTCTTATGCTAATTCTCTGCATCTAATAAGATTAGCCTTTCCTTCGTTCAGGACAGGTGTGTACTGAATTTCTATTTCATCACCAATTTTCATGAAGAGTCTTTTAATTTCTTTCAAAACCTATTTTCTTCTGATTAATTTTCTTGAAATTGTTGACTGGGTTTCAAACTAGGGGTAAATAGAGAGGCAGACATGGCAATATAGGAATCATATAGAAAATTGAGCTGAAAATTGAATAGAAAAATGCAGTCATATAATTATGAATTATCTTGACCGTGGGTTCTAACTGGAACTAATAGCAGTGAAGATCAGATAAGAGGCATGTATATAAACAGGAGTAGACAATAAGGTTGAGGCCATTAAAAAGTCAGACATGTGTCTCTGTTATTAGTGATCAACAAAATAGAGTCCTGTTCCCCTCCCACAATGTTACCATTGACATCTGCTGCTCAGCAGCTTAACATTAAAGTGCCATTTTGGGAGGAATCGCTTCCCAGGAGTGGTGAATGTTGGGTGAAACAAAGCAAGTTGTTTTCCATTGCCCAACACCAGAATGGAATTCAATGTAATTAACAAGTAGTATAATCTGGTGTCTATACCTCAGGAGGAGTTCTTCCTCCTACTCTTTGGCTGGGCTCTGTATTTGTATTACAATGACTTCCAGAGGAGACTGGCTTTTCTGTATGCACGGGTTAAATGCAAAGCATAGAGGTACCTGATTTTAGCTGGGGCTAAAAGCTACCAAAAGGAAAAGATGTTCTTTGTTATATTATTAAAGTTTTCCTTTTCTAGCATCTGTTTGAGCCATGGAGAGCTGTGTGCCAGTGTACAGGGTTATCAGGGTTTGAGTACCAAGAGGGTCTTGCCATCCCTGGACAGCAGCACTGACTCCAGCACTACTGCACCTTCTCATGTCCTCCCATGTTATTGCCTGACATTTCATATATCACTGTTTTTGCCATAACCAGCTAATCAAATGCATTTATGCTCATCATGTTTACCTGCACTTGACACCCACCCCAGACTAATATTTATGATACTTGTCCCCCTTCACACCCCCGCCATGGCCATCAGTGGTGTGCTAAGGGGAGCTGCCAAGAGGTCCTGGAGGGGAAAGGTACAGCCTGTTGATGTTCTTAGGGAGAGCACTGGCAGCGTAAAACCTCAAGACCTTCACATCCTTCTAAACAGTGAGATCCTTCTGTTCAGCAGTCACTGGGAATGTATTTGTGCCTTCAGCCTCATAGAAACTCATATAATACAATTAGAAGTTTCTGTGTTAGTAATTCACTGGAAGGAGCTGCTTTCATATTTGATGTCCACAGTGATGGTGTAAAAACAGGGAAGTAAATATAAATATTATAAATTTCAATCTCTATAGCAAACTAGGATGAAGTAACTAAAAGACATCTAGGCAAAAGACAAAAATCTGATACAAACCCCGTGTTTTTTATCATTTTTTCCCAACATCATTTTCTGGTTTTATACCACAGAGGAGGAAAGGAGAAAATTAGGTATCAGTAATGGCATGGCCTTTTAAATGAAATACGCATTTATTTTTTATTTTTATTTCTTGTCTGTTTCATGAATTAGATTTCTCCGATACTAAAGCATAGAGATCTAAATAAGAAATACTGGATTTAGTTCAAAAAGTCAACTTTGGGAGCCACAAAAAGTGTTGCTTTCTGGATTTACAAGGCTCTGGTTTTCTAAGTATTTATTTTTATTTTATTTTTACCCTAGTTCACAGACATAAAACTTTCATGGAACAGGGTCAGCAGCTCTGTGTGAAATGTAGGCTCTTCAACTGCCTTTAGTTCCTCAGTCCTCAGTAGGCAGCATATGAATAAGCTATGAGGAGAGAATGTTCAGACCTTGAAAATTATACAAGCAGTTTGACAATGCAAATATCAGCAGAAAAGAAGGAAACCCAGGTATAAAAATGAGTGAAAATACAAATAACTCAATAAAATAATTTATTAAGTATAATTTTTACCCTCTTCCCTAAACTGAAAGAAAGATAAGGGAAAAGTACATCGTGCCTACTTCTTTTTCTGTTGACTTCCACTACTTAGTCATCACATATATCATACAAAGTCTATAAAGATTTGGAGAGCACAGCAATCACACTATGCATGAGATCTGGCATATATAAATGATACATTTGCCACTAGGGCTACAGCTCATCTCCATAATCCTCATAAATTTTGGGAAGAAAGAGCAAGAGAGCCTCCTATCTGATGTAAATTGGCAAAGATCTATTAATGTCAGTGATGTTGAGCTGATTTACACCACCTGAGGAAGCAGCCTTGCTTGGCCATTGACTAAACACCACCACTACTGAACAGAATGAGCCAAATAAAGTGCAGCTAGGACTCACCACAGTTCGTTGGATTCCTTAAGTCAGGATTTTAGGTACATAGTCCCATTACATATAAGTTTAGAGATAGATTTATCTAGGAAATACCAGCAAAATTCATATATATAGGTATCGATAGCTATAGATATAAACAAAAATTCTTAATTCTAATCTTAGTTACACTACTGGAAATCCAGCTGGATTCTGCTGAGATTTACGGAGTTGATTTTAGCCATGGTACTGGAAACAGGAGAGAAACTTTAGAAATAGCTGGTAAACAGAAATGGTTTTCCATACATGTTCTCCAGTTTTCTTCTGGGAAGACAACTTATCCCAGTATGTTTCCCATACTCAAGCCTTAAGCACTGCATATTTATCCACACTGCTGAGGCAGCACCACCACCGTGCCTGCTTTTCCTGCAAGAATCATGTGTTGCTGTGACATGCCAGATTTCCAGCACAAGGAGGAGTCTGCTGTCATCTTCTTTCTCAATGTGCAGAGAAGCTCAGAGTACACTCCATTGCCTTCAACTCACTTCTTCAGATATGTAGCCCCCGGGTTTCAAAATAAAATCTTCCTGGCTCTTCTTTGTCTCAGTTCCACAGGCATCTTGAAGTACCCACGGGTGTCTCATCCATTTCCTCCTTAATCTCTCTGCAGGCTATAGTAATCTTCTAAGTAAGATACAAGAAATTTCACAAAAGGTTCCTCACAACAGTGGCTGTTGCCAAAACAATGCAGGTTTCGGGTTACACCAGATTTCTCCATTTCTTATCGTACTATTTCAGCAAATGGTTACAAAATTAACTGCACGTATTTATGCAACCACAGTAATCTCACTTGAAGATTTCAGAGAATTTATTGTGGTTTTTTTCTCGATAACCTATTTTTTTCTGATCCTTTCAAAGCATTCAGCCAGCTTCTGGCTCCACATAATGTTTAGTTTCTAAATCACTATACACCATGAAATCCTCACCGCTTAACTCTTTCAAATTCTTTATTTTATCAGCCATATTTTCTTGATTATAATTGCTTATAGGTTATAAATCTGAGTTCAGGAATGTATTAGAACTAAGCTACAACTCAAGCAAACCTCTCACCTAGTTACCTATCAAAACTATTTTATTATGTCTGAGACATAAGTTAATCACACTTCCTGTCCACCTGTCTCTGCTTAAAATCTCATTTCTGCTTAGTTAAGCAAACCTTTGAGCATGTACTGGAGTGTGCTGAAGTGTTAGCAGCACTGAGGGCTACCTAAGCAAAGCACAGTATCTGATGTGGCCCTACCCTCCTACAAGGAAAACCTTATTTGCAGCCTATGTATGGAATTCCCTTTCCTTCATGTTCTGGTTCGTGTCTCATCTGGGTCCAAGAGAGCAATCTCACTCTTTAGCGGACAGCAGAGCCAATGGACCAGCAGACACAGCTCCCTTGAACTTGTTGAACTCTTCTGTTTCCTTTCTATAAAAGTAGCTTTCCACAGGAACCTGCCCACCATAAATCCACCTGTGATAAGCTTCACACCTTGCATGACACCAACAGCCCACCAAGACATGAAAACTAATAGTTATAGGGGAAAGCTGAAAGACTGACTGACTTTCCAGTAAGAAAACAAGTGTTGATTGGTTTTCACAATTTCCACCCTTCCTCTGCCAGCTGGGGCGTTTTGGAGTTTGAAGCTGAACTGAACGTTGTTTATTTGATATCTGTCATCATCACCATAAAGACTTCCCCTGTTGTCCCACAAACATGCATTGTTTTCAGAATTTGCAGCCAAACATTTAGCCTTCTCTCCAATCTCTTCAACCAGAAATTTGTCTCAGGTGTCAGTAATATTGGAGACAGACATTAGAAACAACTATGATGTTTTTCAAGGCTTTATCTACAAATTGTGCTGAGGAGAAGTTAGGTTAGACTCAATGATCTTAAAGGTCTTTTAGAACCTAAACAGTTCTATGATTCTATGAGAGATTTCCCATGAGTAATTACCAAGTATATGGAGTATATACACACTATACACTACATAAAACTGTATCTGTATAACTATACATATCTAAATATGTAAGAGTGTAATTCTTAAAATACACTTTATACGCTTTTATCTGTTTATGTGCTAAGCAGCTACGTGTACTATGATGTGTTAGGAAACTCCTGACCTATACAGATATTATTACAATAATTTTAATAAATCTCATATCAAATTTAGATGGACATGGTAAGATATAAATGTCAATTATCACAGCGGAGCAGAGTAAGACTGAAAATAAAAGAAGGAAAAAGAAAATGACCTTATATGGTATCATTTATTCGGGCAATGTTTTGTGCCAAGAACAATTCCAAAGTATTTAATTAGTGAAATCCATAAAAGATGCCCAAATAAATTTGTCCTCCTTGATTTATTAAATGCCTATTTTATCAAGAACATTATAGTGGATTTTTTTTGGTTAAATTAATAATATTTCAGATTGCAAAACAAATTTGGTTAGCTGATTGGAAATTTTACACATTATATAAAGGTGAACAATTTCTCTTTTTAAGAGAAAAGTGGTTTCAACATTCCCCAGTTTATTCAGTGCCAGCAAAGTTTAAAGATATTCAATCAATCATGTGCATCTAATAAATAAAAGTCATAAGAGAAAGTTGGACAGCTTACAAAGAAACAGAATTTCTCATCTGTAAATGCAAGTTTTAAAGGGAAAATTAGGTGTATACTTTCTATCTTGAGTAAATGGCATGGAGACAGAATGCAATATAGTAGAAAATGTATTGCTATCCAAGGCTGCAAAAATCTGTCCTGCAAAGTCAGCCATTAAACAGAGATTCTGTATGTATAAACTCCATATTCTTGCCAGCAGATCAAAGGTAACTTGGTGAACACAGAATTGCCTACCTACTTTATCTTCATACAAATGAGCTAAAGTGCCCTTGGCAAAGAATGCAAAGTCATGCCAACAGAATACAGATTTAATACTGCTGTTACCAGGTATTTTATTAAAGCTGCAGTGAAGTGTCTGCATGGACAGAAAATTCTGATGATCAACATTTCAAACAAATAGTACCTACTGTTTGTCCAGTAAATTCCTTTGTCATTCTGATGAGGAAAAACCCAGCAGACCACTAGAAAAAATAGTTTATTTCAAGAAAGCCACTAAAAATTTCTATTTGCAGGGAACTAAGAGACATATTTAATGAAAATTTTATTTCTGAGAAATTCTCAGTTGGAAGAAATACCAAGCAGCCAGGAGAGTCTTTTTTGCCTCTTTCTCATCATTATATTAAGTTACAGACCTGAAGAACTGCCAGCCTTAATATGTGTATATAAGTGTGTGTACATATAGATATATATACACACACACACACCCCTTTGTCTCTAACTTAGGACAAACTTCATTCTTATTTCTCTAGTTGAGAAACAAAAGTTATATTTTAGAAAAATGGGAATACCTATTTTTTGGTTTTTTCGTGATGTTAAATACAGTTTTACTTCTATTAGACATGCAACCAGATAAATGTTCTTAAAATGTTAAAAAGAGAAATTATATGTATGATGGATTTTAAGCAGTAGATTGAGCAAATGTAAAGCAAAAACAATCACCATCAGATTACCCTTGATGGTGATTGTTTTGATTTGGATTTAATTTGTTCAGGAACAAAACATTTCATTTAGGTTTTTTAATGATAATTTTCAAACAGTTTTTTAAAAGTAGGTATCTAAAGTTTTACTTTAAAAAAAATCTGAATTTATCTTTAAAGAAGTAGTAAAATTCATGGAAAAATCCTATTCATCTCTATTAATAAGTAGTGAATTTCAAAGTCACAGTATAAACTTCGATCACTTTAGGGACAAGGAAACAGCAATCAAAATGCCAATTTTCCTGGTATGCTCTTAGTAGCTTCTTTCAGAAGCTATGACTATTTTGCTCACTTGATCAGGTGGGTTGGTTAACTTTAATCTACTGTTTCAAAAGTATTTCACACACTTCTGAATGTCTTAAGAGGGTTATCTTCACGTTTTTACTAGGAATTCCTGTGCATAATTATGCGGTTGTTTATCATAACAAAGCAAACAAACAAACAAAACTGGAATGTTATCAAGAAAACCTAACTTGGGACTTAATAACAGGACAGACTATACATGTGCATAAATCAGGAGAAGAAAATTACCTTAGAACTTTCTTGTTTCAATTAGCTTCCCCTCTCTACCCCTCACAAACATTTTCCTACAAACCCCCTTTGTCTCACTGCTGATATGACCTCAAGTCCTTGGAGTTTTCCAAGGACCTATCATGAGGACAAGACTTGTACAGGGACTAAAGTTATCTGGGGTGCAAGATGTAAGTGAAAAAATACAGCGACTTAAATAATATTTAAAATGTTAATCTCTGCAGGCATTCAGAACTGCCTGTCACATGATTGTTGATCTTAGAATTCTCACATGAACTTTTTAATATACAGTAATTGCTTCCTGTGGTACTGTATAAATAACACCAGACAGATAGTTTAAGAAAACACCTCTCCTTTTGCTTTGGTGACAACTGTGCAAATCATTAACAGTGCCTAGACCACTCTATTCCTCTGAAGCGTTTGAACAAGAAATATAATGGTATGGGATAAAAATAGTCTTTAATTATCTCTAAAATGAATTTGCTGCCCCATAAACCGTGATGGCCTTTCACACTGACCAATTACCCTGGAGAACTACTGTGAGTGCCTGTACATATTTTCAAAAGTCAGGGTACAAAAGCTATTATAGAAAGATGCAAGGAGCCGGGTACAAGGTAACCTTGTGGTAGTTAGAGTAAAAATGGGTGGAAAATGGGGGGGGGAACAAAACAAAACAAAACAAAACAAAACAAAAAACTGACAAAGCTCTCAGCTGATTTAATTTAGCAGTATTTGTGGCTATCTCCAGCCATAAGAAAAACTGGACTGTCACTGCTCTGTGTGTATGTGGGAAGCTCAGTATCACTCATATTTCTGCACAAGCACTACACACGCTTTCACCCTGCTTTTCCAGAAAGATCAGAAAGCAAGAGAAAGGTTTTAACATATTGAGTTTCAATTAAAGATGCTTCAAACTTTTGAAATTATTTTTAGTATTTTTTTGAAGTTTTTTGAAGTTTTCATTTGTCGGCCATGACTTCATATGTGGTATACATATATAACATATATTTATAGTAAAGCAAGTATGTATACTGTACAGACAGTGCATTTAGTGGGTCAATTCCACAGAAGTTAATGAAAGCTTTGTCACTGGCCAGCATAAAATTGGAATTGGATCCTGAATATTTCATTCTGGCATTGAATTCCTTACCTTCTATGCTTTCAAATTTCGAATGCAAGATATGGTTGAACTTAGTTAATCCCACAAATTAAAAGACTCCAAATCTTTTAGTCTATTATACTTCCCATAAGTTTCCTTTAATATTATCAAAAAGTATGTTGACTGTAGGATGTTATGTCAAGAACCTAATTTTACATTTCTGACATAACATTTCTGTTCCTTAAGTTAGCAATCTAGAAGAGTAATGACTGGAATGATTCTGAAATGACTACAGTCTGAAAAAGAGTTCTTTTCCTGATACATTTTAAAAATACTAAAAATCTTGGGCTTACCCATTTAACCCAAAGAAGCAACTTTAGACTTAGAAACCAATAAGCATCTGCACAAAGTTGTTCCGGTGTGTCTACCCTTATCAAGACAAATGCTTCATGTCGCTCAGTTAAAAATTTAAAATAAACCAAAGGAAACCTTCATTTTTCTAACAACAATTTCTGATGTATTTTGTTATTTTAAAAAATTTATCTAACAGGATGTTGAATATTGTTAAAGAAAAATTTGAGAGCAATCTTGAATATTCTTA
>JAOXJM010000001.1:125346597-125361589 GCA_026413425.1 Tringa solitaria
GGGAAGGGAAGGGAAGGGAAGGGAAGGGAAGGGAAGGGAAGGGAAGGGAAGGGAATATCCCCAATGCATTGTTCTGTTAATTATATTTGTTGGGTTCCTCAAAGGAAAAGAGTCTTCAGTTCACTAAGATATTACCAGATATGATATGCAGATGTATTTTGGTTTATGTGAAAAGAGAACCTAGGCAGCATTTAGCTTACAAATGGCTTTCTCAATCCATGAGAGTCTGTCCTCTAACAGACCCAAGACTGTTCTTTCCAGTCCATTATACACTCTACATCAGCAGCAGTGGCAGCATATTTGTCCTGTCTTTGGTCTACCAACATCATAAAAGATAAACTTTTTTAGCTATCTTTGTTAGTGGGAGAAATTATCACTGTATAAGGAGAATAATATTTCCCTCCCCTGCCCAGTGTTTGCAACTTCAAGAAAAAAAAAAAAACTCAAGCAACAGAGATGAGGAATTTCAGTACATAGGGAGAATGATCGGAGAGTATCCGTGAGATGTTCATTCTACATTTCGTCTCTTTAATTCCTGTTTATAATTGGGAATTAACCTTGGGGAGCTGTTATAGAAAGGAGTGCACAAAATCTAAATGGCAAAGAAAGAAAAAAACACAAAAGGAAAAGCAGTTTTGTGGTTTCTCACATTTAAAATAAGGTTGCATAAAAGAGACACAGAAAGAAATGCAGCCATTTTTGTGCACCTTGCAATGTTTATATGCACTCCCTCCTTGACAAAAATGTGCATTCTCTCAGGCTGCTCCCCTTTATGCTACAGACAGAGAATGCAGCATGAGAGCGAGGAGACATCTGAGCTAGCCTTGCTCAGTTATCAGTGGCATTTCAGCCTCGGAGGCTGAGTCATGCTGCTGAGGTTGGGTGACCTTGGTGGGCTGCAGAATCTCAGGTTCCTCTGCTGGCTGTGAGATAAAATCATCTTTTCTGCACACTGTTGATGTGAGATGTGCAATCCATTAAGGTAGCAAAGCATTAAATATATGATAATAGCAGTGAAATAGAAAATGTTTTGTTTAAGTATTTACTTGCTCTGTAAATGTAGTCTTTGGGTATTCAAGTTTTGGGAGTCTACAGTGGGCTTTCCTGTTGGAAAGGTGGATTTTATGGTATTCTTTACAAACTAATGACTTGAGCTTTCAGACACATTTTAAAAATCCATTTTCTACACACCTGTGTGTATACCATACTATAATGTCAGTGGAGGTAATTATTTTCAGTCTTCAAAGTCAACATAATGACAAGGTGTTATTTGTTATCCATTACTGTGCTTTCTATATAATTCATTGTGGAATTTAACAATATATTTACCCATCTGACTAAATTAATTACAATTCATTAGAAAAATATATAAACAAATTAAATCAGGCACAAAATCACACCTATCTCACTAGTGTCTCTCATTTTAATGCTGTGTTGTGCTTGCTGTGATTATCATTTCATGGTTTGGGAATAAACTGGTACTAAACTATTAGTAAGAGTTAGAATAATGTCATCCCACACTATCTTGATTTACAACTTGCTTATCTTCTGGACACAAAAATTGTTTTAAGCAGTTCCCAAGGAGATCTTAAAATTCCCTAGAAAAAGTTAATAACCTTCTGAGCAAACTTATTTGGTTTTCAAACACATAGATTTTAAGGACACTTATTAATAGATTTTTATATATACATATTTCAGACTACATTATATAATGTCTTCCAATGTATTCTTCCAGACTTCTTCTGAATTAATAAATTAAAATATTATAAACAATAAAAAGTAGCTTTTCCTATTGGAGACAAAGATTAGTCTAAAGCTGTATAAGTTATATTAGGTAAACAACTAAAATGAGATCATATAAGTGCCTTTTTCCACAGCGTAGATCAGAAGGACATATATGAAGCCATCAGAAAGAAAGGTGGATTAACAATGTACAATAAAACTAAGTAAGAAAAAATATAACATCTCTGCTGCTTGCTCTGTAGATGTTGAAAGCTGACCAAAAAATGTCATATAACCTGATTTCTCATTCTTAATAAGGACTCAGCAGAAATTTGGATGTCTTAAACTTTATATTCTTAATCTGAGCAAGTAATATTTTATGCTACTCAAGTAAGAACACATAAAAGTCAAAAAAAAAAGTTCTAGGGGAATTGTAAAATTAGTATGACTAAAACAAAAAAGGTAAAAACATTTACCTAGTGATAGTTCAAAGCCCTTGACAAGGGAAAGAATGCAAATTATTATTAACTAATGAAAATGTTTCTTATCCTGCCCAGAAAGATTGCAAAAGATGAAGGAAAAAGGCATGAGAGATCTGAAGTGTGGGTCAGTGTGGAGTTGCATGTCTGTCAGAGTTTCATTTCGTAAGGTTGTTCACTGAGGACAGTTCCTTTACCTAACATGTTTTTGCTCACAACCCATGCAAATTAAACTATAAATAATAGTAAAGATATCATATATCCCACATTTTTCACACAGTAAACATGAACTTGATTTCCATCTCTTCTCATTGTGTTCACAGACCTCTCTTGGATTCCAAGTTAGAAATGCTGAGGTTCCTTCAAGTGGCAATACAGATAGCCAAGTAGCTCTTTACTACTTTGTTGACCCTCTAGTTTAATCTTTTCCCTGGTTTTGCAAACCAGTGCACTTCGTTAATGAAGCACAAGTAAAGCAGTCTCCTGCCTTTCCAGAGAATAAAGACACAAAGGTTTCTTAAATCTTCTTGTCTGGCAGCACTCAGTGGGTTTGGACTAAGAATAGAAACACTATATGTAAGTCTGTTTTTCTTCTTTCCTAGGGAAGTTGAATTCGGGAAGAGAAATAAAATCCACATTAGCCTTTTTTGTCTCAGATCTTCAAAGTTGTGTAGTCATCCAAATGTACAAAGGACATAAACTAACTTGTTTAGCTATCCATTAATAGCTACCAGGAATGACTTTGTATAGTCAAAAGAAACTGACAGGCAATTTGAGACGTTCCTATCACTCATCTTGTAGATACCACTTGCCAAGTATAAGTTAAGGTAGATTTTGCCAGTCTTTTCAGTTTCCACTTCTCCAGGCTGCATATGGATTGGTTTATTCCTTCCTACCTATGCATCATGATGGTATGTGTTTAACTCTTAGGTCTGTGAATTTGGTTCATTTCCCTGGATGTGCAGTTTTTGCTGACATTCAGCTTCGAGCCAAGTACACATTAGCATAATACACTGTCTAAATGCAAGACATTTTAGGGCTATATCCAGCTATGTATGCAGGAATATTCTAACTTTCATTTAAAGCAATGTAAGTACCCTAATATCTTCAAAGCCACATATTTTATTGTTTCAATGTCATTAGATCTTTTGTATAGATCGGGTGATAATACATCTTCAGCTCAGACCACTGGGGTGAAGACAGGTACAATTGGACTGAGTCAAACCCTAGAAACACACTGTAAGTGTGAACTAAACTTCTCTTAAAAAGCTCCGGCAATCATCACTGAAGCACAATTCTCACCTCAGGGCAATATACGTTAGCTTGAGGTACCTGTCTGTCAGGATCCCATAGGAGACAGTTCTGAGGGGCAAAGTGGCACAGAAAAGCTGATGATCAAGGGCAACCTCCTCAAAGCACAAGGATGATTTATTATGTTGTGCAGAAAGTTAAGGAAGAGTTATCAAAGGCCAGCATGAGTGAGGCACAAGAGGCAATGGACACAAATTGCAATGAGTGGAAGTTTAGGGAGAGAAAAAAGAAAAAGGCCTTCCTGAGAAGGGTGGTAGAATACTGGAATAGCAACCCAGATAGTTGATGTAAACTACACCCTTGGGTGTATGCAAAACTCAGGCTCTGGTTTTGGTGGGGAGTTGGACTAGGCTTCCCCCTCAAACTAAATTACTCATCATTTTATCATCTATTTTGTGTTACCATTGCATCGGCAATGTATCATTCTTTAAAATTTACAATAAATAATACATATTATTCTGATATGAGGCAAAATATACTCTGACAGTATATGGCAGAAAAAGATAGATTGAATTATTTATAGCTACAGTTTGATGGAGGAAAATAAGGATGAATTCCGTAGAATTTGATACCAAAACTAGAACCACAAATTATTTTCTCTATTTATTTAAAAAGGGTAACTATACACTTCATGTTATAATTCCTAGAAGTTAAAAATGAGCATTGAGTCATTTTTCATAAAGCAGCTAGTGGGCTGATCAATCCACGAAGATTTAAATTTTCAATTTTAACAGATAACATTCTGGATCTTTCTTATAGACATAAAACCCCAGAGAATAATTCCCAGTGTAGCACATCTACACTTCCTTCTTCCTCAACAGCAACAACTTGACACTTAGAATATCATCACATGCAACTGAAACTGTCAAACTATTCCTGTTTCTCTTTCTATTTATGAGTAGTTTTGTAGTGTTCACTGCAAAATTTCTCCATAAAATTACTTTCAGAATTTTAAGCAAACTCACCATAACTAAAATTCCTTTAGAACTATTAACATGATTATTTACTAGTATTCTAAATTAAAGCAATGGATATCCATCTTCATCTTCTTCCTGGTGTGGATGTCATAATATGTCCCTTAGCAGCAAACACACAATTTTTTTTATTATATTCCTATAGAGCAACAGAAATATATAAAATGTGGTGCAAACCAAAGAATTTTTTATTATATTCCTATAGAGCAACAGAAATATATAAAATGTAGTGCAAACCAAAGAATACATCTGTACTCAGAGTAATTGAAAATGTAATCTGAATATGGCAGTAACTAACTCTAATGCTCCTGTTTCTCATGTACACATCTCAACAAACACGATAAACCTTGTTTTAAAATATTTTTCCTCCTCCATTAAGAAAGTTCACCTGTGCCTTTTTTCTTCTGAGGCAGAGAATGCATTCGAGTGGCATGCATTTGTGAGCTTAATCACAGTCCTTGCTAAATCCTCTATATAGAAAGTCAACAGACTGTGTTAATTGGACCAAACCTTTGTACCACGCAGATCTCTCTGAACTGATTAGCTGTGAACAAAGTATATTTATAGTTCCCAGTTGTGGTGTACATAACCACTCACCCAGGATCAGATCTCTCCTCTGTGGGCTAAAGGACTCCACAATGAACTGCTTTGGTTTCCAAAAACTAAGTCTAATAAAGCCTTTCTGACCATTTCCATATTATTTAGGTTCCCGACATTGTTGATCTTGCTTCCAGTTTTAACCCCTTGAAAATCATAACAGGTAGAACAAACGTTCACAGATAATTTATTAAGCATAGCTTTTTATGCTGAGTCTACTCAAAAATTACTACAGGGCTACAAAACAATTAATTGCTGGCAATACCTGTTAGTGTTTTCACCTCTTTGAAGGGTTTTTTTGTTTGTATCAAGGTATCAGTGGAAATTGCCTATTGTACCTGCTTGTTCAGGTTTTACTCCTGGCAGCTGCGCTGATTCCCTTGCTGTGAAAATGCACTATATTTGAAAGCAGCCTCCAATACCTATGCCTGAGGTAGACACCTAAGGTTTCAGTCACTATTAATGGATAGGAATAAGACTTATAAGGTATCGTTTTCTTCATCCTAAATATAAAATTCTAAGATAGGCTAGGTAGATTGTGCCCTCTAAATGTGTGTTCTCTTCATCTACAAAAAGATCCTGGGGTGACTCACTCAGGTGCCTATATTACACACCTGATATAATATCCAGAGTCAGTAGCAGCCCCATTCTTTACAACTCCTTGCCACTCTACTCCATCTGCAAAGCAGACACTGTGTTTTCCCAGTGAAAGTTAAAACTGTAAAGCTATGTCGCAAAGCATGAGAGGAATCCATAAGGTGACACTGCACAGTTCTTAAAATAGTACATGCCTCCTGGAAAGACTGAGTTGCTGGGAGGAATTTACATGAGGAGAAGCTACAGTTTGTTAGAGAAGGATACACAGTCTGTAGCTCGAAATAGAGTTAGAAGGACTAGGGTGTGAGAGGAGGAAGAGGAATTAAACACTGTCACTGGCAGTCAGCTGTTCAAAGAGAAGACAGGGTGAAAAATCAGATTTCTTATAAATATCTGAAGTAGAGATTCAAGGAAGAAAAAAGTTAAAGCTTTCTTGTGCAAGAGTTGCAAGAGAGATACAAATAGGTTTATGACAGATAGAAAAGTCAGCCTTTGGAAAACTCTGATGTGAGCAGTTAGGAGTAGAGTAATGTTGGTAACAGTAAAGCCAAACACAGAAAGCCGTACTCCATGGGGTCGAAGAGCAGAGGAGGAGTTGTCAGGACTGTAATAAGAGGTCAGGCTGTCCTAGTGTTGTAACTGAGAAAGCAAAGTTAAGTGACAGCTCCCACTCTCTACATTCACTCAAGCATAAGGGTTGCATTCAGGGGGTGATCTGGGTTATAGAACCCAACAGGACATTCAGAAGGCTTTCGGTCTGAGGCAGAAGAAGCAGGTCATACCTTGGTCTTGCTAAAAGTCTTTGCAAAAGTTTTCAGGACCCAAGATATTGCAGCTTGTCTCTCTAAGAGGTCTCAAAATGCGTTTGAAGTTGGTCTCCCACAAAGTTCGGTATCAGGACAGCTAGGCAGAGACACACAGAGTCATATCTTCTCCTCACTCTCTTCTGACAGTTTAGCAACCAGCACTCACAAGGACAGCAATTACAGTGACCCAATGACACTCCTCGAGGCATCTTAAATTTTCAGCAATGCACTGCAATTAATTCTGAGGACACACAACACTGTAAAGACTGCTGACCTAGGAGAGATAAATGAAAGGCAGGAGTGTTTAAGAAGCTATTTGTTGATGCCTTAGCTAAAAACAGATAGAAGTCAGAGGATTTGGTTGACTAGACACACTTCAGTGATAAAATGCCTGACTTGTACAATATATTATTAAGACCTTTTATTATTCTGTGACAATTTAGAAACTCTTAGTCAAGAAGTGAGATGGGATATCAATAAATAACGAGAAGAAAAAAGAGTATGTGAGTACAGCATGTTTTGATGACACGAACAGTTCAGATGAGGAAAACCCTGGGTGAGGTGGAAGTAGGAAGAATATTCACACATAGATGTGGGACAACAAAGGCTATGTACAGAGTAATTTTTAATCCTGCTTCAGCATGAAAGGGAATCATATTATGTGGGGAAGTTGAATAACTGGATATGTCAGTTTTGGAAATAAACTACTTGAAATAAGAGACAGAAATGAAAACAAAATCTGTTTTCCTAGGAAAGTGGACATGATGTTTCTGGAAAAACTGTGTACAAACTAATTTTGCTTCAAGAAGGCACAGGTATATCAGGGTATAGGAATATCTTATCTAAACAGTTGTACTGGCTGAAGGAAGTATGTACTTCACCACAGCCAGATGCATACTGTTACCCCTTTGATGAAGACAATTGCTTCCCTCATGTGTGGCAGCATGGATACATAAATAGTGGCAAGGAACAGGTATGTTGTAATGGGCTGTTGCCTGTACCAGAGTCTTGGAAAACCTGGATTTTTAGTGCTATTGCTGGAGGGAGAGATGATGGCATGTGGGGCAGCTGCAGCAGAAGCTGAAGTATGGTCTATCCAAGACTCCTTTCCCTGAAATCTCCAGCTGATATTGCAGCTCTCCATAAAGTATCTTATTTCCAATAAGCAAGTTGTGCAAGGGTTAGCTGTTTAACCTAGCCCAATTCATTTGACTTAGGAGTTCAGTTGAATTCACCATAGAATGTGTCAGAGTCAGGGACATAATGGGGACCTAAGACAACACATCTGTCCATAGCCAAAATGTCAGATTGCCATGGTCAGTAGTACAGCTAGTGAATTCCTAATTCATACGTGACCTCTTACTATAGCTACACAGGCTTTTCTTTTTCCCTAAAGTGGTGTTCTCCTTTTGGGGACTTTTTAGGAACGCTTACTTTCTATCTATATTCCTTATATTTTGGACAGTCCTGAGGGAATTTCCTACAATGCACTTTTGAAAAATAAAAAAAAAAGGGGGGTGAGGAGGAATTATTTTCTGAAGCACAAAAGAAGAAAACAAATATTGATCTTAAGTCCTCAGTGAAAAACTTACAACCAGCCACTACCCAAGGAACATCACTGAGATGTTTCTGATTAAAAACTAGTGTGTTTTGATTAATTAGGGCACATTTGGAATCCCAGTAGCTGTTCTTATTGGCTACCAGAGATGAGGGTAAGGTAGGACCACAGTGCTACCATGGGACTCTTAACTGTGTACAACATATCTATAGCACACTTAGCCTTGAACCCTTCTAAAATGGAACAGCTCGAGAAGTCTTGCCCATAATTACTAGGGAGACTCAAAAAAACATTAAACCATTAATGGAAATGACATTCAGATGAATGTGAATGTCAGTACCTGTGAAGGCGGCACTTGTACACAAACTACCTGTTCTTGAATTCCATTGCTGGTTTCCATAGTCCTGCTAGTTCTCTTTTCATGCACAAGCCTTCCCAAAACTACCTTTGCCACTTCACCTGTGTACACAGGCTATGCATATGCTTTTGATTCAAACAGACAGGTTTTGACTGACAATTACTCTAAGATGTTTGACTTTCCAAGTGCTTGGTTTCAATTACTTATTTATAGAGCAGAGGTGAGAGCATTTTCCAGCCTCGTAGTTGTGTATTATAAAGAGAATAAATTAGAAACTGCAGGATGCTTGAGAATGAGAAGTGAGTTAAGCTGTTCTGATAAAATTTCATTTTCAATTGCCATTGACTTTTGGCTCTTTCAGTTTGCTCCTAAGCACCTACTGTCTGAACAAAGTTTTATTCTGTCCAGAGACAGCTTTAGAATGAACCAACATAAAATAGCTTGGTTTTATTCTTACTGACTTCTTTGTTCTGAGAAGTGCTTCCAAAAGTGTTAATAATATTTTGGTTTCATGCTGGATTTGACTTTTTCATTGTTTTTCTCTGCTTTACTTATTTACACAATCTCTTCCACATGACTTATATGGATTTCGTATGAAAATAGTTCTTGATTCCACGGCAGAAAACTGGAAATATAAAGGAAAAAAAAAAAAAAAAAGAAAAAGTGAAAAAATATGAAGACATTTTCCTGCACAGGGGAATTCATATGAAGCTTCCTCTTCTTCTACCACTTCGCCCACCTAAACAAAAGCAAAAACAAATGTTTTGTAATGAACCATTCAATTCATTTCATTGAGGTTGCTTAGAGGAAATTATGAGTGTTCAAAATGACAGAACAAAAATTCAGTTTCAATAAAAGTCTCTTCACCATCATTAAATTAACAGGATTTTGATGTGACTTCATCCACCTCAGTTACTTTTTAGTTCTCGGTAGGTTTTTTTAATAAATAAAAATAAAACAGTCCAAGAGCTCTCAGCTGAGACTTAGCTTGCAAAAACTTGTTCAGCTTCCCACATGTGGGATGTGTGGTACAAAACACTTAATTGGAATGCTGACACGGGTTACATGCCCATGATTAGAATTCTGCTGCCATCAAGAGCATTTTTCTTTTATAGCAGATCACAGACATCAGTAATTAGATTATTGTCATGGTGAATTTTCACTGAAGCAACAACTTCAGTTCCCTCTATATGGAGAAGTCTCTAAGTAACCGATTACGCTTTGCTTACTCTTGTCACAAATTAAATCAGTGTATTTGATTCTAATGTTGATGTTGCTGTCCACTTCTTGCAGGAAAATTTCAGTGAGTTGACTGCAGAGAGCCTCATTGCCACAACAAGGCATGAAAGTGCCTGTGCTCTCTTTTTAAAACAGTAAACTTTGCAGTGTTATTTTACTTTTACAAAAAGAA
The DNA here is from genome assembly GCA_026413425.1 of Tringa solitaria. NCBI lineage: Eukaryota > Metazoa > Chordata > Aves > Charadriiformes > Scolopacidae > Tringa > Tringa solitaria. The sequence continues at coordinate 125,356,411 of JAOXJM010000001.1, forward strand.
ATTTCACACGTAAAGGCACTATTGTTTGAGAAATAAACCAAATCAAATCAGAGCAAATTTTATTTCTTTTCTTCTGTCCTGAATGTCTGTGACTTAAGGGAATGATTTCCAGCTTTCTTATACTTTGTTGTAGAGGACATCGGATGCAGAAAAATCTCTTTCAAACCATCAAAACAAGCACCAGAGCTTGAGAGAACAAGCAGCTCACCCCTGCTGCCTAAACTTCAGCTGGGCTGACCACCTGTGGTACTTTTTGTACACTGCAAAGTCAGTTAATTACCTTAAATATGTTTGACATGGCTCTGACTCCCTGTTCTTGGCAATCTAAAATCAGAGCAATTCATTTGAGGATTTTATTAACAAATGCTGTGGATGTCTTCCTTTAGGTAGGACAAAATCCTGGCAACTCTTAAACAACACCTTCAATCAGGAGACTACTTCTAGTGTGGTTATGTATCAGGGAGAAAAAAATACAAGAAAACAGCAAGAGAAAAGTTGGTACACGTTCTCTTTCCACAGGTTGAAAGCTGAGGCATAGACAAGGGAGAGGCTCCACTGAATCACTCGGTTGTTGGTGAGGCTGGAATGGAGCCTGGTACTCTGGCTTTCACCATACTGTCTTACCTACCAAGCTGATTAGAGTTTCATTCACCCTTTAATGCGTTCCTTGTTCTCCAAAACTTCAGTAAACATAAAGATATAGAAAAAAGTTACCCATTTAAATCTCAGGTCAGATGAATTTGAAATGCTGCTGATACTAGCTAACCACTTCTCCTTACTCATCTCTTCACTAAATGTTTGTCCACATATCATCAGTCTTTTGCTCAACACCAGCAAAAGTAAGAAAACAGTCACTCTTCCTGGTGCATTTCAAAAGTTAATCATATCTAACCTGACTTATGATTGCTTTTCTAATGGTGGCTGATCTTCCAGAATGACACCACTGCTACTTGACTTCTACACCAAAGCCCAATCTTTATGTAACCTTTTACGATGAGAACATAAAAAGAAGGGGTAGAAGCAAAGCATTACCACAAGCAGACCCGAACCTCAGAAATGCAGCCCTTTGAGATTTGTCATACATAGCACCTGAACTCCATGCTGGCAACATCAATTGCAAAAGATGTGAATCATCCATCACCTAACCTTGTATTAATATTAATGGGAAGTTTCCTGTAACTTTCAGCTTTTTGCAGTCTGATGGCCTTCAAGGATGTCTTCATGGAATCTGGCTGCTTCAGAAATTCAAAAGTTCAGAAATTCAGAAGTTCAGACATTTCTATCATAGTACCAGAGCCAAACTTGCATCTGGAGCCTCTGAAATGATGGATTTTGTGTCAAGTTAAGGAGAGGAATGTGAGTGGTGTGGAAACCACATAGTTGTAAACACATTGTTTTCTAGTAATATTGTGATATTCATTGGTCCATTTCAACAATGGCATTTCTGAATATAGCTCACAGTACTAGTCTCTGTAATATAATAGCCAACTGGAATTAAATAGTATAATCAAGTAAAATGTACTGTTCCAACAAAGTTATAGCTGCAGAAAATAGATCAGGCTGAAAGATCATGTCACAGAAGCTTGCAAAAGCTTAGGATAGACTGAGCAATAATATGAATTGAGGTAGCTTGCACCAGTAATATGCTGAAAGCTTCACAGAATGTTAACTAAAAAACAGGAACAAAAAGTAAAACACTGGTGGAACACAGCAGAGGAGAAAATGGCACTGAGATGACACGTACAATTTCAAAAGCACCTAGGAAAATGATGAAAGCAAACCTTTGTACTGACAAATATCAAATAGTATCTGTAGAAGGAAAGGAAAATAAGGAATTTGGAGAATAAATGAAGAGCTGGGATTCAGAACAGCACAAACATGCAGACAAATGGGACCAGATGGTCCTTTTCCCTTTCTGTCATAACTTATGTTCTTGGAACCTGCAGAGTCTAAAACTGATTTGGGAGACAAAAATTCCCCCTATCTCAATTGACAGTCATTGATGCTTCTGGCTTTATTTGCTCTATTTCCTATCCCCAGTAATTACAGACCATAAAGACACATCTCACCTTGTGCCCTGTGTGGGAGGAATTGACTTACAGAGGTAATAATTTCGAATGTAAAATGACAATAAAGGACTAGCCTGGATTTTTAGCCTCAGGCTGGAACAAGGAGCCTTGCATAAATAAACCTGCAGCGACATTACCCCTGGAGGACATGCTTCCCCCTAACTTGGATGGCATTTTCCAGCTGGTTACAGTAGCCACCACTATAATTATTGTTTATGACAGGGGACATCAACAACCGGTGATCACACTGACTGAGTTTTCATAGCTCACTGAACAGGTCTGAAATACATTTGAGTCATTGACCTGGAATACTCCATATCTCCTCACCTGGAGAGAAGTTGTGGATATGTCAGTACCATGGGATACATATCTCCTAGATGTCACATATACACAGCTAAAATTTTCCCATTTCAATTCAAACAAATAGCACAGGTTGTGGTGAAAGCTCTGAGATTCCCTCTTACAGGTTAAGAAATACCCTTTCAGACATACACCTGTTGAAATTTGTCTGTATTTCCCTCAGTGTAGGAAACATTTTATATGATTATGAATTAAAAGCTTATTATGGATATTAACAAAATTCTTTGGAAATACAGGACAAGCATATAGCTATTAACTAAGCTATCTCTTAAATAATTGCCATTTTCTAAAAAAAACAGCAAGTGATTTGGCAATACTTTCACCCAAATGCCATATATTAAATTCAGCAAAGAAAGTTTCCCTTCTGAGGAAACCTTTAATATAGCAATCCTCATGTGTGCTCCTCTATGCTCACATGAGCTCCTTCAGCTGTTTCCTCCCTTACCAGCATGAAGAAGGGTGGGCAGGAAGGAGCTCTCCTATGCAATAGCATGACCTTTTTGCTCTGAGAAAAAAATGTTATGGAAGTAAAGTATCCACCTGTGTTCCATCCAAACTTGTCAAGCTTGACTCCCGAATACACAGCCAACTGGCTCCTGTGCGTACTAAGAGCATCATGCCAGAACCCAGGGTATTTGGCAACTAGATGTAATAACATCTCTGTGGATATAGTTTACTGGCATGTTAGTAGTGTACTACCGTTTAAGACAGTTCTTTGTCTCCTCATTGTTACATTGAGCTGCCTAATAGTGGATTACAGCATGTGATAACTAAATCCTACTGTACTTCAGACTTCCATGCGGGATCTGTTGAATGAAAAAGTGCTGAGTTTATCCTCTGTTAAACAGGTGCGCTTATAATTCTGTCTAAGAAAGCTCACAAACAGCAATTAGAAGAAGAAAAATGAAAATGAGGAAAAACTGTTGGAATATGTACTTTTCTACTTTAAATGTGTATGTTCCTGTTAACGCTTGTTCAACTTTAACCATTTCCATGAGTGCAGAATTTGGTGAATGGGTACAAAGTATGTACAGTCTGCAGACTTTGTACCATGAACAAACTTAAGTTTCTTATGACTATTTAAAACTAGAATTTGCATAATGAAATAGCAGAGGCTGTGAAAAAAAGAAATAAATCAAGTGTGTATATAAATATATGTTTATATGTGTGTGTGCTTGATAGTTTGTATCATTATATTAAATTAAAATTCCCATGAAAAATTATTTCTGTATTCATATTTGAAAAATGAAACTATAAAGTATCAAATTGACGAGCTTTTTGCAAATTTCCTGTTGTCCAGATTTTGCCCTTCACGTCACCAAATAACATTAGCAGTTGTGATCACAAGGACTGAATCACATGGCCTTCATTTTAACTTTATTTTCCTCTGGAACATTCGCTTTGTAAAGGAAAATGAGACTTTTCTCATTCTACAATCTAGCTGCAAAGCAATCTTTAATTGGCACTTATGCCCTATTGAAACTGATATGACACCTTATGAACAGGCATTATGCCATCTAGACAGATGGGTATGAGCATAGGTGCAAGGCATGCCAGAAAACAGAGTGTGCATCAGGGTTGTGTGGAAGGGCCACATTTCCTCCCCAGAAATACTGAGAGGGCAGTCTGTGCAGATTATTGGCACTTTTATGAGCTTGGGGTATGCCATCATCATTCCAGTTTGGCCCTGCATTAACAATGGAAAAGCAAAACATAGATTTCAAAGCCATTTTAAGTGACCTTTTGTATTTCTGAACTCATCATGAAGGGAGTAAAGAGATATTTTCCCCTTTTGGCACTTTGCTGGAACCTCTCAATTAGTCTTAGCCAAAATATTTCAGCACTGCTGTCGAGGTTCCTGCCAAAAGCCAATGCATGACCTTTTATTAGATTGTATACCCTGAAAACCCTTTTGCCACCATGGGTCTTATTTACATTTTGCACAATGGTAGACTCTATTAAATCTGCTGCTCAAAGTAAATAGGGATGAAAAAATAACTTCTTTGTTTATTACTAAATAGTTCACAATTAACACTGAACAGCAAATGAGGAAATAATTTGTCTCTTTGAGGAAACCATATGTTTTGTGTTTTAAAGTACTTGTGGTAATATTGGTGGAATAGCTAACGTAAAATGAATGCCATCTGCTGACTAATACAGAGTATTTACAAGGGCAAATAATCCAGATAACTGCTCTTCTTAAATGACTATACAACCTGACATGATTTTGTTTGGACAATTCTCTGAATCTATTCCAACTTTTTCCTTTCTTCTTCCCCTCCTGTGACTGCCGTTATGTGGAGTGCTTATGCAGAACCCCACTGACGATGGCAGATCTAACAGTTGTCACTCATTCAGAATTGTGGTGAGAAACCATTCAGTCCCTCTGAGAACAGAAAGATGAAATAATGGAAAACATCACCCAGAAATTCTGGCACATTCAAAATGGGCCTGCAGTCCTGAATATAATGGGCAGTAAAGCTGTACTGAGAGGTGAATAAATAACAAGTTACTCAGCTCTGCTTATGCACTGCAGTGCACATAGAAAGCAGGCACCAGCAGCACAGCAAGGACATACCGATAAGTCAGTAATGTTGTCCAGGGAGTGGGGTATGCTCCCTGAAAAAAATAAATAGGAATTTATAATTTATTTTTAATTTATTAATTTTTTTAAATTTAATTTATTTATTATGATGATGATTCATTATAGTGATAAAAGGCTTGCACAATGTCTGGAATTTCAATGAGAA
>JAOXJM010000001.1:125361689-125372245 GCA_026413425.1 Tringa solitaria
GAGAAAAGATACTGCTGCCTGATGTTTGCTTTCTGCTTTGTTCAAAAGAGCAGGGCCTTTCATACATTCAGGACTGCATAAAAAATGCTGGAATCCATCTCTGCTTTCTCACTCTGGCAGACACAACTTGCTTTGCTTTGATATTTGACCTAATCAGAAGAAACCAGACTAATGCCTACAGGATTATAAATAATCTTAAATTATTTCTACTGATGGGCAACAGTCTTGCAACAAATATATGAGAAATAATTGAAGGTGAACCAGACCTGCTCGTCATCTGCTTTTTTATGGCATGTAAAGCATTTGGTTGAAATGCACGTAGTACCCTGGGCTCCATGAAGCAAGACACCTTTCTGCCAGTTTGTCTCTCTCCAAATTGCACTGAACTCAGTTATCTTCTATTATGTCAGCAATAAAGGAATGGCAGGCGAATACAAGCACTTTGGGTAGATGGCTTGTTCTGTCAATCCCTCAGCATGTGTTTTGCCTGCAAACAAACCATATTCTTGAAGACATTTACAGACACAATACTCTTACACATAGAAAAATCTCTTGGTTTGCAGCTGCAGAAATATCTCTAGTACGTTATATATGTTGAAACTCTCTGTTCAAAAGCTTGAGTCGGTATCCCAGACACAGGCTCCTGGTACAAAGCAAGAGCATGGATCCCAGTATCTTTTCATCAAAGTCAAGAGCTCAGAACTTATTTATCTATTCCAAAGATTTTTGTTCTACCACAAATCAGTGGATATTGAGAGGTTCCAAGCTGGAAACTTTTTCCAACAGCACCTTCCAGTGACATCTTTGAAAAGCCTCTAAATGGTAGTACATGAAACTAGACTGCATGTTCTCAGACAAGTACACTGTCCATTCAATATTTTCTGGTATAATTGTGTAAAAAATATCATTACTATAGTAAAAAGTGAGATATGTGACTTTCATTCATAAGGATTTATAGCTATCTTCCAAGTTCTTTATAGTACTCAGTTATCTGAATCTGATGATCACAAGGGAATTCAGGGATGACATAGCTGCAGAGATACAACCACATCACTCAGTGACATTCAAAATTTTTTCATTAAGTGGCATGGATAGTATGTGGATAGCAATTTCTGTTCCAAAGTTTCTGTTTTAAGGCACACTCATGAACAAGTGAGCCTCACACCAATCTTTACCTCTGCATCTCCAGTCCAGGCTAGACCCGTTTGATAGGTTGATCCCAGCCAGCAACTAAGCACTCATGGAGGATCAGGAACAAATGAACGAGCTGGGTTTTGATTTCACAAGTAAATCAATTTGGTCTTTGAAGTCAAAATCATTCTCTGTCTCAAATTTTTGTTTCAGTTGCTAATTTGTGACAAAAGCACCAAAATAAATAAATTTTCAACTTCAGCCCTACAAGTATAAAATGGAAATTAGTGGGATTTTTGAAAGGGTATAAAAACCAACATGTATTAGGTTCCTCAGTTAGTAGTTTCTATTCCTCAGAGCTATATCTATGGAGAGAAACAGACCTTTCAGGAGAGATTTTCAGACACACAGGTAAAACCTAGCTTCTGCCACATGGGACTCCTGAATCATTCTACAGACCCCTCTTTATCTCCAGTGACCACAACTCAATGGTCCTAAGGTAGGTAGCTAAGTACAGATTCTAATGAAAGCTCTGTAGGTACTCCCCTTGCTCCCACTTTTTATTAACCTGATCAGACCCCTTGGCAATTTTGTATTCCCATCAGTGATATTTTATGTCAGAACTCATTTGAAAAACTGTCCCTAGAGCACAAGACAGGTCATCAGTCTCTTATGAAATTGATTACGCAAAGCTAAAGGAAATCTGCACAACCACACTCTGATATTGCTCAGTGTGTGTAATACAAACATGTTTGCATTGACACTGAATATTTTGAAAATTCCGTGTTAGTCCAACAGATTTGCAGGCCTGAATCACGCAGCAACATCCAGTTTTAGGAAAGAAACCAACATTAACAAACAAAGTGATATTTTCAAATGCATTAATGTTTTTTATTCAGTTTAATTAGCTAAAAATGAACAACATGCATTAAAGAGCTTTAAGGTACCAATAACCCTGATCATTTGGTGTGCATTGACATTGTCACTAAAATTTGCCCCAGTTATGAGATTGCTTTTTTCTATATTGTTGACTGGAGGGAGGGCTAATCTCAGTAGAGGAAAAACTGGCTGGTTTTTAAATTGACTTTGAAGTTATCCATGGCCTATTTGAAAGTAAGTTTACATACAATCTGATCTCAGTTACAGTAGAGTAATTATAGCAATGCTTTATTGCCTCTGTGAATATCTACACACTTATACACACTAAAAAAACTAAGATCAGAATCTGGTTCCTAAAATCTATTTTTGCAACATCAGATTTCTCTCTTTTGAAAACAGTTCTCAGTCCTTCAAAGACTTCAGAGTGAGGACACTCCGTAGGTCTCTCTGCAGCATCTCTTTGAAGTGTTACAGATGTGATGTTGTTTCCAGGAAAGAGTTTGAACACTGTAAAAAAGACACAGAACATGCAGGAATCTTTCCATTTGTCCTTTCAAGATCCTTTGGTATGTCTTGCACAAAAAATTTTTGCATAACAATACCAATGTTTTAAAGACCCTATAGGTTTGCAAAGGCAGAAACAAACATGTTTGGTTTGGACTTTATTCATATCAATTAGTTATGCTAACTTACTTGGTCAACATTTATCTAAAAAACAAGACTCAGTCTCTAGGAGACCAGATTTCTACCTAGCTCTTATAAGTATGCACCCTGGGGGATGTGTAACAGTGAGGAAGCAAAATGTCTGGAATATTCACAAATCACTACCTTGAACTTTTTGAGCTTTTTTGTTATAATTTGGTGCAGAAAAACACCTAAAGGTATACCTATATTTGTCAGGCCCTGAAAACATCATAACATACGTATTAATAAACTGTTCCTCAGATTAGTTATTCAACAGCATCAAGGACTACTTTGGAAACATTTCAAAGCTATGACATTATAAAAGTTTTGAAATTCTAAATGCAGAAGAGTTACATTGCTGTAAGATTTTTCCTCCTCCAAGTTCTTTGTGTATGATACATAATAATTAATATGACCAACCATACCGGGCCTATGAGCAAGCACAGATGCACAAGACAATGAGCACCACAGAGGAATATCTTCTACCAAGACTCAATGACAGTTTGTCAACATGGCAGCCTGCCAATAAAGCATCTGTTGCTTGGCTTGCAGAGACATGATTTTGTGAGACTCCTATAAAAGGAAACACAAGTTCCTTTTTCTTCTTCAGAATATCTTTATGCTACATTTGTTGACATCTGGGACTATAATTTGAGATCACAGATACATTGTCATTTTATGGAGAATGGTTCCCTATGGCATCTATCTATCTGCTCTCATTGTATAGACAGACAGCTTGATGACTCAAGCTGAGATGAAAATATGAAGCACCATCAGGTAATGACAGCTAGTCGAAGACAAAGAAACTATGTTGTTATGGCAAGAACACAAGAGGTCACAAGTCCTGGAAGGATGAATTTAAGGACTTCTAAAAAGAGTTTCACTGAATTGCCACCACACAACATGTTATCTTAGAGTAGGAGTTGATAAGGCCTATGAAATACAGTCATCTACTCTGACACATATGTAACAACTCACACTTTCAAAAATGTTTGTCATAAGCCATATTCTACAGTGTATTCCCAATAGAGGACATCATCACTGAACTGGTCACTTCAGATTCCAGATATAAAGACAGACTCTTTTACCAAATCAAGGCTTCAGGAATTCCTACTCTTCTTCTGTGCTACATTCAAGTAATAATCTGCAAAGAGATTGTCACCAGATCCTTTCTCTTTATTCAGTAACAAAGATAAAAAATGGTGCCAAACTCAGAAATTGCTGTTAAAATTTTAATATACAGGTACCTGGTGGGTTGATCTTGGCTGGCTACTAGGTGCCAACCAAGCTGCTCTATCAGTCCCCGCCTCAACAAGACTGGGGGAGAAAAATACAACGAAAAGTTTGTTAATTGAAATAAGGACAGGGAGGTCACTTACCAATTACCATCACAGGCAAAACACACTTGACTTGGGGAAGTTAATTTAATTTATTACCAATCAAATCAGAGCAGTATAATGAGAAATAAGAACAAATCTAAAAACACCTTCCCCATATCTTTTCCTTCTTTCCAGGCTCAACTTCACCCTTGGCTTCTCTACCTCCTCCTCCTCAGCAGAGCAGGGGGATGGGGAATGAGGGCTGTGGTCAGTAAACAACACCCTGTCTGTACCTCTACTTTCTCCTCATGCTCCTCCCCTGCTCCATTGTGGGATCCCACCCATGAAAGACATTCCTTCATGAACTGCTCCAGTGTGGGTCCTTCCCACAGGTTGCAGTTCTTCACAAGCTACTCCAGCATGAGTCCTTTCCACAGGGTACAGTCCTTCAGGAAAACACTGATCCACCTTGATTCCCCCACAGGCCACAGCTCCTGCCAGGAGCCTGCACCAGTGTGGAGTCTCCACAGGGTTACAACTTCCTTTGAGGCACATTCACCGGCTCCAGTCTGGGGTCCTGCAGGGGCTGCAGGGTGAATATCTGCTCCACTATGAACCTCCATGGGTCGCAGGGGGACACCCTGCCTCACCATGGTCTTCACCATGGACTACAGGAGAATCTCTGCTCTGGTGCCTGGAACATCTCCTCCTCCTCCCTCTTCACTGACCTTGGTGTCTGCTGTGCTGTTTCTGTCACGTATTCTCACTCCCCTCTCCTGGCTGCTGTCACACATCATTTTTACCCCTTCTTAAATATGTTATCATAGAGGTGCTACCACTACAGCTGATGGGCTCAGCCTTGACCAGCTGTGGGTCTGTTTGGATTATCATGATCATGACACCTTCTCTGAAAAGGAAATTCTGAAACTTCTCCAGCCATTTGTCTCACTAGCAGCTTCTACATATCCTGTATTAGGAGGCATTCAAGGTTCGCTGCCTTCTCCAGAACCATGTGGCCTTATAGTGTGTCTTTCCAAATGTCCCACAGTCATTTGTTGTTCAGAAAATGTAGTTATGGGAGAGCTACAGTTACTTGGTTCTGAATTGTGCCCCTCCTGATTGAGGGGGTGGTAATGGGGGGAAGTTCAATCTAAGTAATGGTAGACCAGTAAACTCCAGTCATGCAATGTGTCTCCTCACTCTCACACAACCTGAACTCTGTTTCTACAGCGCTCAGTGAGAACTTAGAAAGTGTTTGTTCAGGAGTTTTTTTGCTTTGCAAATGAGCTTTTTTTCCCTGGTGGTGAGAAGAAATGTTTGTCAGTGACAGTAGTAACCTGGGGCTGAACTCCACTCCAATGGTCATGTCATGACTTCTTTCACCTGAACAGCATCAGGTACTCACAGAGTAGTAGAAGGCTTTGAACACTTGACCAGATATGAATACCAGTTAATATTTAGAGTGGTCCATAAAGTTTGAGATGTAAAGTTTGAGATAAAAAGCAGAGCTAGGCAGAACAGCAGAACACTAGGGAAGAACATAGGAATCTGTATGTACTTGATCGAAAGCCTATCCTGTTTAAGTCATTGACAAGACTCTAATTGGTTTCCACGGGGCCAGGTATTCACCCTAAGGTTTCTCCTTTAAAGAGAATTTAATGAAGAAAATATCAGTTCAGGGACAGTTGGAACAGTATTGTGGCTTTAACATCAAAATTCATTCAGCTTCACTCTCCCTGTCCCCCAGGTTGGGTTCATTCTCTCACACTTTCTTTTTCTCCTTCAGGGAACATGGACAGCTTTCTTGCCTGCTCTCCACTAGGAAAACAAAGAATAAATTATTTCTTCTTTCTTGCTTTATTCCTCCTTATACCTCCCTCTATTGTTCTCTGAGGAGTTTTAAGCTGTTTAATTTCTGTATGCCCAGGTGCACCAAGCAAATGGTATAGCTTCCAACTGTGTTTCATCAATCTACATCTCTCTCATTAAACATCGTCCTTCTGATTAGGTAGATTCATTAAGTTTAACTCTCACCCATGTGTAAAAGTCTGTCATCTGGGTTCTGTATTTTATATAGGCTAGTAACACCTTCCCAGAGTATATTCCTGGAGTCCACTGCTTTTGTTTTTCTTTGTATTCTACAAAGTTAATTGAATTCCATCGGGAGTTTTTCTTCTATCATAAAACTGTTTAACACTTCCCAACCCATCTCAGGCATGTGATTATTTTAGCAGCATAAGCTCACACAAGGTTGCTTTACATTTAGTTTCAGCTATGTGAGAGGGAGGTCGAAAAGGATCACATACTGTTCTATCATGAGAGACGCAATTCCTCTCAGGTGAGGGTGACACACTGCATTGAAAAATGTATTCTCTTGCAAAGTTGCATCAGAAGCCCTGCCAAAAATTTGTCAGAACAGAAAAATGGACATCCCTAAATACACAGTTTCTGTAGAAGGACAGCATCTGTCATTCTACAGAAATTATTGTTTTTATTACTATTATTTTTATTACTATCTTAATTATTACTATTAATTATTACTATTTTAAATTAATTCTTCTTGGAAGTCTTTAGAATATTTAATGATATATTCATGTGTTATTCTTTCAGATATTTCCACACTATTGGATTAACTTGATTTTTCTTTCCATCCCCTCTCTATATACAATACAGTGTATTGCCTTGAAAATCTAGCATTTATAGTGCTATGTTTCAATCTTGTTTTAAACTGTTACAAGTTGTAGCTATTCCTGTCAGCTTCTGAATTTACCTCAGTTAGCATCCTAGCTAATTTCAGCAGCAAAGGAGTTAAAAGGGAAACATTCTAGCTGCAATCTTCAAAGAAAATAAATGAGGATGGCAGGAAGGTGAGGAAAGTTTTAGTGATCTTTGTGCATGGGTCAAAAATACCAAAAGCATCTTCAACACGTCTGAAAAAAGACCCTGAAGTATAACTCTGGGAAGAAGATTAATGACTTGATGCCATGCACACATCTGAAATGCAATCTGAAATGCATGTGGTTTAGAGGATTTTTTTGAGAAATTGATTTAAGCGTGTTAAGTGAATAGAATTTGAGTTAAACTTTCCTCAGCTGGAGATAAACTCCAAGTGTGCCTCTTCCTGTTCCAAAGAAAGATGGACAACAACCTAGCATCTAATCTCACAAAGTGTTTAATTAACCTTGCTGATGAAAACATGTAACTGATTAACAACTTTATGTTCAAAACACACCACTAAACACAGTTCTATAAGAGCTTTCAGTATGAAAGCTCTGTTGTTCACCTGCTTTGAACTCAGAGCAAATGAGGCAAAGTCTGTAACAGTAAAGGGACTCTGCCTTCATTAATCACACTGTCCAATACCTACTTTTCAGTGGCAACATCTGTGTACCAGTCAACACAGAATCTAGACATACTATGTTAATTAAGAGAAAACTACTAAATCATGCAGTATTTGTGTACTGAACTCATTTCATTATTGTTGAAAAATGCACTGCTATATGAAAAAATATCCAAAAAGCCTTGGGCTCCAGCTCCTTCTACTAAAGAGTCACTGTAATCTTTACCTTTGTCATAGGAATTCCTTTTTCTCACATGACATAACATCTCAGCAATATTGGCAATGGACACCAGTAGACAGTGCTGTCTCAAAAGTGATCCAGGAAGCTGACTCTTTTTAAAATATCACTCATTTCTAGGCATAGATACATGGAACTCCTTGAGACCAACATGTAGTTTTTCTTGTTAATGCCTGGATTCAGCTACAAACTGGGCACATATAGTTTAGGTGCCTAAATCTAGATGCATACGTGTGCACTAAGTTAGCTGCTTTAATGGCCAGCAGAGATCTAGAACTGGAGTCCATTGCCTGCACAGAAGCACCTGGTGCAACTAAGCCACCTTGCCTCCCTAGCACACCCAGCAGAAGTGTGGTGAGTCCCAGGGAGGGCCTGTGTTGTATGTGCCAGTCTCATAAGGATGTCTTTGACCTTACCAGTTACTCAAATGTGGGTAACTAAATCCCTATTCGGTACAGGCAAAGGACTTGGAAAAGTTTTCCAGCTTACTAGATATAGCTGTTAAATGCATAGTTCTCCAGGTTCCATGTCCTACATAGACTAGAGGTTTTACTCAGGGGCTTAGTTGCCCAAGCACATGCTTCTAGAGCCATTTCAGGTGTCCTGGGGTATCTGACACATCTGTATGAGACTAATATATATATTTCCTCTCTGGAAAGATTTTCTGGACCACTATTTAGAAGCCAGGCTAAACTCCTCTGGAAACTTTATGTGTGCAACTGAATGGAGTTCCCGGTGGTTTTATTTTATTCTGCTGATTTTGTTAGGGCAAATTCTCATAACATGGAAAGCATGAAAAAAGCAAATGATGTACTGACCAGACTACTGAGACCCATTTCATGACTGTATTGTCTCATTCCCATTGAAATCAAGGCTTCCCTTGACCAGTGCAGTACTGCTATAATCCAACTTTTAATCAACTGATAAAACTATTGATAAAACAGTTAAAAAACTGTCTGTGATAAAACTGATACCAGTGGAGAATATCAGGTTCACAATGTTGTAAACAAGAGAAAAATCAGCAGACCTTGTAACACCTATAATGTAAGAAACCCAGTTAAACAATTTTGATAGCTCAAGCAAGAATGTTGGTTTTACTAAAATGAATTTAATCCAGTGTTTACCTGCATGAATTGATAAGTTATGAATCATTGCTTTGGCAACCATCCTAGACAGGAATAGGTCATGAGTATTAAAAGAGGATTAGATTATAAACATTTTTTAAAAAATAAATATTTTCCCTATGTGTAGAAAATCCCAGTTAGCACAGTGCAAAATATTTTTAATTTCATATGATTTAATCAGCATTACAGTAAGTTGGCAACCTTTGTACCATACATAAACTTCCTTACAAGTGACTGATTTTGTAGGCATGAATATGCAAGTGGACATTCATCCAGGAGTATAAACTGAAACAGATGTCAGAGAACAAACACAACTGTATTTTCTAGCAAGTTCACAGCATCAAGCTTGAGAAAAGACAACAATGCCAAGATCAGAAGCATGGTATTTGTTAGTACATTCACCAGGTGTTCTGAGAGTCTATTCATACTGTCCTGACTGAGCTGAAATCACTTAATCTTCCACTACCAGACACAAATATGAGTAATGCTTCTCAGACTGACAAGGGAAAGAGTTAATATAAAGGTCAGATAACAAAGAGCAAGACCCCACCTTGAATACAGAATGAAAATCAAGTTGCATGTTTCTTGACTTCAGAATGAATCCATCAAGGAAAATAATGATATAGCTCCGAAGAGCAACATGCAAATCAGGGAATTAATCTCTAGCAAAATGTTTTATGTTATGGAAACCCACAAATAGATTTGATTCAGTGACAGTAAATCAAACATGGTGGGTAGTTCTGTTTGACTGATGAGAACACATGCCACTGGCAGCAGGGCAGTGACATATACAGGATAGCAATAAATACTTTCACTGGCAGTTCAGCAGCCATTGCTCAGTGACACTAAAGGAATATAGAAAGCTTCAGGCAAAAATGCAATGCAGCTAGCAAAAAGATATTTTGCTTTTCTGTGGCTTTTTCCATGCTACTCTTCTGTGTTGATCAGGAAGTGAACATTTTACAAAGATGTGTGAAGAAAAAAATATACTAATATCTGTCTAGAATTTTTTTTTGCTGTTATTGCTTTGTGCTACTAGTGACTTGCTGCAGCTAACGCATACCTCCATAATAACACTAGTATGTTACCTGCAACTCTTCTTTGCTCACCCTTACTCGGCTCTCCAGCTCTGCAGTACTCTCATTTGACTCCCACCTTCCCACTCCCTATTAAAGCAATGGATAAGCTAGAAAAGGGCTGCCATTAGTGATATGTAGTGTCAATGCAGAAGGAGAGGCTATTGCCAGGGACATTCAGAGGAAGATAAGGTTGTTCTCAATCATACTCTGGTGTAATCTGTGTCTTTCTATATGGGGAGCCTAGGAGTAATCTGAGGCCAGATTATTCCACCCTGCATCACACTAATTGCTTGGCTCACCAACACTGACCTCTCTGAGCTACCCAATTCCTTGAGCACATACCAGAGTTCACAGCTAACCTAACAGATACATCTGTGCCCCTAAAGCTGCAAAAGCAACTACAGCAGAGCCTACTAGTGTCTGCATGGATTGAGGAGTGCCCTGGATATACTGTGGGAAGAATGAACTTTAGACTTAACAGCTGAACTTAGTTTTTTTCATTGCTTCTCACCAGCCTACTCTATTTTTAATTGGAAATAAATTAAATTAATCTTTCCCAATTCTAGACTGTTTTGCCCATGACACTAATTGGTAAATAATCTCCCACAAGTCTAATCTAATTTTTTCACCCTATCCTGCTGTGAGGGAGCAGTGAGAGAGTGTTGGTGGGCATTTGGCAGCCAGGCAAGTTTAACTCACCACAGGGTGGTCAGTGCTGTAATCAACACCAGACAGTGAGAAGTAGTACATCTTCAACCCTAC
>JAOXJM010000001.1:125373063-125385440 GCA_026413425.1 Tringa solitaria
TAGTACATCTTCAACCCTACTACCTTTGACAGAAGCACTGGCTGTAACTCAGAAAATTTCTAGGGAAAGAAAACAGTGAGTTCTTTCCCCAGACAGGGTCAGTGCACAAAGCTGGTTGCAGTCCCAGAGCCCTACAAGAAAGGGGCATCTGTAATTGGGGATGTTCTGGACCAGCTGTCGTGCATGTTCAATTAATTTCCTGGTTCATGCTTATTTTAAAGTTTGGTAAGCAATAAGCAGTTCAGTGTTCAGCGCCCAAGAGATACTACTGGTTCAGAAGTATGTTTGGATGACAGAAGTTAACGTGCTGTAGACATACAAGGCACCACACAGTTTTGCTAACAGGATGATAACTTGTGCTGCATTATGTTTAATTAGTACATGGCTAGATGAGACTAGAGTGATATTTTGCCATTCCATGTTCTTATGAAACAATGGTGAAGTCAGGCTGTGTTGACACCAAATATTTTAAGATATTTACAAGGTCTAACTTTGGTAATGATACAGTAAACAAGCATAATGGCATAGAAATGTAGAAACAATGTAAATACAAATGCAATTAAAAGGAGGGGTACTCTGAGATATATGATAATATAAATGCTCACAAAGTATGTGAAAGCAGATTAAAACCCTTAGCAAGTCCCACAACCCTTCTAGAAAGACCTTTTCTAGTAGAGGATGGAGAAAGCATATCATAGCATCCTAACCCAGGTTACGTTCAAGCTCAGACCAATTGATCAAAGAACACATCTTTAACTGGATAATCTTGTCTGTCTAAGTAATTAACATATGCTACCCAGGATTCATTTCTTGGGGTTTTTTTTCATTTCTCAAGTTTACCCTATCTGTCATTTTAGTACCTCTGCCAGGGATCTGAGATACATAAGAGTTTGCTACAAAAAGCTGTAAGAACTTTCTGGCTACTATGTTTTTTTGAGAGCCTTTTTTAATTTTTGAGCTTTTGTAAACACTGCTTTAAAAATGCCAGACACCCTGCTGCAGGCAATCCTCTCTTCACCTGAGCACCAGCAGTGGGTCCAAATATGAGCTGGAGGTAAGCAGGACAAAGGCCTCCCTGCTGCAGTTGTTTAAAGACCAGCTCAGTGACCATATTCTTGAACTACAGCTGGGGTGTGAGCCAACTAAACGACAGTGACCTCTCCCTCTCACAATGCTGGAGCATAGGAGAATGAGGGAAGAGATTCCGTATGTTGGGTAAGGGCTGGTTAGAGTCATATGTCCTCACTGCCTTGGGGAGGAAATAATACATTGTAGGATAGCAGTATTTTGGGACCCAGATTCACAGTGAGAACATAACATTAAAACCTCCATATTTTTTTCAACCACTATTTGCAAAGTTTCTTCTTTTGTAGGAGTGCCAAAGGAAGAGATTATTGGTGGGTGAGCCATGTACTTTTTCTAGTTGCATACAAATATCTGTAGTCTGCTCTCCACCCCAGCTTCTCAGGAGACTGTTATTACAATCATGCAGCTGCCATAATTGTGATCCTTTATCTTTCCTCCCTAATAAAGGCAGTCCCAGGAGCAGCCAGCAGCACTGCTCGCTCCACTCCCCATCTGCCTCTCTCCACACCAGGGTTTCAGTGCCTGGGGTAGCTGGTGGACAGTCTCATGCATCTGTCCCTGGCAGCTTGCTAACCTACCAGACAATTGCTGCAACATGCTCCCTGGGGTGCATTTCAGCCTGCACCCTTGCCCAAGGCCATAATAGAGCATGAACAGTAGCTGAGCTTGGTCTTCAGAGTGTCTTTCTGAACAGCCACAGCAGGAACTATGGACAGACACAATGAGTCTTGCAGTTATGAATGCCTTTTGCTTGTGGGGATAAACATGTGAGGATGTTATAGCTACTGTTCTCTGCCCTGCTGTGTTTTTATGGGGACACAAGGACAGCTGTACTGGTCCCAGTTAGCTCTATAAACCAAATAATTGTGTCTGACAGTGACCAGTCACACCATTCTTTCATATATCTGCCCGCCTAGAATTTCTTCTTTTGCTACATTTCTGTACACTTTTCTCCCCTTCTGTTGCCTGTCTTAAATATTCTTAAATACTAGTAATTTTTAAAGTTGTATTTCAATATGGTGAAGGAACAGCAGAAAATCCCCCAAAGTGATGTTTTTTGTCACAAAATCTGGCAAAGCCAGTGAAAAATAGCATAGAAATGTCAGTAGTTAGTGTCACAAAGTATTCCTTTGTTGCTAGATAAATGTATTTCATGTGAGCTTAAAGGCTGAGATTGTATCACTTTCTACTGGTTCTCTCCGTGTGGAGACTAATGAATCTTATGGATCATTGTAAAAGTCCAATAGTCAACTTATAAAAGTTCTCTATAATGTTTAGTGAGTAACCAGAGGTTAGGTTTAACAGCTGAGCTAGTACAAAGATACTTTTTATTAAATAAATGCACAAACATTCTGTTCAGTTTGAGTCTTCTCAGGCTTCTGGAAAGATTTAATTCACATTTGACCTGTTTAAATGATTACAAAAGGATTTGCCTGCCTTAATCTTATTTGACAAGTGATGTTAACATTACTTCTTTAACCTGCATCATTGTGTAAAGATTGAAATTTCATTAAATGTAAGTATTCAGTAGATCTTGCTACATTTCAAAAAGTTATATTCGATGGTAATGATAGTTCATTTCTACCTGCATGTATTTAACTGCCTTTTTGGGGTATTTGTTAACATGACTCATTGCCAGGCATCCATCAACTTGTGGAAAAAAATCTGTGGGCTAGAAGCTTGTGATGTTGACTTTTATAATTGTTCTCCTCTTCATAGCTATTAGTCTCGGCAATTGTTAGGCATGCTGATGCTTCTCAGAATTTCTCTAATTCTCATTATATTTCTGTTTGTTTTCTTTTTAAAACCAATATTTCATCATTTTCTCTGGAATTTTTGAAAACTTTCTACCATATTCATTTCCAACAGAATATGTATTTTCCACAAAATGGAAACTATCATTTACGTTATATGTTCAGTGAACTTGTTAACTCATCAGTCTAGACAGTGAGTTTCTTCACCTGCAGAAGAAATATTTTTGGTATACATATCTTTCAGGCTTTTCTCAAACATGTGTATTTCTTACCTCTGAATAGCTGGAGAATACAGAAAACTAAAGACTTGGGGCTACATTGGCCCCATTGAAGATACAGTCAATGACGTAATGAATTTAACCAAAAACCAAGAGGCGGGCATTTCTTACTTGCATTCCTCCAGGTTCCATAGAAATAATCTGCAGACCACAGGTTGAAAATCACTGATTTAACTTCATGAAACAGTTGATGGCAAGTCTCTTGTTCCTAATGTAAGATCATAGCTTGAGATATGTAGGTTCCTCACACAGGGGAGAGACTTAGGCTTTGAAAAGAGTATCCACAGAAGTTGGAACCCCACAGTTCTTAGGGACCTAGGTTACTATTTTCAGACTGCTGGAAGACCCATCTTCTGTCTTTCTCTCAATTAACTTTCTTAAGTCATATAAAACAAAGCACACTTTCATATATTCACTAGAGCAGAAAGAGTGTAAAACTCTAAGCACATAGAAGATAAATCACCTGTTTACAATCAGAAGTGCAATTAACACTATATACTTATATGACTATTCAAAAATCAAGGTAACCTCGCCCTCCCTTTAATATTATATGAATCAAGCTTTTTCAAATTAAAGCAAAGACCCATTGTGATTAGTGGAATAGTGACAGATGGAAGCACCCAAGCTGAAAACACTGAGTTGCTAAGATCATCACAGGACACTCAAGCATTTTCCTTTGTGCAAAACATGCAAACTGTGGGGCATTCTTTCTTAACAGGTTATAGAACTTACTGTGTGGTGCAGGGGCGGAAGACAATTTTGAGGCAAGGCAGAAAGACTTCTGGAACTGTATGATGCTTCCTTTGCGATGTTTAGGAGAAAGGACAAAGGCAAGGAAAGAGAAAGATTGGGGAGGAACATACACGGGAAAATAGAAGGAAAAAAAAAGAGGGATAAATGGGGCTGGTAACATTTAAGTAGGTGGTTAGTCAGTATGCTTTTCACACAAAGCCCTTCTCTGATTACTGCAGTCCACCCTATCTTAAATCTCATTTATAACTGTCTTCTGCGGCAGTTCACACCCTATTCTAAGCCTACATGTGTGAACTTCCAGCAAACTTCAAGTCAGCCTCACCAAAGAGATCCTGGGATCCAGGAGAGCCTGAATGTCCAAAGCTAGCTACTTGCTAGCGTACACATGCATGTACGTGCACGTGTACATAGGGGATGGCGGCAGTACAGATGTACCAGGAATACATGTTCAGCCTCACTGCTCACTGGGCTTAGGCACAGGAAGCCACTGTATCCATGTGGCTGGGACAGGAGAAACCTAGAGGTATGAGAGTGATGAGAGTTGGCTCTACAGGGCTGGAAAGGAGAGCTTCATTTCTTCCTGAAGCCTGCCAGACCTAGTTTCCTGCAACAAGAACAGTTTTACTTCATTTTTGAGGGGCTGTTTTCCTGCTTCTTACCCACTGACTCTTTCATGATATGAAAGGCAGGATGTTTCAGTCATGGATCAGTGTCACATTCCACTGACTTGGAATGAGCTCAAAAATATCTTTAAAATGGTATGCAATCAATCCCCAACAAAATGAATTCTGAAGCAATGTTGAAGCAAAATCTGAATTCCACATTCATCAGTGACATTGTTAATTGGAACTCATTTTTTTATTGCTTGAATATTATCCAAGCCTAAAAGCGGTTACCTGGCTTTGAAGCCAAGTGAAGAGCATTTTTCAGTGTTTAAAGGAAGATGCATATTGGGCTTAATTATAAAGAACCTAAATGTGTCTCTCCTAATGGTATGTGACAGACTGACTTCCTAAATAACTATTTATTCTGAATACACTGAGATCAGGGAAGACACAAACACTTCAGGAAAAACAAGAGGGAAGAGAGAAAGTAAATATGGGAGTACAAAGACAAAGCCTCAGTTCCTAGTCAGTTCCCACTGAGATTTAAAACAGCAGAATAATTTTGGCAGGAAGGGGCCTCTGAAGGTCATCTGGTATAATCCTCTGCTCACAAAAGGGCCATCTTTGAGCAGGTTGCTCAGGCAGTGTCCAGTCACGTTTTGAATATCTCTAAAGACGGAGATCCCACAACCTCTCTGGGCACCTGTCCCATGCTTGATCACCCTCACTGTGGATGAGGGAGACTTTTTTTCCTGGTATATAATCAGAATTTCTAATCCTGCAAGTTGTGTCTATTGTTTTTTCTTCTTTTCCTATGTATCTCAGAGAAGAGTCAGGTTCCATGTTCATTATAACCATCCTTGGATGCATACCATCTGGTCTAACAGTTCTAGGTATGTTCAGTTACTTTAAGTGATTCATGACTCAGTTTTGCTCTACCGTAGATAATACTTCATTTTCCCAAACTCAGCCACTAGGCACAAGGACCTGGGAAGCCAGAAAGCAAACTGTGACAGTAAATACCAGGGCAAAAAAACTCACAAGTAACTCAGCCTTTTCTGTGGTTTTGATCATTAGATTTACAGCCCCACTGAGTGTTGGAGCTACATTAGCCATACTTTTTATGGAAATTATCCTTGTTGCCCTACATATCCTTTGCTAGTTTAATTGACAGATGAGCTTAAACTTTCCTACCTGCATCCCTACTTGCCTTGCCAAAGTCACTATATTCCTATCAGGTAGATTGTACCCTTTCCACTTTCTGAACACTTCTTTTTTATGCTTGAAGTCAACCATGCTAGACTTCTGCCCCAGCACCTTTGATATCTTGCACATTAGGGTGAACCCTTCCTGTGCTCTGAGAAGGCAGACCTTGATCAGCCAGCTGCCTTGGGCCTCCTTAGCCACAGGGAATTCTGTGTGATCCCACCTACCAGTTTCTAGCATGACTGTACATGGACATCTAATTTTTCCTGCTTGTTCCCTAAGCTGCATTTCTTTGTGTAAAGGTGCATCAGATGGGCTCCGTTGGGCAGCTGTCAGGCAAAGTGTGAGAGCTTCCCTGTCATGCTATGCCCTGGGTGTTTCCTCACTGCTCCTTGTACTGTGACTTCTCCCCAGGCTTTGGTCACCATCCCTGAACAATCTAGTTTAAAATCTTCCTAACTAGGTTAGAAAGCCTGGTGGAAATGGTGCTAGTACCTCCACTTTGGCAGATGGGGCCCTGTCTCTTTTAGGAGAAAAAAAAAGAAGAGGGGCTAGAAAAGAGAAGGATGTTAATTTAGAAGGGAGAATATATGAAGAAAAGTGGATCCTTTTAGCTAATCTCGTAGAGGATGTCCTAGTTTCAT
This sequence comes from Tringa solitaria, assembly GCA_026413425.1. Lineage (NCBI taxonomy): Eukaryota > Metazoa > Chordata > Aves > Charadriiformes > Scolopacidae > Tringa > Tringa solitaria. The sequence continues at coordinate 125,379,390 of JAOXJM010000001.1, forward strand.
CTAGGATAGAGCTAATTTTCTCTCTTGTTGTTGTTTTGTTTCAGATTTGATATGAAAGAAATGTCAATAATACATATTGTTTTAGTTGTTGCTAGGTGATGTTTATACTATTCAAGGGCTTTTCTTCAGCTTCCTACAGAAGCTGAGAAGGAGCATAGATAGAACAACAGAATGCCCAATGGAATATTCCATACCATAGATGTTACGCTCTATATATAAATGGGGGTTGGCCAAGAAGCGGAGATCTGCAATCACTGCTCGGAACAGGCTGGGCAACAAAATTCAACAGACAATGAGAGTGATTTGTGTTGTATTGCTTTATCTTGTATACTCTTTTACCATTATTATTATTGTTGTTGTTGGTACTTTCCTTTTTTCTGTTATTATTCTATTAAATGTCTTTATCTCAACTCAAGAGGTTTTTTTCCTTTCTTTTCCTCTCCTTTTCTCTCTCTTGTCCCTGCCCTTCTGTGCGAGCGGCTGCATGGTCCTAGCTGCAAGGCAGGGTTAAACCACGACAGAGGATGATAAAGCTTGAAATCTTTTCTCTCTGATTCAGGCTCTGGTTTGAATCAATATTCTCAAAGTCAGAAGCTGATGGAAGCAATGCATTGATTAGAAAGTGAAAGACAAAGGCAAAACAAACACAATATCTTTTTATTTTCTTCTGTAGAGGATTAGCTTCTGTCAAGTCCAAAAGCCAAGCATCTGAGTAAAATTTGAGTCTTGTATTTGTCTTGTCATTTTATTTCCTGAAACAGTTCAGCTCAAGTCAATAGGGTAGAAGGTGAAAAAATGTGAAATTTGGGCTAGGCCTAGAAGTTTTGATTGTTACTCAGTAATACCTTGATTTCAAACTGGTGCTTGGGATCACTTGGAACAAGCTTGAGGCAGAGTTTTGGTAGGGAAAATTCTAGACAAAAGAGCCTAAACTAGTTCCAGAGAAACTCACCTACCATCAGCAAAGACAAGACATCGCTAGCATATCTGATAGCATGAATAATAAATTTAACACTTTTTAGATGTTTAAAGCTTAGACCAATATATTTGCATATCTTTCTGTCCCCCAGATAGGTAATTGTGCAAATAGTGCTGCAAGGCCTTGCCCTGTGTGCATAAATACAGAGCAAGTTAATGGATACTGAAGTGTTCTTGCTCCTCTGATTCTCCTTATTTCCATGAAAATGTTCTGTGTCGGGAGCAGAACCAGCGAAGGAGGTTAAGGAAAAGCCAGACTTTCCCAGGCTTCACAGCAAATGCTGAGCAGTGGTCCATTCCTCTTTGTTTTGGCTTTTAGCAAGCCTGTAACCCTGCCTTGAAATACATCTCAAATTTGGGAACGTATATAGCCAAGTGAGAGAGATGCTTAGAGGCCATGTGAGTCAGGCCCTCATACGCAAGATAAAAAGTGTGAAATGTAATGTGTGATGCAAAAGGCACAAAGAAGTGACTCAGAACGGTTGATGACATGATTACAATAACACAAGAATGGGACAATTTCAAGTTTAAAATTTATTCCTTCAGAAGAAGAAAGCTTGCTTTAAAATAGCAATTCAAGAGAACACTCTTAAATTAGGAGACAACTACTGATTGTTCAGCAAGGGGAAAAAAAATATACAGAGAGGGGAGAGGATCCAGAACTACATATTGTGCTAATAAGGAGGAGAATTTAGGCAGCTAGGAAGATTACATATATACTGTACAGAAGCTAAAAACCGTAGTATTAAAAACAGAGACTGTGCATTTTGTCATAAAGCAAATTTTGCTATGGCAATTTCTTTTTCTATTATTGAATCTATTACTTAAGTGGCATACAGTTGTAAATGGTATATGTCTTACGTTGCTGGTGTATATTGACACCTATATCACTGTAATAGCATAACCATAGTAACAACCTTTCAGTATTAGCAATCTGACTTCAATAGAAGCAGCATAAATATTGTAGATAATAACAAGTATACAGTGATGAAGTCAGCATAAAGAATTAAGACTTCCAGGAGATATCATAGACTGTCAGGATGTATCTTTTTGCCATTGTTATTGGAAACATACATAAAAGAAGGGAAATTAAATTTTAAGGAAGAAGAAAATTAGTGAAAATCTTGTTAACATTTTTGAGTTCTTATGTATGTGGTGAAATTCACCAAACAGTGTAAGAAACATGAAGATTCTACCTACTAGACTAAACCTGGATTAGATTTGGAATTGAAATCACAATCTAAATTATACTGTCCCATTGCTAACATGTATTTCAGCTATGGTCAAACAATCATTTGATTGCCATAGCAGTTGAACCAAACACATCCTTGTCTTTCAGATGGATGTTCTTTAATGCACTTACATTGAAATAAGTAACTAAATAGAAATTATGTGGTATTTGTATTGTAGGCATACGGCCAGCTTCTAGTGCTTTCGAGATGATTGCAATGCTTTCGTTCTTCCTCAGGAAAAAGGAAGAATTCACAGCTGGATGGTGGCAGTGACACTCAATGCTGCTTAAGGCTCTGTGGCTGTTGGCATTCTTGCCCAACAGTCAGCTTGGTGCTGTGTCACTATTGTCTCCTGAGCAGCTGGATGATATTTTTTTTGTCACATCGATTGCAAAGAGGAAAGGAAGCAACATAGTTTCTGAATAAATCCACTAGAGTCCACTAGTCCACTACCAGGAAGAAGCTAATTCCTGCTATGGTCCTGTGTCCTTGCTCAAATTACATACATCCCAGTGTCAAAATGGGAATAGAAATCAACCTCTCCTCCTCATGGAAGGTGAAGTGCATTGCTTTCACAGCACCATTTCTCTCCTGCTCCCTTTGAGACTGAGGAGCTGTGCCTATATGTCACTGTGTTGGTTCTGAGCAGTAATGCCATGGTGAAGGATCTCCCTGAGTTATCACCACTTACTGAGCAGTGATTTGGTTGACAGAATGGTTCTGGTGCATGTAAAACTGTTTCTTTTTTGATCCAGGGTGATCTGTTTAGGGGGCACCAAGTCCAATCAAAATCCTAAAAGGGCACACAAACAGCTTATCCAATGGCTGAAGTTTTTCAATACCTTTAAGTGTATGCATGGTAAGGCAGTTTGGCTAAAGGAATCATTATCTTGTTCAAAGTAGATTAAATCTAGTTTGAAGTAAAACACCTGAACCGCAAATAGTGGAAATATAGGGACCTCAGTAACAATATGTACTGACTTTTTTTTCTGCGCCAAGTATTTGCTAGGGTAACCATAGCCTAACAAGCTTCCTTTTCAGGGGAAGAGTGGCCCCAGCTCTCTCAGCCTCTCTTCACGTGTCAGATAAATGCTGCCATCCCCTAATCATACTCATGGCCCTTCACAAGTCTCACTCACTTCTACTCGAAAGCCCAGCACTGGATCCAGAACTCTTGTTGTGTCTCACCAGTAGTAAGTAGAGAGGAAGACGCACCTCCTTCAACCTGCTGGCAACTCTCTGCTTAATGAACTTCCAAAGTGCTGTTGGGGGTCTTGGCTGGAAGGGTACATTGCTACCTCGTTTTCAACCTGGTATCCACCAGTACCTTCAAGTCTTTTTGCTCCAAAGCTACTTTACAGCTGGACAGCGAACTGGCTGTCCTGCTGCCTGGGGTTATTCCTGCCCAGGGGAAGAACTTGGCATTTCCCTTTGTTGAACTTCATGAGGTTTCTGTTGTCCCATATGTCCAGCCTGCCAAGGTCCCTTTGAAGGCCTCATCTACTATTTCATCCTTTCCGAGTTGAGTCTTCTATAAAAAGAAGTTACCTTATAATTCTTTTTTTCATAAACTTCTCTGTTGCCTGAGTCCACATTTCCCTTTTCTCTAAATCTACCATTCCTTATTAAAGTCTTTGTAATATATTTTATTTTCATTTTAGGGCACCTAATGCACCTATGACATCATATGTTATGTGTGTATTTGAAATTTATTTAGACATAGGTCTGTACAAATAACATCAAGTTGACTCAGTAGTTTTGTCTCTGACTATAGATTAGTCAGAAGAGCAAATAAGATTGACAGAAAAATAAAATCAACTCTAGAAGAATTTCATAGCCTTGTCTCAAAAGGAACTATTTAAAAACACAGATTCAGAGACTACTTTCCTGTATCTCTGGGAATCAACAGTTACATGTCATTAACTGTACCTGACCACAGCTAAATTTTGTCATCCATGTACTTCATAGTAATGACATTTTAGAGAAAGTGCAAGTGGTGGGAGGCAGAAAGGAAAGGCAGAGATGAAGGGGTAAAAGATACAGAGATAAAGACAGAAACTATTCACTTCCAAGATTTGTGTATTTCCTATTAGATCTATAATGGAAGAAGTAGCTCTGCTGAGGAAAGCAGTAGGCAAAGCAAAAAGGCAAAATAAGAATTTTGCTGCCTGCAGAATTCAGTCAGCACCTACAGAGCTGCCTGACACCCTCATTTCCTTCAAGGCATCTAAGGACAGATGTCTCTCAGAACATCTGCGGCTTGTCAAGCTCAAATCTCTGGACTAGTCAGTGCAGCTGGATTGTCTCAGAAGGTCTGATGATTCCTGAGTAGGTAGACTCAGTCATTTATCCTTTCGTTTTTCCAAATTTTATTTTAATTTAATCCAAAGATGTAACAGAGCAGTGCCGTTAAGCATATAAATATTGTCAAGGAGTCAATCAGAGTGAAAGGAAAGACACACTCCTGCCTAAGATCTTTAGATGTTCTTAATTTATTCACTCTAAATCTCAGTATTTCCCTAGCAGTGATATATGCTTTGGAGATTACAATTCAATCAGATCAGTGGAATGGTAGGTGCGGAAAATAAAATCTTAAAAGCAGCAGCACATTCCTATACTTAATACTATTTTGTAATTTGAGGCAATAAAGGTCACTTTACTGTTAGAGCAAAATACCAACTAACATCTCTAATGCACTGCATGTACCTTTCCTTTGGGCTTTGATGCCTTGAATCTCAATAAAGGAATGTAAAAACAACAGCAGCAGCAACAAAACAATGGCCTCCAGTGTTGATAGGCTTCTGCTTTGCATGGACTCCTGGAATTGCTACCTATGCCCTCTTCTTCAAATAGGTTTTCAAAGGTAGCATCCAAGACAGAACAGGAAATCTTCAACCTCAACTAAATACTTCTCACTCCCTTCTCAGGAGAAAAAGAAAAATCGGAATTTAAATTTTCCTCTATAGAAGAATAAATGTATTTAGTTTGGGATTTGTGGAAATGAATTTCGGTTTGGGTTTTTAGGGGTGAGGTGGAAGAACAACAGCTTTTTCTATTAATCATTTTGCATTAACTAAATTATTTTTCTTCCTCTTTTTCACTCCCATGTCCATAAACGTCACCCATTTCTCATCTCCCTACCAGAATGTCTACTCAAAATTTCTTCTCAAGAGTTGAAAGTTTTAAGAGTTGAGTTCTTGTATCTGGTATATTCTTTGTTGTCCAAAGCCAAAAGGCAAGTCAGCCTAATATTGCCCAAACGTTGAAGAAGAGGCAGCTTCCAGGCAAAATAAACTTATAAAATAACATAGAAGAGAGACAAAGCAAATACAGTTCCCCAGAAACCCCTAGATAACTCCATGTTCTGAAAAAGAACACTGAAATAGAGATTTAAGATCCAGATTTTTAAACATATTTAGCATATTTAGATAACATCCAACTCAGTATTACAATGCCTACATCATTTAATTCCTATCTTTGGAAATGATTTAGACATTAATATATATTATAATATTTCAAAAAGTATTTACATTAGGGATCTGGTGATATTTTCAAAAGCACTTGGTCACTCAGATTATATAGAAAGCAAATACCTAAATACGTGACTAAATGTTTCAAGATAGTTATTGTGCAGTTTTTCTCATGTTGTAAATAGCTGCCACCTCAGCTGTGATATGCAGGAGCCTGCCTAGGTACTTTTAATATGCAGTAAGCAAATGGAAATAGTGTTTTTCTATTGTGTATTATCAAAGATTTTAAAAATAAAAACATGAGCACGGCCAGAAAAGAGAACCCTGTTATAATGGGTCTATCCAGTCAGAATGGGCAGTTGAGAGGCCCG
>JAOXJM010000001.1:125400496-125412737 GCA_026413425.1 Tringa solitaria
ACAACTTTTCTTAATTGCGAGTATTTTACTTGAAGTAAAAAAAACTTATCATTTTATCTGTAGATTCTTCCTTATGCTCTTCTGCAGTGATTTTATAACAGGAACCATGTTTCTGAGGGTGGTCTACTGTGTTTAAAACTGTAGTCTAAATAAACTAGAAAAATAAATTAACTTAATTCCATCAAGATAACAGTAAACCCTGTTCCACTCCATTATATATTACTAACATCTCCTATACAAGAACATGAGATATCGGTGTATCCCATCTGGCAAGTAGAAATAATAGTAACTAATCTTTATCTAAATGAAGACAGTTTTACACCTGTTTAAGGGTAAATCATCTAAAGAGCAGTCCTGAAACTGCCACAGATATATTAACAAATTTTAATTCACATCTAATTTTTTTTTCTGCTGGTGAAGGTTAGATTTTGTCTCCTTTCTAGGAATTCACTGTCAAAACAGTTTGGCATAGAAGAGGATGAGCTGTTAGTTGCTTGGATTATAGCAGAATTTCAGTATCTCATTAAACGTATTAAGGGGCAAGGTGGAAGATTACTTTGGCAGCACTTTTGGAAACTCTATCTCATCAGCGAAGCTGAAGTCCCAGCTCTGTCTGTCACATTATAGAAATAATGGAGGTCAGGTGCTTACCTCATTTTGAAGCTCTGTTGGCATTTGTGTGCAAGGAGATGTGGAACATAAGGCTATCAGATTTGTAAAGACATTTACCTGGTGGACAGCTGTTCAATAAAGAGGCAAAACAGAAAATGGGAAAATTCAACACACAGACATACAAACTGCAATGGTCGGTAGACTACAATCCTATGACAGCACCTCTCAAGTCACCAGCCAATGGCACTGTGAAGCATTGCCAAGGGCAGCTGTGGGGAAGTTCCGCACAAATTTGTAGCTGATAAGGAGGGGGGGAGAAAATCACCATGAAAGCAAACTCATGGGTTACTTGGGTCTATGTGAAATTTCTTATGGGATGTTTTAAGGGCATATGGGAATCTATGAAACTTATGGGATGATTCAAGGAAGGGACAAAGGCAGGAAAAAAAAGGGATCAATGTATTTCAGGAAAGAACAAGTGTGGGAAGATGAACTGAAGGAGTAGGAAACATGGCCAGTCACATGTAAGCAAGATGCTGAACAGTATTCTTGTCTGTCCAATGCCTGCACCTGATCTCTGCCATCTGTACTATCTTCCTGTTAAAACCTTTTCCTATTTCCTATGTGACTTTGCCCCCTATTCTCCATGTGCATTTGTGTACATGTTTGCTAGCAAACTTCCAAGTTGGACTAGACACCGCAGGAGGAGACCAATCCTTATAAAGACCAAGGTCTGAGCTAGTGACTGGGTGTGAGGCCTGGGATCTGGGCAGGGTTATTGGGTGGACTTGAGTCCATGAGTGTGTGTGTGCTTGTAAATCCGGAGAGTGAGGGCATCTGTACATACCACTAGCAAGCTGCAATCGCAGTTAGATGGAGGGAGAGGAAGAGTACATGGCCACCCATGTTTGTTATGTCCACACAGGTCTGGGGGCTGATTAAGGCCCTGTACTGTCTCTGCTGGTCTGTCAGGTCCTCTGTGTGTACGTATTTGTCTGTGTCTGTGTGTGCATACTGGGAACACATGTTCAGCCTCGCTGCTGGCTGGACCTTGGCAAGAAGAGCCAATACAACCGTGGGACTAAGACAAGAGAAATAGCAAAGTCTGAGTACTAGAATCAATCGCCTTTAAAAGCAGGCATCCCTATCTCTTTTAAACTTGCCTCCAAGTCATCAGTGTTCTCATTAACATCTGAAGAATGTTAAGGTTAGAAACTGAAGAGTAGCCTTATTGTAATCAATTTATTTTCATATTGCTGTTACCAAGAAATTTAGGAAGGAAAGATAGAAAAGTCACTTTTATGAGTCTGATGTCATAAGTTTCAAATTTATACTGTTCTTCTTTTTGTTAAACTTCATTTAAAAGGCATCCGTGATATACAAAAAAATTCTTCTCACTCACAAAAGCTTTTCACAGAGATGTTTCGTTTTGAAGTAAAGTTCACATGTCTGCCAAACTGGTATCTGATGTTTGAATTAGGAGAAATTTATCCTGTTGTTTGTTAAAACACCTCTTATTTGATTTTCTTTTGACCATACACTTAGGAGTTACAACCTTCCCTTTGGGTATATTTACAATTTTCTATTAAAAAGTATCACATTTCAATGCAAAGAACAAATTGAACTAGCATTTGTTTACAGTAAAAGAATATTGTGATACAGAATATAGTCTAAAAACCTTAAATATTTAAAGTTTCTGCTATATTTTCAGTCACATACAGGAGTAATAAATTCAGATCACTCGTTCATGAGGTGTTATTGTCCTTGACATTTGAGAACTGTCCATGTTTGACAGAAATCAAATACTATAAGCTTGAACATTTCACCTAACTAAATAAGCAATTAATATAAATTATATTATCTTCTGTAAGTGTTATATTAAAAATTTAAGCAATTCTTAAAATTCAGCAGGGGAAAAGCAATCATAGAGTGAAAAGAGTCTTATAGATTTTTTAGTTCTCATGATTCTTTTTTTCTGAGGTGCTGGCATTTGTGTCTCCCTTTTTCCAACAGTAAACATTATTTTGCTAATAAATTGACAAGGATTCCTCATTTATTAACCAGAAACTCTTGACACAGACATCAGACATGTCTTCTCTCAGTATTAGCAGGAAAAAAAATTAACACAATTAACGGGACAAGTGTATTTCTTAATCGGAAGGTCATTTGCTTACTTTGCACCATTTTCTTCAGAAAATATGCTAATTACATCTTAGATTGACTCTACAAGTTGAGCTTTATTAATCTTTCCCTCGTTCTGCTTCATTCTTTTTACAGGTATTTTGACAAGCTGAGAATAGCACCTGTGCTTGAGATGAGGCGGTGCAAATGTGTTGGATTATAAACCTCTTCGAAATTTCAATATACTTATATGGCACAGACAAGTTGAGTTATTCTGTGCAAAATAATTATGTCCACTTTATGATTCATTAGTTGCACTCTGGCACCATCCTTTTTTGCTTTTTCAGGCGATAGGAAAGTAACTATTCCTGGAATATAAGTAGACATGGGTAAATCAACACTTCAGAAACACTATTAGCAGTAATTCTTCTCTTAATCAGAAATCTTCCTCTAATAATTCAAAACATCAGTGAAGGCAGCCCCCATCTTCACCCTTTTCCTCTCACTAAACCAATTAACTTGACTGTAACATTGCTGCTGTGAGTATTGTTTCTCACCTGTCATTTCTTTCTGCAAGGTTTATCACTTGAGGTAAAGTGGTGGTTCTTTGCTGAAAAAATTAACAAAATGTTTAACATAAATACAGATCAGTTTTTCTGAGAGATAATGGTCAAGTGGGCAGAGAATACATCTCGTGGTTATACTTACTGCGATTCCAGCTTGCCAGATAAACAGAGCCCATAAAGAAGCAGCTGTTGAATACTACCAGTGAAATTGTGACTCCTCCTCAGCAGGAGTAGGTGCTGCAGAGAAGAAAGCAAAAATCACCACACCCTAAACAATCTACCACAATCTCCTACCCACATTGCAAGATGGATGAGTTCCAAGTTCAAGCCCATTGCCTACAGAAAGAAGAACAGTACATATAAACCTTTACATTTAAATGCACAGGAGTGGTGATCTTCCACTATATCAGCTTGCTTAGACTGCTGCAGGGCTAGCATATACATAGTCCAGTCGCACTGAGATATCACAATTTTAAATGACGTACCAATGTTATGCAAAGACTATCACTGATGGGGAAGAAAAAAACCACAATGGATCAACAATCATCTTCTCTCTTAGTCTTCCGGACATCCAAAATCATACATCTGTGAGACAAAGGGAATTTCACAGTATGTATCTCAGACCTCAAAATTGGTTCATATATGATTCTGAATGTGAAAACTGAGAGAGAGAATAGCAGCAAATAGTAAAATCAACTGCATAATGCAGAATTTCATGTCTGAAAGTTGTATAAACTTCATCTTGTTTCATAATTCAGCAGACAACACCTTAAGAAGCAGCTCCTGACACATCACTGTCTGTTTGGAAACAAATATTTGTCACTTTTCCTAGTTTCTTAGTTTTCAATTAGAAAAAAAAAAAAAACCACCCAACGACAAAAAGAAAAAAAAAAGCCTCACTTGGGCTTCTCTTGATACCATCACAAAGACTGACCTGAATTCTCCTCTTTTCCATGCACATAGAAGGAAAGAGTTGTTAGCTGGGCTTCCTCTACACTATATTTATTCTTGTTGATTATGAAGTTGATGATGATAAGCCTAGAAATAATATCATTGGGTTTCAGATCTCTGGCTCAATATTCATTCTGGTACTCAGAAAGTCATCTTCCTCCTTCTGCACTACTGGCTACAAATGTGCCATATGTAAATTTCTGAATGAATAAATATTGAGGTGACTGAGAGGAAGAATTTATTCCATAGCTCCATCTGTTTAAAACACATCTTTTCAAGTCACAAGTTCAACATTACCATACATTTCATAAGCAAATTATGGAGATTTTAGCCCTGACCCCTGATTCACAAAGGATACCTATTTAGAAACCCACATTCATATATAGATAGCAGATATCTACAGAAGTAAGCTCTCAAAAAAAGTACAATAGTCTTCAAACAAGCAGATTTTTGTCTCCGCTGGTGAAACCACAGTGTCTTTGCAGTTATGTCAGGCTACAGGACGTGGCCAGCAAAAGCTAGACCAAAGCACTGGAAATACGCCAGACTCACAAGCTTTGCAGGCACTTTTTCCTCAACAGGAACCTCTGTCTATGTTCAACTACTTAAACTATTATGCTTCTAGGGGTAAACTGGCTTAGAGCTCAGCCAATTTAGCACTTCAGCACTTCAAATTTTATGCGCATAAAAATGCTTAAAGGCTATAGGAAAGCTGTAAGTCACTTTGCCTCAACAACTGTGATACCTTAAGGAGCTCAGGAGGGCAAAGCGCTATCACTCTTTGCTAGTTTAGGCCTCCTCGCACAGAAGACCCAGGAAACAGCTTCACTGGCCTTGAGGCATCTGGGATGTCCCTGATGCCACTGAATTCTTTGAATACAGAAGCAGAGCTGGTTGAAACAATCACCCCATTAAATGCTTGTGTGCCTTTAATCATTTCATCGTTAATATGAGTGCCAAGTGCTACGCTGTAAGCTTCTTGAAAATGCCTCCCACCCACACATTTCCTAAAGGACAACAAAATGTAATACCTCTGGAAGCTGGCTGGCAAATGCAGCTTTCCATTTACATCTCATCATGTTTCCTATGAAAATTAGTAAAAAATTCACTGCAAACACACTTTTTCTGTGGCTGTCACACATGAGTTTCCTAAACCATATTCTCAGACGTTGTTAGTGATAGAAATGCATTTTTATGCATTTCATATGCATTCTATGCATAAAAATCTCAATTTTATGTCCAGAATTATGTCTACCATCTTTTCAAATTACCTTCCATCAAAAGTGTTTGATGTCAGCGTGGCATAATCTGGTTATACAACAGTATAAGTGGAAGAAGATTGCAAGAAAGCCACCATGCAGAGCTTATCCACCCTCTGCCCAGACACTGAGACAAAGCTGTTATCCAAAAGGTGCAGATTTTTACCAGGGACAAGCAAGAAGTGGTATTGGAGCACTCAGGCCAGCTAGTCTAAGCATCTACTGGTACAGCCCCTGCTCCCACATCTGCCTCCAGCCTTGTCTACAAACTTTTCCTGAAGAGGGAAGATAACCCTCCGCTGTAAATTATCTTAACTGTACATATAAGCACTTTTGAAGACTGAGGCCACTTTATTGCACCATTGCTTTGATGTGTTTTGCTTCATAAGCAACACTGTAGCCTTAGCTATAAGTCCTTATTCTGGGTAAGACTATTCAAGCTGATTAATAGTTACACTGGTTTAAGCATCGATTTTTCACTAAAGTGCTTGTATTTATTCAGCGCCTAGTGTAGTATATGCATCTTCTTTGGTTAGCAAGCCCTGAGAGAACATAAACAGTCATGAATAACTAGCTATACCATGGATGAGGAATCTTTTTACTGCTGGTATTTGAACAGATCTTTCAAGCACATCTGTCAAAATTAATACATAACTGAACATTATCCAAGAAAAACTATAGAAAAATTATGGCTGGATGTGGACTATGTGAAGAAAAAATGTGGGCTGCAGATGCATCACAGGTTGTCAATTCCCCATTCCCTGAACCACAAACAAGGCAGAAAGAGTGAATAGAGACAAGGCACATAATATCTTCTTTCTACACAAAATGGTCACATTTCACAACAGTGTTAAAAATGTCACCAATGTATTTGTAAATATCCAGCACTACCACTGCTAGGTAATTTTTTCTGAACTTTACTCAACTTTAGTGCTTGGAAACTTAAGACTATTCCTTTTAAGCATTTTAATGTATGCGTCTCTGCTCTTTGTCAGTGAGAGCAAATTCTTCTCAGGCATTTTATCTTCTGTTTCATTATCATGTTGAAAAACATCTCTGTGGAATCGGAGATGTAGTATCAAGTTTTACAGAAGTTATGCAGGCAGGTAAGCACATATACTCTTACTTTTACCAGGTGTCAGCTGCTCTTGATCTTAAATTGTACAGATTTGCACATGTGAAAGTGTGCAATAAGTAGGATTCATCCTGACTACTTTATATATTCATGGCTTCTAATATTAGGGAGGATAAATAAAAACTGAATAATAGTATGTATTTTTGGATTGTTATTTTCATACAAATCTCTACTCTAATTCCATATTAAAAAAAAAAAAAAGAAAAAGAAAAACCAGGCACACAAAGAAAATCCTCTTTCTTCTTTTAAATCACACCAACACAATGCAGCATTCCTGTCTTGAACAATGAAAGGCAAAGTCAGTAAAAAAGGTGCTACTTTCTACTTGCATTCTATCAATATTTAGGAACCTTTTTCCAGAATAAATTCCCCACTGTTCGCTCTGTTTTACAAAAAAAAAAACTAACACAAAAAAAGGTCTAGACAGCCTATAATCTCTGGGATAAAAAAAAAAAAAATCACAGACAATCATGCTGGCAAGCAATAGATCAGAGGGTAGGGCAACAGGTATTTATTCTGGTCTTATCAACACAGGATAGTGGCAGCTCCTGCCAGCTGTAAGTGATACAGCTGTGGTACCTCAATAGCAAGTGAACCCTTACACTGGCAGTTTTTATAAAGGCTTCTCTCCCTCCCCACACAAATACCATTAAAAATTTTAAGAATTATTTAATGGTACATTATTTGCTATTAAACACATATGTAGTAGAAAATTACATTATTCAGAAATCTCAGGAATAGCATAAGAAAAGAATGTCCTTGGGATGAAACAGCTGGCAGAGATCCCTGTGGATGAGGCAGCAGCATCGCCTTCAGGACCGAGCACCGGCATGGCCGGGAAGCTCAAGGAAGGTGAACAGAGCCACACAGGTATATCAGGCTGAGCATAACATATGTATTCATTCCTCTTCTGGTTCCACTGTATTCAATGTCTTGAAGGCACTCTTCTTGAACACATTGTAAAGGAAGAAGAAAAATACAGTCTCTTCAAGATTGCAGCCTGTCTCGAAGATTTATTCACAGCTCTGTATGTGCAGTTGTGTGCATCTGGTGCTCTGTGCATGGGCTTTTCTTTTCCTCCTGGCATGCTGCATTAGAAGACACACTACTGGATAAATATAAGTATTGCCTCTATTAGCCATTGTCCCTGAGCAAACTGAAATCATTACAGAGCTAGAACACACTCATTGTCTCCAAAAATCTCATCAGTTTCTGTGGTATTCCAAAGATTTTTAAGTGCAAATAAGAATAGCTTGCCTCCAAAGATCTTTTTAACAAGATAAAACACTATTCCAGTGTTTTTCAACATTGCCAGCTCAAAACAGCTCAACCTTCTGTTTTTCTGTAGTGGAGCAAATTGTGTACAATTAAAGTGAAAGGTCTGGCAAAGAATGCATTTTCAAGCAAAATCCTTGTATCTAAACTGCTGTACAGCTAAATGATATAGAGACCCATAAAGAAGTAATCTGCTACAGAAGGAAAGCAAGGAAATGGCTTCCTTCAGATGTTGCACAGAGAAGCCATGCCAGGTGTCTGATACCTGCTTGAAGCCCCCAGTGAAACTGTGCCTATCATTCTGTGACATTAGCACATGCTACCATGTTATCAAGCCCTTTGTCTGCAAAAGCTGCTATCTCAGAGCAGATTGTCAGTGACAATGATAATTTTCGCTTATTTTAGCAGAGTAACTGCAATTACTGGCATCAGCGGGTATCAGACTATATCCAGCAAGAGTGCTTGGCTTCAGAGAGCTAATTTAGAGACCGAGACTAGGAAATACATTTTTGTTTCCCACAGCCTCTGGAGTGTATCAGACTCCAGCTTTAGCCAGGTATTTTACGGATTCTTGGAGCTGTGTAGAACTGCACATTTAATCACAGCCTCCTGCCATGACTTTGGTGAACGATTTGTCCAATCATTAAAAAGAGGATTATAGCTTATTGAACCAGAAGAGGACACTCAGCAAAGAAACTGGCTAGCTACATACACACTGAAATGCTCCAAACAGCAGTACTGGCCAAGTACCATCTGGTTTAGGTTTTTGGATGAAACATTGATTTTCAACTGGATTTCCAAACATCAGACCTTTGAGGGTTCACTTATAAACCAAAAGTGAAACAAGCTGTCAGTAGGCAACGTGCTGTCCTGAGTGAGTGAATGCAGCAGCAGACTTCCACTGACACCACAGTCCGTTTCCTCTTCTAGGTCAACTGACCTAAGTGTTGGCACAGAGACATTTAAAGATTACCCAGGCTAGAAAAGCCACACCTTATTTCAGTCAGTCTGTTATGGATTGTCTCTAATTACTGTCTACTACTAGTTATTCCTTAGCTCTTTTATTACCAATATTAATGCCTGAGTTATTAATCTTGTCACATTTACAAACACTATTCTTGATGAGAAAGTAAGACAAGAAGGAACTTCCTACTCACTGGAGGAGGCATCAGCCTTTTGTGTTCAGAGGGTCAAGAACTACCACCCAAAAAAAAAAAAACCCGCACCAAAAAAAATCCCCAACAAACCCCAAACCAACCAATCAAAAAAAAAACAACTAGGCACAACACTATGTTGTTGTATCCAGCTCAAGAAAGTTTTGTTACCTCCTGAAGGAGTATATTTTAGTGTAAATCAGTGGCCTCAGCCATGCGAACATCCTCCACGTTTAACTTGATACAGTTTGAGTAATCCCATTGTAGTGCATAACGTTAAGCATTTCTTTAACATGTTTCTTATCACTTACACATATAACTAAATTGTTATAGGATACATTAATTAGCTCTGCTGAGGATTCTAATCCAAGAAATACTGCAAACACTAGAAGCAAAGAAGCAAGGATTTTGACGCAGCTAAGCATATTTTCAGGGTAATATAGGTAGAGATTCATCATGGGAAAAGTGCTTAGTCCATAAGGAGCATAGATCACGGGTCAGATGCAGGCAGGAACCAGAAAAGAAGTGAGACAGGAGATCATAGGTAACATCTAAGCATGGAATATGATAAGGGGGAGGAGGGAGTGGATGCGCTGGATGTAATAATGGACTTTAAGCATATGCAGAAATATATATATATATAAAAAATTCCTCCCCAACACATATTGGAGTCTTTCGGTTTAAAAAATAAAGCTGGAAACCATTATTTTTATCTGTACAGATGAGGAAAAAGAGGAACAGCAGAGTGCTCAGGAATGTTTGAAGCCAGGGAAAGTGCACAATCCTCATACCACATGTCTGAAATGGGGCTGCTCTCACTTAGATTCAATGTAGAATTCCACAGTGATAAACTAAGGAAGGGGTCTAGAAGCCTAAGCACTAGCATTTGCTCCTACTGGAGCAAATCATGGGGAGGGAAAAGAATCATCAGGAATGTATAAAAGAAATCCAATAGACTGAAACAAAGGAAAAAAGTATGTTTAACATCCTTGAAAAAGTAGCTTAACAAGCCTCTTTGATATTTTACATTAAAAGAGATGATATACAAGACATGGCACTTTCTGTGAGGAGTAACATTTGTGGCAAAGTAGTACATAATGCAGACAGATTATGTAATAGCTATTTCCTATTTTAATGGTTATGAGTCTGTCATTCCTAAGATCATCTCCGGTTCTAATTCCTGTGTAACATGGAGGAAGACCTCAATCTGTTTTCTTCCTTCTGTGCTTGCATTTACTTTCCATGACCGATTGAGCCTTGTAAGAAGCATTTCATTAAAATGACACAATTAGTTATTTCATGTTTAAGACCTGATGGTCAGGAATGGGTTTTATGATTATAGTGATTGTATAACACTGTACCTTCCAGAAGAATGACTCTCTTAGTCTGTCATACATTGCGATCATGGGACTCAGAACCAAAGACCATCCAGGGATCCTCATCAGTCATCTAGTGAAGGAAAGAAGTAAATCAGGGCTCAATTATTTACAACTCTATTGTTCAAGTAATCTTTCAGAGCTTAAAATGCCTTAAAGGGTATTTGCTCTGCTTCCAGAAGCTCAGATGATGTCCTCTGAGAGACTTAATGCTGCTTCCATACTGGGATACTCAGATGCTTGGCTTAGATACTGTTTGACAGTAGTATTGTTAGCTGGCATTCACTCACCCAGTGCTAGAACCGGAGCAGCTCTGGTCCAGGCTGTGGTTTAACCTTCTCAAATGCTGCAAGTTGTGCATGATAAGCTATGTATAGTTAAATGAGCATTATTTTTTAAGTTATTTCCTCATATGTCTCAGCAACTAACTGTTATGCATAGGCTAAGCCTTATGCTACACTATACCTTATCCTAAAAAGTTCATTATTACTTTTTTTTTTTTTAATAAAAAGAAGTAACATGATATATATTCAGTCAAAGCAAAGACCTAAAACGTTTTAAAAAAATTACAGCTTTAGTGGTGGGTTCTCTTCATATGCTTCCAGCGGGGATAAATGACTGATTATATATTTGCCACACATAGAGGAACATTAGTCACTCTTAATTGGAAAATATGAGTTGATGCTTAGGGGTTGCACACTATGGGAACCATGAGGCCTGTGCAGTACTGCTTTGGTAGCACATTTGGCCCCACTGCAGGAACACCTTTTATTCTAATTACCATTTAGCACTCTAAGGCAAAAAACAGAGATCATTTTCAAATGAGCATATAAATTTTCCACTAAAGCTCATTTATAATTAGTATATACCAGGAGCATTTTTTTTTCTGCTATGTTCTCTCTGATTTGCATTATGAGAGGAAGCATTTTTCCATGTAAATTAACTTAACCTTCCTAGAAACACTGTCCCATTGACATTATTCCATAGACTTTCCTTCTCAAATTAAGTTTGGAAAATTTAAAATAAAAAAATTTTAAACAGGTATAGAACAAATTAAGAGAGAAGTAAGTAAGCAAAGACCAGCTAAAATATAGAAGTATATCCCCAAGAACTTTTCTTGCTCACGTTTTCCCAACTCATCCCCTGCTTTTCATCCTTTGTGGACTCATTCCTGAAGCCAATTTGTTAAGGTCTTGTTTTTACTCCCAAAAGAGGAGAAATTGGAGTAAATGTGCCTTGGAAAGACACAGCACCACCTAACACAGTGCAGACTGTTACTTCCTAACAATTAAAATATGAACCAGTATTAAACTAGTCTGTTCAGGTAGTGTAACATTTACTCACTAAACATGCTGGAATGGAGTTATTTCTTGAAGTAATTGAAAGCTTCTCAAAAGAGCAGAGATTCCAAGCTGACGTCCTTCTGCCTTTTTTCATTGTCATACAAATTCCACTCACATCTTGAGAGATGATCTGCGTGTCTATTCTGCTCTTCTCTCATAACCTAACTACCTTAACAAAGATTTCAAATGTTCATGTATTTCAGGTACTCATACACACCAGCTCTTCAAGGACACAAAAGCTATGCAATACAGTACAGAATTCTTAGTATGTCTAGACATGTGCATTTATAACGTCTTCCAAAAATAAATAATTTCCTAATCCATCTATTAGTAATACAGTATGTACCAAAAGTATGTCTCTGTGCAGGTCAATATGCATGCAGTAGCCTGGCAAGACCATTAAATGAAAGTACCAGATTTACTCTCTTATCCCTGTCAATAAGTATTTT
>JAOXJM010000001.1:125412781-125423941 GCA_026413425.1 Tringa solitaria
CATGGTGTAGAGTTTACACAAAATAAATGAAAATGCTATTTTCTACCAAAATTACAGCCCTTCAAGGGTTTACAGCTTTGGTCACTGTATCTGGAAATTGTCTCTGAGAAGTTCAGACTGTGTCTTCCCTATAAAATTATATATAAAATGGCATTACCTGTTAAAAATCAGTAGAAGTTTCATATTCTCACTGTGTACATAGGGTGGAGCTGTTACTGTGGTCTTACAGGGCTAATAAAAGTCTTCTAATATGAGATTCATGTATGATTAATTAGCCTCTCTACTGTAGTCTTTTTTGCTTGGTTTCCAAAGCACAGCATTTGGTAGGGAATGGATGACTAGCTGCAAATATTGTAAATGTGTGCTAGGGGAATATTTGAACATTTGTTCAAATTTGTCTTAAGATTTTATGCTGTTTCCCATCTCCATACTGTCTGAGCACAAAGTTCTCAAAAGAGAATTTTCATTTTACTGTGTTCACAATTCTTCCCAAGTTCATTTCCCATAAAGACGAGGAACGCTAATTTCATAAGTGCAAAACCTTGCAAAAAAGACAATATGTAGCTTGAGCTAGCTAAAAATGGTATCAACTGCCAACTTTTAATTTTATGTTGGTTATGAGTTTTGCAGTCAGCACAGTGCTGGGTATTTGTATGATTCATGCTGTGGTGTCATGTTTCCCAAACAGCCAACATAGGGGAACCTGAATATTACTCTAATTCGTGTTTATTGTCTGTGCTCTTTAAAGATGACATATCTGTAAGTTAGGTCATTAGGAATTAATCAACAGAACCATTTACATAGCTGACAAACCAGGAATTATATAAGAAACCAACAATGACACTTTGTGTGGCTTTTGAGTCCTGACTGGATAATTTTTAGCTTAACAAACATACCCCAAAATTGCATATCACTTCTGGTTTACAGTGAATTTAATGATGTTTAATCTCAAGTTATTAAGCAGAAAACAAAATTATGTGACATAAGAGATCAGTGACAAGGCACAAGTAACAGTTTTCAGATATGAGGCAATAAACTGAATGCCGATACTGAACCATTCGGGAAAAATCAATAGCTTTCGTAAATGCGTAAAAGTAATTTCAAATTAGAATTTTGAAAGCAGCTAAAATGGGTTTCAGTTGCCTCAGCACACAAACCCAGTGCCATTCGGAATGTCCCCGGGTGTCTGAGACATCCATGTTTCTTGGTAGGTAGAATCCTGTCCTCTAGGAGAATTTGCATCCTCCTGGTAGAGAAAAGTGGGCAAGCCCCTTGAAGATCTGAACTAGCAATAAGTGTCTGTGTTAAGGTAACTGAACTGCAATCTATTAATCTCAGATTATAAACTGTGGCAAAAATAAATAAAAAAACCCAAACAGTTTCTCAAACTGTTAGTGAGAAAAAAGCAATCTTTGCTATAATTAAAATTCTCTTGGCAAATTCTAAATACAATGTTAGATTTTAATACAGCAAAAAGCAGGACAGCTCTTCTCTTCTTGCTGTGGTCAAAACTGCACCACTCTGAAGACAGTGTTTTCTCTGTTCTCTTTACCTCTATTAGCTGTTCATCTTTCTTTTATTGCTACCTGAAATAGAATCATACCTGAATTATTCAGACTGCATCTTGAGAGGATAAAATATGTTGAGTAGTCACATTTTTAGAAGACAGTCTAGAAAATTTGTATGCACATTAAATGACTGAATTACATTTTTCTTAACACTTCAATGTATGTAGACATCTGAAATTATTCTTCACAAGATCCTTTCAGGTTGTTACATTAGATCATGTCTTTTCTTTATGCAAAATTAGTCATCCCATCTGAAGTGCATTTTCCAATCGTTATAAAGTTGCCAGAGTATTATACTGTATTGAGTATGGAGGATTGACTACAGAACACAGGAGACCATAAGAAACTACTGGCCTAAGTAATACACTATGTGATGCAAAGATCAACGCGGCAAATGTGTCTGCATTTCTGCATTGGTGTGTGGTGGAAAGCAAAAGGAAAGAGAGATCATTTTTAGGGAATCTTTTAGAACCCAGGGAACTGTTTAAAGCACTAAACAATAGAGCTCAGGAGGGGAATTACTAAAGCAAGCTACCCTCTACAAGCAAGCTGCCAAAGACTAGGGCCTCAGTGTCTGTGTGATGCGAGGTTATAGAGTAGTGTATAATGTGAACAGTATAAATGTGAGGCATACTTGGATGCACATAGGGGAATCTTTTCTGACCAATGCAAAACACAAGTCAATTATCAATTTATTTAAACTTGTTGTTTTAATATGTCCATTAGACCAAGACAGAGCTAAGACCTGGATTGGAGCTCACCTCCCCAAAGACTCAGTGCATAGAGAGCTTAAGGTTGCTCAAGTTCATTCATCCCTAAAAAAAGAGAAATATTACAATGTTTATTTATAGAGGAAAAAGTGCTGCTCTTCATTTACACAGTTACCACCAGTAAAGAGTTCTATCGCATTGACTGTCACAGTAATTAAATTGCTACAGTACATAATAATGGCCTTCCTGAAGATGGTGAGTTATATTCCCACTCCCTGGATCTTTTTCCATAGTAAGGAGCTTGCCAGCATCCTGCTCCCCCAGAGTGAGGTACATGTAACTGCAGAAGTGATCTCATAAGAAAAAGGGTGGAGGCAAAGTGAGTCTTACAGAGGTCTTAAGCACGGGTGCCCCAAGGAAGCGATGGAAACTACTCCATTTTGCATCCTTCTGCTGGCCTCTCCCCAAATGATAGATGACTGCAAGCAAGCAACTGATCAGCTGCCACAGATTTTGACCATCAGTCATGGAGGAATTTCCTGCCTCTCAGGTAACATACAGTGTATCCTCTTCTACAGCTTCCCCTAGACCTACCCTGCTTTTCAAATGTTACCTTTCTTTTTTCAGTCGACTCATACTCTTGGCCTCTACACCATCCTGTTGAAAACCGTGAAGTATTTTTAACAAACTTGCACAACAGCTACAAAAGAAAGTCAGGAAACAGAAAACTGTAATTTGCTATTGTAAGGATTTGGAGGCACTTTAGTGATCTTGCTGCCCTGATTGAAACTCATTGCTACAAAGCCAGGATCCTGCCAACTATAAAGAGCTTAGATTTTATTTTTTCATGCACTTATCACAACCTCATTTTGTAAAGTGCCAAGTGAATTTGTTCATTCATAACCCATCTTGATGCAGTGGATGGCAGCAGAAGGTGGTTTTGGGGTGGAGGGGTTAGTTTTAGTACATTTGATTAGTTTAATGGGCATAATGTTCTTTTCTATCTTTTCCTACTTTAAATATTTTAATTCATGATATGATAAAAAAATCAATGGCAATCTGTCAAGGGCTGCAATTATGTTTTAAATTGGGATGAAAAAGTAAGAGTGTGTGTGTATGTTTGTAAGCAAGAGGAATCGTTTGCATAATAACTGATGGTAATAATAACTCTCAGATACTGTCTTTATATCCCATACTCTATCCCTTGCTTGTAATTTTTAGAGGACTGCTTCTTTCTGTGCAGTACAACTAAGAATGTAGACATTTTAATTCTGCAGTTTTTAGTCAACTATCTGACAGCAAATGCTGATATCATTTTGTCCTTAAAAATTTACATTGCTATCATCAGCTGCTATCTGGCAAGTGTCTCGCAAACTGAGAGTGACTGAAAATCTCCAGATCTTATGATTAGTGGAGATTTTCTAGACTTATATTGTCTTCGCCAATTGGAATAACTGGTCTGCTATGGATTTTGCTATTGAACATATAAATTAGGAGCACTTTTTTCCTAACTATTAATAAACTTATCCAAATATTAAACTTTTAGACAGGTATAAATAAATAAAATCTAATTTTAACTATCCAAGAATTTAAATGTTTCAAAATCAAACATTTTAGTTCAAGACTGAAAATGTTTTATTTCAAAACCAAAATGTAGTTTTAAATCAGAATTTCTCTTTTTAAATTTGATGTCTGTAAAATAGAAAGGGAAAAATAGTCTCAAGATCTATAAGTTTTAGAATTGACTAAAAATGAAAGGCTTTTGTATTTTTTTCCATTTTGCCAAAAAGTCCCCCCTAAAAGTCCTTTCTGGATCTACCTTAAACACAATTTATCCCACAATACTAAAAATGCACCTTTCCTCCTTTTTAGTGTATAACATCTAGTTTAGCAAGTGACAAGTAAGAAAATAGATGTCATTCATTCCCTTTGTTTTCCCAAATACCAAAGACAGGATGTTCCTTGGTAGGTCTTTCAACTGTGGGAAAGCATCCACTCAGGAAAGAACATAAGAAAAAGTATAAAGGTAATGATTTATGCAAATGCTTTCCTTAATGCGGGTAGCTTATATCTCATAAGAATCACCATAATGTTTTTTTCCTCTGCCTCAAACTTTTATTGCATTTTCAAAGATCCTACTCAGAACCCACCATAGCACTCAGCTTTCATGCTCATGTAGGATTGGACTCCATGATCTTAAAGCTCTCCTCTGATCAAAATGATTCTATGATTCAAAGAACAGTGTCTGGCTCACTCTGAATATGAGTGAAGAGAAATTCTTCCCCAGTATAAAGTTTTGGTCTCAGATGATGTCAAATATAGTTCTAATAAAGCCCATTTGACCCGGAATAACTGTTGTCTTTAAGGAATACTTAACTAAAAGTTATGATGTTAATGGTATGGTAGAACAGGTTCTTTTTCAGCTAGGCAGACAATTTGCCGCTATAGGATAAATTTGACTCTAGACTTCAGCCAAGCATTTTGACAGGTAGTGTTATTTTATGGGTCTTATCACAGTTCTGCTGAAAAGGCTGCTCAATATTCTGAGTAGCCAACCCTGCCTTCTTTCAGCTCAAAAATTCACCACTTCAGTTTATGTTAAAATAATTTTTGCAACAGTAATCAGCAGCCACTGCAGAAAATGAGTTTTACCATTTAATAATCACACCCTTGAGAAGCTTTGGGCACACAGCTGGCTCTCAGCTGGCAAACAGCTGAAATGTAACTATTGCAGAGAAACCATACCTCTTGTCTTTGAGTATAAATTAAAACTAGAATAGTAACAATTTTTTTCACATTTATTCTGTGACATTTCATATATGTGCAAAGCTGCATGCCCATACGTGGAAGATAGTACTCCATAACACTATAAATAGATCATACCAATACACAAGAGCAGATTAACCTAAACCGTGAAAATGGTTTGGGGTTTGATTTTCTCTGTTTGATGAGAAGAGGAAAATACTGATGCCAGCAATATTCTTCCAAACACAATCAAATAAACTGTGCCATTTATGTCAGGATTAAATACCCAACAGAGCACAATTTATCACACCCTGAGTTTTGCCCAGAAATGAGAGATATACCTGCTGGCACCTGTACCTGACATAATTAGGTAGCCCCAGTGCCCAGCTAGAAAGGAGTTTGCCAGCGCAGCTCCCTGAAGCCAGGATGGGGAGCAAGCAATGGCTGTGCCATAGAAGCTGTGCTGCCTCTTTCAAGCTGCATGATAACTCTGGGGGAAGCAGAGTTATCAGAGCTCTAAACCCTTCTCTGTCCTGGAAGAAACCTCCCTCCATCTCTTCCCCTGCAATAGTTCTCCATTCACCAGGGTTTCCCCAGCTACAAGGGTGGAAGAAAAGGTCAGGACTGCAGCAAGAGCAGAGGGCTCTGCTGGCGTGATGCTTGTCAGGCTAAAAAAGACAGTTACCACCTCTTCAGATGTAGGCTAGCTGGGGAGCGTCTTTCCCCTGAAATCTGTACCCTGCACAGCTGCATACTTTTTTTTTTATGGACCTCCTGGCTGTCCTGAGGAGCCTAATTTATCACTATGTTTTCACAGAACCCAGTGTGGGTGAGGACAAGGAGAAGGTGACTATTGTTAGCTTCTTAGCCATTCAAATTTCCTAGCCTTAACTAAAGTTTAGGGAAGATTTATCCACCAGAATATGCCCTGAAAGTGAACCCAGAAATTCACATTCCAGAGGCGAATACGCGATGAGAGAGTCCTGGTTAATACTCTGAGTGGTAACACTGATCCATGGGATTTATGCAGCTCTGCTGTAGGTCCTGTTCAGCCTGCTGAACTCGATCTTTTCCAAGATAGAACAACACAATGTTGTTAATAATATGCCTGTTCTAAAATTGCAATAAGGCCACTGAAGGGAATTTGATTTATCAAGAGATAATCATCTCCTAGAGGGGAATAAAGGCACCTGGCTGCCTTTTGCAGTCAAAATTTAATATTAACATTAATAACAACCCCCTCCCCTCACCTTACATAATGCTTACTTAATAATTTAATTATCCAGATAATCTTCACACACAGTTTATGTTGTTACCTCTAACTGGATGCCTAATAGAGCTTACATTACTGTTTATCACAAACACCCAGAAGCAGCACTCTCTTCGCACTGCAAAGTTCCTGCAGAGGCACAGTGCCATGCTGTGGAATTTGCTTAACTGTGGAAACATCTATCATCTCACACTAAAATGGCTTTGATCAAGAAACACTGTCCAGCTACTTATTTAGGTTGCATTTAGCAAGATATTCAGATTCATGCCCACTGCTTAAGCCCTTGAAAAGTCCCATGAGGTTTCCCTAACTGGTTAATGAAGATTAATTCCGTGCTTGAAAGAAATACTCAGAGCTCTTAACTGCTGAAGTAGGACTTTGTTTTCTTAAGATTCTGCCTTTTGGATCAGCAGCAGTACATGATGTTGTTGGGCAGGGGTGCTGCTCTAATTGTGCATGGGTGAAATGAGGACCTGCAGGAGTTCGTATGTCATGGATAAAGATCTTAATGTTTTGCCATTAAAATTTAAAAAAAAATCTTAATGACAGCATCTAGACCCCGATCCACTGCTCTGATACTTTCATTTCTGACAGTATGTCAAAATCTAACCCTTCAAGAACTGAAAACAATGCAATTTTATTCCAAAATTTCCCAAATCAACACAAAGATCACTTACAAGTTGATAATTCTCCCAGCTACATTTCTGCAACAGCATGTTTTTTTACAGCTTATTTGTTTCCTCTGGTCTTCTAGGAAATAAGTTTTTCTTTTTTTTTGTGAAGAGTCCTGGCCATTATCTCTAACTAAAAGAGTGCATTTGGACAATATCAATTTGTATGCTAATAATATTGCTTTCAATTGTACCTATGCTAACACACGAGACCAGGTTATAGCCAATTCCCAATTCTTCTCTTTTAAGACACTTGAAGGGTGGTAGTTCTAAAGATTATGGAATCTCTTCTCATTTCCTCTTCTCAGCATTGCCAAAGTCTTTATTACCTAGCTGCCTCAGCTCATATTAAAAACTATTCAAAAACCTCAGAGACTTCTTGCACACACTCATGAAATTTGTATCCAGCAAAAATTGTGTTTGCTTTAGGCGTAACATATGCTTCCTGTTTATTAGTGCAAGCTTTTAGTACTTTTGGTTCATCTTAAATGTTGCTGACGTGTTAAGAATACACCTTCATTTCTTTTTTTGCTGTCCAACCCACCAGCAAACCCGCTGGTAAGGTTTCTATCTCTGGTTGTGTCATCCATAGCAGTGAAAATACCTTGGATACTTTCATGGATAAGCCATGGGAAGCTGTCCAAATTTTATTCTCAGTACAAGTATCCCAGCATTGTACTGGGGATGTACAGCAGAGCTATGTCTGTTCTCCTACACTCAGAATAATTCACTTATGATGAGAGAAGATGAGATGAAAAAGATGAGATGAGAGATGAGATGAAGAACTGTTGAAAGAGTTTGTTTAAATAGGAACTTGAATCATAATTCAACTGTACCTGTGATGAAAAATATATGTGTGATATAAAGTGGAAACTGTTGTGGAGCTAGAAGTAACTTTGGTAGCAAGGTTTCTGACAGTGTAATAATAGAGGTTTTACTGCTAGAAAATTCACCTGTAGAAGGTTGGAAAACATCCATACAAAAAAAAACTTTCCCAGGAAAACGAGGCTGTGCTTGTATGATGTATTGACTTTGTACAAACTTTGGACAGCTTTCACAATCACAGCCTATAAATTAATCTAATAACTCAAATTATCTATTTTCTGGATAATATTCCTCAGTTTCTATGGCACTAGTCTTTCAGGTAGAACTCCTTTGACTCCCTCTCAAACACCTGGCTCCATTACCATGACAAAATCACATCCGTTGGTCGTACATATTTAAAATGTAAATCTACTTTTACCATTAAAAAAGATATTTTATATGTATAGATAGATAGATATAATTGAGGATTTCTCTCTTTTTGATATTCACCAAATTGCTGAACACAAATTGAGTACTGACTTTGGTTATGTCTGTGGTAGTAAGGCACAAGAAACAACCAGACTGGGAGACATAGTGCTGAGGACCCAACATCCACACTGTACTTATTATGGGACTTTTACATCAGACTAGCTGTTATCAGTTCCCATAGGCTGAATGTTCATTAGTGGCAAGAACACATGAGGTGCAATCCTGTAGTGCACCATCTGGTCTGTTTTATCAGAAGCCACTTCTCTGAACCTGCTCTTAAACTTGTGAACAAAACCAGACTAAATGGACTTGATCAGATTTGTTTCAAAAGCACACTCCAGATCCAAATTAAAAGAGTAATGCAGATGTAGTCTTTGCAATCCAGAGGTTGTTGGTTTCTGGGAGCTGGGAAGAATATAAGTGTTGCTTCTCTTGTTTTTTGGCCAGCAGTCAGCCATACGTACTCCAGGTGTGCTCCACTTACTTCTTTTATCTGACACCCACTCAGCAAACTCTGCACACTGAAACTAGTGAAAAGCTTATTTAGTTGCTGAAGGACTTCACTGTTCAGTTTGGGGACAAAAGCACATTGGTGTCAATGGTACCATTGGTACAATTTATCAGGAGGGATGCAATGCATAGAAACTAGTAGTGGAAAGCACCAGTTAGGAACATGCAGAGAAAATGAAAATGTATAACACTTACATAGACACATCCTCTTCCTAAAAGAGAAATTATAAACAACTCTCCTTCTCTTGGTAAAACTGACTAAAAACTTAGGATTCATTTCTTCCAAGTAAAAAAGTCTTACTGAATATATATTCCAGCAGGAAGTTTTGCATTTACTTAACACAGTCCTGAAAAGCATCAAAATAAAAATTTTAGTGATCAAAGCCAAACACAAATTCTTGTCTTTAAAATTCCCCCCAAATCTATCTGTAGTTAAAAATAAAATTTAAAAAAATATTAAAACAAAATTGAAAAACCTAGCCTCTGGGGGTTTTATTTGCAGCTGTAATCACATAAAAAAACCTGTGATTAAGAAATTATATGTTTGAGGCTGAAAATGTAAATGATTCATATTTGTCTAAAGCACGACTTTAAATGACATTGCAGTCTTCTTGCTATTTTATGCAGTACTTAGGTTACTGAGTCTGTTTTTCCTGTCTCTTTATTTATTTTTTAACAGCCTTTTATTTCCTGTTCTTGCCTTGTAAGGTAATAGTTTCATTGTTTTCTTCTGAAAGGAGACGGCAAGATGTTCACAGTAATCAAGTGTAATGGGGCATGTTCTTAAAAAAGGAGCTAGCACAAAAGGAGATAGAAAACAATGACAGAAAAGGCCGATCATCTTAAACCGAACTGAAGATGAGTCATCTGGGGCCTGTGAGATACTCTCCGGCACCATGATCAGCTATGCCCAAATCAAGGCATACCAAGAACCATAGTAAAGGGAATGCCTGGTTCCTCTGGTGGTCAAATATATTCAGGTGCCTCTTTTCATTTTAAGGAAATTTTAAGTAAACAGCAGTGTTTAACAGCACAGTCAGAATCTTAACTTTTTTCCTCCACTTTTATTTGCACCACACTAGCATAAAGATGTTCAGCCGCCTTGCTCAAAATAGAAACTGTAAGGATATGGTCCATTTTTGAAGTACTTGGTACCTGACTCATTTAGCCCACAAGCTTCTCAGCATCTGTTTTCTTTGGAGAAACTGATCCCTGGTCCCAAAAGTGAAGATTTGTTTAGGAAACCTAGTGTGCAAAAATCTGTTGACCAGAGTGGAACAAACAAATGCAGCAACTGCAAATGTGGTTCTCATCTCTGCTTAACGAGCAAGCTCTTCCCCGGCTCTTACCATGCTTCCCACACGTTCCACATACCCTCCAGGTGAAAGCCATGGAGGTCTTGGGGGTCACCTACATCTTTGTTGGCCCCTTGTCTCTGTCCTTCTGGGGCAGATATCTAGCTAGGATTGCTGTCCCTCCATCAAGGTTTGGATACAAGCACACGCTTCCAGGAGCACTCTCTTTGTTGCAAGGTATCTTTTAGGCTCTGAATGTACTGCTATCAAATGTCACACAAAGTAATCTCAGGTGTTTTGTCAACCATACACGGCACAAAAACAAGCCCAGTAAAATATTACCGTATACAGACATGTTAGAAGACCCTGGTCCTCCCTTGTTCCACTCACCATCACAGACATCACATAATTGAGAAGTTAAAAGACAGTCCTGAGCAAGCCTATCTAGCGACTTCAGATACCGTAAAAACAACCCAGACTTCAAGCACAGCCTTTTTTGCTTAATAAGTATTTTTTCCAATTTATAGATATCTATCGTGTATTAAAAAAACAATGCTGATATGAATTTTTATAGTAACGAGTATTTATTTACACTCATACTCAGTACTCTGCAAGCATAGATAAGTGTACTTACCATTAAATCAATGGGGCTGAGTTTACATTCTGGATCTGCTTTAAATTGTGTCAGGGAAGTTCTGTGCATTCGAGCACAATGATAGTCAAAAGTTTTTGGTTTGTTTGTCTTATCCACTAATAGCCTTGATGTCTTTATTTTATTAGTCAGGAACCCAATATCATCCTGGCTTGTATTAGAAATAACGTAACCAGCAAAAGTAGGGAGGTGATTGTCCCCCTGTACTCAGCACTGGTGAGGCCAGCCCTTCACTATTGTGTCCAGTTTTGGGCACTTCAATACAAGAGAGATATCGAGGTGCTGGAGCGGGTACAAAGGAGAGCAACGAAGCTGGTGAAGGGCCTGGAGAATAAATCTTATGAAGAACAATTGAAGGAGCTGGGACTGTTTAATTTGAGGAAGAGAAGACTGAGGGGAGACCTCATCACTCTACAACTACTTGAAAGGACATTGTAGAGAGGTTG
>JAOXJM010000001.1:125424041-125435933 GCA_026413425.1 Tringa solitaria
GTTGGACTCGATGATCCCAAGGGTCTTTTCCAACTTGAATGATTCTATGATTCTAAATTAAATCATGCTTCCTTGTTGTCATGCCAGGTATGAGAACATAACTAATTCTAGTGTCATAAGAGTATGTTTGAAATGACTTACTGTGAATCTCTGACCTTTGTGAGAGCTGAGACTTTAAAATGGAGTTAATAGCTAGGGTGAAATGCATTTATTTTTGCTTAAAAGTACAGTGTAGGACAAATTTTTAAGTTGCAAACTCAGCACAAAGCTTAGAGAAACTGCTATAAGCATCTTTCAGACTCTTTCCATCAACACCCCTTTGCTCACCTTATACCCTTCCAGTCTTCCAGCTTTCACTAAAAACACTCCCAGAGGGGGCTAAATTCCTCCCTGCTATTTAAAAAACCAGAACACATCCTCTTGCTCCCATGATTCTCATGCTATTTGCTTTATTTCTCTCTCACTGTTGTCTTCCGGGATAATTGTCTTGATTCCAGTGATTTTCTGGCACTAATGGCACTCATCAGAGATACTTGCTTTTGCCCGTCCAGCTGGTCTCCTTCCAGATTGCCTGCGTTTCGCAGCAGAGCCCAGCACAGGAATGCAGGTCAGGCATCTGGCAGTGCAGAGCAGCGCAACACTTTGCTGCACTTGCCTGCCAAGGCAAAAAGCAGACCAATGCTGTTTACACGGCACCGTGCTCGAAGCAGAGCTTCTTTCATGAACTCACATCCCTGTGAACGCAATGAAGCTGTTGGGGAGCAGGGCTGGCAGTCCTGTCACCTGTGACTGGTGACTCCTGCACCTCCTTGGGTCTCCCAATCATAGCTGGATTCCTTCAGTTCTTGCCAGTTTAGCCATCCCCACTGATAATCAGAAAGCACGTGTTACCCATGGGGATCATAAGGTGCGTACGGTTAGAAGTGAGGAACAGAACTGGCTTAGGCTGTGTCCCACGTCTCCAGCACAGTGAGTGCAGCGAGTGCAGCGAGTGTGAGCTTTTTAAGAGACTGGGGCAAAAATACAACAACTTCTGGAATACCCAGTTTAAAAACAGTTTGTTGGTTGGTATTAGCAGCTAGAGGTTCCTTTCACACTCTCCCTCTCAAGTTGTCTCTTCTAGTCTTAAGCTCCTTGTAATACTGAAGGCTCATGATTACAGGCTTTGACATAGCCTTAGCCTCTAATCATCACCTAAAATGCTACATGGTTCAAGAGGTGCAGGGTCAGTAGACATTGTCCTAGCTGAAAGAATGCAATGATATGGAACAGATTGCTTTTATTATACCTTTTATTAACTTGACTCAACCACCTCCAGCTACTTTTCCTAGACAAAACATCCTATAGTTACAGGTTTCTCAAGTAATGTCAAACTGATGGCAAATTGTGTAAATATATGCTGGTGACTGAATCCTGCAGAAAATGGCCCTTAATAAGAAGATTTTATATTGTAGGAAATAAGAAATGAATCCAGGCAAAGAATTCATATAATCGGAATCTAATTATTAGTTTCCTTCACTGACTTGGTAGCTGATGAAGTGAATAACAGGTATACACCAGGTCTTTGGTCTGAGTTCTAAAGAAATGTGCAATGCAGGCTTTCTCTCTGCTCAATAATTTTAATTGCTTTAAACACACTGTGTTTTTGAGGGTCATGTATGGTATGCAATCAGCTTCAATGATAAGGAATGAAGCCGAAGAAAGTAAATTTGCTAAATATCAAAAAGAGCTACACTAAAATATCAAAATGAGGAAAAAAGGAGCTCATAACTCTGAACAGGAGGAATTAACAAGGTTAAAGGAGTAACAGGCTTTTTCTTTTTTCTAACCTCTGTGTGTGTGTGTTCGTGCATACCTACCAAAAGACTTGTGAGGAAGGCACTGCCACTTTTGAGACCATGGGACGAATTCAGTGACAGAGGAGGCAGAGAGCTAGACACTTAGAAAAAACTACATTAAAACTATCATATTCCACCTACCCAAGAGGACTAGGACAGATGCTGGAACAGACATACGTGACCTGTGGGAGGATGGATAAATATTGAAGAAAAGTAGAATAATGTCAAAAATGCTTAGCGTCAAATTAATTTGACAAAGTTTCAGTAGCACGAGGGAGTTATTCAACACTTCTCAAGTCAATAGAAATGTGATGGAAGAGCAGAGGGAGAAAAGAGGATTTAGGAATCATTCAATCTAATGAGATTTTCTCAGATGACACTTCTTACTGTTTGGGTTTGTTGGTTTTGTGGGGGTTTTTTCAGAAAGTCTCTGACTTCTTTTCTGTTCCAAGCTCAGGCAAAGTTTCCCAAGAGCAAGGTCTTCCCAGTGGACTACATGCACAAGGTCTGTGCCTACATGACAATGCAAGTCTTGTATGGGACTATGCTGTACACAGTCCTCCTGCTGAGGTGTGCCTTTTGTACATAGGTGTGCAGGATACATCACTGTGTTGCACAGGGTGGTTGCCCTTTCCTAGCAGCCCCATCACCAGTGAGTATGGAGGCAACTTACTACCCAAAGAATAAACAAGTCAGGCTAAGAAGGAGAAAGAGCAAATGCTAACCTTTCTTTCAGAAGCCCTGCATGTTTATTGTCACCTACAGTTTTATTAATGAGTGTAACTAGCTGTATTCAAACACAATGCAGTAAAATTTAATTGGGCAAACATAGTGAGTGTTAGCTGAACCTGTTTCCAGTCATGTATAATTACATGAAGCTCATACTTCAATAGTTAGCAAGGTAAAATGAAATCACTTTACAATTAGAGAACTTCTCATTTCACCTTTCCTGTCATAGATCCTCATTTAATTTGAACTTTTATTTACTGACAGTCCCACTCCATTAGATATAGAAGACATTGCCTCACCCACCAGGATATTTTTAAATGAAGCAATATATCTAAGAAGACCTAAGAAAGTGAGTATGTCCCAAAATGTTTCTGGGTGTCTTGGGAATTCTGCCTCCAGTTTTTATAACAAGTAGAAGAGCCAACTGGTAGAAGCTCCTGCCACTAGTTGAGAGAAAAGTCTTTCTTAGGTTAGCCAAAGTTCCTCAGTCCTCCCTGGCATTCGCCACGCTCCCATCAGAGCCTCTCGCCTCCTTCTCACAGCGCAACCAGGAGCCCCTTCCTTTTTTTTTTTTCAGAGTCTGGGCTATGGGTGAAGACCTAGGGTTGTAATTTACACTTTTTCAGATATCAGGAACAGATACTTGCTATACGGTATTAAAAGGCATGGAAAAATTGTTCTTCTCTGCAGTTATACTGAGATTCACCCATGTACTGGCCATTGGCTCCTTCTGGCTGAACAGGAGGTCAAGTTGACTGTGCCAGATAGGTTAACCCAGTTAACATCATGGTTTCTTCCTCATCCCAGTTCTTGTGAACATCTTCATCCCAAGAGTCCCAGCCACTGCCAAAATGCCACACAGCTCAGTCATATGTTCGTGCCCTCCTGGCAGTGTCACTGCTCCTCTGCCAGCCTGGGTACTTCTTACCTCTCTGACCTTTCCAACCAGCACATATTTCCCTAAACCATCTCCACAAAGTAACACAAGATAAATAACTGTTATCTTTCATGAGAGCTAACATTTGCCATTCTTCTTTCTTTCTCCAAGACATTAAATGTAGAATTAGCAAGTCCAAATAGCATTTGAAATATTCCCCAGACAAGAGAAAAATTAAAACTTTGGAAGAGGGATAAGGCTATGCTCAGAATTTCTGAGAAAATAAAGATACTTGAAATCACAGAAACACTAAATTTATTGCTGTTTCACAGCCTAAAACCATTC
This sequence comes from Tringa solitaria, assembly GCA_026413425.1. Lineage (NCBI taxonomy): Eukaryota > Metazoa > Chordata > Aves > Charadriiformes > Scolopacidae > Tringa > Tringa solitaria. The sequence goes on from JAOXJM010000001.1 coordinate 125,427,831, forward strand.
TAGAAGCACAGAAGGACAGTAGGTTAATCTTTATTTTATCTTTTCAAGGATAAATCCTTCAGAAGAAAAATTTCTGTCTTTCCCCATTCTTCCTAACATACACCATGCCCTCAACAAGAATATTTCATTTTGTAAGACTCATTTAGTATATCTTCAATTCTAAGAATGTTTCACTGTAAAGTTCTATATCTTAACATCTTAATACAGCCTAGATGACTTCAGCTGTCTATAAGTAAAATGTCCCCTCCAAATGCACCACTCAAACTGTGGAAGTCAACAACAGAGAATGTAACACTCCTTCATTTTCCAGCTCATTCCTAGAACTAAATTAACAACAATTTTGGTAGTGGGTGAGCCAAATTATAGACATTTAGTATTGTAATACTCCTCTCAGTCTTTATTGTTAAGAGGAATGATAAAGCATGTGGAGGTTTGCAGTGGTCTTTGATTACTAAGACAGCTAATATCATAATTACATACATAAGCCCCTTAGATCAGATAGACACAAATTTGTTGTTTCATCCCCTCATTATGACCTAGTAATCTTTGAGAATATGAATTGTTAGAAATGAGAGGGATTTCCCTCTCCATTGGAGACACCTGCAACAGGAGATTTAGGGAAACAGCCCTACAAGCTTTGGCAAAGGCATTTTGCTGAAGGAGAGCATTGTGCAGCAAGAGCTATTTCATCACCCCTAATGCTTTTATATTAGATGTAGTCTCAATGGGTAATATGTGATTAATTGTTATTATTCCCTTTTTTCAGACAGGAATATAATATTTCATGGGTGGTGACCGCACATCAATAGATGCACATAAACCATGATTATGGGCAGTCTATTGACCCAGTAGGCAATAGTAACTGATAAACCGCTAATTGAAAGGTCTATTTATTATTCATTTGTACAGCACTTACAAATGAAACCTCAAAATAAAATGTGACTATCTTCCATCACAGGATGATAATCACCGTCAGAGTTAAGATCCAGCAGACCTCTTCATGGCTGATAGTGTTTTGGTATTTGTATCTGCAGAAAGCCTTGAGTTTAATTTTAGTCCTGTCATAGAAAAGATACTGCCAGCCACTATTGCATGTTCATGGTGAATAAATCATACTATGCTTGACAGAAATTCTGTAATTTCTTTGTCATGGAGTTTAATACTGAATATAAAGCACAGTTCTGTTGGGCTATCAAGTATGTCTTAATAGAGTGTTACTGCCTTTATTGAAAATTATTCCTTCTGTTAATTGCTTTTCATTAAATTTTTATTATTGGTAAGGGGATATTACATTTTTCTAATAAAAAAAAAAAGAAATTTTATTTTTCTGGCTTGCTTTTTACTGCCATTTGGATCAATTCAGAGAAGTGCTATTTTCATGAGAAAGATGAAGTTGCATCTCCAAAACAAGTTGTGTAATGAACGAATGAGTAAACTGATGCAAGTTATGAGCAGATCAATGTGATTCTTATTCACTGTAAATGCCAAAGTAAAATCAGGAGGATATTTTTTAACAGAAGAAGCTTCCCTGATATGACGCATGAGTTCATTGTGGCACTTCTGAAGTCAGAAAGCAATTGATAGTCAACAGGCCAAGAAGAGCTTTTAAAAATTGCTGTGCTCCAGAAAAAATACTTCATTTCCTTCTACTATTGGTCAGGTCTGTGTTGCTTGTTAAAGGTGAAGCCACTACCCCGAACATTCACACACCATTCAAGGAGTCACACACCACCCAAGTCTTTAACTGCTTGGATCAGAGTACCTTCACAGTGGGCAACTCTCATGAGCCGATGGGTACCCCTTCCAACTTCTCACACACTCTCAGGCACACCTCCTCCTTCTTCAGGTTCGACCCTAGATTTTCTGCAGCAGAGTATCAGATGTCAGATTATATAAAAACAAATAATTTAATTGAAAGGTACAGCAACAGACTCAGCTAGCTGAGGAAATATACCCTTGCGATCTATGCATCTGCCCTCATGCGTTCTTCATGCTTGCCATCTGGTCCAAGGGCAATGTATGGTTTGGGATCTTGTTCCTTATTGGTTTCTTTGTCTCCAGGCAGGCCATTAACTGGTCTTATCTTGGGAATCTGCATTCTCCCGGTAGTAGATTCCTTAATTCCTGGTTTCTACCAGTCTCAGGGCCTCTTTTATGTAACTATGTAGAAGTTCAAAACAAGTTCAACACCTTGAAGCCTAAGGCTTCAGCAGCTTTAGCCACTTATGCTACATGAGTTCTAGATAAGTAGTACGTCAATGCAGCCTAGAACTAAATTATTAGCTCTAAGTGATTAATTTTATTTAAACTGAAACACTAATATTCAGTGTTCCTTTACATTGCTGATATGACAAGAGAGATTTTTTTATTTCAATACTTCATACAGTAAAGCACTTGGTGCTTGGCTACACCAAAGGGTACTGATTAGTTAACTAAATGGCATCATTACAGAGTAAGCCAAGCAGGAAGTGTTTAGACTTAAATTACATTTGCAGTATATCTAGTGTCCCCTTCAATCTTCAGGATTGCATACATTATTGGGAGAAAGCGACAGGCTACAGAAACTAAAATGCAGACATCAGGCTTTAATATATTTGCTGCTACTAACCAAAGTATCTTAGCAACAGTAAGTAGAGGAATAGGGCAATTCAGGGCAGGAGTCCTACTTAGGTGTTCCACATCATCCTCAGGAAAACTCTGCCCTTCCCCACTGGCTCCTTTTGGAATCCACTTAACCTAACTAGGTGTGTAAGTTAAATGTCAAAAATTATCAGTCAATATCCCCATACTCCCTTCAACATATTGTGGTACAGCAGACACCAGACAAGTGAAGATGGCTGAAGTTTGTAGCTTCATACATTTCAGACACCTTGCCCCCTAAAGGGAAGACCTATATTTCCTACAAAATCAGTGATGGAGACAGACACCTCTGAAGACCTCTGGAAAGAGATCTGGAACTAAGTCCACCAAGAGATTCTCCAGGCAGCTGTTTCTCCACGATGTCTATGAGGGGAACCAACAGACAACACTGGGCACCAGCCTCAGCCTCTGGGAATCCAATTGCTTCATCATCTTCTGGGAATAGAAACCTAGTGGAACAGGACTAGGTCTTTTTTTAAAAAAATACAAATAAAAAGGGCAACAAAGGCAGCAATATACTGCCTGCTTTTATTTCATCTTTTGGTGATTAGAATACTTATGTGGGAAGTAAGGGTCATGGGTTTTAGTCTTCCTCAACTACAGAGGTAGGAGGAGAGGTAACACTCTAATACCTCTACAGAAGACATGCCATTGCCAAGAAGGCAAGTGATGGCTGGAAGTAAGTCCTGGACAGGGGTAAGCAAAAGTGATTCTCACTTTTATCAAGAGCTGAGAAAAACTGGAATTTTCAGTCTTGCTGCCTGGAGTGTGTAGGCTTTTTACATAACACCAGCTGTGGGAAATACGCAGCCAGCGGTCTCTGGAACCAGACCAGGTGTCCTTCCTCCCTGAGGCAATAGACAGCCTCCTTTAATTTTTTGTTCTCTCATTTTCAGCTTATGCAAAGAAAACCCATTTCCAGTTGCTAGATGCAGGGGTGGCTTTTAATCTTAGTGCTCATCAGCTGGGTATTTGGCGTGTTTGCATGTATTTTGGCAGCACTGTATTCCAGTTCACTTGTCCACAGAAGGCAGAAATGTCCACTGACACCATTTCTGCCTGCTAAGCTTCAGTTGCAAAATATGTCCATATGTCAGGTATGCTCTCCCCCCAGCATGGGCAATTCTTATTGTGCATTGGCAAACCATGATCGCCAACCACACAGTTTTCAAGAGAAGCTTTCTGTGCCTGGAGACAGGCCAGATTTCTCTGGGAACTTCTGTGTGTTTTAAACTTATAAATCCCAATCTTATAGGCTGAAATCTTACAGCAAGTACAAGTGATCGTATTACTGTCTGTGCTTTTTCTCTGAAACTAAGCGCGCAGTTTGTGACTCACAACAAAGCTGAAGCCTTCGAATTCCTTGGACTGAGCTCCAAGCCAGCCTTCATTAATTAAGCAGCTGATGCGGTTGTGTTACATGCCAACGGTAGACAAGAAAAGTGTGTTGTAGCAATTACACTTGTCCACTCTTCAAACAGAATTATCTCTGAAGGGGATTTACCACTGAATTTGATAGCTTTCCATGTAAAATCAATAACCACAGTCTAGTCCCTAATAGGCTTTCTGAAGTCTCCATTTCTCCCCTTTTTGAGGGTACAAGCATGTTATTTTTTCCTTTGTAATTGTACTTTATTAGCTTGTTAGCTTTATAATTCAGCTATTTTTTGTAATTTCTAATTCATTTGACTCAAGTTGCAGAAGGGACTGGTGATGGAGGCGTTATTAAGGTTGAGTGAAGGTTTCTTAAGAATTAGACAAACAATTACAGTCTGCAGAATAATTTATGAGAAAAGTAAAGAAATTGAGTTCTGAGAAAGAGACTGTTTATTTACTTTCTATTCACATTAACAATTGAGAGTTTGCAAGTGATTAATGTTCCAGGAGACTAGTCAAAGCTCAGCAGTGTTCAGCAGCCTGTGGGTAAGTGCATTTTGATTTTTTTCCTATGGTGGAAAATGTATATGTGAGAACATTAAGCAGCTCCTTGTCCATTTATGCACTTAGTACAATTCTCACCAATTGTGCTCATAACTCTTGTTCTCTTTATAGTTCCTTTTTTAACTTTTCCTCTTTTATGATCTTTTAAAAGTGGTTGCTCAGATGCATAAATATCTTAAAAGTAAATAGTAACAATATGCCCTAACATGTAACATATAACAATTGAGTTGAACTGTCACTGTAATTACATTTTAATGTGCTTTACACCTGTGGCTTTTTAACAACAAACTTAGTTGAATACATTATCAATGAAAAGTCTGCTATGTTTTAAACTGTTCTCTTTTATGATTTCTAGTATAGCTCAGTGTACTCTAACTACTCTTACCATTCAGGTAGATGTTACAAGTGTGAACGTGAATTTTCCTAATATATCATAATTATAGAAGCACTAAATAATGTTTTGATCACCCATAGTGGAAGTAATACACAGTATTCCAGATTTCTTGTTTCTTACACATTAAATCACAATATATAATTAGCTTGAACAAAATAGAGGCACAAGCATTTTTGTTTGTTATATTTTAACTGGCAGCACTATGTTTGAACACTGCGTGCAATGGCATATCTGCAGTAGGGTAACTTTTTCTAGTGGCAGTGCCAGTAATACGGTCTTAAACCATAAGCAGTGTTAAGAGCTGGGGAAAGACATATGGATCAAATGTCCTTGAATATTTTTCATTATTTTAACCGTGTCTCAATTTCCAAGTTTTTCAGTTGCTCAATATCCTGTTTCAGAACCTGTTTCTTCAGTGCGTGGCCCCTGAATAAAAACAAATTATTTATTAAAACTACTTTCCCCAACAATATATCTCACAGGGCTAATATTACTAACAGGTAGTAATTCTAGCTAAGTTTCCTACAGGGTTCCATTTCAGAAAACAATTTATGCATGTGATTAATTTTAAGCAAAATGTGCCCTATTGAGGGCTCATTCTAAGATTTGAATCATTCTCCAAGGTGAATGAGTTTAATATTATTTATCACAAAAGGATTGATACAATCTCTTTTGTAACTTCTAAAAAACTCTTTAGGGCAGGTTTGAATTGATCTCTTTTTTTAAATACTGTAACTCCAGGTCTCTTGAATGTCACATACAGCTGCCTCAAGTTGGTTCATTTATCTGATTGGTTCTGTCCCTTTTCCTACATAGCCACAACAGATCATACCTATGTTTATAAATGGATGTAAAACAGTGTCTTTTTAGAAGTAAATAACAGTGTTTACTTGAGTTGATGTCACTTTCACTGACGTATCTATCTTTATCCTTGCTTGGCAACCTTAAGAAAATGTGTCCTGTTCAAGCTTTAAATATCCAAGTGTGATTGCAACAAATTCACCTTTTCTCAAAACTTTTTAAATGGAAGAAACAACCTTGTTTGATCAGACTCATTTTCTCCATGCTTCATACAGGCTTTGTTCATTACAAAGAATTCCAAAGTCCTGTGCTGCACAAGATAAACAATTAAGCAGATTTTGTATGTTTCTTGTCTTCCATTTTAAACACTTAACTTCCCTACCTAATCAGCCCTTCCTCCTCACAAAAAATGTCCTTGTTGGAAAAAAAAAATCCACTAATAACCTTGCACAGTTTTTTCGCTTCTTTTTTTTTTAGGCAGAGGTATATGTATACACACATATACATATGTAAGTATACGTGTGTGTGTATATATACACATGCATATAAAACTGTGTATGTGTATATATGTATGCATATATATACATATACGTATATATGGTGAGTGGTAATGCTGTGTGATGAATTTGCCTATTATCCCATTTATCTGAAGTCATGTTGGGCTGAGGAATTAACATCCTTTTGGCATAGGCACAGGCTCTCCGAAGAGATCACAAAGCTTCTAGTATTTCAGTTGAGACCCATGTACAGATGCTTCAACTGAAGTAACTGGAGTCAAGTTTTAAAGGCATCTGAGCAGCAAGAGATAAAAGTCTGCAGTTTTTAAAATCTTTTTTGCCACTCCTGATTACTCTTTTAAAAGAATATATATGTATATATAAATAATGTGAGTCTCTTACCGACAAATACCATTTCTTCATTTTCTTGAAGACACAAACTTTTCAAGAAGTGGGTTTGCTTCACCTACATTTGTCATAAGAGAGATTTGACTAGCAGACTGCCAAACAGAAAAACAAGCAGAAACCTGTTTGGAACTGATTTAAAATATATACAATGAAATGGAAATCAAGTAGACTTGAAGAGAAGTAGAGGTGAGTAGAACCTGACCCCGACAATTGAGAAAAAGTAGCAAATAAGACAGCACTGCTGTTCAAAAGAAGCAAAGTCAGCAGACAAAATACGTATAATGAAACTTTTGATCTGATGTTTATGAAGCAATAAAGGGTAAGAACTTTCCCTTTTTTGTGCACAAAAAGAGCTGTCCTCTTTGTTTTCCTCCAGCTGACTTTTTCTAAGAGTTGGATCTGCAAATATACAAACTGAATTAAAGAAAGAATATATGGATATAGATATTTATGATTATATAGATACAGATGGTGTTATATAGAGATGCATATATACAGATATTTATAGAGAAAAAAATCCTAATAACAAAATAAAATGACAGATCATCCGGGGGGAAGAAAAAAAAAAAGGGAAAAAAAAACAACTGAATATTTTATGTCATTGATTTTCTTAACTGAAACCAAACCAAACCAATGGACAGTTCTTCACCCACAGATACTTTATTTTCTCTGGTAAAGGAAAATGAAGGACAGAAATCCTAAGAAACAATTAAGTATCTAAGTCTGAATTCAACTAGCTGAGATACTTCCACAGTGCTAGATGGCAAGAACTCACAGATTTCTAAGTAGGATAACACCTTTTTTTGATACATTCTGCTCTAATTTAATTCATGTTCTGAAAAAGAAAACAAATTGAGATTCTTTCCTCCTGTATGGGCTTTATAATCAATTAATTACTTTTTCTGTAAACTATGTAGTACAATAGAGCCTAGACTGTGACAGAATTTAGACCACAGCTGTAATCACAGGAGGGAGTAAAGTATTATATTTGCGGGGATTAATGAGCACCTAGCATTAAATAAAGTAAAATTCAATACAGAATTTAGCTCATATAATCTTTAAAAATCATCCTTGAAAACATTATGAGACACAGATTTACAACCACTGCCTGAATTCCTGTGGCCAGCATTTAGAACCATAGAATCATTTAGACTGGAAAAGACCTTTAAGATCATCAGGTCCAACCATTAACCTAGCACTACTAAGTCCGCCACTAAACCGTGTCCCTCAGCACCACATAGAATCATAGAATGCTTTGGGTTGGAAGGGACCTTAAAGATCATCTTACTCCAACCCTCCTGCCATGGGCAGGGACATCTCCTACTACACCACGTATCTAAAAGCCCTATCCAGCCTGGCCTTGAACGCCTCCAGGGATGGGGCATCCACAGCTTCTCTGGGAAACCTGTTCCAGTGTCTCAC
>JAOXJM010000001.1:125436033-125456217 GCA_026413425.1 Tringa solitaria
TAAGGTCTCCCTTGAGCCTTCTCTTCTCCAGGCTGAACAACCCCAGCTCTCTCAGCCTGGATTCATAGGAGAGATGCTCCAGCCCTCTGATCATCTTTGTGACTCTCCTCTGGACCCACCCCAAGAGGTCCATGTCTTTCCTGTGCTGAGGGCTCCAGAGCTGGACGCAGGAATGCAGGTGGGGTCACACAAAAGTGGAGCAGAGGGGCAGAATCACCTCCCTTGACCTGCTGGACATACCTCTTTTAATGCAGCCCAGAATATGGTTGGATTTCTGGGTTGCAAGCACTCATTGCCGGCTCATGTTGAGCTTCTCATCAACCAACAGCCCCAAGGCCAGCTCCTTCACCTTGAGGCTGCTCCAAAACCATTCTCCGCCCAACCCGTAATTGCGCCTGGGATTGCCGTGACCAAGGTGCAGGACCTTGCACTTGGCCTGGTTGAACTTCATGAGGTTCGCATGAGCCCAACTCTCAAACCTGTCCAGGTCCCTCTGGTTGGCATCCCTTCCCTCCAGCATGGTGACTGCATCACACAGCTTGGTGTCGTCAGCAAGCTTGCTGAGGGTGCACTCAGTCCCACTGCCCATGTCGCCAACAAAGACGTTAAACAGCAATGGTCTCAGTACTGACCCCCGAGGAATGCCATTCATCACTGGTTTCCACTTCGACATCAAGCCATTGACCGCAACCCTTTGAGTGCGGCCAGCCAGCCAGTTCTTTAACCACAGAGAAGTCCATCCATCAGATCATCCCTTTCCAATTTAGAGACCAGGAATGTCATGCCGGACAGTTTCAAACACTTTGCATAAGTCCAAGTAGATGACTTCTGCTGCTCTCCCCTTATCTGCCTATGCTGTAACACTGTCATAGAAGGCCGCCAAATTTGTCCAGCATCACTTGCCCTTGGTAAAGCCATGTTGGCTGTCACCAAGCACCTCCCTGTTTTCCATATGCCTTAGCAGAGGTTCCAGGACGATCTGCTCCATGATCTTGCTGGGCACAGATGTGAGACTGAACGGCCTGTAGTTCCCCGGGTCTTCCTATTTTCCCTTTTTGAAAATCCCCTTTCTCAGTCAGTGGGAAATTCACTTCATACTGCCATGACTTTTCAAATGTAATGGAAAGCGGTTTAACAACTTCATCTGTTAGTTCCCTCAGCACCTGTGGATGGATTTCATCAGGTCCCATGGATTTATGTACCTTCAGGTTCCTTAGATGGTCTCTAACCTGATCTGCTCTTATAATGAGAGATTCTTCATTCTCATAGCCCCTAGTTTTGCCTTCTGCAACTTGGGCAGTGTGCTTAGAGCCCTTGCCGGTGAAGACGGAGGCAAAAAAGTACCTTCGGTACCTCAGCCTTCTCCATATCCTGGGTGACCAGGTCTCTTGTTTCCTTCCAGAGAGGGCCCATATCTTTCCCAGTCTTCCCTTTACCTCTGACACACTTGTAGAAGTTTTTCTTGTTGTCCTTGATGTCCTGGGCCAGATTTAATTCTATCTGGGCTTTAGCTTGCCTAATTGAGTTCCTGGCTGCTTGGACAGCTTCTCTGTATTCCTCCCAGTTTACCTGTGCTCGCTTCCACCCTCTGTAGGTTTCCTTTTTGGTTTTGAGCTTGTTCAGGAGCTCCTTGTTCATTCATGCAGGCCTTCTGGAGGAGGTGATCCTTGAATACTAACCAGCTTTCTTTGGCTCCTCTTCCCTCCAGCTCTTTTTCCCATGTTACGCTGTCAAGCAGGTCCCTGAAGAGAGCAAATCCTGGCCTTCTGAAGTCCAGCGTACTGAACTTGCTTGCAGCTTCATTGTGCTTCTTTGGACACTCTGCAGCACCTCAATGTCTTTCTTGTAGTGACAAGATAAAATGAACACAGTATTCAAGGTGCGGCCTCATCAGGGCCGAGTACAGGGGAATAATCATTTCCCTAGTCCCGCTGGCCACACTGTTTCTGATACAAGCCAGGATGCTAATGACCTTCTTGACCACTTTGGCACGCTGCTGGCTCATATTCAGCTCACTGTCAACCAGCACCCTGAGGTCCTTTTCCACTGGACTGCTTTCCAGCCCTTCTTCCCCAAGCCTGTTGGCATTCTTCCCCAAGCATTGCATGGGGGTGTTGTGATCCGGCACTTCGCCTTGTTGAACTTCATACTTCAGCCCACCAATCCAGCCTGTCCAGACCCCTCTGTTGAGCTTTCCTACCCTCAGTCAGATCAACATTCCTGCCCAACTTGGTGTCGTCTGCAAATCTACTGAGGGTGCACTCAAATCCCCTTTTTCTGATTATTGATAAAGATATTAAACAGATCTAGCCCAAATAGTGAATCCTGCGGAACAGGGCTGCTTGTGACCGGCCACCATGTGGATTTAATTCCATTCACCACAACTTTTTGGGCCTGACCGTCCAGCCAGTTTTTTTACCCAGAGAATCATACACTCATCCAAGCCATGAGCAGCCAGTCTCTCCAGGAAAATGCTGTGGGAAATGGTGTCAAAGGCTTTACTAAATTCTAGGTAGACAACATCTACAACCTTTCCTTCATCCACCAAGTAGGTCACTTTGTCATAAAAGGACATCAGGTTTGTCAAGCATAAACCCATGCTGACTGAGCCTTATCACCTAGCTGTCTTGTATGTGCCACATGATGGTACTCAAGATGATCTGATCCATTGCCTTCCCTGGCACTGAGGTCAGACTGACAGGCCTGTAGTTCCCGGATCCTCCTTCCGGCCCTTCTTATAGATAGTCACATTTGCTAACCTCCAGTCAACTAGGACCTCCTCAGTTAGCCAGGACTGCTGATAAATGATGGAAAGTGGCTTGGTGAGCACTTCCACCAGCTCCCTCAGTACCCAGATCCCATCTGACCCCATAGACTTATGTGTGCTTAAGTGGCACGGCAAGTTGCTAACCATTTCCCCTTGGATTATGGGGGCTTCATTCTGCTCCCTATCCCTGTCTTCCAGCTCAGGCAGTTGGGTACCCAGAGAACAACTGGTCTTACCACTAAAGACTGAGGCAAACAGGGCATTAAGTACTTTTTAGGCCTTTTCCTCATCCTTTATCAATATGTTTCCCCCCACAGCCAATAAAGGACAGAGATTCTCCTTAGCCCTCTTTTTGTTGCTGTTACCTGGGCTGTCAAGAGGCAGTCAATAAGAGTCGGATTAATTTTAAGCTCATGTTGGTTTTGTAGGTGATCACAGAGGGTTACACACTTACAGCTCAGGCGCAAGATAGTAGGTGATTGATTTCTGTTACTGGGTAATAACTGTCTTATTTCTCCTCTGGCCTTTCAGTGCTCCCTGAAACTGATCGCTCCATCCATTCACTTTTCCATTTCTAAGCATTGCCTTTTAGCTGTCAAGTGTATGATTTTTGACCCTCCATTATTTCATAAAAACATTCTGATCATAAATCCCCAGAGATTCAGAAACAGTGGTGGGACAGCAATTTCTTATCCCATTTGAGAAAATTGTGAAAAAACAGATAATATTTTGAAAGGAGCAGAAGTCTCCTCATCCAAGACCTACTGTAAGTGATGAGGAGATCCTCAGAGTAGAAAAAGTCAAGACATAAAACAAGTAGATTTGAGGGTGAGATAATTGAAATGAGAGAGAGCCTGACAGAGATATTTTATGGACTATGAAAAGAGTAAGCTGATTATATATATTTGTATGCATACTCTTCATCTCTTCCACTCACTCAAAACTCCCAACTTAGTACAGAGCCATAGAGACCCAAAGGTATGTAATGGTAGAAGGAATGTTCTTTAAAGCAGAGACTATCTTGGACAACTTCCTGTTGTGTGATTGATTTGGTGGGGTTAATTTACTCTGTGTTAATGAATAGCTACATTAATCAATGAGAAAGAATGGGCTAGGTTTTTACTATTAATCAATAAGCCTCTTTTTAATACATTAGGTGTTTGTTAGGCACTTTTACACATATTTAAGTCACCACAGTACTTCACCAAGAGTCATTTTCATGGTATACACATATATGCATAGTGTTTTATCTATGTATATATGTGTGTGTACATGCACATATCTGTGTATAAAAAGTACATGACACTGTGGTGTATAACAATTGTGTTGGTATGAGAGAGCTTGTTCACAAATCATCAATTATATAGACCTTCCCAAGTGAGTATCCACAAACTCCTTTCCTGTATCTCTTCAGTTACTTTAGTCCAAATCCAGAAAAAAGGGACTAAACTAGGAGCCAATATTAACAAAAAATAAAATCCACAAGCAGGCTGCTCTATTTTAAATTGTTGATGATGGATGAATAGAAGCTTTCTTGTCTTCTTGCACTGGCTGCTGTGCTCAGTCATTCACAACTCGGTTTTTACATACTACCTCTCTAAAAGGTAGGAGAATAGACTCGATTATCCCTGCACTACTGCAGACCAAAGACAAACTCAGCCACTGAAGCGAGGGCCCTGGGATGAGGAACGCCTTTTACATGACAGCATTCTTTCTTTCCTGCCATAGACAAAAATATGTGGACACCAAGTGCATGGACCACAACAGTAAAGACAGAAGGAAAAAATGTGGAGTTAAGCAATAGCTGCTCTCCACAGCATGTTGCATTGGTCAACTCAGACAGGTATCTCCTGACATGCTGGTGCTGCTGCACAGTCTCAAGACAAGTTACCTAATAACAACATTTGTCCCAAGGAGCATTAAGACCCAGAGAGAGCAGCCCACTATGATGCCACACAAAAGAGTAAGACTGGATGATTTTATCCTTCCACCATGGGACAGGCCAAATGCTACTTCCTTGATAAAACTGTTCACAGGTTAAGACTATAGCTCAAACCATGAGCCTTCTCCTGACTTTTACTTGAAGGGAAAATTTGAAAAGTGTTTAATTATTTACTGAATTGTAGTGAATTGTTTTCTTTTTCCCTGATTTGTGAATGATTCTCATTAGAAACGAACTAAGAAGATCCATGTATTTTGAACTGTCAGTAAAAGGTGGCACCATCTTTTGTGAATTAATGTGTGAAAGAAAAAAAAAAAAGAGCAAAAAGAATTGGAAGAAAGTCAGGTATAGACTGCCCTCTTTTGGACAAAGAGGGCAAGGATGTGAAAGAAGCCAAAGACATGTTTTTTAAATATTACAGTCACAATTTCACACAACCCTGAAGGCAAATTTATGCTTTATTCATATAAAAGCTAAAATGCTGACTGGAACACTCCTGTGAGTTAGAGATCAGTCATTCACCAAATATCGCCTTGTGGATTCAAACACAGTCATGCTACAATTCGGGAGGGGAATTACAAAACCAAAGACCTGAGTAAAGACTGCAAAAATGAGAGGAAGGGAAGGTCAGCAAAGGCACCAATAAAGCAACTGCCCTCAGCAAAGATCAGAGTAGCACTTATAGTGTCCTAGAGGTGTTAAAGAATTTTTAAATCAATATATGCCATTATGCCATATAAACATTTTTCCAAATGTTTTAGACTTCAAGATTACCAATTAGTCCAAGATTTCCAAAATCTTGTCAAGCCTGAAAATAGGAGTCATATTTTATTGGTTGTGGGGACCACTGAAGAAAGATTAAGCACTATGATCAAGATATTTGTCAAGGCAGCTGTCACGTGTCCAATCTTTCTGCTGTCAGGATTAATTGAGAAAAGGCAGTCATTCCTCCCCGTGGAGAGCTGAGTTGTGGAGACTCACAGCTGTCACAAGCCTATTTCCATGCTCTCTGTTCCTGGTCACTGGCTTGTGAGATAAGAAAAAGTTTAATTTTCTTGGTACCCACATGGGTCTGTCCCAGCATCCATGTGCTCTAGCAGATCCCTTCAGCACACAGCAGGATGGGCTTTAAATAGTTGCTTCTAGTGGCATGGGTTCAGAAAGGGATGTATGTTCCTGAAATACAGGTCTAGCACTACCAAAACGTACAGTCACCAGACATTTGCTGTGCTTGAAAGCTGTTCTTGGCATTGAGTTCTTAGCATGAATGGTGAATGATGAAAGAAAATAGAACATTGGATAAACGTAATGCATAATGAATATTAGAGGAAAATATATCATGTTGGATCTAGCACCCTGACAGATGTAAGCCTGCTGCCACTCCATGTCCCACGGTCCTATTGGTAGCGAGGCTGAAAATGTGTTCCCAGGAGGGACACGCACAAAAAGCACACACATATACCACATCGATATACATACAGAAGTATTTACATAGATGCATATATATACACTGCCAGCCACATGGTTCACAGACAGACACTCAGAGTACCTGTATGAACATAGACAACACCAAAGGCCTTATGCATCTCCCCTCTCTGGCTAAGCAGGATAGAAGCCCACTATTGAGACTATTTTTATATATATATAAATACATATACACACATATGTGTGTGTGTGTATGCAGCATGGATCCCCCCAGCAGCTGGCCTTAGACAGTCTGCCAAGTAGCTGCCCCTTGATCCCAGCTTGTCCAGTTACTGGCACTTAGACATACAAAACCCCAAGGCTGCACACCTCCAGCTCCTAGTGCAAACCGTCATGCACACACACACACACACACACACAGAGATGGCTGGCACTTCCCAGGTCCCAGTAACCAGTGCCCTGTGGCCTAAGCCCCAGCCCTTAGAGATACGCAGGTACTCTTGCAGCCAGGGCTGGCCCTCAGAGACTCACTCACCTCCTCGCTCCCCCTGATCACCAGCTTGGTCTTCACTTGTGATCACACACCCACACTTGCAGCAGTCACTGGCACTGGGCACACACATGCTCTGACTCACAGTCTGACTCCAGTTACTGCACTCACACCTCCATCCACACATGTACACACAGAATAAAGTGTCACTAACCCAGGAAAGAAATGGAAAGGAATTCAATAAGAAGACAGGACAGATTGTGCTGATCAGGCACGATCAGGCATGGCCAGATGTGCACACTGACCAGTCTACTATTTACACACAACCAGCCCTTTTGACATATTTACTCCTTTATTTTCCCACTCTTGTTCCTCCCCAGATCACCTGAACATCTCCCTTTTCCCACCTTTGGTTCATCCCTGAAGTCCTGTGAGATACTAAATTGCGTTTACCCAGCAATCCATAATGTGTCCCACCCTCTTAGTCCAAAAGGTGATCCAGAGAGCTGCTCCCAATGACTCATGGTGATGACTTTCACACCTGGATACCAGGGCTGTGGGTCTGCTGGGGCAGCCCTGGGAGAGGCCCAGACAGGGTGGTGGTTCCTCAGGAGTCCTCAATTCAGGTTCACCCCTACCCACCATTGTGTCCCTGTACTCCTCTGGGCTTGTGCAGATGGGCCTTAGATGGGCTGATGGCTCCTGGGATCAGCTTGGGGTTATGGGAATAGCTGGATAGGGTATTATTTGGGCTCCCCCTCCTTCACTGTCTCTCTAAGCTTTTATCCCATCCCTAACAGTATACAGATACACTACTCTTCAGAAACCGCAGTTGCTGTTTTAGACAGCACTAGCACTGAAGTCGATGATGTCTAACTATTTGAGTGTGGCCAGTTCCTCAACTGAGGCAAGACAGGGACTCTTACTGCTCCCAGACTCAGAATTGGACTAGTCACAGTAAAAGCCAGTGCACTAAGAAGGCAGCAGAGACTTCTCTAAGTCCTTCCTATACCCTCTGAAATCTCTTTCTATATGTCCTTTCCTCTATGGCTCTGTGTCCTTCCCCCATCATTCCATTGAGCTGTCATCCAGTATTGATACAGTCTACAATGTCACCAGTTTCCCAGGAGGCTGGAGCATGCAGGTTTGCCAGCACCCGGTATGGAGCACCAGCACCTCTCCAGAGGTTTCAGAGCACCATGCTGAAGTAACTGCAGTTTTGCCCCAGTGCAATAGGCAAATGAGAATGGCCGCATAGCCTGACCTAGCTTTCACTTAGCAGGATTCGTGTCTTGATTTACATACATAAGATATATAGGATCAAATGAGAGAATGTGTCTGGTAAAAAAGGTGCTGTTTCTCTTGCTCGTCTCTGATTGACAGCCTGAGATTTCTCATTCAAAAAGGTGGAATTGAAACACTAAAAGACCTCTTGCAGTGTAACAAATGTATTTATGCAATATCCTCTTCTCAGGCAAGTAGGCTTGTGCAGACTTCCATACACACCTAGCCAGTTCCTTTAGCCTCTAAAATGATAAGGAGTTGCTTGGCCTTAAGCACTCATTCAGGGTAATGACTGTTCTCCATACTAATGTACTGAAGAAAAAAAATCACTTAAGGGGCTTTTTGTAGCTTTCTAATGTTATTTACTAACAAAACAGTCATATTTTCTATAACAACTGCCACTTCATTGGGTGCATATGTTCTTGACTCAAAACTACGAAGCAGATTTAACTCAACACCATATGGTGTGATGTGAACTTATGTGCTTTTCTACTGTTTTAAAACAGAAATTATATTACAGCAAGTGGGTTTTATTCTCTGCTGTATGTTAGTTCTCAAGAGTATTTTACCCAATGCTTTTGAACCCCCTTCCTTCTCTTACATTTCCAAATACCAGCTTACTCCTTTGTTCTGTTGGGCAGATCCTGTCAGAGGAATACTACTTGAAGGAGGAAAGGAAGGTATGGTTACCAAAAAAGCTGGTATGTATAGAACTATAGCAGTTGGTTTTGAAGTCGTTCCTTTCCTAGTTTGTGCCTGCAGCGAAATGACAGCTGTACGAATGAACTAAACAGTCCCTATTTTCAGGATGTGCTGAACTCATAATTCAGTCCTAATGAATATGTCATAGGAATCTAGCAGCCTATTTAGATTGCTGCTTCTGCTATTACAGAGGGATTGAATGCAGAAATGATAATGCTTTAATTTTCAATGAATAAATATCATGTTAAGGGCGTGGAAATGGAAATTGGTTGGGGACCAGGGAGTGAAAGCATGGATTTCCTGTGTTCTCTGAGAGACCTGAAAACACAGATATAAATATCCCTTCTTCATTTGTTTCTTCATTTATAGTTAGTGTTGGCAAAACATTAAAACATATTTTTAACATTTTCAGTTAATGCTAAACTAGATTAGTCTTGAATATTGTGCAGTATGCCTGAAAACTTGCTGCTTTTGAAAGGATGAAGATTAAGCCAAGCAAACTGGAATGTTCAGAATGAAAATTAGTTGGGATTAGGAATCAGTACATGCAGTCTTCATTCACACTGTCTGCAGTAATGACTGAACGCATTGCTCTTCAATCTGGGAATGAGGAGCTGGTCATTGTTTGCTCTCTGCATTCTTTGTAGGCAGTCATGCACCCTTCATACTTCAAATTCTAAATGTTATTGAAAACACAGTTTAATAACTCCAGGAAACAATTTCCACAGTTTTGCAGTCCACTAGTCATCCTCAGACCACACTTTGGAAAAAACATTATTTAAACCAGTTATGATTAACTAAATAATAAAGCGAAAAATAAGACAAATCTCTGGAGCTCTGTGAGTTAGGCAAAGGAGTACAACTCCTGAGTGTCAATTTAAATACACATAAATATGGGGCGAAAGTACTTATAAAAAGGTTCCTTTTTGACTAGTGCAAGGGCAAAAGAACACAGAAGAACTAATAGTGAATCAGGAATAGTTTTTTGGTCGCTACTTCTGTTATGCCCAGTCCAAGCACATATTGGTCATAACTAAAATGTTAGAATACAGTCTGTGTTACATTTAATATGAGTTTGAAAGGCTGAGATATAAAACAAAAGCAAGATCTAATGGTAAAAAAATAAATTAACTTCTTGACTCCAGATGGGATTAAATTACATATTGAAACATCCCAAAATTATGGCACTAAAGTCACTCATAAATAGATCACAAAGATGTCATCCATCAGCACAACAGCATGGGAAATTTAAGATGCTCTATTTTCACTTTACTGCCCAAGCACCAAATCCAGGATTTGTTCGGTCATTTCTAATAGGAATTCTACAGGATCTTACACCTTTAAACAAGGATTGTCAATAAATAAACTATTTATGCAAAAATCATTTTGTCAATGTTTTTTATTTTGAAAAGGTGTCCTAACAAATTTTGTTCTGACTTAAATTTCTGTGAAGTCCTGTATGAAAGATTAGTTTCATGGGCATTTGTGCTGCAGAAGCAAAATATAAGTACAACACAGGCATCTGTCATTCAGACAGGGGTTACTTTCAGCTTGCCTCCGATCTAACCTCACATTGTTTTTAATGTTCAACTGTCACATCATAAAGGACCTGTATATAAGAGAGGGATTAGACAGAAAGGGCAAGTAGGACACAGGTAATTGACCAGATGTGAGAAGTTTGTCTGCTGAATTTAAAGAACTAGGCATAAACCGTCACTGCTCTGCAGTGGAAGTCTGGAAGAGGAAAGCAATAGAGAGTGGTTTGAACAAAAACATCAGCTTCCCAATAAAAGGCACAAGGCTACTTTTTGCTACTAGTTATTAGGGGGATTTTCTAAGATAATGGGCTGCAGCATTGTGGCCTCCTGGGTTTAAGAAGTTAAAAACACAAGTACTCAAAATCAAGTGAGTTAAACAAGGTATATATATTTATTGTTACTTATGTGGTTGCAGTCGTAGCAGTAGTGGTAGTAATAGTAGTAGTAGTAGTGATATGACAAAAACTGGCTGAAATTAAAGAATAATTTCACCTATTAGGGAATGAATAAATAGCATTCCCAGGGATTCTGAATTCCTTTGAAACAATCAATTACTTAACATTTTTCTCTTCACTTTGAGATTTTTTTACTGGTTGATCATTTTGGGGATTTGGTGGCAATATTTGGATCAGTTTCTGTTCAATACCTGCCCCTCACATACAACTATAGCTGAATTTGATGGAAGCTCTATATGCAGAAAATTAGTATCAGCAAGCATGAAAGCTTCCCTTGAGGGCCAGTAAGTCTTATTCCTTGCTGGTTTTAGTTCCACCATGTCTCTACACTGACTCTTAACTAAGGTAGAAAACAGGTCTTGAAGTCACTGACTAAATTTTATCTGCTTTTTTCAGGTTCCAAAGTCTTTCACATTTTGAGAGACAAGGTCCTACTTGACATATAGGACCGTAGCTCACAGATAAGGCTGTAATTATCTCAGAGAGATTCTTCAGTAACAAGGGACAGATCTGCAGAGATGCTTTGCTTTTATTTCTGAAATGTCGTTCTGTGGGTGGTTGACTGAGCGGGGAGGCCTTGATTTAGAAGTGAATTTTAAAATGTCAGTCAAATAGGCACTGGGCCTTTATGAAATGCCGTGCCGCAACTACTGAGAAGAGGACCTAGTTCTATTTGCCATGCTGTGTGAGTAGAAAAGGAATAAACAAGCAGAAGAGATGTCTCCACTTCAAGGGACAAATGCACTCATAGTCCTGTACAGTTGAGCTTGTTCTGGCATGGGAATAACTGTATTGTTGCCAAGACCTATGCCAACAATCTATCTATAAAATCAGGTCCCTGCATATAGAGATCTTTAAAGCTACATGTAAATACAAGTCCAGGCATTAATAAGACAAACAGGATATTGCAACTATTGTGACTAGAAAGGAAAAGTGTCCTGTTTCCACTACACCTTTATCACAGCAAGAGAAATTAGAGAAGTTTGTTTCAATTTCTTTTGTCCCAGTACCAAACCTGGACAGCTGAATGAAACCACAGAAGGAAATCAGAGCAAAATTCACATCCTGAGCATAGACTGCTAATGACATTGGAGATGTTCTAGGGTACTCTGGCTGGCCTTCAGCTGCTACACCAGGAGAACATCTCCTTTGTTGTGTAATATCTTTCAGCCTCACTCAGATGTCAGGGATGCCCTGTGGCATCTCAAATGAAAGTAAATGCCAATGTCTAGGCAACTCAGATGAGCCCTTCATATTAAAAATTGGCAACCATCTCCTCAAGAAAGAGAAACAAGAAGAAGCCAACATAAATACTTAGCCCCCAAGAGGAACAGCTGGCACTAAAAATAGTATATCCTAAAGCTTAGTGCTAATCCAGCTCCCTTATAATGAAATTAAACAAATTAATAATGGTCCTACCTACTTCTGCAAATCCCATGTTATACATTCAAAACACTTCACACAGGAAGCTTTACACCACTAAGCTGAAGAGCCATACCAACCCCAAATAAGTTTGATCCAATCAGCCATGAACAAAAATCATGGGATCACTTTTTCACTATGAAAGCTCCAGTGCTGCTCAGAACAGCAGATATCCTGGAGTCAGATTCATTTCAATGTCCAGTAATGCCTTCTTTTCACCACAGAGCATAAAGGGAGTCAAGATGATTATCTCAGTTCTATATATTTAAATCACAGGCATGTGAAGCTAGGTGAAATGAATGCAGCATTTGATGTGCAAGTTATACCACTACTAAACCAACCAAGAGGTTCTATGTTGTAAAAACAATTGCAGAAATGCCTGTAGTCTGCCATTTCCATTTTCCAAAGCACTTTTAGTCTTTGAGACATATATTTCCATGCACAGTCACTTTTTTGTGAAAAATTTTAAAAGACTGATGCAAAGTAACAACAGCATAGCCACAGACAATTGCAACAAATCCAGAGGATATCTACTTTCTTAGGCTTTCAGGCCCTAAATGCACATAATAAGCATTCCACACCCTGAATTCAAACAGAAAGACTGAGACACAGCACCCAAATTTCCATTTTTAGCTGATGTCAAATGATTTATATGTACCTGAATACAAACTTCAGAGATTAAAAAGTTCCTAACTCTGCCTTTAGCAGAGAACCTAATTATGACATTTAGGCAGTACTATCATCCAAAGTATAAATGCATTTAACATAAAGAACCTGGTGAAGAAAGGTCCTTCTCAGCTGGTTTTAACTACCAGTGTATGGAAACATCCTGTTCTCTGAACTGAACTGATTCTGAGTCTGACATCTATGGAAAGAAGTCGAAATAACTTCTTGAAAATACTGTGGCAATGAATGCAGTTGTCCTCCTAAGTGGGAAAAAGAAAACATCAAATTGCAGTTCGCTCCTACAGAACTGAATTTATATGTCATTCCTAAGATCAGTTTGGTCAAATTGTAACTCTGCCTGTCTTTGATGCTTCAACGTTTATAAAATAGAGCAAATGATCAGTGAGTTTTAGCATTGTTGACTTCTAACAGTTTGGCTTCATGCCAAAGCAATTATTGTCTGATGTCATAACTTACGAAGATTAGTAGAGTGAAGCATAGCTGGACTGTGATCTCAGGTATGTACTTTGCATATATGACCCAATGATCCTAACCTTTATTTGAAGAAACAAAATGGCTGCTCCTTTACTAGGAATATTATGTTTGTTTGTTCAGTATGGTCTTATCTGAAATCACTCAAAAACAGAAATGTAAAGAAAAATATCATCAGCTGAGTTAAAGTCATGCTGCCTTTAATAATAATTTTCAGAGGTGGGTTTTAACGGTAGTAAAAATGGAAACAAGGGATTGGTGCCATAAAACCTGTCAAATAAATATAAAAAGGACATAAACCCCCAAAATAGCTTTCACGTAAAATCTCACCACAAGATAAAATACAGCTTTTGGGCAAAAAGAGAGTCATATCTCCAGCAACTTCCATAAATAATTCACTGCTAGCTTGTAAACAATAGAGAAGCACAGTATGAATGCCAAAGAGGGTCTTTATATGTCATAAAGCCACTCAAAAGTGCACTTGCTGCAGCAAGTCTGACTGTGAGCTTTGATGTGCTGGAAAAGAAACTGCTATGCTGAGGTCATCAGTTAGTAGAAAACAATTTCCCTCATACAGAGAAGCAGACTTACTGCTGGGCTTCTGACACAGACAGATTGGATTTAAAAAAAACAAGACTGCATAATATGGGCTTGCAGGGAGAAAGAAAGCTTCTACATACCTTCTAAATGACCAAAGCTGAAAGAAAATACATCTTGCTTTAATAGCTATCAAAACCTGACATGATAGTGTGGCAGGGTTCACACGCTGGTGCAGTCATACTTTTAAATATGCAACTGGTCTGATTTGCATCCTCTTTCTGAATTAAACTGCTTCCATGGAGAACTTAAACTGCTCTATTTGTTAAGTGTCAGGCTAAATAATTCAAGCGGCACAGATCTGGAGTTCATTTCATATTACAGGTATGTTTTAAAAGGTAACTCCAACTGTCATTCGAAAAATCTCAACACAAGAGGAAAGCCAAGGCTGTTGCAATAATGTCCCTTTCATTTCTAGACTGATATAGCAAGTGAATGAAAAAAGCCAATAACCTGATAAGAAGCTATATAAATATTGAATGTGTGTACTGACACTTTTAAGATCTCAGCCCTCTGAAGTGGTCAGCACAGCTGACACCATAACAATTACAGTAAAAAAAAAACAGAGTAGAAAGGATGGGCACTAGGTACAGAGAGAAATGTAAGTTTTGAAATTCCAGTGAAGACGACAACAATGTGAGGATATATAGCTCTGGGCATGTGATTCAAGAAGCGCAATCAATGTGACAGAAAAGGAATTGGTAGAAGATTATTTCTATGTTACAACTCTTGACTTTTTTCAGAAGTCCTCTACAATGCTTTGAATTTCATCTGTAATTGCTCTGACCTCATCCACCTTTCAAAAGCTTTTCCAAAGTGGTGGTTTTTTTTTCCTTTTGCAACTTTTAAATGTATTCAGAGGGCCTGTTCAGATTTTCATTTGTCTACAGATGAGAAACACATTCTCTGGCAAAGGAATTGCCTTTTCAAAGGGAAGAAAGAAATAAACACCCTCATTTCTGGCAGAGAAGGCAAAAGTGTGGACATCACATGAAGAAACACAGAAACTGTCATTTGCATAGTGCCATTTGGATTAATCACCTTTTTGATGTTTTAATGGAATCGTTGCAGAAAAAGCTTGAAACTTATGGACCTTTTAAAACAATGTATTACATTACAGTTTAATAATGAGCATCCTTCTGACAGGCCTCAAGAGCTTGTTCAAGTCATACATCATAACCCAGAAAAAACATGAAAGCAAGTTTGTGATGCTGTAAGAGGACTAGACGACTGACTGTGACTAAGATCTCAGTCCAGGACAGCATCATTTTCTCAGAAGAATCATCATTTTGAATTCAAATCAAACTACACCTGAATCTTCCTTGGACTTTGGAAAACATACCTCAAACTTTTCTGTTTTCAGCTTACATATCTTTTTTCTGACAGGAGGGGTAATTAAGACATGAAGAAAATGTCAAAAGAACAACAACAAAGCTTTATCTTTTCTTACCTGGGCCAAGCAAAATGTGAGTGTCCACCATTAAAAAGTAGCCAGTACTAATCTGCCCACAAGTAATTATCCTACCTTGTATTTATAGCTTGTAGATCCCTCACTAGGCTGAATACATACATTTGATCACAGCCATCCTCCCAAACTATGATCATACGTTCTCTTGGAAAATATTTCATGTCCATTTGCAATGGAAGGACTCTTTGTTGCAATCAAGACATACACAGAGCAGCTCAGCAAACTGGCTGTCTGCTGTCAGTTCCCCTCAGGCCCCTGAGCTAGATGGATCTTCCCTTCCCAGCTCAGCCCTTGCCATAGTCTCTGCTGCTGCAAGGGAAAAGGAAAGCATATACCTATCAACAGGAGAGTGTTTGCTCAGCTGTGATGTCCACAGGAGCCCATATCACAAAAATAAACAAGGAAAAATGTAAACTTTGAAAGGTTAAGAGGAGCCACTTTCAGCCCGCTATTGGGAAGTCTCATACCCTCTGCACATGTCTGTGTTTGTAGGTCTGAGATCAAGCAACGATGCTGGATGTGAACTGCTGAGCACTGGAAAAGAGCATCAGACCAGTTTTCTTCCAGACTCTGCTGCTAGCCAGTTGGTGTGTGTTCAGTCTCACTTTTGCCCTTCCCTAAACAGAATGAGAATGCCAAAAATGTCAGAGATTTTGTGGACACAAGGAAGAGCTTATGCATTTTGTTCTGGAGTCTCTGCTCCAGGCAGTGATATGTCACCTACAAGGGACTCTCTTCACACATGATTTCCAGAACATCTCCAAATTGCTGGTTCTCACAATCCCCCTCGAACAATCACATACCTAAAAGGTGGTAAATGTCATGAAAAACCCACTGTTTACTGTGTTCATTGCTTGTTGCCTCTGAAGGAGCCTGCGCTATGAGACTTTTGATGGCAAGAAATCCATCCTGAGTGTCTTCAAATGCGAAAGGTAGGCTTTAGCTGCCTCTGCCAATGGGACATCCATGTTCCACCTCCCCTTTACAGATATCCTCCAGGTTATCTGTATCTACAGATACCCAACCCCATCTACATGGCAGATCCAAACCCATCCCTGTGAGATTAATGCCTGTAAGATACTGTAGCCTTCTCTGAGATAAAGTGAAGTCACTTGGCCTTCTCTGTGCCAATGTGAATAAACCTTCAGCTCAATAGAACTTTTAAATCAGTCCTGCTAGAAAAAAGTTTATAATTCGCATAGTCTAGTTAAGCTTGGCTCCTGGTGTTTATTCACTGGGATGCTACCTTCCTCTCAGAGTTCAACTAGGAGAGAGTAGAGGCTCATTAAAGCTTGAAAAAGACTCATAGACTATCCTCTTGCTTGGTGAAATGCAAGAGAAAAATAGGCCACAGTTCTAACAGCATTCCCTCTCATTTATTCAGTTCAGTCCCAATTTAAAGGGAGTCCTGCCTCACTGCATTATCTACTCATACCTACCATGTCTCATTTCCGCATTCCCATGTGTAGAGCCCAAAAACAGCTGGTTCAGCAAAAGCTAACAGCTTCAGGAGCAGACCTGGCTTTACCCCACAGTGCAAGGGTGGAAGCCAAAACACAACTAGTAACAAACTGGAAATCAATTATTTCAAGTGTGAAGGGTCAATTAAGGAAAGTGGTTGAGTTTGCATTTCTTGGAGAAAGTGTCTCTTTTTTAGCATACAGCGTACATAAAACCATGAACTCTCTCTCTTGCACCTTCTCCGTCTGCACTCATTTTTTTTCTCCTCTGTGACTTAAAGCAAGACTATATACTGTCAGTCCAAAGGGCAAAGTTCCAGATTTTAGTCTTGCTCACAGAGATCAGCCAATTAGTTTTAATCAGTGTAAGCTTTGCTGCCAAACATAGTCTGCACCTAGCACCAAAAAGAAAAAAAAATCAGAACAGCCAAATTAACGCTTTATTAAAACTAGACACTTAAAAATTTATTACTTCCTCAATGTTGCTATTTTACCAGCATTTGCATTTGCTGATTTAAGCAGTCATAAAAGGACTACTGTAACACAGGAAAGAAAAAAGGCAGATATGATCTTCTGATGGGTTCAGGCGAAATATTTCAGTAACAGGGAAGCATTAGGGCTCTGTACAAGGCACTGCTTCTGCTTCATTTGCAATGCTTTGAACATCAGTGTTCAAAGAAGATGAACACAGGTTACAAAGGACTACCATAAGGGTTGCAAAGTTATCTGGGGGAAAGAAAAGCCTATTTTATTTGATGAGAATTTTAAAAAATGTGGGTTTTTATAAAGTTTACAAGTTTGGGAGTAGATTTGGTTTGTGCTTTGTAAGTACATGATTTATGATAAACTAAGGGAAGAAGTGGAACTCTTTAATTTAAAAGTTTCTGTAGGTGCATGAATTAATGAGTATAAACAGCTCCATGAAGAGAAGGCTCTATTCTTCAGCAAAACGAGATTGTGGAATACTTTCTTGAAGAATAATGTGCTCCAGCAAAACTAGAGAGTTTTAACATGAGGAATGATGCGGTGGAAAAAAAGATGCTATATAGCATGGCTATCTGCAGTAACAAACCCTGTGACACAGGAGGCCATTTCCCACCATAACTCTCTTTTTCTCAGGAAGATCAACACCACCAAGATAGTAACAGTCATTGAGGGTAAACTTACAGGAGTGTCAACAGGGCACTCTGAATAGGAATATCAGAGAAGCTGTTTATTACTGATGGCTTCATAAAAACCATGAGTAATTATCAATTTTAACTCAGAGAAAAGCAATATGCTATTATTTTGCTTGACAAATATCTCTTTAACACACCTTTGGCTCTTCCAGAGTCAAAGATGCCAGTATAAACAGGTGCATACATATCCTTATCCTAAAATGAATGCTTTATGTGACCTGGTTCTAGGAAATATAAATCAAAAGCTTATACTGATATATGCTGAACACTGTATGCCTTAGTTTATATAAATTCAAATGTGTAGCACAAAATGTCACTTTGTGAAAATTTCTGTTGGCATTGGGGAATAATATAGTTTAGAGGCAAGATACAATGGTTTAATATCTGAAACAGACCTATATAAGCAAGCTTCATAATAAGGATTTATTTTTACGTTTATTCATCAGACAGATAATAAGTGCATCCTTTTTTCCCCTGTCAAGTGTACTCAGCACAGAAAAGGACAAGGCATTATAGTAGATTACTTTACATTCATTTTAATAATGTGGTTTAAATAAAGATGTAAAACTCTTTATACAACAGTGGCAGCATGCAGTCATCCTCAAAGGTTAACCCATGTAGTGTAATAATTTCAAGGACATGCTCCTGTAACACCTTGAAAATTTCATCTGTAGTATTTCTGATGAAGTTTTATCCTTGTTACATGTCTAGTCTGTGCCCTGTCACCAAAGTTGTTTTCTTCTGGGGGTGAATGCCTTCTCTAGTAGGGAGGGATAGGGGAAAGCAGGAAGGAGGAGGAACACAGCCATTGATATCCTGAGGCCGGTGAGATTGTCATCTGAGACGGCTCCATCATTTCTGCTTCCTTCATCACTGAAACGCCTCCTCAGTAACACCATCAGAAGCAAATGTTTCAGGATAAGGACCTGTCATGGGCAAAACAGTTTCAGCTTGGGGAATTGCACTTAATGTAATTTATTGCCAATTGACATCAATTTTTAATTACCAATTCAAGTATTGAGAAACACAGGAAGACAAACAATTAAACAAACACTGACAGAAACACCTCTCCTCCTCCTTCCCCACACTCAGTTTCAGCCCAGTGCCTCTCCTCCCACCTTCCCTTGCTGTCACAGCCCATCCTGCCCACAGCCAACCTGCCGCCTGTGGAGGGCCGCCAGGCCACCAAGGAGGGTGTTGTCCCCACACAGAGATTTCCTGCTGCTCCTCCATCCTCCTTGCTCTCCATCCTTCTCTGTCCTGGCTTCTTACTGCTCTTCTGCTCCACCATAGAGTGACCAATGGAGTGCCCTGGTTTGGATCGCCCGCAACCCCAGTCCCTTGGGGTGACCCAGCCCCAAGGTGGGTACCTCACAGGAGCCTCCTCCTTTGAGCAGTGGGCCTATGGCCATGTCCCCAGCACCATCCCGTCCACCCCATGGAGGGGGGTATGCCCCATTTCTCCACCTCCCATGGCTACTGCTTGCCCCAGCAGTGCCTGCCCAGCCCCCTGCACTCTCTGATGAATTAAGGAGGCTGACAGGTTCTCCTCAATTTCTTTTCCGCAGAGACCTTCAAGGGTTTATCATTTCCCTCACCTCCCTGCAGAGCAGAAAACTCAGTCCTAGACTGCATGCCAGTGGTGTCTGCACAAAGTTGCTCGAAGGTAAAGAAGGTATCTCCTTTTTCTCAATAGTTGCTCACATTTTCTTACAGAGATAGATAAATAAGTTCCATGCTGCAGTACGATATAGCAGGAAGTGGTGAGAAGGACAAGCAGAGGAGGATTTAATTAATTTCTAATTTGGTTCCTTGTGTAGGTACACTAGCTGGCCTCTTCAGACTTGAGAAATGATCACATCAAAATTTTAAGAATCCCGACAAATAAGAGACAAGGATGGATCAAATTGCATGCAAAAATATGATTTATGCCAGGAAAATGATGTAATGTTTATATGTATGTATATTAAAAATAACATAAAAATAATAGCAGTATAATAACACAAGTCATGACATAGTATTATATTATTGCAATCAAAGAGATATAAACTATTGCATTTAGATGCATGTTTCAAATCTATGTGGCTCAGAACTCCTGTATCAAATCTTGATTTCACATTATTTTAATTATTATTAACAATAATTCCTAGCCCAGGCACATTGACTCATGCCTGTAATCCCAGCACTTTGGGAGGCCAAGATAACAGAGTAGCTTAAACCCAGGAATTCAAGATCAGCCTGGGCAACATAGCAAGACTCTGTCTCTCCGAAAAGTTAAAAAATTAGCTGGGCATGGTG
>JAOXJM010000001.1:125488421-125526948 GCA_026413425.1 Tringa solitaria
CCCCCCGCCTTGCTTCAGCAAGAATTGAAAATTTTATCATTTCATGATCACTCTGTCCAAGTCGACCCCCAACGTTTACATCCCCCACAAGACCCTCAGAGTTAACTATATATCTGCTTCTAAAAGGCAAGTGCTATGGTTTGAAAAACCCATAACAGTTTATTGTCGTTTAGACAATTATTCTGTCAACCAATGAGCCCTCCCCATACAGGAAGGGGAATTGGGAAAAAACAAGGAAACATGAGGGTTGAAATATAAACAGATTTAATAGAGTAATACTAATAATAATATAGTAATACTAAATAATTAACATTAATAATACTGAGGAACCAATATTGTTGCCAATACCAATAGAAAATATACAAGGATTATACTTAGCCAATTCTATCAGCAGGAAGCCGTGCACTCCTAGCAGTGGAGTGCTGCAGCTTTGGGGGGAAGGGAAGGCCTGAGGGATCCGGCACCTGGGCAAGAATTTCTTGCAGCCATCATGGAAGAGGAAAAACTCCTCATCAAACTTTCTAATTTACACTGAATGTGATGTTCATGGTATGAAATAATTCTGTTGGCCAGCCTGCATCAAGTGCCCAGGTCTTACTCCTCCTCATCCTTGCACCTTGCAAGGCTCAGAAACACTGAGACCTTGAAACATGTATACCATAGCTGGTTATAAAGTAAATATTTTCACAAATTCAGACACTAGAGTCTTCTAAAAGTGCAATTTTCCCTAGCACTTGAAGAGACCATATTAAAACATAAAATTACTGGAAGATAAGTTTCTGTTTTGCTCACACCAGGACAGTAAGTAAGCATGGATATTTATAAAATCAGATGCTACTGATAGAACTACCTATTGTTCCTTTCATACAATGCAAACATGCAAGGGAGGAGTTTTCTGGGTATTAAAAGCATTAGAAAATAATATAAGGTATTCCTTTTCCTTTATTAGAATTAAAAATTACTTCTACCTTGTATTGAGCAATTGGTTTTTATTGGAGGGAAAAAAAACCAACCCACCCAAAACAAATTTACTGGTTCAAAAGCAAAACAGTTAATCAAAAATTTTTCAAATTTCCTCTGGTAACAGTCAAATACCCAGTGAGGAAAAAAAAATTCAAATAATGTCTCATATTATTTCCCTATATAATCACCCTTCTTCCACAGTCTCCCAATGCTAGTCATGAACCTTAATTAATTTTAATTCCTGGCACTTTGAAGGATAGTTTAACACTCTGTATACCCGATTTTCTCATCATGTTGTTATTTCTTCCAATCATTCTTTAATTTCCAGGTGCCCTCAGGACTACTTAATAATTAAAAAGATTTAACAGATACAAACATTAAGAGCTCTTTTACAACCAGACAAAACCAATTTAAAAATTTGACACTTTCTTTTAAATGTAACTTCCCTGCTTCTTCCCAACAGGTTGGGTGGAAGATTGTGAGGGGGCTGTCTGGGAACATAGGAGTCAAGAAACTTGACTTCCCCAAACGTGAACAATTTCAGTCAACTAGTAGAAATATCAAGAGTCAGGGGAAGAAATTAATTTCTCCTACCCTAGCCCAAATCCTCATGGTCACATATTCTTGCTGTTACTCAGAATAACAGGATGAAGGAGGAATGCCAGGGATGCAAGGACAGGCAAGTCAGGTGAGCATCAAGGCAGAATCGGGACACTGGTCTTAACTCTCCAGAGGATGCATATGTTATTTTAGCTAGAACTTATTAGAAGTTACTCTATTTTCCTATTCTTTTCACCCTCAAAAAAATTAGAGGAAGTGATTTCTCATTATCTGTAGTAGTAGCTGTAGTATCTGTCTGTAGTCTTTCTTGCCTCACAAAACCAAGTCTGTGAATGTGAAACCTGTTCATCCTAGGAAAAAATGTGGTCAAAGCTGAAATAATACAGTTTGAAAATGCAGCTGCAATGCCTCACTAAAATTTTGATTCAAACTTCTCCAATTTTTGTTCTCCCCTACATGCCTGGGTTTCCAGCCAGGCTGCCTCTTCTGTGATGCACAGCATCTCCCAGGAGAGCTGCTGGTCTGCAGGAGAGATGCAGTTTAACTGGGAATGTAAATGCATAGGGAAAAAAAGGTACACAACGAAGCAAAATTTAATCCCACAAGATCCCAGGGCAGTGCATTCAACAGAAATACTTCATGTTTTCATCTGAAATACGTCAGCTTTGGGACACTTTTTTTTAACAATAAAAAATTTCTGAGCTATGCAGATGCTTTTCCTTATATGTATCCTTTTGTTTAATATTTTGTTTTCCTTTACAAAATCACACTTTAATGGAAAAATGTTCCAGCACCCTTAGCTTGAACCTCCATGGGGAAGCCACAACTCCCTAAATGCTGTGTGACTGAAGGCTGTTTGGATATAGCAGGGAAATCAGGACCAAAAAGGAATTTCTTTTTTTTTCTCTGAAAGTGTCTGTGCAAACTATATGTCTTATTATAACCATCTGCTCCTCGTGGGTATTCAGTAGTAGTATCTGTTTGCTTTAGAGGCTGAAATATACTTTTATTATCTTTACTACTTCTTGTTAGCACAACAGAGTCCATTATGTTACAGGGGAGTGATGTGACTTTTAATCCATCTTGCACACCACAAACAGAATTGCTAGGGGCCAGATAAGTGCGTTATTGTTAGTAAACTGTGAATATAAAAAGATGCGTCTTGACTTTGATCTTCTCAAGCTATGCATGTAAGGCTGGCTGATTAAACTAAAGAAACATTGTTTTATTTTGGAATTGAGCAGATGAGGTTTCTCATTATTGAAAATAATCACAAAAT
Source organism: Tringa solitaria (assembly GCA_026413425.1). Lineage (NCBI taxonomy): Eukaryota > Metazoa > Chordata > Aves > Charadriiformes > Scolopacidae > Tringa > Tringa solitaria. Next base: position 125,491,225 of record JAOXJM010000001.1, read on the forward strand.
CCCCATGAGACCATTTTTGCAGAGTCATTCTTTTGGAGTTGAACTTTAAAAGGTAAATGACCCATGGGGATTGAGGAGTATTGTTACTAATGGAAGATCTTTTCATTTTGAAATTGAGACACAAGGGCTCAGATGTTGAGGGGGGTGTTTGTGGGAGCTTCTTGTTGCACATGTGAGGTCTGTTCAGCACGTAAGTCTCCATTATTTTCTCAAGCCATAAATGCTCTTTTTTTCTTTTTTTCCTGACAAAAACTATTTTTTTCTATTGAAAAAGTGCCAGAAGTTTTTAGATAGCCTTGCTTTAAGTTTTGTTCAGGAACAGAAAGACATGTGTGTGACGATAGTAGTGTTGACCACCAGGTTGGCCAGAAACTTGACAGAATAAAATGTATACTTGTTACTTTCACCAGTTGCATAACTGAACATTTATATCAAGATTAATGCAGCAAATTACATGCTTACTTGGGCAGGAATAAAAGAGTAAACCTAACATCCTTTGTTACTGCATTTTAAACAAACCTCAACTTACAATGTGTCAGAACATTAATACTTCCATCTGGCAGAGCAAGTTGATCAATAGGCAGTAAAGGTGTCATTGCCTAGAAAAATCGAATGAATCATTTTTCAAACTAGCCCCTTTATCATTCATACAAACAAATTCACATATCCATGTAAAGCTTATGTCCCATAAGACATACAGCCTCACTGCTGCTGGTGAATTTTGCTTTGAACAGTTTGCTTTGCCTCTATTTATATTCACATTATTTCCACATTAAAAATATCACTTGGATCACACTGACTTTACAAATACCTCACCAAAATTATTTCTGTCAGAACATCCCAACCTCTCAAACATCCATCTACAAGGTTTCCCTTGTCATCTGAGTATATTTCAGTCCGAAGGATTTTTGGCCGTGTTATGCAGTTAAAATCCAAGTGCTTTCCTGCATCAAAGGCAAATCATTTCTATTCACATTTTTTTATTTCTGTTAACAAACTTGTCAACCAGCTGGGATGTTCAGGAGCCCAAGTTCTTTCTAGGTACACGCTTCCAATTACAAAATATTTGATATGGTCAGAGGTGTAGAATAGAATCCAAATTTGATTTTCATATGGGAGAATAATTATGTAAATTGTAATGAGCTGTTTTCTTACCCTTTTTTCCCCCTTCCCTAAAGGCATTTCCTCCCTTCTAAAAGGCTTTTAGAAACATTTTAAAGCCCTTGTTGTAGTCCTTTACCTGCATATAGAGCTATTGCTGATGAGGGTGGAAACTCCATGTTCAGATCCAGGCTGGAAGTGTGTGTCAACGAGCAGTGCCTTCAGCTCGCCACTACCTGGCGTGGTCCTGAGGGAGGAAACAGCAGTGTTTTGAGGGAACTACTAACTGTGGCCATGCAGGATTTCCTGACATTATAAAAAAAAAGTGCAGACATTCTGCAAGTCTAATATACCTATTCCAGCGACAGCCACATACAAATGTAAAGCACAATTTTGATGTGCATAGGTTGTAAAAAACCTTGATTCTTTAAGTGTTTTTAATAGTGCTTGTATTTTATGCTGAAGTCAGGGAGAGAAATGTATTTCTCCAAGAAAACTAGGATATAAATGATTCCAGTCTCAGAGGCTTGGGGTTTAGCACAGGGCATTCTGCTGTTGCTCTTATCTTCTGTTCCCCTTATGCATTCCCCCAGACTGTAGCACCAGGACTTAAAGCACAAATTCTGCTGTTTTGAGGCAGAACTAATTTGCCATGGATAAAGGCAACTAAGAGGTCTCGGGGTTTTCTTAGACCCATTATGACACTCACAAGGACCACAAATGAATTCAAGTTTTGTCGATAGAAGAGCTGATAAAACAAAACAGTTATGTTAAAGTTTGACATAAAAGGGACAGAAGACTAACCATGTAATGATTGCTGTGAAATAACAACTACTGTTTCATGGTAATTTTGGTAACTAAGCAGCAACTCTATGAGAAATGGTACTATTATCATGGTAATCTACATTAGTGCTACCCCCTTCTTTCTTTAATAAGTGCACAGTTAAGTCCTAACATACTGTAATAACATTTCCCCATAAAATCAATAATAAATTCTCCTTCATTGAAAGACAACATTAAAAAATTAGAGTGATAATTATAGCATGCACATTTCCTTTAAGCACATTTTCTGTTCTTGGATCAATGACTCACAAAGGGGATAACAGCAAAACTGGACTGTTAATGACTAAATTGGTTTTGCTAATGAAGAGATTTCCAAGGTCTTCCAACAAAATTTCCAAAGAAAATCTATTTCTTCTTGATGTCTATTCACTAGAGCCATCACCTGCAGTCACAGGCCCAACTACAGGTTTCCCCCCTCATCCAAGCAGACTCAGTGTTGTTACTGTCCAGTCAAGCTCACGAACATGCCATTAGGCTCCACTAATGTATTGTGTTTCAAGATAACTCTTATCTTGTCATTTTCTTTTCTCACCAACATTAATCACTGGTGGGAAGATAAGGTGAATGATGGGAAGGGATCATGATTAAAACAATTAAATTCTTCTGTGCTGGCCAAACCAAATATTATAGAGCAGGTTTGAATGTCCAGAAGTAAAAGACAGGAGGAGGCTGAAACAGTCTAAAAATTATAACCAAGAATAAGCTTTGATTTTAACCATCAGTTTTCAGTAAAAACTTAAGTTGAATCCTACTGAACCTAACTATAATGCAGATTAGTTTTCATATTAACACTTAGTGGTCTATAGCTTAGGAATGGAGTTCAGGGTCTTGAGGGAATTGGTGTGACACTCATATTCTTCACTGAAATCACGGCCAGGCAACGTATGTCAGGAGACCTGATGCTCTTGGACAAAGTCTTGCCAGAGATTATAATACTGTGTTCTACACTCTTCCTACATTTTATACCAGTGGAATTCCCTTGATCTCAATGCAATAAAAGAGGCTTTCTGTTCAAAAAAACTAAATTAACTTTCCCATTTGTAAATGTGATGTCTTCGTATTTTGCATAATTTTCATTAAAACCTAGCCATAAAACAGTGCTAATCATGCATTAAGAGGTGTTCTTCAATACAGTTATTTCAAACCTGTAATTTTTCCATACCGTACATGTTCAGGGGGTTTTTTATTGTTTTGTTTAATGGGTGAATTACTCTTCTATGAAGTCATTCTTTAATTTGTCAAAACAGGCACCTTCTTGAAACACAAACTTGAAAAGTATTTTCAATCAAAAAAATATTTTTGAATTATTTTTTTTCATAGCCATTTCTGGTTAGTTTGAAATCTTTGTACTCTTTTGCCAGGAAATCATCTTTCCTTTCCAGTGGAGTCACTATCAGGGATCAGCCACAAAGGCTGAACATTTAAACCTGTAGCGCTCATTTTCAATTAAATCTGCTAGTGCACTACAAGAATTCAGGACAATAAAACCCAAACGTTTTCCATGTACTCTGTGTCAGACAGTCATACACACAGTAGTAACACTGCAAGTTTATTTCAGATGAGTAAGCAGCAAGTGTTAAAAACTCCCCCTCCTGTCAATATGGTCACAGAACTCATTAGCTCTTGGGCCCTCCACTACAATGCCGGCTGTGCTCAGAGAGATGTGGTGGCTGTACAAACACACAGTGGTAAGTTTAAAATGGATGACATTTTCAGGAACATAAAGTTCTTGGAAAAATGGGGCATGATCTTTGCAGTCATGGGGAAACACAGGCAGAACCTTGTAATAGCTTGTTAATTGCCCTGAGTAAAGTAATTTGTTTTATCTGTCTGCCACTTGGTTTCCTGCAAAGTGCAAAAAAACTATTATGGGATTTTACTGAAACTAATTACTACTATTTTATCATGAAGGTTGCTGAAGCATAATCTTCTCCTTCTCTTTCTGCGCTCCTCTCACACACTGTGCCTCCCCCTCCTTCATCCTGAATTTAAAATCTTGTGGAAAGTCAAGAAGTACTTTAATCATCCAGATCCTTCTGATATTCAGCCTCCCACTATAATAATATGGAGCGGTAGCACACTACAGCAATGTAAACGCTAGCAAGCTGCACACACCACCGCTTACTTGTCCATAGGGAACCTGCACCCCACAAAGTATGAGATGTGCTATAAGAGTATCGTCTGCCTCCCTGCGGTAGCTGAGCAGTACAAGCTCCTGAATGACAAGCTGAGCAGAGGATAACTTGTTTCCCCTTTTTTCCCAACTAACTTCACATGCAGACGCTGATAAGAATTTGTTTTAAACACTGATGGTTTGGTGAATAAATAGTGAAAGTGTACTCTGGTATTAATGCAATATCTGGTTTATAATCATAATTTGTTAGAAATCCTGAAATATCTCATTTTGATCATTAGCATGAAATCCTTCTAATGTTGAGGTACCTCATTAAAGTGGTTGGCAACTTGTCTTTGATTGAAATTATTATTCTTTTGAAATGAATGACACTGCCTGAATAGGTTCTGTCAAATCTTGATAGTTAATTAAATTGATTTTATCAGAGTCAACCACACAAAATGCAACCCATTAAAGAATGTATTTGACAAGAAAATAAATTGATCATCAGGCTCTCATTGATATGAAGATGAAGTACAGACACTATCAGCATTTCTCACCCAATATAACCAGTGACAGTTAAACAAGTGTCAATGGTACTAAGGAATTATGCTGCACTTGAAAAAAAAGTACCCTCCTAGAAGGTTAATTTTTCTTTACAGCTAAGTAAATGAAGATTGATAGTTACAAGGTATAGCAGCAAGAGGATCTTGAAATAGGAGACAAGGTGAAGGTTTTCTTTTTCCCAAAAGGAGGAGGAAGAAAATAATGATTTTTACCACTGAATTGCTGAAAATATATGGTCAGAACTGCTCCTAAAGGAAAGATTCTCAGTCATACAAATGCTTTACCTAACCAAATGCATGTGCTTTCAGATATCCTATGGAAATGACACAAAACTAACAATAAGCACTTTCTAAATCATAGTTGTGCTATGTACTACATTTTCTTTTTCACAGTTCTTATGGGTTTCGTACCCAGTATGTTGGGGTTTTTTAGTTCTTGTGTTCTACATCGGCATCAGACCTAACCATGTGGTGTTCTTGCTGACTGACTTTGAAGGCAATGTTATTAAAGAAGATCTGAATCAAGCCTTCAGTGTGTTAAGCATTTGAGCCCTTATTTTTGTGACATTTCTAAGTCTGCTTATTGTAGGTGGGTGGATACTTGACAGAGCTGGCCAACGAAGCAAAAATATTCTATGAATAATCATTCGCACGTATAAACAAATGCGCTTTCAGTGTGTAACCAGTTATCCATTTCCCTCCGCAATATCATGCACACCTTAGGAAGACAAAAACAGACAGGCTGAATGAGATCCTCCATACATTTGTGACAATGGCCAAACCCATCACCTTCACAGAAGGAGCCAAAAGTCCATATTGTATTTACAAGTCTCAAGCTACAGTTCATTTGTATTCCCTTGGTGGAATATTTTCAAAAGGGCGTCAAAGTAGATTTTTCAAAGTAAACTTTCAGATGCACAGATCAAGGAGAATTAAATCCTGCAGAAGACCTTTTAGTACTGCTTGTTGCAAAAGGCAACAGGAAAATATCTGCATATTTAGGTACCTAAATGCTTTCTTAAAATTGCCTTTAAGTAGCTTAACTACACCTTATCTCATCCAAGTCACTGGAATTCAAAGCCTAAGTACATCTGGGTGTCCTGATTGTGTATCCTATAGACTTAATGAGAGTGAAGCTCCTAAATCAATTGTTTGGGAGGTATTTATTATTTTAAGGGTGGTCTGTAAAATTAAACAAACCAAGCAACATTGTTACTTTTCTATAGCCACAGAAAAAAAAATAGCATAGAAATGAAGAAGAAACCTTGTGCTGTATTCCCTTATTGCCACAACTGCTGTGAACTCTTTACGTAAGTATTGACTGCAGCTTGTTCTCCGTCAGGAGCTGAACATGTAGTGACAGACCAGAACCAGCTTCTCACCTGATGCATACCCAGAGCTGTTACCTGCTCTAGCTGGGTAGGAGTGGCTCCAAATACAGGTTTCTGCCAAGCAATTTTTCAAAAATGCTGCAGCATATGTTCAACCCTCACCTTTGTCCCACACTGGGCATGAAAGAGGGCAGGAAAGAGCCTCGCACCAAAAAAACCCCAAACAAACAAACAAACAAAGAGACAGAGAACCGTACATGAGAAAACAGGTCTAATTCACACCACAAGCAAAGAGCAATTAGAATAAATGTCTAAAGAAATGACATTACCCTCTTCCCTTTGCTAAGTGGGCCCTTTTTATCAATACCAATAATAATGAAGAATGTGAATATAAATGAACCTAAATAGGTGAACAAATAATGACCACAAAGCAAAGCAAAACTTTTAACAGCCAAGACTAAGGAGCATTTCGTAAAGTATAGTACAGGTCAATTACATGGTGTTTGAATGAATAAGATAGTCATAGAATCATAGAATTATGGAATACTAGGTTGGAAGAGACCTCAAGGATCATCTGGTCCAACCTTTGTTGGCAAAAGCATAGTCTAGACAAGATGGCCCAGCACCCTGTCCAACTGAATCTTAAAAGTGTTCAATGATGGGGAAATCACCGCCTACCAGGGGATATTATTCCAATGGTCGATTGTTCTCATTGTGAAATATTTTCTTCTTATGTCCAGTTGGAATGTCCCCAGGAGTAACTTGTACCCATTATACCTCACACCTCGCATTTTCCATGTGACCCCTTGTTAAAAGGGAGTCTCCATCTTCTTTGTATCCACCCTTCAAATACTGGGACATGGTGATAATGTCTTCCTAAGCCTTCTTTTGTCAAGGCTGAACAAACCCAGTTCTCTCAGTCTTTCCTCATACAGCAGACTTCCCAGTCTTTTGATCCTCTTTGTGGACCTTCTCTGGTCCCTCTACAGCCTGTCTGCATCTTTTTTGTATAGCGGGAACCAAAACTGAACACAGTAGTCCAGGTGTGGCCTGACAAGCACTGAGTGGAATAATGATTTTATCTTTGCTGGTGATGCCCTTGTTGATGCAATCCAGCACCCAGTTGACTTCTTTTGTTTCAGCAGCACACTTTCTACTCATATTGAGTTTGTTGTCCTCCAGGACCCCCAGTACCTTCCCACAGAGCTGCTCCCCTGCTGGGTAGTTCCCACCCTATGCTGCACTCCTGGATTATGTTTTCCCAGGTGCAAGACCCTACACTTGTCCTTGTTGAGCTTCATAAGGTTCTTATTAGCCCACTCTTCCCATTTATCTAGATCTTCCTGCAGGGTGTCTCTCTCTTCTGAAGCGTCCGCTTCCTCACTCAGTTTGGTATCATCAGCAAACTTCACCAGGATACCCTTGATCCCATCATCCAGACTACTTATGAAGATATAAAACAGCATTGGGTCCAGTACTAACCCCTAGGGGACCCCACTTGTGACAGGTTCCAGTTTGAAAAGGAGCTATTTAACACCACCCTCCAGGTGTGGCCTGTCAGCCAGTTTCCCACCCACCAGACAGACCACTTGTCTGGACTGTAATGCACCAATTTCTCTAGGAGGAAGCTGTGGGAAACTGTATCAAAAGTCTTGGAGAAATCCAGGCAGACGATGTCCTCCACTCATCCCTCACCAATTGAGCAGGTTACTTTGTTGTAGAAGGCAATCAGGTTTGTCAAGCACACTTTGTCCTTGATGAATCCATGGTGGCCTTTCCCAATCACATGTTTCATTTGACTTGTAATAGCCCCCAGGAGGATTTGTTCCATAACTTTCCCAGGGACTGAAGTAAGGTTGATGGGCCTATAATTTCCTGGACTCGCCTTTAGGGCCTTCTTGTAGATGGGAGTGACATTAACCTTCTTCCAGTCTTCTGGGACATCCCTCAATTTCCACAACTTCTCAAAGATTATGGAGCAGCCATCAGTCATTCAATTGAATGAGGCTTCTTCGTTCCCATGGCTTATGAAGAGCAGCAGAGCCCTGAAACTGAATTATAGTTTCAGTATTCACTTTGGGACCATAGGGGGATACCATTAATATGGATTAAATTATTCCTGTAGGTTTTTTAAGCAAATAAGAAACAGATGCCTACATGACATAGGACTCAGCAAGTGGGGCATCACATGCATGAACCAGCCAGGGAACCATATTTCAAGCAGTTGCAGATTGTATCAGACAGCTACATCCATCACTACGGTTCCTAACTAGGAGGTAGGCACATAAACAGCAGGGGGACCCTTGAGACAGAAACACGGTTTTGGTCATTAATCTCATCATCATTCTTATGGTATAGATTGAATGCAGATAATCACAGGTTTTAATTTTCCCTTGAAACAGAATGCTAAGGAAGCAGCTGGCTTTGACAGATAAACTAACTACTGCTCTGCTAGAATTCATCTCTTAAGATATTTAAAGTCTCTGACTGCTATATTTTATGATTCCTTCTTTCCTGATCACATTTTACACCCTAAATTGGGATTTCTTGCACAGAGCATGTAGACTACTATATCTACCAATGTGAAAGTTCAGAAGGGGCACCATCCTTTATGTCTCTAAGGAACCCTTGTCCCACTCCAAGGTGATATTGTGAAGATACAGAGTCTTCATTTAAACCTACAGATGCAGTAACATGGGTTACTGAAGTGAAGTCTATCATGTTAGCAATATATTAAGAGTAAAATATCTATGTTTCTGATGGAGAAACAAAAGGATTATTCTTTGGTGATGTTAAATAAGGATTACAACTGACATGAAGCAGGAAACCTATTAAGTAACTAATGAAGAAAGAAAGAGCTTATTTCATTAGTAATGTACAGTAAGTCAGGAAAATTCATTATCTCAGTGATGTACTAGGGCAATTTCACTGTGCAGGTGCATATTATAGAGGCCAGTAAACTGGATCCTATGGCTATACATTGTTTGTCACCTTAATGGATGGTACATAGTCCAAACAGAATTAGAGAGAGGGGAAAAGATGTATTTCCACAGCTTGAAGGAACATAATTGCTAAAGAGTTGGTCTTTTACAGCTCCCCTGCTGAGCCTCTACAGCATACAGCCCAAATGAGTGGCAGAGCAGGAGCACTGGTGGGCTGGTAGGAAGACCAAAGGAAGAGCTGCTTCTGCAATATCCCTGAACTGTTTGTCTTCAGGCTCTTAAGCAGATCTGCTATTTCTGAGCTTCAAAATGCCATCTGACAAGCCAACAATTACTAGAAACAAACAAATGTTCTTGTCTGGAATTGGCAAAAAGTTGTCACAGCTACACAAGACTTGAGTCTGATTTGCTGCACTTAGCTGTACCTACCATGGAGGCCTTACAGTTGGTCCATTTGGAGTAAAATGCAGTAGTCTGCTTAAAAAGGTCACAAAGAGGCTCAGCCATGCTGTCATTACCCTAGCTGAACTGCCATGCCTGAAACTGTAAAACAACAACTGATACCGCTACTGGATGACTTCATCGATTAATCACTTAGAAAAAAAAGTGGGGAGGGGAGAGGGGACCAGATCTGAAACCATGTTGAAATCATTTGGAGGTTGAAGTCAGCCTTCAAAAGGAAAATAAATATTTCCCTCCTCCTTTCTCAGATGTGCACTCTGTTTAGCTATTGCTGAAAAACTGTTGTTTTTAAATTAGAAACCTGTTTGTTTGTGTTCATCTGTCTCTGCCACTATACGCTTTGCTCTAACCATAAAATGAGTTGTAGCAAGGTGCTCTGGGAATTGATGGAAATAAATGTCTCCCATAATTTCACAGCAGCTCTCCCAGTTACTCCTAGATTTAAAATCATGCTTTAAAGAAGAAAAAAGCCCTCTATATTATAAAATGAGATTGCCAAATATCAGTGTGCAGTCAGGTGGAAAGAAATAACTTACAGACAGCTGTGAGCAATACGCATTTTTCTCACTGCAGAATTAGTGCTGAAACATGATGAAGGCAATATAAGTATAAGAAAGCCAAAGCACTGGTGACTGCAGCACATGCTCCAAGTCAGTGGTGCATTGCTAGTGGACACAAAGAGGATTGCTGGGAAATCTGGAAAATCTGACCTGATACCTTACAAAAGATTCTGGTAAAGGCTTCTGAACAGTAGCTAGATGCTCTTTCCTCTCCTCTTCCTACTGACCTCCCAGCAAGAGCTCAAGAGTGATGTTCAGAATATGCCCGGGGAGGAGGGGAATGCAGTGAAAAAGTCACATTGGTACTACAACATAACATGTGTGCCACAGAGTGCCAGTCTAGAGACAAAATCACTGGGTCCTGTCCCAGAAGAAACCTAACCAATGCATGGGTCCTGTTTCTCAGTGCAGCCCCCCATGGCAATGTCGACAACGTACATTAAAGAAAAGAAATCAGACTTTTTTGCCTAAATTATCACCATATGCCCTATTCAGTTGGACACATACAGTGCTATGCTCATTAGTAGTATGAATGTATCAACACATAAAAATATCATCATTTTTAAGGTCCTTTTCTTGGGAAAATTCTCATCACCTTACCTGGAAACAAAAGCTTTGTATTACCATTGCTTCCAGCTGTCACTAATATGTCTCAGCAAGCTCCTGATGAGCCATGAAATATTATCACAAGATGGAAATCATATTAATGGAACTGCTTAGGTTTGCAGTGAAAAATTAGATAACCTAATTTGTACTTCAGTTTCCAAGGCACCTATTTGTTAGCCAAGTAATTTGCCACCATCTTTCATCATTTAAGTCCTTTTCCTCTCTGAAGATTTAATTAGTTTCCTTCTCTGTCTCACAAGCGATTTTCTTCAACCATTTCAGGCAGTCCCAACAACCCCCCAACAAATGTTCCTGAGAGTACAGAGGAGAAATCAATAACTTCCATGCCTGGTCAGTAAAAGAACACTATTTTCTGATAGCTGCAAACAAGATGGGATTTAAACCACAAATGTTTCCCAGTCAAGCATGAAAACAGCACTGGTACCCTGCTGGTAAGCAGGCCTGCAGCCCGATATTGACCAGTGACAGAACACATCCAGGTTCAGGCCTTTTGAAAGTGATTTGTGCTGAAGAAAGCCCATAAATAATCTAATGTGGAACAAAACTGTGCATTTCACTTCTCATAATAAGCATGCAGTGCGATGTGAGAGAACAGCTCATATCAAACCGCTTCCAAGACGAGCTCATTTCAATAAGTTCCCATTTATTTTTTTGTGGTTTCTTTTTCTATTATACATTATCCAGTTTCACTAAACTCCCTTATGTCTCTAAATTAACCTCAAGTCTACTCCTACTCACTTTCACAGAGGTCAGTGTAAACCTGTTGTTAAATTCAGTAGGGACAGGTTTGGGTCCAGAATGAGCAACCTTTCTTTACTTTCCCTGTTTGCTATCTTTATTTCACCTTGGTCTAACCTTAATTACACAGTAACTTAATATTAGCCTTCCTATTCACACAACCAAGTAATTGCCCTCTTTCTGTCATCTCTGCTATTTTTAACACACCCTTTGTTGTTTTTTGAATACTAATATAAACATTGATACCAATCGCAGAGTATGCAAACAGGCTACTGGGCTTGCACTTAACAGATACCAGAGGACAACAATAACTGAGGACTTGAGGGACAAAGTGTCACCTCCTACATCTTTACATTGTACCTAGCACACCAGGCCCCCAGTGTGATGAATAACACTATCTCTACCTTGGGAATTTTTTTTCAAGAATCCTGTTATTTTAGTCTGTGAACAGGATCTTTTATATATCATTTGCTACTTGTGTGAGCTAAGGAAGTTACTGCTATTTCCACTTCATATTAAAGACATTAAATGTAAACTGTGAAATGCGGAGCTGTTTCTTTTAACTTCAGAGCGAGAACCATTTATATCTTTTCTTTCCACTGGAAGAAAATGATGGTAAACAAATTCAGTGAAGAGTCGAAGTGAGTTTGATTCTGTACACCCAGCTGTGGGGTAGCTTCGGATTCTTGCCCCTTCCGCTAGGACTGCTTTTCATTTATCCATTACATCATTCAAACATAACAATGGTTATGCATGTTGCCTCTTCTGGATCTCATCCTCAGGTGCTTAACTCTCCCTTGGCAGATAAAGAAATTTAGGTATATATATTAGTTGCATACAGTAAATTAGGAAAGATAGACCAAGTCTTTTTAATGATCCCTCAACCTCATTCTCTGATGTTTGCTGAAGTCGCATGCTTAATGAGAACAGGGCATGCACAGAGCATTACTTTTATCATGCTCTTACTCAACATTCAGAGGATTTTGTTCTGTTTCCTGAAGCCAAGCATGTAAAACACAGTTGTTTTGGCATAGAGTACTAATGTGCTTAACCCTTTCATCTTGGGTAGCCTTGGTTCAGATGGTAGCAAAAACTTAGAGAAGGATGAAACTAGTACTCAAGGCAGCTTGTGACCAGCACACCTGAGTTGCAGGTGCACGCTGCAGGGGCTTGCCCAGACTCCACAAAAAGTTGGTGAATGTTGGTCTACTGAGATTCATGATGTCCTCCTAACCATTAGCCTCTGATCCCCACTACAAATTAAATAAAAGTGGATGGCAGCTAACAATAAATTGCAACTTGGAATCAAGCTATGGTCATTATGGCAGGCATCATGCCTGAGGTAGAACAAAGGATTTTGATAAGGGCTGTAAAACCTTCTCCCCCGGGCATGTTCAAGCTCTGTACTGCCATCAACACAATTTATGGTCTATATTAGCACTCTGCTCATGAGCTTCACACTCCCCAGAAACTTTTGGGATTGGGAGGTTGGAAAGATGCTCATAAAATAACAATATATTTGACATGCTGTTCAGTAGGATCAGAAAGCAATCTGCAGAGGTCTGACTGTTGACAAGGAATGCTGCTTAAAAAATCACAGTAACTGTCAAACTTTTTCCTTCTACCATCCAGGATGCAAGGCCAATTTACAAAAAGACCTTGAAGAGTCATCAATCACCCAAAACATCTGACGGTCACATGAACTGTATAGATTTCAATTCCTCAGAGGCAGCTTGATGGTTCAAGTTTCAGTAACATAGGAGTAGATAGAAAGGCTAGCAATCTGCACAAGAGAGTTAGAGGTTTTCCGACATGTCAGGTCACAGCGCTACCTCTTGCTTTTTCCTTTTGCTCCTTTCCAGTATTTTAATCTATCAGAACTCAGTTGTGATTTTGCCTCTAGTCCCAAGGAAGGTACTGTCATGGTTTAGCCCCAGCAGGCAACTAGGACCACGCAGACACATGCTTGCTTTCCCAAGTTGGGATGGGGAAGAGAATCAGAAAAGTGAGAAAACTCATGGATTGAGATAAAGACTGTTTAATAGGTAAAAAAAAAAAAAAAGAAAAGAAAAGTAGCATGTACAGGTAAAGCAAAACGAAGTATTCATTCACTACTTCCCATCAGCAGGCAGGGGTTCAGCCATCTCCAGGAAAGCAGGGCTCCATCACATGTAACAGTTACTTGGGAAGACAAACATCATAACTCTGAATGTCCCTCCCTTCCTTCTTATTGCCCCAGCTATATATGCTGAGCATGACGTCATATGGCATGGAATATCCCTTTAGTCAGCTGGGATCAACTGCCTCAGCTGTGACCCCTTCCAGCTTCTTGTGCACCCTTCCCCAGCCTGCTGGACAGTGTGAGAAGCAGAAAAGGCTTTGATTGCTTAGCAACAACCAAAACCACTAATGCATTCTCTAATGCACACTATTACTATCCCACATCCAAAACATAGCACTATACCAGCTACTAGTAAAAAAAGTAACTCTATCCCAACTGAAACCATGACCAATACTTGTTACATCTCCATGTAAAAGACGTGTAGAAAGGCTGCATGTGATATTAGAAAGTCCTAGGGGAGTCTTCAGCCATTTCTGTTGCTTCCTGCAGAGATGTGCTACAAACATCACATTCTTTCCTTGGTCAGCCCAGAAGCTGGTGTGGTTTTGAGCAAGCCAAAAATAAAATGCTTCCATGGCGTTTCCCTCAAGTTGGAGATTCACATCCCACATTTGTTAACCTTGACAATGGCTTGCTGCTTTTCATTTTCTTTCCCAGTTAGAACCATTCTTTTTCTTTCAAATTCTAAAAAAAAAAATTTACCTAAGAAAATCCATTTTCATTATATAAGACATTATATGGAAAAGGGGTAAGTCCAGGGAATATAGCAGGGAATACTCTAGATTTCTGACAGTATTCCTGAATGCATCTTAAAAAATCATGTGCATAAGGCATGTTAATTAGTTCTCTTTAAACATCTTTTGAAAGTGTCCTTATATGCAAGTGAGAAGTAAATGTATCATCATATACTGGGCCCAGAAGAATTGATGCCAATGACTCGCAGATTTCGGGAAAAGTCCATTTCTCTTTCCCTTTTCTTTATTATATTCCTTCCGAGAAACATGTAAAAAGCTCATTCTATTTAACTGTGTCCTTGCAGTCTTGGAAACACTTTTTCTCAGTCCCCTCACAGTTTCTGATGTATGAGCATCTGACAGGGTTCTCAACACACCTGCTCCAGCAAAGAAAAACGATTTCTTCACAGGGGGAGATTTGTTCTTAGCTATTTCAGGTTACAGCCTCTGCTAAGCTCTGTATAACACTTGGAAATAAAACAATTTCTTAAAAGGTGGGGGGAAAAATAAAGCTTTACCTCCACCCTTTGGGATATACCCTCATTTCATTCTAGGTTACATTCTGACCTGGACATACCTCTCCACCTTTCACTTCCTCTTTGCCTTAGCAATGTGTACAATATATTGCAGCACTGGTTTTCATCTTTCCTTTAGTTACAAAAGGTTGTCCATTTTCTGAAAGGTCACCAGCTTTTACTAGCAGTTATCTCAAAGCCATAGCAAAGCCAGAACAGTATTTTTCTTATATCTACAGTGCAAAATTCTCATTCTACGATGCAATGCCTAAAGGCCATGTGACTTCAATATACTGTGTCCTCATAATATTTTCCAACATAACTGTGTGGCAGGAAAGTCTATCCACTCCTGGACAGAGGATATGCCCACATATGTGTGTACATATACTTGCTTTTAAATAATTTCATTCTGTTTTACTTTCCTTCTAAAATATAACAGCTGCTCGTGCTGGGTTGATGCTTATTGCCAGAAACTTGAAGTCAGCACAGTTCAACCCGTTTTCACAAACAGAAAGGTCAAGATCTGCTTTTTGGCACACAGCTGGCACTGCAGCTACCACAGGCATTGCTGCTGAAAAAGGGACGGAGCTTTGCTTGTGATACAAGCTATAGGAAAGGGCACAAATAGCAGCTTTACAACAACACATCGTCTGTCCACAGCTGAACAGCCAGTTGTGCTTATTAAGACAACTAAATCTCCCAATGAAAGGTATTCGATAAAGTGTGTACTTGCCTGGTTTCTAAAGAGGCTGGCCAGATTTATTCCAGCAGTCCAGTTTCACTCTGGCACAAGCCAGTGTTTTATTCTTGCATGCATGTCCAATACTGACATTCTGAAGGACGTGGAGGGCAGGAGTCAATCTCATGTGAAGATTATTAGCCATGATTTGCTTGTCTCTAATATATAACTATATTATCATGTGAAATCTCAGAGTATCCACAGAAAACAATTCCAAAATTGTCATTTCATCAGCTCAATTGGCAGGAACAGAGATAAGGAAGGAACCAGATGCATCCTGAGTTGTGGTTTCTACAATCATATCCACAGTGTGTTTAATTCAGAGTCTATATGGCCTTTCAGCCTAGAACACCTAGAGGGCCTTGTTCCTTCTTTTTCTGTAGCTCTTCCGATTTGCAGAAAAATCTAAATTGCTCCTGGAGTGCTATAAACTGTATCCAAAAAATGTTATTTGTAGCAGCCACAGGTACTTAGCTGTTGAGCAAAATAGAACCTCTCTCTTGGTTTTGTCTGTATTCTGCACATGTCCCAGCTCCACCTTATTGGGCTCACATGACACTCTCTTTAGGGTGTCTGGGCACGACATTCTCATCCCACAGAGATCCATCAACAGGAAATTTATCATTAGCTTGGTATTGGTCAGCTCATAATAGAAGAGATAAGAACATTGCTACCATCTCTCAAGAAATGTCATAAAGCCAATGGTAATTTTTACTCATGGCCTTGCACTCCTAAAACAGAGCATTTATTGAATACTGAATGCCACCAACCTCTATTTTGTCAGACAGGTGCACATGCTTAGAAGACTGCAGGACTTCTTTACACGTTAATATTTTTCAAACTTAACTTCTCAGGCTTCTGCACAATTCTGTGTTTTATGAACAGTTCAGGAAATTAGAAGCCAAAATAAAATGATCTTTGAACAAGAATTTCTAGGTGTAAGGACCTTCAGAAAGAATGACTTACATGGTACCTTTAGAAACCAGAATGAAATTTCCATTCCTTATCTGGGTACCAGCCCAATTTCTATAGCTGTATAGTAGTGACTACTAAGAGGTATCTCAGGCAGCTTAACAGTGAATTTCCAGCCCCCCTTAAGTTCAAAGAGATAATTATTCATAACATTAGAGTTGCTTTTTGAAAGCCTCTCTCGTCAGTCTTCCTGAATTATACCCAAGAATATTAACAGGCTTGAGTCTCATGTCAGGTTCTTTTCCCAGCTCTGCATTTCAGGAGACAATTTTCTGTGAGGTAAGGTCAAATTCCTTAGCCTACACATGAAAATTTCCAATAAGAAAAGATCGCAACTTTAGTGGAAACACATAAACTGCATGATCCTTTAGAAAAGAAATAGCTTCCTGGGACCAATGCAAACATAAAGGTCTGAAGTTCTGGTGCAATTTGCAAGTGCAAATCAGGTTAGCAACAGAGTTGCTAACTTTTTTGTAGGTACATTCTTCTCCTTTATGAATAAACATCTCTCATTGTACTGCTTCATCTTCACTACTCAATAGGCCAAAGCATCTTTCAAGTCAAGACAAATGTGAGGTTTTCTGTATTTTTTCATTAAAAATATCCAGAGTTGCAGAAATAGGATGGAAAAATAATTTTTTTTTTTTGCATGGTGGAAATCCTGTTCTCTGTCTACCATAAAACATATCAAACGTCTTTCATGAAAAACCGCTTTCTTCAGAAGAAAGATTTGCATCACCCTTCCATTTTTCGTCTCCCATTACTTTGCAGGGAGAGAATAAAGCTTTATTATGTTGTTAGGTAAATAAGTGCTTGCCCAGGTAGTGGGAAAGAATTAATGGTGTTGTGGAACCTCTTGTAAAATCTTAAAAGCTTTTACACCTTTTTTTCATTTTAATTGATTCAAAATACCAAGAACTGATACTAGTGGTGTGGTTTCAGAAGAATATGACACAGCAGTTTTTCCTCTGTGGTTTTGGCTACAGTACTGCAAGAAGTGTTATACTGGATCCAGTACATCTCCTTTTATTTTAGCCACAAAAACATCAAAATGTAACCACTTCATCTGAGAGAAAAGAGGGAGAAGAAGATAATTCAGCCTTCCAAAAATAAGCAGCTAATTTTCTTATTCTGTGGAGTAAATTCCAATGAAATTTCCAGAGGCAAAGCTTTCAGATGTCAATGTTAGATGTCTGCCTCGCTCCTCCCATTCAGGCAGCCAGGGGAAGTACAGGATACCTACTTGGAATCTAGCCCTTCTCTGAGGAGAGGTGACCCATGGAGCAACGCTGCAGGACAGAGGCAGATGACTCCCCCGCATCTACTCAACACACCTTTGCAAAACTCAGGCAAGAAGAGTGCTGCCTGTTTCTTTGGCCTTTCCTCAGGTCCCAAAGGTTTGATGCTGTATGGATGGCCTCTTAGAAAGGCTCCCACACTAGTCATCTACATCCAACCTCTATGAGAGTGGGATCCAGGAATGCAAGAGGTATGGGCCAGAAGGTGAGTAGACCAAATGGAGTTTGACTCTTACCTGTGATGGGCAGAGGGGAATACAGAACACATTCCCTGAAATGTGCAGGCATTTTATAGTAGAGCAGTATCAGTTTTTTGATTAACTGAAGGAGTTCTAGGAGTTGCCAGAACCAAAGACTTTCCTTCTGTCTAGCTGAGTGTTCTAACCCCCCAAGTTAAAGACAAGCTGACTGTTCTTCTCCAGGTCTCGTCATGTTTGCTTATTTCAGTGTACAGCAGCACAATGTTAAAAGAAAGCATAACAAATGCTCTTTGCAAGGTAGTGAGGAGCTCACTGGCTAGGGCTTCTCTCTGAAACATGCTGAAACACTAGCAAGCTACAAAGAGAGTTCTTATCAGATGTTATTATACAAAAAGTGGACATGCTTATTACCAGTAGTAGTCATAGCTAAAGTAACTTCTTCAAAGGACTATCTACCCATGTCCAACTGAGATAGTAGTTCATAACTGGGCACCACAGAGCATGCATAGCTGCTCATCATAATCATCTAGGAAACTTTCAGAACAAGAAGAAAAGCATCTTGTGAATTTATGAATCTAGAGCTTTTCTCAAGACATCCAAAGGGAGTCGGTCTGCCTCTGTCCACTGAGAAATGTTTGAGAAATACCAGATATCTGCACCAAAATCACTGCAGAAAAGTTGATGATCTTTACTGCTCTCAGAGATTTGGGAAACATTTTTCCTGTGTCAGTCACAATTCAGCACAATTTATGCAGACTGTCTCCTGGTGCTGGGTCCTGGGCCTTCTGACGAGGTTGAATAAGAATGTTAGTTGAATTCTGCTGCAAATCCACTGTAACGTCTCTGCTGCTCCGTCACATTCTGGAATAGTTGTTAAACCATTTATAAATATCACTGAGAACATGTTAAGAAAAGAATTTGAAATCTATAAAACCATGTATACATATATGCATAAATGTTTCCACACATGTACAGTGACCACCAACATTTACAAGCAACGCCCAGAGCACTGGCATTTCAAATGGCAGAGTAAGGTCAGCCTGTCTCTAGACTGACATCTCATGAAGAAGTTACTCCATTTCTGGTTTGCCCAGGAGAATAGGCCAGCAAAATAAAGACAGATGCCAGTGGATTAAATAACACTCAGTTCTAATACTGTTTTTCAGTGCAGATGTTACTGACTCTTTGTCTACATTTGCTTGTTTTTTCTAGAGCTTGATCCTGTATTCAGTGCCATCTGGCACCCACAAGGTGTTCAAGGCAAAGCAAGTGACTACCTACAGAAGCCAGAAAGAGGGAAAAACATTTCCCCTAAAAAAAAACTCACCTAGACAAACTAGAACATAATCTCAAGGAGAAGTGGCACAGCCAACATAGTTTCTCCCAGCTTTGGAGAGAAAAGTAGTTTCCATCATCCTCAGGATCCACAAAAGATCAGCCATTGCTCCCAACATGATGCGGTGGGTGCCCTGGTGCCTTGGTGGCATTGAGTCTGGTGGCACTGATGACTTGGGTTAGTCTGCTCTGTCCATGTTCTTACAGCTAATTGAGTCAAAGATGGGGAATTTTTCCTCCGGCATGATGAGAGTGCTGTATGAAGATTTTTGCCCTGATCTACAAGATGGGGAATCTCTACTTGCCAAGATCATCTAATATTTCATCAAGGTAGTTTCTGTCATTGCAAGAACTTGGGACTTTGTCCTTGACCTTTTCCTAAAGCACGGTTTATTTGTGATTAATTATTTTTTTTTATTATCTTAGTACAGGACATAAGCTTATGAAGAATTTGTGAAAAAGTTTTGTGGCTTGTTATGGGTTTATTGATTACATATTTTTTCATTATTCTCTAAATTTTTTTGGGACTGGATTCAACAACTAGGAAGCCCCAAAAATTTTGTTTGTGTTTTTTATTCCTTGGTGCGCTTTTGGTAGATCTCCCAAAGAGCAACCCCACAGTCTGCAGAGCAAGTGCTATCTATCCTCAGACTTAAAGCAACCCCTTAAATATTTTTCCAGGAGGAAAACAGCTGCAGGCTACATCTCATCTCACCTCCCAGAAAAAAATCATTGTGCAGGCCATGGAGTACTGAGGCCCTGGATAGCACAGTTTCTAAAATAATTCCATCATTCTTGTCCTTCTCCACCTTGATGTACATACCTTTCAAGTGCTGTTGCAGATCATGTTCTCGCTGAAAGACATGGATCAGTGTAAAAAATCGTTCCTGTCATTCAGACACTGGGTAGAGTCACAGGCAACGCCCCTCGAGGTCTCCAAGTGATGAACACAATAGTTTGAGGGCTTCTGAGTAGGAAGACAAAAGAAAATCTCAGCAACAACTGTATAGTATTCAGCAAATAGCAGATTTCAATCCTGGACCATCTAAAAAAAAAAAAAAAAGCAAGCAACAGATGTAGTATTGGATAATAATGATTCAGAATTATTTAATGCATTGTTTTGACAGGCTTCACATCATAAAAGTAAAAGCAGACCTTCTTAATAATAAAATATAGATAGAGACAGAAACACAGCAGAGCAACAAAGAACATAATGGAAGATATTTGAAGCTATTTTGACAATTTTTTTTCTTTTTAAACAATAGAATTCATGTAAATTTGTAAACTAGCCTGAATATATTCATGAGATGTGGGAAAACAACAAGAAATACTGTTAAACTAAAGGTTAAACAAACTCTTTCAACAACTTAACACCAGCATTAATAGAATAAGGACATGAAAATTACCGTATAGCAAATATCAACTACTGGCTATCATGAGATCACTAATGTCAGTGGACAGCATCCCTTTCAATTCTGTAAGATGAAGCTATATTTGACTAGCTGTGGGATGCTGGTGTGCTGCTTTTACTAGAAGAGAAATTTATTTATATTTCAACATGATTGCTGTGAAAAGCCTTGGAACTCGAAAACAGCTTTCTGAACAGAAGACTAAATGTAAAAATACCTACAAATTCAAGGTGACTTTAGTTAGTAAACATTTACATCTCAAACTGTGAGGTGTCATAAGTACCTCCCATTTAACATCCAAATTGAGAAGACACCCCGTCATATGTATCTAAAAGTCCCTAAGGGCCTAACCTGCCCATCTTGAAGATCTGCAGGATTTACCATGCTGTCCACTGAATCCTGCAGTTCTCATGCCAGCTTGCCAGTAGCTGCCCCACTGCACAGGGAGCCCTTAATGTTATCCAACTCACATTGATTATCCCAGCCTGTGGCTGCAGAACTTACACTACTGGGAATATGAAGAAACTGGCATCTCCTACCAATACAAAAGTATGTATTTACTCCACCCTTGAACTTATCCAAGTACAGGAAAGGGCAGACAGGAGTTGCAGTCTGTTTGACAGGAGCCAGTAACATTAAGATGGGAGATAGGAAAGATCAGAATGAGAAAAAAAAATAGAATGGTTAATAAGGATATCAGTGGGAACAACAGGAATTTGGTCAAGGAAAGCTCGAGCAGAAATGAACAAGGAAGGGTCAATAAAAGAATGACCTGAGCTACAGAACCAGCAGGTGCAACAGGCAGACAGGGAACAGGCAAGCAGAAATGCATACAGGTGAGGATAAAGGCAGATCTGGATAGGAAGTTACCATAATCTCATCAAATTCACATGACAGCAAGGGTGACTTCAGAAGAGCTGTGGGTGAGTGTCTGAGAAGACAGTAAAATGTGCAACACCCATGTCTGTGCTCCAGCTTCCACAGTTTTGTATACATGGCCCACATCAAGCAGCATTGCCTCAAACTGATGCCAGACATTTTTTATTTTGGAGACAGGATCTGCCCAGAAAGGGCACTGATATTAACACCATGCTTGCAGGTTGCAAGTTTGCATGAACACTACGCTTAACACATTAGCAGTTGTTTTCCCCAGTAGATCTGTTCTCTAACTTAGGTCATTTTACTGTTTCCAGAATCAAGATAGAGATATGTGTATTTTTGGACAGCATATGAAACAGTTTAGCAAGTTCTCTACCAGTTCAGGGATGCAAAGTGACTGTAGTGTCTGTGCTACGTGGCTTGAAGAGCTGAACCCAGAGCTCTGGAAAAGCCAGTGAAAGCAAAATTTAGATATCATGAAATTTCTGACCTTGCAGTAAAGGGAAAAGCGAGCAGGAAATTAAGTCAGTCTGAATTAAAAATGCAAAGCAGAAGTGTCTCTCATATGAAATAAAGCACAGGAAAGGCTAACAAATGGAAGGAAAGCAAAATATAGGTTCCATAGGGACATCTTTTAAAACAGTTTCTATGGTTGCACTTCTAGGTTTAAAGCAGCCCACCCTAAGCAGCAAGACAGAGAGGACTGAGAAGTGCTGGACTGGAAAAGGTTTGAGAACTTGCATACCTTCCTATTATTTCCAGACTTTCCCATATCTCAGAAGAGGGCACTGTGGGATGGAGAGCTACTAAACATGAGAAAATTCAGCCGAGTTCTCAACAGGAATTGCTATCACCATGTAATTTGCAATTAATTACTTCTTTTATTTTTATCCAGAGAACCGTGTGCGATTTATTTGCTCAAATGCACGAGCATTCAAATGCAGAGCTCGTTCATTCTCTGATGCTAGAGGAAATTCTCTACCCTTTTGACATCTCACCATCCCCAACCACAGAGAGGTTTACAACTGCTGAGGGGTTTTATTCCTAAGGGGAACACCTTTTCTCTTTTTTTTTTTTGCACTTTATTTCTTATTAACAACATACAAAGCAAATGGTCTTTATCCTTGCTGGGACATAATGTCTCTTTAGCAATGAAGGTGAAACTAGGTGAACTCTCAAAACAGATGAATACCAAATATAGTACATGGACAATTAAACCCAAATTATATGAATTCTACATTTTCATGGATAGCACAAACATTGTACCTGCTTCCCTATTGCCTTGCTCTATGTAGCTATTTACACCTGTACTGCATGGATCTAAATTGCAGTCTTTCTGAATTGTACATGTTTGGTTTTGTGTATGTGTGTGTATTTTATACTTTCTGTCCATAAATGTAAATGAATACACAGTAGCAAAAAGCAGTAAATCAGTCACCGGGTTTTTCCTCTCTGGTCTTTCCTCTGTGCTCAGGAGCTAGTGAGCTCCTGATGAAGCTAATTTCCACTCCTGCTAAATTGAAACTAAATATTTTGCAGAAACATAGTAATTTCCATGAGCATTTTTGGGGGTAGAGAAATACTTTTATTTTTGTTTTTAAATTGATTTTTCATTTCATTTTTATTTGTAGCGTTTTAGAATGTTTTGTTCCATCCTGTGGCACTGTAAAAACTAATAATATAAACATTAATCTAAA
Source organism: Tringa solitaria (assembly GCA_026413425.1). Lineage (NCBI taxonomy): Eukaryota > Metazoa > Chordata > Aves > Charadriiformes > Scolopacidae > Tringa > Tringa solitaria. The sequence goes on from JAOXJM010000001.1 coordinate 125,514,408, forward strand.
GCATATCAATCAAGTGAATAAAAATGCTGAAGGCTACAATGTTCCACAGAAACATAAAATTTAGGATGTTTTTTCCATTTAAGAATGGAAGATGAATATCAATAAGAAAATTGGGAGCAAGACATGCTGATTAAGAACTAGTCAGGTCTAATTACTAATTCACCAGAAGATACTAGGACTCCTCGAAAATACAAATTATTTGATCCCTCTGATATTTTGGGGTCTTCAACAGTTCTTTCATTATCTCTGTTCTGTTTCTGAAACATTACATTTCTTCCGGCTTTCTGATCTCTGGAATTCATGTTCTATTCCATTTCTGGCCTGCCAGCTTCTTATTCTTTTTTTTTTTCTTTCTCGCTCCCTTCTAACTTTTAGTTTCTGATAAATCCAGCTTGGATTTCTTTCATTTATTTTCTATCCATTTTGACTTGTCTGTCATCTTACTTCCATCCAAGCGCACCAAAGTGATTTTGTTTCTTTGAACACTTAAGTCGCAGTTATATCCTACCTACTTATCCCATAGCTGCACAGTCATATAGAAGCACATATCTATAGCAGTGTTGTGGGATCACTGTTCTCCCCAGGGTCCTCCTCCTTAGTCTAACCCTGTAACTCCCCACTCTGGCCTTACCCAGGTTTGCTTCCCAGTAAAAAAATGAAGAGCAATTCAGGTGCTGAGCACCTGGCTCCATACCCAGCACATAACCAGGGAGACTGCAAAGATTTGTAAGTTCTTGTTGCATCCAGACAGTTAGACAAAACCATAATGCAAATTCCTAATATTTCAGTTCTGGACCAGAGGCCAGACCCAGGTGACAGGCATGTGTGGCCGACAGAGGAGCTGTTGGCACCATAAAATGCGTTCACCAGCCCCAGTGAGCTGCGTTTTTTGGTGGTGCACTCAGGCTCCTTGCTCCTCCCTTGCCATCAGGCTTGTGAAGGGTCAGTACCAGGGTCTGATCCATGGGGCGTGATGCCAGATCCATCCCCACAGCCGACAGGCAAAAGATCATGCAGCTTCTGCATCCCAGTGAAGGAAGTGTCCTGATGTTTGACATTGGCCTGAGAGGTGGCTTCAGAACCTGGACAAGTGCAGTGGTGTCTGTGAGGCAGCCTCTCAGAACAAACACTTTGGTACTCTGGGGCAAGGGCAGTATATAAGCAAAGCACGAACTGGGAGGGGGAGGTCTCAGTTAGTTGTTTATTAATGCGCAGCAACAGCCACAGCTCACTTTGGATCCTGCTGCCTCTCCACAGAAGCTTCCCTGAGGATGCATGTTGAAATCGCAAAAAAAAACATTCTTGAGTTTTATTAAAACTGGGGAGTTTGTATGATAGCATAAGTGTGTAATGAATGTTACAATTAAGGCTGAGGACTACTGCTGGTTTTGGATAATTTACGGGAATTTCTTGCATGGAGCTGTTTTTTTGAAGCAAAATGGACAAAGCTTAATCACACTTCATATTATGGTCCCAGTTATAAATGGCGAAGAAAGAATTAATAAATGATTAAGATACTTTTCAGTGAATGTTTAAATAATGTTTAAACCAGTAGGTCAATAGGGGTTAGATTTACATGATGTATAAGTCCAAAACCTCGGGCTAGCTTCTACCTCAATTAGCTTTTATTTAAATTTCTCCATATGCTTGCATTTCTACCCATAAATTTTCCCCAGTGTGTGTGATTTCTGCCGGTAGGTATGCTGACTGTCACGTACGCCTTGACAGAACCGATCATCTCAGCGTAGCTCAGGTCTGCGCATGAGCAAGAGTGACAGTTTGCCAGACTTCAGCTGTAGCAGCAGCAGCTCACCTGGAAAACATCCTCAAGCTCCTTCCAGGCTTCTGTCAAAGAGCAGAGCCGGCTCCTACCTTGTAACCCGGTCAGCAGAGTACTTGCTTGGGATGCAAGCAGACAGGTTGACCTCCCACCCTGCAGGAAGCAAAACTAACCTGCAAACCAACCCCAAGGGACACTGGTGGAGGAAGAGCTACCCTCTGCCTCCGGAGAGGTCTGCAGGGTGCAGAGGTAACCAGCCCTCTCCAAAGGACTGGGGCACCTGGGAGAGAGGGCTCAGCTCTGAGGCTCAGGGGAGGACATGGCAGTACAGAAGGAAAAGCCAGTCCAGGAATTTGATGTGATGGCAGCATCCAGAGGCGACAGTGACAGGACTGCGGCCACAGCTATTCATGCTGATTCGGTCCCAGTTAAATCCTGTAATAGCTCCAGAAGTCATCTCACTTAGCTCCAGCCACACAAACTGAGGCACCTTCTCAGTCAGTGAAGAGCGCTGGGCCTCTTAGAAAGGACTTCCACCCCTTCTTAACTTACAACTTCACTGTTCTCCAGATCAAACAGTTCATATTTACTGTGAAGTAGAATACAAGGGTTGTTCCTGGCCTGACCTGTACTTGATATTTAATCATTAGGCTGTTGCACCAAGGAATATGAATCACCGAATTGCAGGCAATGTCACTTTTTAGGCAGTGGTGTTAGGTTACACTTTGCAGAAGTAAATCATTAGTAGCCTTCATCTAATTATCTGCATCTTGCTATGCAATCTCCACATTAAATGCCTTTGATCAGATCTTCAGATGGTTTAATTATCAGACTTCAGGAGCCCATGTCAGTTGTAAGATCTAAAATTCTGCTCTTTACTAATCATTAATAAGTGTATCTTTTTTTCTTCCTCCATCAACCAATGTTGCCCTTCACTGCACAGAAGGAAATGCAGCCAAGCAATTCTAACCTACACGCATTTATTAAGCAGCATCTTTTCTGTTGTATGTCTTTTGTCTGTGTTGGTTGGCATTAAAAATAAATATTAACCTATGTCACGAAAGGCATATGATCTTCCACAATCATAAATCTACACAAAGCCTGCCTCTCTCATCTCTGTACTCTCACATAGTGTGTTTTATGAGTTGAAAATGTTCCAGGCTGGTATTTTGGATCTTGTTCTGTGGAAGATGAGTTTTGCGTCTCTGAATGACACCAAACAGAATGTCACTTTATCAGATGCTAGAGTTTCAACCCGAAGTTGCCCAGAAGTAGGATTTGGAGAAAGATAGATCTGCTATATTACTGTGGAAATGGTAACTCCATCTAATGCAAGTACCTGATCTGTATTTGACAGTTAAATCCACAGAGGTTTAGTCTCCCTCCTTCTGTAGGCTACTGAGAGAATTCAAGCTGCTGAACTTGTTCCCTTTGGGCCACATCCAAAGCATGGGATCCTGAAGCACCTCCCAGGGTGTGCTCGCAGCAAAGCGAGCTGCATTGTGGCCACATGGCACTTCCAGAGACCCCGGAGCAAATCCATGGCCTTCATCAACCTTCCCCTGGTTTTGCAGCAATAGAGCTCAGGAAGGCAGCAGGAGAGCTGCCATCCTCTCCTGCAGATCTCACGACCTTGACAACAGGGTATTGGACCTCTAGAGAGAGCCTGCCTCACAGGTTAAGCTGAGTTGCCCCTAAATTAAATCCCTGACATTGTGCAACACAGATGTTTGAGAATCCCATCCTGCTTCCCGCCTATAGTTTCTTTTTATCTTAGCATTCCCCCTGGAATTGCACACTGTCACCAATATCTTTTTGTTTTGTTAAATAAGATTTAAATCAACAGGTCTATTATTTCCTTTGTGCTTGTTCATTAGATAATGTGGGAAGTTATGGCTTACTAGTGAAATCACAGTCAGAAGTAGATTTGTGTCTGCAGGTTTTATCAACATATATAAAACTGACATTCAAAAGTGTGTCTAACTCATTATGAATATTTACTTATCTTCTCCCTCCCTCCCACATCCAACAACAACCACCAGGAAGGAGTTCTCTTAGTCAAACAACATTTGACACTCCAAAGTGCAAAATGAGCTTGTGAATGATACTAATTTACCGAACAATCATTGTTCAGGTAGTTTTACTTGCCAAGGAAGTGTGACAAAGAAAATGCAATTGTTCAGGGAATTGTGCAAGCAATAAAATGTTGTTTTACTGTACTCAAAGAAAATTAACAAGAGCAGGCATAGAACAGTTATATTGATGTTTTTAAAATTACCTAAGTGCAATAAGTGAACAAGGATTGAGGTCGAGAAAAGAAGGACTCTTTAAAGGTGACTACTTTGATGAGTGATTTTGTTCTTCAGCCCATTTGTTTTGGATAAAATGTCCGTATCTGCATCTCTCTGTGTTTTGCTTTCCCACATTACATAGGTACACCAGCAATTCTCTAGACACATTTGCCAAGACACTATGTTTTGGCAGACAGGAGACATACCAAGGTCTTGGTTTTTAAAATGCATTGTTTAGCTCAACAGTGCTGTACCCAGACTTGAAACATCTGAGGCCTACTGCTTCACTGGAGTTTTCAAGCCCAAGACAGACTTTGTTTCCTGATAAAGTGCATGCAAGGAAAAGAAAATCCAGCTGCTGAAGCAGAGCCAGACAGCACGCCAACCATGTATCAGTGAAGATGGTTGCTGGCAGGGGGCTGAACCCATGCCTGCTCCTGTTTAGTTCAACAGGCAAAGCCTCCAACACCACCTGGGCATACAGCTGAACAACTCACTTCCATACTTCCATGCCTGTCACTGCTGTTCTGACACTGCCTATTTATCATCGACCTCTCCTGATATCAGCTAACCATTAAATGTCCCAGATGCCCATGTTCTGGCACGTAATACCTGAGATCTACTGGACCAACAGCTGAATTGCATTAATATAAACACTTAGGTTGGAAGAAATTCACCTTTAATTTTTGTAAAGGAATTTGAGACTGCACCAGGACTTGTTTTCATTGTATAATTTTAATGTATTTTATCCCTTCTCTCATATTATGATATGATAATATAAATAGCAAATATCTTGAAAAGTTGGAATGGTTGAGGGATAAGTTTTAAAAGGAAAATCTACTTTCCCACCTTGTCTTTTTTTCCTTCACTGGGCATATCCTTAAATCACTTCAGGCGGTCCAGATCAGTGGGTTTATGTTAAGTACTACTGAACTTTCTATTTGCAAAGCCAAAGCAATTCTTCAGCATGTAATAACCAGCCTTTTGTGTAGAAAGCAGCCAGGAGCCATTTTGGTGGGTGAAAGAAATGAAGTGCTTTTGTAACTAAGAAGGGCAGAAATAAAGACATGACCTCTACGTTCTGATTTTCCTAAACCTGAAAAGTTGCCTGCTGATTCCAGGTAGCGGCCAGATCTCACAGCCTGGACAAATACATTCTCTTTCAATTCATTGTCTCTGAGAAAGAACAAAATACTCCAACTCTTTAACAACACATATATATATATAAATAACCCCCTGATAGAGGAGAACCATCAGCTATTATTTTGCAGGTACCAGCACTTCATATATGGCAGCATGCTGGGCACTTCCTCTCTTTCAGACAAGACAAAGCAGTTAATCTATTATTCACAGGAGTGTTTTTATCTCTGCACTCTCTTTGTAGACCCTCTGATATTGTAGATCTTGGTATAGTCATCTAAAACACAGAGCTACAACCACACACTATATCGCTGACATTTCCCAGATGCTGAGTTCTATTTTGCCTCATGAATTGCAATCAGTATTCAAGGATTTGCTACTGAGAACACAGAGCTCTTTGGGCTTTGTATTGATGGCACAAGTGCTTCCCTTTCTCAGGGACTTTCCCGTCTTTCAAAGCCTTCAATTGCTCCCCAAGAAAGAGATGCACATAAAGGTATAATTCAGTTCCTCGGTTCCATTCCCATTACTGTTCATATTGGGAGCCTTTCCTCGCCTGAAGCCACACTGGAAATCATCTCTATCCACCAGCCCCAGTAACATCTTGGCTTCTTTGGAGATGCATCAGAATATATCCTCTCCTTTTCATTGTAGTGTTTCTTTTCAACCTTTCCTTTGGGAGTTGCACTGGGTCTGGCTGTGGTGAAGTTCCAGCAGCCCATGTGGAGATGTGCTCCACAGCCATGGATCAAAGAACTGCACTGGCAATCTGCCCAGGAGGCATGGGTTTGCAACCTATTCCTGAAGGCCATGTCTCTCTTGACCCCTTTTCCCATGTGTGCAGGGTGCCAGGCTGTCAGATGTCACACAGTGCCAGGCGCCAGTGGGCACCAGTGACAGGGCGCCCAAATGCCATAAGGTCATGGGGGCAGAGTGTTGTACTGGACATGCTAGGACTCTAATATGAACTAGAGTTAGAGGAAATCTGTCCCTTTGGCAGGAGCATGAAGATCATAGTTTGGTCTTACATGGAGGGGTGTCCAACATGCCTGGAATAGCCTGCTTCAGGGGTGGAAGCACAACCTGTCATTTGTCACGGAGCGATACAGACTGCACTGGACAGAGTGATGTCCCTGAACACGTGCAATACATCAATGACATCACTGTGTGGGGCAACACAGCAGAGGAAGCATTTGAGAAAGCGAAAAGAATAATCCAGATCTTGGACTTTGCCATAAAAGACAGCAAGGACAAAGGGCCTGCACAAGAGATCTGGTTGTTGGAAATAAAATGGCAAGGGGGACATCACCACACCCCTATTAATGTGAACCATAAGATATCAGCGATGTGTCCACTAGCTTATATCAAAAACACACAACCCTGTCTAGGAATTTTAGGTTTCTGGAAAATACATCTTCTGGGTTACAGTCAGCTTATGACCTCTCTCTGTGAAGCAACCCCAAAGAAGAACCATTTTGAGCAGCATTAAGCCTTTGAACACATCAAACAGGAGATAACTCCTGCAGTAACTCTTGGGCCTGAACTAGCTTTGAAACAAGTGCTGTACACTGTAGCCATGGAATGTGGTCTCCCCTGGAGCCTCTGACAGAAAACACCAAAAGAAACACAAAGTCAACCTCTAGGGTTCCGAAGCCAGGAGTATTCAGGATGAGGCCCACTACCTCCAAAATGAAAAAAACCAAAAGTGATAGCAGCAGCATATGAGGGTGTTCAAGCAGCATTAGAAGTTCTTAAAGCACAGCTCTTCTTGACATCTTGACTGCTATGTTGCACAGGATGTTCAAAGGGAGGGTTCCCTCTACATGTCATGTGACCAATGCTACATGAAATACATGGGTAGCGTTGATCACACAAGGGGTTTAAATGGGGAATCCAAACAGACCAGGAATCCTGGAAGAGATCATGGACTGGACAGAAAGCAGAGATTTTGGAGCATTGCTGAAGAAGGTGACTCACGCCAAAGAGGCATCACTATGCAATGGATTATCTGAAGCTGAAAGGCACTATGCTCCGTTCACCAACAGATCCTGTCATGTTATAGGAAACCACTGGAATTGGAAAGCTGCTGTGTGGAGTCCCGCATGACAAGTCATCAAAACTGTCAAAAGAGAAGGTGAGTCAAGTCAGTTTGCAGAAGTGAAAGCCATCCATCTGGGCTTAGAGAAAAGTGGCCAATACTCTACCCTACACCAACTCCATGGGCAAACATCTTATGGGGGTGGCAATGGAAACAGAACAACTGGCAGCACAAAGGTAAACCCATCTAGGCTAGTGGCAATACATCAGTGCCTGGTTAGAAAACATTACTGTGAAAACACGTCATGTGGATGTTTACAAGCCCAAGAACCACATCATCGAAGAACATCAAAACAATGAGCAGATAGACCAGGCTGCCAGAATTGAAGTGTCTCCAGTGGACCTGTGCTGGGACCATAAGGGATTCATAGCTCAGTGAGCCCATGAAACATTGGGACAACTAGGGAAAGATACAACATACTCATGATTGAGTTGTGGACCTGACCTTTGAGGCCATCACACAGGTCACACATGAAAGCAAAACACGTGCTGCAATCAAGTGAGCCATATGAGGAAAGTCTCCCTGGAATAGAGGGTTGTGGCTGGATTATCAGTATGGCAAGGCATGGTAGGCTGACTACACTGTATCACTACCACAAACCCACCAAGGTAAGCACTATGTGCTCACCATGGTGGACACAACTACTGATTGTCTGGAAACATATCCTATAAACATGCCACTGCCCAAAACACCATCTCAGGATGTAGAAAGCATGGTTCTGTGGCAACAGGGTCCCCTAGAAAGACCTGAGTCAAACATCAGCGCTTATCTCCAGACTAACCTCATAGACTCCTGGGCTGAGAAACAGAGCATTTATTGGGTATATCACACGCCCTATCACCCACAAGCCTTCAGAAAGATTGAATGACATAATGGACTGTTAAAGACTATGCTCACAGTATTGGGCACCAGGAAATGAAAGCACTCAGATGCAAATTTAGCAGAAACCACTTTGCTGGTTAACAACAGAGGACCTGCTAACCATCCTGATCCTGCCCAAATGAAGTCCCTACGTACTGTGTGAGTAGATAAGGTCACCACAGAGCACATAGGGAAATGGCTGGGAAAGGTAGTGTGTGTTGGTCCTCCTTTAGGAAAAGGAAAACCCATTCATGGGATTGTCCTCTTGCAAAAGATGTGAAAATCCAGTGTGTACCTCAAGGAGATTCAACCATTGGGGAAAATAATGCATGACTTTAACTGTATAGGAAGTACTACAGCAGGAACCTCTTGAACTGACAGAGAATGAACCTCACAAGGAATCAGATGAGTGCAGCAGTGACCCAACTCAGGCTAGTCCTATAGCACAACAATCCAACACGTTGCTTCTCCTGTCCTGAGAGGCCACATTGACAGATGGAGCCCAAGTCATCAACTATTTTTATGGACATTTGAGGAGGCAGGGAGATGATTTGGGGGAAAAATATCTGTGTTTATGACAAGGGCCAAGTGATAGTGGTTAACGTGGATGTATAAAACTGACTGCTGGATGCAAAGATGGTTTAACTATATAATATGTGTTGTTAGTGTTGGTAAGAGGGAATGAGAAAGAAAGAATGGAAAGGAAAAAGAAAAATATAGCATAGAAGGGTGAAATATTCTAATGGGGTGTGGGTTAAGTAGGTAAGTGGAAAGATTTGAGCAGGGTATAGAAATGAAGCAATATACAAATGGGATGGCCAGAGGATATTTGGACATATCAGATAAGGTGGGACTTAAGTATGATGCGAATGTTATGGCACAAAGGGTGGATGTTGTACTGTGACTGGCTGGGAAGGACTTAACTTTGTTCATAGCAGCTGATATGGTGCTGTGCTTGGGATTTGTGATTACAACAGCACTGATAACACATCAATGTTTTGGCAGTTGCTGAAACAGTGCTCGCACAGTGTCAAGGCTTCCTCTCTTCTCCTCCTCCCCCTAAGTGAGTAGCCTGGGAGCAGGCAAGAGGCTGGGAGAGGACACAGCCAGGACAGTTGACATGAATTGACCAAAGGAGTATTCCATACCATATGGCATCATTCTCAGCAATAAAAGCTCAAGAAAAGAAGAAGGAAAAAGGGGGGGGCATGGTTACGGTATTTGTCTTCCCAAGCAAATCGTTGTATGTGCTGAGGCCCTGCTTTACTGGAAGTGGCTGGACATCTGCCTGCCAATACAAAGTAGTGAATGAATTCCTCTTTTTGTTTTGCTTGTGCACACAGCTTTTACTTTCCCTGTTAAACTGTCATTATCTCAATTCATGAGTCTTCTCACCTTCCTTCTGTTTTCCCTCCATCCCATGGGACAGGGAATTAAGAGAGCTGTTGGGTGAGTGTTTGGCTACTGGCCAGGGTCAACCCACCATAGGAACAGTAGTACAAGTAGTCTAGTCTGGCCCTTTATGACCTAAGCAAATGCATACTCAGGAGAGATGCCGCAGCCAGGTTATTAAGCAACAAGGACCCTTACTTCTAGACCGAACTGGTCAGATAAGCCAGTTCTCTCCTGTCAAGATTTTTTCCCAAGAAATGCACAGTAGCTGATCCATTTTGTCATGTCGAATAGCCACCCCAAGTTAGTAACCTCAAGGTACATAAAAGGTACTCAAATTACAGAAGACTCAGAGGGAGTATTTCATTCCAAAGAGAGTATAATAAGGCGGCTACACAGAATGGATTTCAATGGACTGGCAGAGGCAGAAAATGCATGTAGAAGGCCAAATTTATGGAATTCTTTACAGATTGCACATTAGAGCCTCAGAATGCATTGCCCATGAGAAAAGATTACCATCTGAACACAGTAAAAGCCAACAGTATTAAATGGCAGAGTAAATCCTGCCATTAGTTATAAAAAGGGATCTTTAAACAAAATAATAAAAAGAAAAAGTCTAAATGAGAAAATAAAAACCACCATAAATTCTAAGAAGTTGCCTGTAGAACCTTATCAGATGGATCAAAAATACTTGCTAAAGAACAAAAAAAAAATCAAAAATACTAACTTTTCCAAAAAACAATTTCTGGAAGGCTGCCAGATAACAAGTCAGGCTGAAAAGTCCTACTTACATCAAAAAGAAGTAAGCAAGGAAGATCAATATGAAGGAGAAAAGCTAAATTAACTCTTCCCCATGGTGTTCCTCCCATAGGAGCTATAGGACTCACCAGAGCTCTTACTCGTTGGGGGGAGCATGGATGCATATTGGAGAAAAGTAAGATCCAACATGGCTTTTTAAGGGAAAGAGATCCTTCAAAAGATATTGATGCTCTGTCAAGAGATAAGTGAGCATGCAGAAAGGAGTGGCAAGGTTATATTTTGTACCTGAATTTCCCAAAACCTTTTGAAAAGTTTGAGCACTAAAACTCTTAAAGATATTAAGTTGTCATAGAAGAGGAGAGAAGGAGCCTACTAATTAATAGTTGTTACTTTAAAAGCCAAGCAGCCAAATTATTGTGGTGGGTCAGTTTTTACAGTGGAGCGAGGTTATCCCACAAGGAGTATGTTTCAGGGCTACAGCCAGCTCTGTTCACCATATATTCAAAAATGAACTGTAAAAGTCTGTTCACTACTATTAATGTAATAAGTCGCTTTTAGTGAGGTAGCAAATTTTCAGCTGGAAGAAAAGCATTCAGGAAAATCAAGTCCAAAACTGACCTCAGAGACTTTCTGAAAGCTCTCATGATACTGAGTGATGTGGTAATAAATGACAGAAGAGATTCAATGTCAATAAATGCAAAGTAATGCACACGGCAAAATAACAATCCTAACTATACATATGCAATGATGGGCTCTACATTAACAATTCATGAAAGACGTCTCAGAATAACTCTGGATAATTTCCTGAAATGTCAGCTCAATGTTCAGTAGTTGTAAAGGCAAAAAGATGGTTAGAAATAAGAGGAAGAGAAGGAAAACAAGCACAAAGCATCGCTCCAACATAGCACAAAACCACCATTCACCACCACTCCATCCCAAAATGAATGGGGCAGACCCAGGAGAGGCACCGAGCTGTTGGGAGGTGTAGACAGTGGAGACCATCAGCCACATCTTGAAGGAGAACAGGTCTCTCCTTGAAGCCTGGGCCATCCCAGCTGAACTTCTCCTTTCTGCTTCCTGTGACAAAGAAACTCGTCTGCTATGTTCAAAGCAAGGGTAAAATAGTTAAAACTTTAAACTGCAAAGCTATTGCTCATTTTTTAGTGCCCTCAGGAGCTGAGTTGTAAAAGATAAATCATCCACACAAAATTTAAGTAATAAAGAGTCACTTTCACTTGGTGAACTTGCTATTCCCATTTTGTCCTTCATAATCTTTCATGTTGAAACTGAAGGAAAAAAAGACAAAGATAAGAGAAGTCCTAATATGAATTTCAAGTTAATGGGACAGGGAGACAAGATAGGAATAACATTTGTATGCTGTATTTTTCAGAAACTGTAAGGCCTTTTCTAGTTTTAACTTATGCAATGTTTAAATTGTATCCCATCACCCTTGAAGTAGTTCTGAAGTTTTCTGCAAGCTGTGAGTTAATCTTGTATCTTTACTCTCATCTCCTTCTACTACAGACAGTTGCAAAATATTAGTGACAGAACAGACTTATAACAACACAATCATAATCTGAAGTTGTTATTTACTGAATAAATATGACAGTAGAATTCAAACCAGAAAGCTGATCTTGAAAGAGATCTTGACTGAAGAATAAGTAACTTGGACAATCCATAAAAATTACAAGACATACAACTACATGAGATGGACCAATAAAGAAAGTATCTCTGTAGGTCCTGTACTGGAAATAGCAGTGTTGGTAGGAATGGCCAATGCACATATAGAGGAGGATCATGGAACTGCCTCCATCAGCATCTCAGGAAAGTAAAGCCAGAAGCAGAGAGGAAAAGGACTAATATTGTCTCTTCGTTAAATGACAACATCCTGTTCACAAATGCACTTTTCTCCACTTGCTTTCTCCCTTCTTGTCACACCTGAATACCAGCAAATTTGATACTGAATATAAGAGGACTGTGTCAGAAATAGCGTGGCCAGCAAGACTAGGAAAGTGATTGTCCCCCTGTACTCAGCACTGGTCAGGCAGCACCTTGAATACTGTGTTTAGTTTTGGGCCTCTCATTACAAAAAAGACATTGAGGTGCTGGAGTGTGTCCAGAGGGCAACAAAGATGGTGAGGGGTCTAGAGAATGTGTCCTGTGATGAGCAGCTGAGGGAACTGGGGTTGTTTAGCCTGGAGAAAAGGAGGCTGAGGGGAG
>JAOXJM010000001.1:125539531-125559500 GCA_026413425.1 Tringa solitaria
GCATACTAATGTAAATGTATATTTGTGTTTGAATATATGCACACAAAGAAAACAGATATAATTCTATTACAGCATATATCTGTTCTTATACATGTAAATTTATCATCCCAGGTATTCAATCTATAATAAAAGCTCCCTCTAGAACAATGACTCACACAAAGCAATTGAAAACATATCCAGCAGCTCTTTTGAGTGAGACTGCATATTACACAGACAAGTCAAGTAGGTAACAGTTTATGACAAAACATAAATTAAATTGATCATCATGGACTCATTGTTAGGACTGGATCACTTAGAGAATAAAGCCAAGAACAATTCCCTCCCAAGTTAGACTTCACTGAATACTGTAGGTGGCAAGATAAAAGCAGAGAAACCTGGAAACCTACTTCTAATAAAGACTCTGTAAATACTCTCACAAGTTAAAGAAGCAATAAAATAAGCTCTAAAAGTTACTTAATATGGCATACTGCAATATCAAAGCTACCTCCTAATCAAGCCTTTTTATGACGTCTGCCTGGTACAAGCCCTGGGTAATATGGCTGTGAAGCCCAATGCTCCCAGATTCAGCTATATTTTCAGTAAGCCTCATTAATTAGAAAGTGTTCTGAGGGGTTTTTTTGGTCTCAATTATGATTAGTAGAGGACTTTTTCTTCCTGTAAACCACACAGTAATGGATTTGAGCTAAAAAGACGCAAAGGTGTTTGCTACCATTTACGTTCCTGCACAGGACCATACACCCACTCCTACCCCAGAGGCATTTGTTCAAAACTGAAGAAAAATGTTTTTGATTGGGTAAGAAAACAGTTTTAGAGTTAAATAAAATACATTTTGGCTCAAAACAACACCTCAACCCATAATTAGGGGCAAAAATTATTGTTTCAAAGTTTTATATAGTTGCTAATTATTATTGTTTTATTCATTACTTCTTAAGCAATGGATACATAGTTGGTTTGCAGGAAGAGTGCTCATCTAAGAGAGGTTGTACTGTAAGCCAGGTAACCACATTAAGGGTGAGAGAAGCTTAAGAAGTCGCATGGATTATATCATGAAAAGATGAATGGTAGAAACAAAAAAGAAAATGTTTATGAAGGAAGCCGAAGTGGAGCAATGAGGGAAAGAGAGGCAGGAAAGGAGTGGTAAGAAGTGGAGATGGAAAAACTACAGTGGGGTGGAAGGGGATGAGTGGGACAATAATTTACAACTCAGGCAAAAAATGTTAAAGTAATTCCCATGATTCAAAGAGTAGAGAATTAGCAAACTTTATAGTTAAAAGGAAAAAAATAACAAACAAAAAAAACCCACACACCTTACATCTTTAGCATTAATTTTGCCACCTCACCCACAACAAGCTTTACCTCATCAAGATTTGTACACTAGACAAAATCTGTTAACAGAGATTCAAGGAAATTTTGCATTTTTCTTTTCAAATGTAATTGCCTCAAATAAAGACTCAAAGCCATCATCTGGTTACTGAAGCAAATCTGGATCCTTGATCAGAGAAGTCAAAAATAACTTAAGGAGCTTACAAGAACTGATCCTAGAAGGGGATAAAAGTCCTGGGCACAGGGGTCTCTTGCTGACAAGAATAGGAAGAAATGTATGAGTGAGGAAGTAAAATTCAGACCAGCCTTCCAAAACTGACAACTCCACACTCATCTACCCCTTACATACACTATTCTTTCCCTCTTCATATTTGCAAAGTTCAGCAAGTGAAGAGATGTCTAGATTCAGATAAAAAAAAATAAGCAGACTGTTGGCACTGGTGGAGCTGCCTCACCTCATGCCTCTTTGGTTTCTTCCTTTATATGGTGGATTACAGAGGAGAGAAATCTCGTCTTGCTAAATTAATTGTTTTCTACTTTGAATGTGTATTAATGCTAATCATATCTGTAACGATTGTAGAAATACTAATCCACAAATTTTAAAGGATTAAAAAGCATATAACCCATTTTCAAAGAAAAAAATACAGCCCAGATCCAAATAATTCTATATTTATATTTTTATATAAATGTGTATGAAGATTAAATAGATTATACTCTCTATGTATTTCCGGCAGGCATTGCAATCCTTTTCCTGCTTTTTAAGCACATAATCAAACCACTATATCCTGCATCCTGCTTCTCTCTTCCTCTTCACTTCCCCTCCATATCATCTAACTTCAAGAGAAAGAAACGGCACCCCCATCCTGTGCCCACCCACTGACTTCTTTGGAAGGCTGATCCTAGGTCATGCATTCAGATAATGCATACCAGTCCGGAGCCACATGGAAGATAAGGGTTAAGTGCCCTATTCTGTAGATCCTGTCAAAGGCCACAGCTGAACTAGGTAATAATACAGCATTTGTCAATTTTACTACTAAATACTTAGAACCTTGTCTCTAAACAGGTAAGTCACTTTTCACTGTTTCTTTTGAACGTGTGGCCTTCAAGTTTGTACAGCTGTTACTTTAGCCTGGAAAAGGAAAGGACTTAGTTTTTCATACGAATATCTTCAACTGACAGTGGCATAAACCACGGTGTTCTTATGAAATTATGGTTTTCATTTCTTGAAAACTGATGTTGCAGTCAACTGTGTCACATAACAGAGCATTACCAGAATGCTTCATTCTAAAATCAAGTGCTACATTTACTTGAGCTATATAACCAGAAAATTAAGCCTATTATACAATTTTCAGAACAATAAAATTAAACTCTCTGTGAAATGTATATTTGAAAACTGGCTACTTGCCACTTAACTAGGGTTAATTAATTGGTGAGTAATGTTATTGTAGGATATTAATGAGTTTTGGAAGGAAACTATATGAAATTAGTCACAGAGAGAGCCAGTATCTCTGTATAAAGAGATTGCATTAGGTCTACTATCCCACCACAGGGTTAAACCCAAAGTATGACAGATACCACAAACCAGCACTACAAACCTGGCAATGTGTGCCCCTGGTCAGGGATAAAAATGGGTTCAGAAGAATGGGTTCTGTAACAGATACTGAAGCTGCACATGGACAATTACATTGAACCTGTCCCATGTACTAGGCTTAGGCATGAGTTCTTGTGCTTGCCATCGTGCAGTTTGCCTACGTGAAGCCTTTTATCCTCAGCAAGGATGCAAACTGCTGCACTATCCAGCTTGGTCATCTGAGATGGCTGCTTCATCGCTTTAAGATGCACATATTGGAAGGAAATGACCCCATCACAACTTCTGAGAAACATCGCTCTAGGATAGTAACCACCCTGAAAAACCAAGCTCCTCTGCCAGCTGCAGGACCTTCTGAAGTCTCCTTGTAAGACCTTAACCTTAAAGGCGGTCTGGGTACTCCTGGATGGATTCTGTGAATCCCACTGATGCCTGGGAAAACTGAGGGTTTACGAAGAGCAAAGTAGCACAACTCTATTTATTGCTGTTTTGATTGAATTCTTAATTAACCACAGCCATAAGAAATGAACTTTAATAATGGTCACCAGGAGAAATAAAAGGAATTGTACCTTGACAGGATCAAAATGAATGGTGTCAGACTTTAATTACTTGAGCTTTAAAATATATATTCTTCCTAGAGGGAAGTGAAATCTTCACAATTCTAACTCCAGTCCTTTCCACCTCTCTTTCTCCTACAGCTGCCAGTGGAAATCATTCCTGTGAAAGCCAGTGGACACTAGAGCAGTCCTAATCTTTAGGTGATCATTTCACCCAGCATGGTCAAACATCAGGCCTTAGAGGATGATCATAGTTATTCCACAGCAATGGCTTTTCTTGATGAGCCTTCTTTCAACATCTCTTCTCATCCTGATGAAAGTCCACTTGCCTTCATTTTCTAGAGCTAGTCTTCAAGTATTTAAAATCTATTTAAATTATTTAAAAACATAAAAGGAAAAAATCTTAAACAATGTGAATGTAAAGATAGGGGATAGGGAGTGGGTAGCATTTCCATGTTTTTTTGTCTGATTTCACATCCCAAACATGCTTTTGATTAAAAAAAATCAAGATAATTTCTTGTCCTTGGCAAAGTCTGAAGCATTCTTAATTCTAATGCGGAAATGAAAATATGTCATAGGCAAAGAACTAGCTTAAATTATGAACACTAACAAGAGACAGGTTTTGTGCATGTGTTGTAGGAGATGAATGTCTGAAATTGAACTTTTGAATTGTCATGCAGAAGCTTGCTAATTGCTTACTGCAACCAGTATCATAAACCTTGGTAACACCTGGAATAAATGGAAGTGGCATGTCCTAAATCCTCCCATTAATAAAAGAAAGAAACATGAGGCAGGTCCACTAGTTAAAAGGGTGATCACACACTGTACTTCTGCAGATAGATTTTTTGACGGGGGAAACACGATCTTAATTTTCCAGAAAAAAAAGATAAAGAAGGAAAAAGAAATAAAGGTGCCAAAAAAGCAGAGTTAATGAAAAGAAAACCTGGTTTCAGAGAGAAGAAGAAGGTCCAGAAAGAAGGTGAAGATTCTCAGTGGAGGAAAGACTCAGGGGGTGATCCTGGAAATCAGAGATGTGCAGGGAAATGAATGCTGGGGTTGCCCAAGGACCATTTGCAGACACGGGAGACCAGTAACTATGAGCAGCATCCTAGCACAAATAAACACAACTTTCTGCCCAACCTTCCAGGACTAGCAGCAACCTCCCTGCCAGGTGAACATAGCGCTGTAGGGAGAAGCAAGTGATTGAGCATGTGAGAAAATCAGGTGGGGTAAAAGCTCTGATCTTGTTTATTATTAAGTCCCAGGATCTAGTTTATTTACTCCGCCTCATGCATGGCAAAATCTTAGCCAAAGTTTGTACCAAATGCACATGATTCCATGCAAATATAATGAAGTTGGCTCTGCAAGTCTCCATATCACATCCTTGTAGACTGCTGAACACAACAAGGGTTTGATTCCAATGCAGCACTGTCATACTATCAAAAAAGCCAATGCACCACCATATCTCCTCAATAGCAAAGAGACCATAAGGCTCATAGTGTTGTTCAGGAGTCACTTACTGTACTGAATGCTTTTAGTTCATCAGGCTTATTTTATATGAACTCATTTTATATGCATTAAGCTTCATCCTAATCTTGTTGTATGTCTACGAGCCATATGTTCTACTTTATGCAGCTTAGCTTATATATAATAGCTTATATTTTGTTTATATGCTTTTAATTTCTATGTTCAAACTTCATTTTTCAGCTGAGTGCAATCTAGGATGTCTTGGTTCCACAAGACAGTTTTTCACTTTCTCCCTCGCTTAGAGACTTTCTTACTCTTTTACTCCATGATTGGATTCAAGTAGCTCTAGTGTCTTGTGATAACCCAAAATTAGACTGGCAACAACTCACAGCCTTATAGAAATGCATCACTGACATTCAAGTAACATGACATTGGAAAATCTTGATGGAAATTATCAGACCTATCAACTCTCAGTTCAATATCACAACATGAATCTGTTCTCCAAGGTTATACAGGAGTCTATGTACAAAACTGATGGGAGAAGTTTAAAGCCATAGAGTCTATTCATATAAATACAACGCAGTACAAGTTGAGCTCTAGTACATAACTGTTAAAATTGAGCTTTAGTCAGTTACTGGCACATGCTCCAGGATTTTAAAAAGCACAAAGGCAATTCTCCAAATTATATACCTACTGACAGCTGACTTTCTTGAATTATTCAAAAGCAAAAGCTTTTGGGAATCAATGCATCAAGCTGAACAGAGTTTAAATGTAAAGTGCTGAAATTGTGAGGTTTAAAATGTATGTAACCTTAAAGTGTATTGCCCCTGTACCATACCAAGAATGCTTGATACAAAAAAGTGTAAGTCAAACAATGTCAGAGTTGAGGGAATCTGGGTAACTTCCAGTGCATCAAGTGCCAGCCTGAGAGTGGGCAGGGTGGTGAGGGGGAGCTGTATACAGTTCTTCCTCAACTTTAGCCTGACTTTTCCATTGGCTACATTTATTTTTTGTGTTTAAGAAATCCTTTTCAATATTATTATTTCTCCTTCTACATTCACAGAGGTTCAGTTTTATCCTTCAAGTTCGGGCTCAAGAGTTATGTCAAAAGTCCTTCTAAGACAAAAAAAACTTATGTCCAATTAAGAGAATTTTATACATCTGAGCTCCTGCAAAGGAAGGTAGCATCTTGGCTTCCAGTCATATCATGTGAGGACTGCTACAAGAAAGATTGTACTTTAGCAGCACAGAATGTTTATCGTTACAATATCATCTCAAGCAACCAATATTTATTGCAGCATAATTATAGCAACACAGTTTTTGAGTATGAAGATATGTAGCATTTGGGAGGACTTTTATTTCCTTTTGATTACTGCTTTGCCCCCAGGTTCAAAGCTTCTCCAGTGTTTCATGTGAAATTATTTCATGACATTTTAACCAGTCTGTGCTGTTATTAGAACATAATCCAATTCACAGCATATATTTACAAATGACGTGAGGAGTGTGAACCTGCAGTGATTCAATTTGAAGTTTTACCACTCTGGGATGGAGAACAATATGCAAAGGAGCAGCAGAGGCAACAATACACGAACACCATATAGCGTGATCTACTTGAAGGTTTCTTCCTTTTTCTTAAAATATTGTTACTTCCATAGTCATCAGGTAAATATATTAATTAATGGGTATAATGGCATTGATCTTAAAATACTTAAAAAATCTGATGTTATGAATTACTATAAATAAAAGCACAAGACAACTTTCTTACATTTGAAATACATTTGCCCTAATACTTTTCTCTTGATCACAGAAATGGAGTTGGAGATCCATGATCCTATGTCTCTGGTTTTTGCGTTCTCACAGTTGTATAAATCACCTGCTGCCTGTAACTGCAACAGGTAGGAGAGCTGTGCTAGGAGGATGAGGCAGTGCTCTAAGATCCAGGCTGCTCAAACTGGCCAAGGATTTTACAAGTAGGCAGCAGCCCTTAAAATGCCAGCTGTCTCGTGGGTGACATCCTGTCCGAAGTGACAAGTACTGCTACATTTCCGTTCAGCAGCAGCTGTGAAGCTGCCAACAGGTGTCCTGAGCCAAGGTTTCCTTGCATCTATTGTTGCTTAATGGGAACAAAAATGATTAAAAAGGATCTGCCAACATGATAAAATGCTGCAATTAGCCTAACAGAGTAATACCTATAGGCACTTTAGCAAGGGAAGCAGGGGAATCATTCTCCAGAAAAGCTAACCTCAGTACATCACATACATTTTTCTTTTCTGTGGTTGTTTTACTTATTACAGAGAAATAGAAATATAAAAAGACTAGATTTCTCTAGAAAATAAGAAGAAATGTACCACAGGGAAGACCAGCGCAAATATGATGTTTCGTATTTCTCTTTCTTTCCTTTTTTTAAAACCTTTACCTCCCACAGGTTGTTATTCTTATTCTCAAAAAAAAAAAAAATCATGTTTGGGAAAATATCCAAAGTCTCCCAAAGCTAGGGAATGCCCAAATACAGACTTTGCCATGATTCTTTCTGCATTCATGATGATTACATATAATAAGTATGTGTTCCTTCCCAAATCATCTAGATCCATCCTTTTACCCACCTTTGGTTCCTCCCCAAAACATCCCATAAAAATCTTGTGCAATCCTAAAACACTCTTCCCATCTTCCTATAGTAAGTTTCTTATCCCCACAGCCTATCCCCCCTGGTGCTCCAGAGATCCTTTCAATTGGGCTGTCAGTCCTCCATGACAGTCCAGGGAGGGGTTAGAAATTTGTATTATTCAGGTTCCCCATTGCCATGGTTCCTCTGTAGTCCTGTGTGGGTGTGGAGACAAGCTTTTTTAACATTATCCAACAACAACTATTAATGCCATGTCATCAGTACACATAATGTGGGATAAGCAACGAGAGAGAATAAATGCTGTAGGCTGAGACAGAAAAGATGTTCAATACTGCCAGCTGTGTGACGAGTCTGTATTGATCCTACAGAAAGTACATCCATTATCCAAGATGCAGTTTGCTCCATGCTGATAAGTCATTGAGGAGAACGCAATGATATACAAGAATCAATGCGTGCCCCCTCTCTTTTTCCTACATGGCAGCACAACAGTATCATGCCCCCCTACACTTACTCAGCTCTCCTTCAGCTACCCACCTTCACTTCCTAGGAATGATCTTCTCTTTTTCCTCACATGCAGTCCTCATCTTTTTTTCTATTTACTTTTCCCACATCCTTCTAAGATACATGCTTCACTTTGGCCTTCTCTGAGAGCTAAGAACTACACATTGCTGTACCGTGCCTCAGTGCCAGCTGCCCCTGTCTAGTAGGCTTTTTTTTTCCCATTTGTACTGTAGAATCATGTACAAACCTGGAAAAGCTTATGGTACATTTGGCTCCATACCTAACAGCTATCAGCTTGCACCTATCACCCTCTGCTTCAGGAAAAGACCACAGTATAAACATTTATGACAAAGATGATTGCTTGTAGGTTTGCAGGACTGGTAGATATGAAGCAGTCTTGACTTAGCAACTCAAATTTAAGAAAACAGGTAAGAACTTTAAGGTGCCTGGGGAAGGGATAACAACTAGAATAGAAGAAGATATCAGAATCCAGATTTTTGCTCAGACTGATGTAACTTCCCAAATCAGTCATTATTCACTGGTCACCACGATCCTTTCCTACCCATGAGACTATACATACATCATCCACATTCACCAAAATTCTGAAATTATGTCACTGAGAAAAAGAGATTTGCTGATTCAAATGAACAGAGGATTTGTTGCATCTGCTACATATGGTCTTTCCCAATCATGCTATAGGTGTCTGAGTGTTCACCTGGCAGGCATGAAGCAGTCTGGTTTCATATCTACCAACAGTTCTGTATAGTTCCATCAGGTAAGTAGATATAAGTCATACCCAGACCGTGAACAGACATGGTTTGTTTGTGAAATGGACACACACTTGGTCTATCGTGAAGACTGTGATGACAGCTTGAAGAGACAGAAACTAGGTGATATCCAACTAGATGTTATTCTTTTGTGAAAAAGGACCTCTCAGTTGTCCTTGGGATGCTGTATTTTTAAAGCTCTTTCTCCACATGTGCTGCCTTTATCAAATCAAAATTTACTTTCTAAACAGGTTTAAATCAAAAGTTAATCAATGCACAAGTTTACAATTTCGTAAACTAGGTCTTTCTTCCATGGTCATCCTAAATTCCATTTTTAACTAGTATTTCTCTCTCTTAAAAGAACTTGACTTCTTGTAACCAATATGTTTGAAGGGGCACAGAACTGACATTCTGTTCCCAGAGCAGGCAGGCACATGGGCAAGCATATTGTTTTGGGGGCTGAGAAAATAATTCCCCATCCACACTCATTCTTTCATTAGTTTTCCTTCTGTGACTGCCAACAACATTGCCAATTAGTGCTAATCATGGCATGGACACCTGTCCACAAGAAAGAAGGCTGAGAACAATTACACAGTCATTTTACAAAGCTCATGGAGCAGCTGTCAAACGGTAATGACTTTCCGTCACTGCTGGCTTTAGCTGTACTGCAACAGGTGGCCAAAAGGTGGGATATCATTTATGCCATTATCTGCTTTCTTAGTTATTCTAGCCTGGGTTTTCACTCTTGCTTCTACATTCCACAGCACTTAAGCTTGCAATGAGGATTGACAGCTACAATGTACATTCATGTACATTGCATTGTACATTAGTGTAAGAACTTCGCAAATATGAAGAAATTTGTATTTCCCAACACTTCAAGAAGATGAAATGGTAGATATTTAAGCACAGGGAGTTTTAAAATGGAAAATGGAAGTTGTAAACTGGAAGTCTGAGTTTGACAGGACCTGATTTTTCACAATCCATACAGTCACGTCGCACCTGACATGTTCCTAGAATCCTTTTTTTATGGACATGTTCCAGTGAGCTCAGGTGGTGCCCCTTGTGCCAAAACCCCTGGAAATCAGGAATCATAATCACCTCAAATGTCAGATGAGAAAATGCAGACTGTCCAAGTAGTAACCAAAAGTGAAAATACTGGCTTAAGCAATTTTCCCATCATTGAAGAGGAGCAATTTGGCTGATCTGGAAAATCCAGTTCTTGATAACAGTACATCACCAGTTTCACATCAGGAATGCCCTGTCTCTTCTTGCAGTCGCTTACCTCAATTGCTATACTTTTTTTTTGACTTTGACATGTCCTACAGACAACCACTTCCTTAGCATAACTGATTTGTTGCCAGGACAGCTCCATCCTCTATAGCGTATGAGCAGAGATCCCAAGGAAAGGTAATGTGCAGAAACAGTAGGAGAAATTAAGCTTCTGAAGAAAGACTTACTGTGGCCTATGATAACTACTCACTATTAATCTTTGCTAAGTTAGTGTTCTTTCCACAGAGTCTATGTGTGTGATTTCCCATACTTTTAAAAAAGTGAAACGCAAACCCCTCTCTGCAGATATACCCTTACAGACACACAGTGACCATCACCAGTGTCAAAGCTATTAGCTGCAATGCACAGATCTCTGGAAATTCAGGTAATGGGGTACATCTGCTATGAGTTATTCTCATGGAGTGGGACCGACACCAGAAAGAGGTGAAGAAAACCCTTTGTCAGGTACAACCGATTCCCTTCTGGATTCTGAGGTCAGGTACCCCAAGCCTTGCTGCTGCACTCTCCCAGGCTGGACCATTTTCAACCCCATCTCCTCTGGTCTGGCCATATTCCGGGCCTGTTTCTTTCCCGCAGCACAGACTCCTCCAGATAGCGCCCGCTCTCCAGCGCGCTCTGCCGCTTCCGTGCCCTCTCCAAGGCTCATCCCCATCCACCTCCTCCCAGGCACGAAAAGACCGTTCCTTACAGTCAAGTCAGCACTAGCCGTTTACCAGCCTGAGCCAGCCATCTTGTCGGCGGGCAACCGACAAGTAGCTGTCGTCACGTCCTGCCCTGTGACGTCACACGTGATGTTGAAACATGGCGGGCGTGACGCTGGCCGTGGTGCTGAAAGCCCTCTGTCCGGAGTGCTGGCCGTAGCCCTGAAGGCATCGCCCCCCTTGGCGCTGTGGGTGCCGGCACCCTCCAGTCTAAAGGGAGAATGAGGCCATACCCCAACAGAAGAAACATTTCTGAAACAGTTTCCTGTCCATATCTCTTTCCAAAACTACCATCCAAGAAGCTGCGTGATACGGTTTTTCTCCGGCAGGAGAATGAGAACACCATTTAAGATAAAATTTACTTCAGAGGTGCCTCATCCATGTCCTTTCTCTCTAAGACTTGATGGACTTCAAAAGGCCTCACTAAGTTGTCACTTCACAATCTCTGAGTAACCCATCTTCCAGTCTTGGTCTTGGTCATTGTTACCCCACTGAATCTGGTGATTTCAGCTCTATTTGTTGGAGCTGGGCTGACTTCTTGACAATACAGGTCAAATTACACCACTTTACTCAGGGGCAGGATGATAATCTGTATAAATAACAGCTGAGAAACTGACATTCTAACAATTAAAAGTAGGAAGCAGATTCTTACACCTCCAATTCCTTACTTGATTACTGACCTTCAGAAACCACTGGACAAATGCACGTATCAGAAAGCTGTTTGCATAGAATACTACAAAAATTAATTTATGCCCTTAGGCTCCACCTCAGCCAAAGAACTCAGGCGTTTGAGCAGATTTGTTAAACTTAGTAACATTGCTCAAACACTGGCACTACACTCACGCCGAAATACTTTGCTCAGTCAGGATCTTAGACAGGTATAACTGACAAAAATATACATTCCATGATAGCCAATGGCCCTTTTGCACTTTCAGCAAAGAAACTTCAAAATCCAGATAATACCTGAATTATCCTAGAGGCAGTTACACAGGCATTATAAAAGTAGAAAAGTTTTCCTTCCTCTACCAAGTTAGTAAAAAAATGGAGGATTTCAGTTTCCAAGGCTTCTAGTCTAACTCTATAATCAAACCCTTAATTCCCTTTTTAAAGTTGGAAACAACAGTGACTTTTACCATATAAAATACTTGAATGTGCAAGCATGTTTTTGAAGGAGTATATCCCAATTTGGCAAAACAACAATGACTATATTCCTTTAAAATTCAATCAATTCAACAAAATAATCCAATTAATTAGGGGGAAAATGAAAATTGCATGACAGTTGAGATTATATCAAGCCTAAAGCTTTCCAAAATGTGACTATTGGCTGAAGATCAAAGGAAAAAGTTCTGACAAACAGTTTGATTTGTTTTAAAAGTTCATTTATTGCTTTTTCTCTAAAACCTGATTTGAAACAAAACATTATCAAGCAGAAATAGTAATTTCACAGTTGGAAAGACTTGGCATTCTGTAGCAGTTCTTATAGCACTGCAGCAGTACAGAATCTAACTTATCACACATCCTTAGGCAGCACAGCCTCATACTCTTACATCCAACAGCTTCTCCTTTCTCTTTGTTGGATAGGAACATTAAGGATCTCAATTTTCCAATGTACTTCAGACTCATTTATCAGCAGCCTGAATTTAGCAAAAGAAAGTTTTGACACTGAGACACTGAGGCTGGGTGCATTCAGTCATTCAACAATGGTTGGAAAACTGATCAGAGACAAAAAACAGTGATTCTATAGCTGGTTGATCAAACACTTCATCCCTCTCTCACACGGGGATATTTAGGAAGCAGGCCACTTGTTTGCAGGCTAAAAAAAAGATCACTGGCATCTGTTCAGGTGACAGATTTATTTGCAGTGAACAGTTGCACTCCAGAAGGAATAAGCTAGAGAGTCAGCCAACAGAGCTTTGAAACACAGCCACATGTCCACCAAAAAAAAAAAGGGATGGGTGGGTAAGAGAAAAAAAAAAAAAAAGGCTTTCTGAGATTATTCATCATCATACTGTTTCATGCCAAATTATTTTGTTTGCCCTTTTGCAGTGGGAATATCCCTCTTTTGGAAATGATGAGTTTACTTGATCACTTTTAGGTCAGCTTTAAGAACTAGGACATAAAAATGTGCATTTCTCACAAGTGACAATGAAAGGTAGTAGAGGCAAAGCTCAGATGAAGACCGCAGTGTTACAAGATGAGGTAAAGCCAGGTAGACAAATTCCTTCCTGGGATCCTTCAGACTGGAGACACATGGTTTCCCACCAAATCTAAATCTGTAAAATGTAAAACCCACTACAAAGTAATAAAACCGTTTTAGATCACAAGGACACTACTGAAACTTCATTTTTTAGTAGCAACTCCACTCTCTTTGCAATCAGAGCACAAATACGACTATGCAAGGAAAGGCAGAAGCAATAAGACAGCTTCTATGCTGCTTTCCTGCACAGCA
Source organism: Tringa solitaria (assembly GCA_026413425.1). Classification (NCBI taxonomy): domain Eukaryota; kingdom Metazoa; phylum Chordata; class Aves; order Charadriiformes; family Scolopacidae; genus Tringa; species Tringa solitaria. The sequence goes on from JAOXJM010000001.1 coordinate 125,552,798, forward strand.
TTGAGTGCTTGGCACAAATCAGCTCCTTCAAATTGAAGCTGTTCAACAAGGCCCATTGTTCACATTAATTTATGGGCAAAACTCCCCTTGTCGATAAAGGGGGATCAGATCTTGCAACAAAATCTGATCATTCTGAATCTGCAAAGTTGTTTGGAAAAAAATTAGCTTGCTCAGTGCACAACCAAGGAATATTTGAATCATTAGCAGAAAAATGTGATATGATTCTTCCCTTTCATGGCTTCTGACACTGAGACAGCTTTCCACCCTCCTCCTCCCCCCCCCGCCCCTTCCCCAGCTGGGAAATTCTTTCTAGTTTCTCTTAGTGATGTGCTAAGTTCTTTAGTGTTAAAAACCTATGAACCTAAAATATTGATTATATGAGTCAGAAGGACTGCTGTGAGCTTCCAGTTTGTACTAAAATTCAGCAGCTGGGCAGAGATCATTGGGACCATCAGCATAGATTTAACAAAGTAAAACAGACCAAAATGGAGGGGAAAAAACCATCCAGATATGCAAGTTTGCTTGCAGAGAGCCCTGAAACGATAACACACTGAAGCAAATGATGCCTTTCTTCTTGAAATTACTGCAAGTTGGCCTTATTCAGAATATGAGAAACACCGCAGAAAAAATAAAAGGATGGCACTCTACAAAATAATAACACACAGTACAGAAAATTAGGGGAAAAAAAACAGTTACAAACACATTCTAACCACATTTTCCTCTTTCATACAACAAATAACTTCCATTTTCAACAATGGGAGTTACTCACATACAACAAATGGAAAATAGGCCCCAGTCTGCTCAGAAATTGGTGTGATGGAAAACACAGATTACAGGCAACAGTAAAATATATTTCTACTGATAGCTCACTTTTCTTCTGCTGTTCTGGTTCACAGTCAGGATATATGTCTCTGTGTCTCTTCCTCTCCCCTTTTTCTTTTGGTGAAATGCATATTTTCTAATTTTTCTGTATTGAAATTCCAATTCAAAAAGCACACTTCTGGCCCCTTGCAAATTCTGACCTTTCAAAGTTTTTGGACAGAAAAGTGGAAAAATCTTCGTTTTTTCACAACAGAGAACTAAAAAAGTGTATAGGAAACAATGCAAGTTATTCTCAGAATACTTCAGCATACTTTTTGTACTTCCAGAATACAAAGATATAAAACAAACGCAAAGTATGCCTTGATAATACATAGCACCTATGTCAACAAAACTCTTAGTTTCCATCAAATCTTTTAATTCCATTTAAAAATTCTAGCTGTAGATTCACAGAGTTACCATGCATACAGTTCATAATGAATATTGTGATCTAAAGCAGCACAACTGAATTAAAAATCCTCAGATCAAAAATCTGCAGGTTATGTTTGAATCTTCCCTATCCCAGAGAGAGCCCTGCGGTCAGAAACACATTTTCTCTCTCCCTAGGCAGATGTCAAAGTCTGGACATAGCAATCAGGAACAAAGTCAGCTCCCAGTGGAATACAAGTGTGTAAGACAAGCTCTCTCCTGTGCTTGCTACATTTGCTTTTTTCAGCCCTAAGCATGGCTACACACAGAAGGTGTTTTACTGCATAGCCAAGGAAGCATCTACTCCGCATCTTGGAAATGCCCAGTTCATCTGCTCTGATGAGGATGCGGCTTCATCACTGCACAGTAAATACCAGGCTGAAAGCAGCAGATGAGACATGCCACAGCCCAACTATCAGAGCTGACCTAAAAAGACATATTTTTCCAATGTGAATACACTTGTATTTGTAATTTTGACTTTTTCCTTATTCCCACACCTGTTTCATCTTTGCATGTAGCCAGTTATAGCTCCTGAGTTTAAAGGAGATATATTGCAAACACAGCACAGATACCCAGACTTAACTAGAAAATAAAATTTCTTTCCACTTAAATTAAAAAAAAAAAAAAAAAAAACACCTTAGGAAATATACCAATTAACTTTTGGCTTTAGAAATTTTCTCAGAAACAGCTTGAAATGCTGAGACCAAACTCAAAATTACAATGCCTTTGAGTGTCATTTTTAATGATTTTTAATTTAAAGATCCCCACAATCTCACAAGATTTAACCTCATTTTACTTTTCATTAAGTCATTCAGACATTTCCTGCCTTGTATGGTGTAAGACTAGACTGAACCATCAAATCTTTTCTGGTCACACTTTCCACTCTGCTTTATTCCAAGAAATGTTTAATCATGTTATGACATGCCTGTGAGCACTAATATGATGAAGAAAAAAGGAGAAAGTCTGATCTGCTAACAGAAGAGACTAGCACAGAAGATTAACTGAAAACTAGTAAAGAAATCTGTAACAGAACAAATATAATTAAAGAGAAAGCTTTTTGGAAAGTTAGACATGAAGAAATATTTTATATTCTGAAATTTTACTGTTTCAACATTTCATTAGTAGTCCTTTGTGGCTGTCCATATAATTGCTTAGAGAACACACTTCATTATGGATAACTTGGTTCTTCATTCAATAAATCATAATAAATTTATTCCAGTAGTAAACATTTACAGATTTGACAGAGTTGGAAGGGACCTCTAAAGATCATCCAGTCCAACTCCCCTGCTAAGCAGGATTGCCAGAGCACATTACTCAGGACTGCATTGAGGCGGGTTATTTAATATAACAGATTATTCCAAAAGCTTATTAATACAAATATAAAGAAAATTATTTGCCGTTTATACTTTTGCCATCACTTTAAAAGAGCTACAAGGGGGGTTATGGCTGTCTTTAAAAAGATGCCTCTAGTGAACGCATGTATCATACATTAATTGGCATCCCTATTCAGTCTTCTGAAGTGAAGTTTTAAATATAGGTCCATGCCAAGATTTAGAGTCATTGTCAACAAAGTCTGCAGATTACAGAGACTGATTGAGTAGTAAATAATGAGGAAGATGCTTGCCCTTACAGAAGGGTTTCTATCACATGGCAAAGTGGCTCCAATGCATGGAAAAATGTATCTTGAAATACAACAAAGTGGGATGCAGATCCCAGCTTCTGGATAGGAACACAGCATCCAGGGATGATACATGGGAGCTGCCAGACTAAACAGAGTGAAAGGTTGCTTTAGTCCTTGACACTGAAAAATGGGGGGGGTATCAAACAATAAAGAAGCAGTTTTGCTGCTGTACAGGGGTCTGGACACTTGGTGTTACCCCACCTGGTTCATTTGTTCAGCAATGTGGAAAAAGTTCACAGGAAGACAGGAAAAAGAACCAAAGGCTTGAGAGCAAAGTTTGTATTATAAGCTTTATGGGCTCAAAACATACTTTATGAAAGACAAAACAGAGAGGAGATAGGTCTGAAGGGACAAATAAAGAACAGACCTGGTAAAGGTCCAGACTGAAACAGCGTTGCTGAAGTTAACAATACAAATTAATTTGGCCCAATTTTAGCTTCATTTTTATATATGGCAAAAACAACCAAGGAGAGGCCCAGGAACATGATCGAGGTTGAACTATTTTTGCAAGCTCTTTGTGACAAGAATTATCTTTTGCTAAAATTAAGTTCTGTAACCTGATAGTTGCTTTATGGCTGCAAATCAACCAATAACACCTGAGTCTCCCTTGCCATTGATCAACTTTAACTATTAACATGGTAAATTCTTGACTGAAAGTAAGATTACAGAACTGTTATAAGCAGGGTTCCACAACATATGGGTTTAAAACCTGAGTGTTGTCCTATAAATACTTTTAAGTGTTCTCAACTATTACACTTTTATCACTTTTGTGCATTAGCTACAAGATAGGCACAGGAGATGACTGGCAGAGAGAGATGTATATGCAACTCTAGCACAAAGCAAGCAGGTTTCTTATCTTCTGAGCAAGGCTCAGGCAAAGATCCTCCAGTTGGGATTCATTTCATGGAGCCCAAGATGATAGCTGCAGCACAGATGTCCATCTCTGATCCAGTTGCCTCTTCTCTGCAGTCCTTCCAGGACAAGATGCCTCTGATAACATGAAATAGCTGCTTGACTCACACCACAGAAGTTCTTACTTTTCATTTCTGACTGCAAAGAGAACTGATTGTGATGGGTAAACACCATGTATCTGTAGTGTAAATGTCTGTATTTGATTAGGTGAATCCCATGCCTTGTGACCTTTGGGTTTATTCTTTCAGATTTGTCTTCAAACAAGGTTCCGTAGCCAGGGGAGTGCAAATGTCACCAGCCCAAAAGAACATAGGGGAAGCAGAGTAGTTCTGAAACAGCCCTATAATAAATAATTACTCCAGCCATACCTGCTTCTGTTTACGAGTAATATTTTCCTGCTGACCTTTCCCAACAAAGAATGTGACAAATTCTACTCTGGTTCCTCTGTGCTAGCAAATTTGGCTTGTACTTAGGTACCTCTGTTTCTACATCAAGGAATAAAAATTATTTTTTTAAAATTTTTTTTAACCAGGACTATGTAAACAAATGCTCACAGTCATATGTATCACAGGCCCAAGGAGCCAAGTATTTAGCACCTTCATCCTGTGACCTTCAGTAAACATGAAAATGCTTGCTACCTTGCAACAGGTGCCAACCAGCTCAGCAATACTCACTCTGGTTTTATCACATTATTACATTAAACTCAGAGTAGGGTTTAGTAAAAAATCAAGTTTTCTTAAGGAATGTTTAAGCTGTAAGTGGGGTTTTACTTTTAAAACAATAAAAACATCAATGACGCAAGGATACAAAGGTATAAGGCATAATGTCCATGTCCTAGCAAAGGAAATAGGAACAGATGACACTAAATATGCTATAGGCTGTTAGTTAGAAGATCGTGCCAAAAGCATAATGTGTTACTACACAGGAAGCCTGAGTTCAGACACAACAAGAGCATGTTGAAACTGTTCAGCTGAAATGGCGTTCCACGGAAAATAGCTTTTGGACAAAACAAACCTTTTTTTTTGAAAAAAAAAAAACTAGCATTTATTTTAAATTTAAAATACATCAGAAATTAAAAAAATGTTCTCTAAACAGAAAAGAAACAGGTTTTGATGTGCTGCCAAAAATCAAAGCGATGAGGGAGTTTTGTATTTATTTATTCCCTGGCTTGAAGGCTTTTCTTGTCAGTGATGCTACAAAAATCCGAAATGTTATCATTTTTCAGGTTTTATTTTTTTAGCAAGTTTCTGTCCTGGCAATTTGCTTTCATCACAACATCTCAACAGGAAGAGGTTAATTTTCAAACAGCTCTAACAACAATTATATAGCTTCCTCCTTCCTCTTGTTACTGGATACCACAGTAGCACATAACACTTAAACCAGTAACAGCACCAGAGGAAAAGTGCTGTGTATTGTTTTTCCTCAAACTACTTGCAATCTTGGACAATTCCACATGGAATTGCAAACAAAGCAGTCTTTAATTAACTACGTTTGAAATATACTCTGTTCTCAGGAGCTCCGTTCAGCACAAAAAGATGCCAAAAAAGCCCCAAAATGGCATCTTCATATTAGTTTGTGAGCCTGCCTATAGGAACAGTGCGCCTCCTGCCTCTGTGTATGTATCATATTTTTTAGGTCTTATATCACATTCTGTTATTCCCAATTCCTCCAGAAGAGCGGCAGCTTGCAGCACCTTTATAAAGTTTGGTAAGAATAAATTCAACTTCCCAAGCCTGCTTCCTGAGCTGGCTGAACCCGAGCCATCTCTGGATAAGGAACAGGTGAGAGGTAGCACTGGCCCATGAAAGGCACTTAAGTTCAGCCATAGCATTGTGCCCACGTGGCTTTTGCATGGGGGATGGCAAGAACAAAGATGTCTCAGTTCAAGTCTGTGAAGAAATCCCCAGTATCAAGGGGTGAGGGTGGCTGAACCCAACCTTACCCCACTGCCATCTCATCCATGGATCTCTGGCTCCTTGGGTGGATTTTTAGGGAGGGAACCTGCTGCTTACTGCCCATTTCTCTTCTCGTGGTGCTCAGCCCGCTCCCCTGAGCATCAGAGAAAGGCTAGTGTTTAGACAGAGATACTAACTGAGCATTGCTTGTAAAATATATGAAATCTGTTTACTAACTATAGATAACTAGTTACAACAATGGAGACCATGAATGTGCATCACTGGAATATATAATATGCTCAATTGCAATGTATAACATCTAAGGGATTTGGAGAGGGGACATGCATGCACGTGTGTATGTATGTGTGCGTGTTTGTATGGTTTCCCTTGTTTTTTTTTATTTGAAGCCTGTTGTCTAAGGGTATGTTTAATTGTATGGCAGCAATTATTCTGCCTGCTGTGAAAACAACAAAGATCCATTCAGATGAAGAGGCAATATTTTCTGAAAATAAATGCACTACCAATCCTGATTTCATAATCCTTACAACATGAAAAATGGTAAGAACTTAATGACCTAAGTACAGGTGACAGAAAATTAATATATACAAAATAGAGATGGTGCAACTAGAGACAGCGTATCTAGTTAATACTCAAACTGAATCAGCAAAACTGAGATAAAAGAAAATCACTCTGACCTTCTACGTCCCCAGAATTGTTACACTACACCTGTGAGAAGATACTGCACTATTTATTTTTTTTATTTTTTTTCCCCCAGTAAACGGAGTATTCATTGTTTCAGGAATGAAAAAAAGCAGTCAACAAGAATCTTTTTTTTTTTTTCATTTTCAAAGATTAACTATTTTTTTGAAAAGGCAATATAAATTACTTTTTCTTTTTAGGAATTTTTAAAGTTATTTGCAATCAATTC
>JAOXJM010000001.1:125563382-125592041 GCA_026413425.1 Tringa solitaria
TAGAATAATTGTCTAAATGACAATAAATTGTTATGGGTTTTCTCAAACCATAACACATACAGAGACAGGGAGTTAGTGTTCTTTTTTCTTGCTTTTTTTTCCAGCCTTCAGAACGACACAATGTCCTTCACAACATGCTCTGTAACTGAAAAGTCCAGTGTCTGAAGTGTGAGTAGCAGCCTACTTTTTAGCCAGCTGCCTAGCAATGCCAGCACTCTGGGACTTTCCGGATCCCAATATTCACAGGTACCACGTCTCTGGTTTGTCAACCCTGGAACAAAGGGAGTTTGCACTGAACTGGGTAAGAATAATTGTAATATTTGATGTGTCCTAACTGGTAGCAGCAGAGCCTGTGCCATCTGGAGAGACCGGGATTTACACAAGCTTTTTTGTGGAAGCAGAATGAAGGGAAAATTTCCCTGTAGGAATAAAGCTGAATCTGCACAGGCATGCAGGATTCAGATGGGCCTTGCAAGAGAATCCTCATATGAATCTTTGTAATTAAGAGACTTAGGGCAGACACCTTGCAAACACCACTGTCACATATTCTAAGCTGGACCCAGTTTGAAGCAGCAAGTACATACTCACCTGCTGGCTGATGGAAATTACTGACTCTGGGGCACAGATGGACAGACTGTAAAATAAATTTTTCACATCTCGTGTTTTGCTGGTAGCCATACAGCTACTGGCAGATTTGAAAACCAGGAAGGTTTGGGGTTGATTTTAACACATGCGTATGGACTACCTTTATCTGTCACTGAATAGAAAAACTTTAAAAATAAAAATCTCTGTTCCATTTTCAACAGCAGTCTTGACAATAATGTTTAAATCCTATCAACACACCTTCTCCTGATGGTCTGTTTCCACTTACTGCATGTTCTTCCTTCAATATTGCACCTCCTTTAATCCATTCAAATGTCACGTTTGCCAACAACAGTTTGGCCAACAACAGCACCAGTATGTTAACAATTTGTTAATTCTGGCTGATTCCTTGTATGTATTTATTATTAAGCTACAGACCACTTTTATGACTGTAAGGGTGTTTGTCACTCTTCATTTTATTTTACTTCCACCCTGGCCAAACACAGGGTATTGACAGTGAGCTGAAAATGAAAGACCGACGGAGACTCATCTCTTCTGTCCCTGTTCGCTATGTGCCTAAATCCTGTTATTCCTATTCCTATTAACACCCACCATCTAGCCCCCTCCTAAAGGAGTGCAGCTCTCCAGGAACAAGGGATGAAAGCAAGAGAAGTTATAAAAGGGATAAGACTTTCTGGAGCAGATCTCTAACAGAAAGAACAGGCCAAAAACAGGTATTGAGACACCAAAGATGAACCGACCATACTTAAAATAATGTTCCCTGGCAGAAAGGAAATGGAAATAAGGAAAGGGATGAGGGAGGGTGGAGGACACAGTACGGGCAGCTGTTAACCACTGCTCTCACCACAGCCTCTCCTAGCTCTGAGGCAGTCTGGGAGAATGTGCAAAGCTTAATTGTGAACATCAACAGCGCTACAGAGGGAAGGAAAACTAAGACAGCATTAAGCAGAGGTGCAATCCTGCTGTGGAAAATGTGTACCTGAATAATAGCATGCAAGTGTTTCTCAGTTTGGTACAGAGGTGGAGGCCTCTCCTGTTGTCTGCAAAGGGTGGCTGCGTTGAGAAACAGTTGATAGAGGTGGTGGCTGCTGGTCTCATCTGTCATGGGTCACCAACAGGGACCAAGCTGTGAACAAGCCAGTTCGCAACGCATGCGGTCCAGGAGGAGGCACACTTCAGAGTGTCCTGGGGAATCACCCTAGTCTGCATGCAGAAGGACTGAGGGACCCAATGCTTTCTGCTGCCAAGCTGGGGTAGCCCTCTTTGCAGTCGCACCTCCAATGGTGGCCATACCAGCCAGTACTGCGTCCCGGGACACGCAGGTGACAACCAAGTGAGAGCAGGGTGTGCAAGCTCAAGGACTGAGGGGAGCTCAGGCATGGGCAGCCAGGGAGGTGCGTCCACCCCCTCGTAGCCCAGGGCTGCTCAGCAGGAGAGGCGCAAACAGAGCTGCACTGGTTGCAGCTTGCAGACAGACCTGTTGCCTCTCATGCACACACAAAGGGAAGTCAATGCTGATGACATTTGCTTATTCACAGCTGGGAGAGCTTAATCAAAAGACAACAAGAAATGTTCAGTTTTGCTTTTTATTCCCTTCAGTGCCATTCCACTTACTTTAAAAATAGATGTCATAGCAAAGATTTATATTTAATGCTTTACTTGTCACAGAGGGAAGGAGAAGTGAGCTACTGAGAAGTAAGAAATTCTGGGAGTGGGATTTATCCAGGGAGGAAGACTTCTGGGACTAGATCCACTTTGAACTAATTTAACTAGAACTGAAGGTGTTACTCTGTGCTCACTCAGTGCACGGATCATTCCACACACCAGACCTTTTCCTGCAAGATTGTGGGGAAGAGTGAAATCAGTCTCCAGAGGAAACCAGGTAAAGGAGAAGGAGGGAGAGTTCCATCTGTCTTTAGGCAGTTTTACTAGTGGAACCGTTTCAGTACAAGGACATTATATATTTCTGCTGTATAATAACTGAGATCCATTAATTGCCCATGGCTTGCTGCTAAGAAATACACATAGCAGTGTTATTACAGAACAGTGATCTCAAGCAATCTAATAAATGCAGATATTTTTAATTTTCGTTATGCACCTGAAGACCCAGTCCAGTTCGCTTGCTCTCCCTTGAGATTGCCCATCCAGCCCATGCAGGACACAGTATGTACCATCGAGTGAGAGGGCTTGGGTTCCCTCATTTATGTAGGTGAAGACTGCTGAGGATGTGCTATTGCTTACCTTCCTGTATTCATATTTTTCTATTTCTTTCCTCTTGTATGCTTTTTTGCAAACTTTTCCCCATGTTGGATTTCATCTCAGCTGCACACTGAGGAGACAATGTTTCAGTCCCCTCCCTGTTCATTTTGGAGGTGATTTCCCTGCATTACACTACCAGTTTCATCCACATTTTTGAGAACACGGTGTGGAGCAGATTACCCAAAAATCTCAAGCTCTCGCCTCAGGCAAGACTGGTCGTGTTTGTCACAGCCTACCTGTGAAATCCAGATAAGCCTCTCCTCCCTGTTCAGAACAGCACATTTCCTCAGGTACACTAATGCCCAGTGACAGTTCACCTGTGGTCTATTTCAGACAATTCTGCCCTAAAATATATTTCCCATCAGCCTTGTTTTGACTCATGCATGCAGGTTGCTACTGAGCCAATGCTCTCTGCCAGCATAATACTCTGAAACAGATACTGCAAGCAATAAAGGAGTTATGGAAGGCTTCAAAATAGAAGCTTTGGGAAAAACATCCAGATATAATGCGGACTTTACAGAACCCATGAAAGATATGTTTTTTAATGAGATACCCTAAACTTAAGATGCTGACTGGGAAGCCTGTGAGCTCCCTGTTCTGCCTTCCATATCTATCACAAATGTAATATCTACCAAGCGGTTTGTGCTGTGCCTAATTCTCTTGTTCTGTCTGCAGGTTTCTTGTTAATTTTATATTAGTATGCTTCTGGGCTAGCTTAATAGACAACTTGTACCTACAAAAATATGTATGAAAGAGCTGAAAGTGGCTAGTGTTCATGAAGAACGGGAAAAAGATACAGTGTCATGGTTTATTTCTGATCCTTAGGAGCAGTGCTGACTGAGTGTGACAAGGCAAAAAATTTAATGGGAAAATTGACCCCTACTTCTATTTAAAAAAAAAAAAAAACCAAATGGCAGTCTTTCTTTGGGTGATACCACCTTTTCTTATGGACTATTTTAAACAATTTGCTGGTTCCTCCCATCTGTTCATCTAAAAAAAAGTTGTGATACTATATTAAAAACTACCACAAACTGGGTCACTTACTGAACAGCCAGGGAAAAAATGCACCTTGTTCCCTGAGGGTACTGCATAGTGATGTGACCTGCTTTGCTTGGCTAACTTTCACAAACCACCAAGTGACACCCTTCTCCTCTCCGCACCATCCGGAAGACTTTTATCTCTCTACATCTCTCCTGCTGCAGTGGGAATAAAAGCAACTCAGTGGCACAAAGTCAGAATCCAAAGTTGAGACAGGCAAAGCACAGCCTAAAGCAACTTCACCTCTGGTTCCCTTCCAAGTCTGTGAAGCACAGTCATCAAAGTAGCACTGACACAACCACCCAACTCAAGGCATGCAGTGTGTGGCTCTGCTCATGTGAATATGCTGTGCTCTGAGACTGCACAAGGACATGTCATCCAAGAACCCAAATGAAATGAAAACAGAGAAAAGATCCCAGCCAGCTCTGTTCATCTTCCTGCAGACTTGCCTGAACACTCAGCCCCCTGTCTCTGGGCTCTCCGGGAGAGATTTAGCTCAGGGCCTGGTTTTCTGCCTTAGGGCTTTTTCCTGTGGAAAGGCAGCTCTAAACTAAAAAGCCAGTGTTGTGGGAGAGAACTGCCTGCTGAATCAGCCCTGGCCTCCTCCTTTCTCTGGTCTCTCCTGGCAGCTTCTTACCCTCTCCCAGCCACATCTAGCTCCCTCAGGGGGAATGGAGCTTGCACCTTAAAGGCTCTACCATCTCCTGGGGCAAGGCTTCCCCCAGGGAAAGAAAAGAAGAGGAAGCTGAGCCCCAGTCAGCCAGGTGAAAGAAGATACTGCCAACAGCCCAAGAGGATGCAGCGGGCAGAAGACATCGCTCCTCATCACACCCAGTGCCTGTGGCTCACCACCACCAGTCACTGTCCCCCACACCACGCACAGGCCCCACCAATTGGTGTGCCTTCCCTCCCTGTCCTCCCTCCCCAAGACTCTGCTCCCCTCAGGGGAAAAGGGCATTAAAGCATTTGAACTGTACAGCTCTGGGTACATTAGGGCAGATGAATCAAAACAACAAAAAGCAGGGAGAATTTCCCCACTCCCATGGAAAATTCAGCCTTGCACTGGAGAATTAATGCCAAGAGTAAGAGAGGGGCTGGGAGTGAGGAGAGGAGATTTGGACACAGACAGGGAAGCAGAGAGAAGCAAGTAAAACCACATCACCACTAGACCTTCCTTTGGCTAATTTTTTCCCCTGACCAGCAAATGCCCCAAGCTCCAGGAAACAGATGCCAGCAAGTGGAGCCCAGCCACTGCATTGTTCTGAAGAGAGTAGGGATATCCTGATAATAATGTGTCTCTTGACAAAGTAACAATGTTCCAAGGTGTTGGGACAGCACTGCTACTTCCAATGGACACCCACTTTGAACTGCACCTGCCCTCTGCTTCTGGTGGGGCTTAGAGCAGCCTTTTGGATGCTGTACCAACCTGGGCATCATCAGAGCATAGTTTGAAAAACTCCTGTGAGCAAGGTGGCTTTCTGTGCTTGCAAATTCTCATTGCTTTTCAAGATTAAACTCTGAGTCTCACTGTGGTTTTTCCTTGGGGACTTGGCTTAGCTCCCAGTCCTATTCTGATCTATTATCAGTGCCTCAACCTCCAAGAACTGTATGGTTGTAACTAGTGTGAGATTGCAGATTCAAAGTCTCCATTTCCACCTTTTTTCTCTTTTCTTATTTTTCTTTATTTATATTTCATGTGGAGTAAATTACTTTTCACATTTCCATAACGCAGTTTCATATGTAGACTCTTCTCCGTTAGTTGGCTGGTCAGTAGCAAATGCCCCATGCTTCAAAATTAGTGTCAGCCAGAAACAAGACTCCCTCCTGACTATTTTGGCTCGTGTTAAGACCTAGACACAGAAAAGACCAGTGGTTGAATCTTCTCCAGTTCAAAATCTTCTCTGTATTGCCAGGAAATTTTAATTGCCACTTCTTCACCATTTGTTTCCTCTTCATGTTTTCTTCTTTTGTTTCCTCTCCAATTCCAAGAATTCAGCAGCCTCCCAAATCTAATAGAAGCCAGTATCAGTCAGCCTCAAGGCATTGCATAATGTGAAGAGCAACCACAGCGAGTACCACATGGTGTTCTATCCCGGTGTCCCCTGGAGCCTGCAAGCCCTGGGCACTGGTGCTCTGGAGCCAAGGCACTTCAGGCTCCTGGCCAGCCCATCTGGGACTTACACACACACACACATATGCCCCAGAAACCAGCAACTCAAATCTCAGACGTAATGCATCTTCAGGCTCCCAGAAGTCTCTTCAGTGAAGGGCAGAAGACAAGAGAAGCTCCAGGGCACATAACACTTCCCAGCTCTTAGCTCCCACCAGGGCACCAGTGGCCCAGGAGCTCAGGCATTGCCAAAATCCAACAAGTTCCTGCTAGAAGCTGCCCAGATTAAATAATGATTTCTTTCTGATAGAATAACCATCTCCCAGAGAAGTGCTAATTTTGGTCAGTTGGAAAAATGCTGTATTGCAGGATTTGTTACTAGACCTCCTTCTAACCAGTCACTCTTCCTTTTGTGCTCTGTTCTCACTTCTTCCTCCTCTGAATCTGTCACATATGTTTGCCTTTAGCATCCAAGGTCACCTCTAACAGTAGACAAAGTAGGCTTTCAATGGCCCTGCGGATTGCTGGACATCACAGCAGGCATGGCCCAAGCAGCCAACTTCTGCTTTGTATTTCTCCTGCATCCATAGACTTTGGAGGGGAGTTCAGAGTCCGTGAGCCAGCAGGAGTGCGGGGTAGCACAGGGACTTCTCCTGCCTACAGCCCTCTCAGACCCCACTGATTCCTCCAGGCCTCCTGAAACCTGTCGAGAAGTTTCCAGCCTCTGTTACCACTGACCGGAAACACCCACTCATGTTCCCAACCCTATACAGTATCTTCAAATCCCTGGTGATTTTACCCCACAAAATCCATCCTTTTGTCATAACAAGGTTTGGTTTCGCCTGTACTTCTGTGAACCAAATGTAAGTTGTTCCTTTCAACTTCCTTTCAAGTTTTCAGTGGCACAGCAACCACGTGGATGTGTCACAGTGGATGGAGCATCTGTATGTCCATTATAAGCCTTCATATAACACCCCAGACACCCTCCCACAAAATGTTAGGGTGGGATGTTCTCCAGGGCAATGTCTTAGCTGCATGCAGCACTTAGATCTTTTACATTTTCTTTTTTCGGGCCCAGCTGTGAACTGGAACTGAATACAATAAAGATAATTTCAACGTGGCTGAAGGAGCCAAATACCATACATACATGCACAATTCTGCCTGAATATGCTGCAATGCAGAGCCCACGCACACAGCACATACAACACAGGGTCACTCAGTGGGTACACACCAGGTTAGATCTGTAGCTCCCGCACAAAGCCCAACACATTTGGCCTCAGCCATAGTGCTCTCAGGATGGGAAGCTCACAGTTTGACCCCTTCAAGCCTGTACCTGTAGACACTGATGAATATAAAACAATATTGAAGAATTAAGCATTCACAAATGCATGATACCAAACAGCTCATAAAGATGCAGAGCACCTCAAAGTCAATTTGAGAAACGCACATCCTTACCCTCACAAGTCTCTTTTATTATTGTTAACTAAGAGCTAAAATAATTGCTAACTATAAATCCTATGGGATATGCTGGGATGAAACCTCACCTGGTTTTTTGTGCTTCTTGTGCCACCCACTGGAACAGGCTGAAAACCCAAGTGAAAAGAAAATATTCAGGAAATTTCATATCCAACATATTATGATATGTTTCATGAATTAATACAAAACCAGCTTGCAATATACTCCAACATTTTTAGTCAATTCTCATTAATTCAAAATGTCTGAAAAGAAGAAACCAAACTTGCTAATCTCTTGACCGAATGCCTGCAAGCCACTAAAACACTTTGCCTATCAGGAAAAAGGCAAATGCAGTTCATTGATGTATTTGTATTGATGAATTCTCCAGACACTGATGAAATTGTACAGGGCACAGACAATATCTCATCTAACATAATCTGTCCACCTCCAGTCACTGGCAGGTGAGAAAGTTAAACTGAAGTATGTGTGGAGAAGCTGTGATTCTCATATGAGAAAGGAGGAGTTTACTAAACTAAGGAACTACAAGGACCTGTCTTGTTTAGTCAGACAAAATAAAGGCTGAATGAAAATATTTCTCCCTTAAGGGGATATATTCCAAGGGAGTACAGCCTCTAGGATGGTGTTCACAGCAGTTTATTATAAAATTAATCAGGAATTAAGTTATGCTGAATACCTAGGAAAGTTTAATAGCATTGAAGCAGCGAGCAAAGACCTCCAATAGGATAGACAATGGCAGACAACTTTACTTTTTTCATAAAAAAGAGTTTGAATAATTTCTGAAAGCCATTGTATGACGGGATTAGTTGCAAGAGCAAAGCATCACACGTAGGGACAGAGCCTCACATTTTTGTATTTTTACTGAGGAGGCGTACCCATCTTCTAGAAAAAGTGAAAACAACAGGAAGAGCTCAGTGTGATAGCATCATTAAGAAAATAGCATTTGGGTTTTGCTTATTTTTTTTTACCCTAAAAATGAGTATGGGACGAAACACAACAAAACCTGCACTTGAGACTCTCTTCAGTGCCACCTCCAAAAGGCCATTTTGAGTAACTAGCCATTTAAAGTACCCACTAGGCTTCCAGCACAATTTTATTTGACCTTTTAATGAAAGAATAACATGTATAAGGCAAATGATTTCAGCTGATCACCTGGGTGACTGCTTAAAGCAGCCCTCTATATAATCTAAGCAGCCCATTTTCCAAAGTGTAATGTTAAGCTTTGTCTTTCATAAATGTATGCCTCAAGTGCATTTTCTGATTTTGAAGTTTGCCTTTTTTGCCCAGCCTGACTGCATAAGTTTTTAAGGAACACACAAGGTAAGATGTTTCAAGTATCTAATAAGGAAACCAGGTACCCCTAGAGAATTTAAAAAAAAAAAAAAAAAGTTACTGATTACTGAATATATATATTCTTCTATTTATAGAAAATACAAGGAACTCCAAAACGTTCCTTAGTTTCCAAAGACAACATATCAGATATTGCTGGAATTCACAGTTGTTCCATTCCCATTATGCAAGGTGATTAAGACTTTAGTAAACCTTTTTCCAGTTCTTACTGTAATACAATCAAGGAGGGCTTTATGTGTGCATATGTGCTTATTATGACACGTGAACACAATAAGATTTGTAATAAAAAAATACAGCCAAAAAACCCACAACTTCTCTTGTGCCAGAAAATATGCCACTCATTTTAACGAGCCGGAGAGCAGAAAGCCCACACCCAAGGTGCATAAGACCAAAATGCAGGGCCTCCAGTGCCATCCCAGCCACAGCTGCCCTCAGTCCAGCACAGGGGTGGTGATCCAAAGGCTGCTGACATCCACCAGAGCCTTTCCCTTCATTTCTGGCCAGCCAAACAGGCATGTGCTACAGAAATGACTGAGCTGCAGGGGGAGGCTCGTGAGCACAGAAAACTACCATAGGAGCTACACCTACCTTTGAAACAACGATTTTGGATACATCAATTTCCAAATTAAAAGTAAGATTATGTTTTCACCTGCGTTTTCCTTCAGGGAGCTCTTTGAGTTTATTAGTGTATTCACCATCACGTAGAGACACCAGAAAGAGCCAATCTCTGTGGCCAGGAAGTATCTCCACTTTGTAAATGTTTGACAACAACCATAAACTTTAGCAACAGGGATCACCTAGATTTACTGACTGTAATTAAACTTCAGGGCAAGTGCTTCGGCACATTTGTCATGATCCTCTATCATCCAAATGAAGAGTCATACTGGCTGAACAGCACTGAAGCTCTGTCTACTTTAGCTTGCAGTGTGCCACAAAAGTCTGAGGACCAAACAGATGGTACTGAGGACCCGATGTCCACACTGCACGTGTTTATGGGAGGATTGATTTGGACAAGCATCAGCATAGTTGTGTGGACTGAGCATCCCTGAGCAGGCAGAGATCATCCCTACACCAGTGGAAACCAGTGGAAATCTGTGTCCTGGAACAGCTCCCAGGGGCAAACCCCAGCACAGAAAGGCAGAAATTTGGGAGATTTGCTTCAGAATTGCTCTGCTCATCCAAAATTAAATGTTAACATAAGATCACTCTGAAGCTCTTTCCTCTTTCCCTCACCCCCAAAGTAACTGAACTGCTCTTGTATGAATTTATTCATTAGCAGCAGTAAATTTCACTGGCTGAACTGAAAGCCTGATCGCATTCACACCACTTCACGTGCATGTTTGTCTTCTGAGCTTGAGTTGTTTATAGTAATGATCCCTACAATGGAAAAATAGGGAAAATCTAGAAGGACCAGAATCTTAAAGTCTTTGTTGTGCTATAGGTTTGTCTCTGAGGTTTAATCTTAGCAGGATTAATTTCATTTAACACGCAGCCATGCCACTGCTGCCAAACTAGGTAAGTATGCATATGAATTCAACTGAAGAAAATGTGGGAGCACACTCTACATGTGACTCACCCATCATGCATAATTAGAGGTATTAGGCTAATAAATGTTATTTTGAAATACGTAAAATAACTGTAAAAACATTTTAAAAACCTTCAGCTGAGAATGGTTATAAAAAAAATGAAGAAATAGGAGGAGGGGAAAAGACTATTGTTCATTTCAAGCTCCCAGGGAAAAAAAAAATCAATGCATTCACCTCAATCTGTTTTCAGCCTATTTGTTTCAGCTCCTCGGGTCAGCAACCGCTCTCCCTCAGCAGCAAGCCCAGAAGATTCTTCAGTAGCAATTCCAATAAAAGGCTGTCCCGTGCAATGAAGAAGCTCTGACCAACTCCCACATGCACTGGTGCAATCATACAGTATTCTGTTTTCTTCATATGCACAAGATCTGGTGCTGCTGAGACCAGATACAGGTGCCAGTACCTCAAGAAGAAGAAAAAGCACATAACATTTTGCCTCAAACAGCCTAGAACATGATTGCTGTTTTATTATTATTAATAATAATAATTATTATTATTATCATTAAAGAACTCAATCCTAACCATGAATTAAAAGGAATTGCAGAAACAGTTTGGTAATTATTTAAGGAATACGATTACATTACTCACTCTGATGCTTAAGCTTTCTTTAAGAGTATCCAGCAGGACCCTAGAAAGTACTATAGGGACCATCAAGAACGGTATATTTAAAATGAATTTCAGCAGAGCTCAGGGCCAGGAAACTGCAGGCTTATGCTGAGTGATTTGAAAAGACAGAGAGCCTTGCCAGGAGGGAGACCCTGAATTCACCTACCAGCCCATGCACCTGCCAAGAATAATAGAAATAATAACAAAAATAAAAATGCAAAAACATGGAAGTTAGCAGTGTGCTGACAGGGCTTCGGTAAAATTTCAAACAGAGGGGCTCTATCACTAAGTCTTCCCACTGAGCAACATTTACAGTTATTACTTTCTTGCTGCTGGCAGCAAGCCTTTATAGATGTTTTGAGAATACATCCAATATAGGAAGTGGCCTGTTGTTTTTTCTTTCTTCCAGCTACATTATTGATATTTCAGGAGAGTAATTGAACTTCTCAGCACTAACTTGTTTTCTCCATGAACTACTATCCCCTGTAGATACGCATGTTTTCAGGGCATATGCTAAAGTAACTGTAAATCCGGCGCCTAAATGGCACTTGTATTTTATCAGCATTTGTAGGAGAAAAAATGGTATCCTAGCTGTAAAACATCTGACAGCATTTAAACTGTACTATGTTTCATCTCTTTCTCACACATACATACACTCTCTCACACATTTCATTAAAGCCTTTCTTTTAAAAAGCCATCCAAAATTCACATTATTGTTAACAAATCTTTGTTCCACACAAAAGGCTGTCTGTTTCCTCATTTGCTATGAACACGTCATACCACAAGCAATGTTAATACTCGATCAGCTATTTATAATAAAGAAATTAAACTAAATAATGCCCCCCAAAAAATGTCATGGTGGAAAACATGGTCCGGAGGACCACAAAGAGAAGTAGCTCCACTCTCAGCACACAGCCACCCAGGAAATCTCTCCTGCTGTTTCAGGCACCAGTGGGTACAGGACAGGGTCAGTGGGTTCCCAGCCAGGAGAGGGTCAGTAGCTATTACTTGCTTTCTGTCTTGGTTTCTGTAGGCACTCAGGTTGGCACTACAGCAGCTTCCAGCATGTAGCCAGAGAGGACAAGTGAGGGACAAAGCTCCCATCAAGTAAGTACTGATACCTTCAAAGCCATCTTTCTGCTCTGATGGCTATATATTTAAAGTGGAAAATCCAACTGAATAGTTTCCCTGCTAGTTAGAGAATGGGAACACTTTCCTTGGAAGCTCACATAAAAAATTGAGGGGGGTTTCTATCAGAAAGAAAAAGTTTGAAACTTTCCAATTAGGTCAATTTTTTATATGCCATGGCTGAGGTACAGCAGGATGCCATATCGCCACATGGTACCTTAATTTCAATCCTCTCTATGGACCCAGAGGCCCCAATCACAGACATGATGACAGGGATCCCTGGCTTGTAGCAAATTAGTAGACTACAGGTGGCAAAGGAATAAGACACGACATCAGGAATGCATGCCATGGCTGGATTACCCCCACAGTGTCTTCAGCCCCCATCTCTCCAGAGTCCTAGTAGCACATAAGCTGTCAACAAAACAGAGCAACCACAGAGCATAGTGCTTGGAATCTGCCAGGCTATGGTAGACTCTGTATGGTAGACTCTGAGGTTTACAAACTCCACATTATCTTTGGTCCTGCTTCTCTAGAGCTTTCAGCAAAAGTCAAGTGATATTAATGCATATTTAAGACTGCTGCCTGCCAATTACACTTTTTGCTCAGGTCATTACATTTAAGCCATTGTGAAAGGGTTATGGTTTCCTCAGCGCAGTGACAATGGGTAACAGGGAAGAAGACAAATTTTCAGAGCTTATAAATGTTTTCCCAAACTTTAAAACTAGAAATTATGGCAGGACAAAGAGGGTTTTAATGTGTGCTGTGCACATGCAGAATATGAAAAACCTGCTGCTATCAAATGGAAGTGGTGAAGATGGACTTCCAGACAGTGGGATGAAAACACAGTCCCAGCTAGGAACTGCATGACAACGATGCTTCTGAGTAGCTAGTGTTTGAGCTGACCTCAGCTGAAAAGAGTCTGAGTGGTTTGTGATCTAGACAGGGATGGATTCAGCGAGCAGACCGTATTGCTGAAAAACAGAGGTAACTGCTGAAGACGGCTTGCTGCTTGCTTAGGAAGGGGAGGGATGGTGCTCATGCACTTAGGTGGCAGGAGAAGGATGTGAAATCCAAGTGGGGAAGAATAATCTCTGGGAGAAAGGGTACAAGACAAATTATATAATGGCAAAGATCTAATAAAAAGAAGGAGCTAACAAAGCAAAAAAGTACTAATTTTCTTCCATACTTTAAAGGCCCCCAGATTCCCCAGCTACTAGAGGGATACACAAAAATTGAGAAAAAATTTCGTTATTTTTCAACACCTCACTAGCAATACCTTCCTCCTCCCCAAGAATATATCTTACCACCATCCACAGTGCTGTACTCCTTCTATTTAAAAATACAGTTCATCTTCAGTGAAGAGACCACAGAAAATATCCTCATGCAGTCCAACCAGACATCATAGGTCTAGCCAGTGCCAAAGGAAAATAGTAGTATGGAATCATCTTGTCTAGCATGATCATTTTGAGGATTGATTAAGTAATATTTTCATGTTAGTTTGAAAACAAGAATCTGCCTTTAGGTTGCTATGTCCAAATCTACACGCTTAAATAAATGTCATTATTTTTACAAATCAGAATGTTTGACAATTTAGAGTGGGTATTCGTACATCAATTTTTAGATGTCTAATAAAAAAAAAACCACACACACAAAATACAATTGTTTGGAAATATTAGCTATAAAACACAGTACAAATGCTTTGTTTATTATCTGTTGATTTGTTTTTAAAGGATTCATTCTGTGCTTGGTTTCCATCAAATTTTCATGGACTGATTCTAAGCACTTATGGAAAACAAATATTCAAAATTAAATGTACCAAAAACCTTTATAAATCTTGTTTTCCATCTACACATGCAAAGGAAGAGCTTGCACATCTGACCGTTCTTGGAGGGATCTCATCAAGCTATAGTTTAGCAAGCAAGTTAGAAAAATAAATCTAAGAGAAAAAGATAGCAGAAGCATTTTAATTATATTACAAAATATAAGAATATTCTGAACTACTGCTGGACTTAATGTGAGCAGATAATGTGGCTAAATACACTTCATAAATTATTCATTCTGAATTAGACATTCATCTGCTGTAGAAATCTACTGTGATCAGTAATCTCTTTTCTTGAAACAAATTAGCACCTTGCTAAGTGAGTTTTCTCTGCAGCAAAGACCTGACCTTGCACTTGCTGAGGATTGTGGCAGTTTAGAGAAAAGCTCAGTTAAGTGTTGTAATTTACTCCACCAGTCTCTTAAGCACCTGCCAGGAAGCATAAATATAGAAAACACAAGCACATTTTCTTGGAAAAAAAAATGTTCAAGAAAATGCAATTATAAGAAGTTGGTAGTGTAGAACTAGAATGGAAGTTCCATTTCCGTTCTAGACTTTGAGAGCAGAGGACATGAAGCCTGCCTAAATCCCCCTAAATCTTGAGAACTGCAACCATGCAGTCCTGAAGGCTCAGCCCAGAGCAGACCCAGAGGAGCCCTTGCACCCTGCACCCCTTTCTTGCACACCCTGCCCATCATCAGGAGGTTCTATCCACATGGCTGGCATGATGGAAACACACTGGGAACAAAATAGTACACACCAACTAGGAAAGCAGGATTCACCAAGGGGTTATCACCCTCTCTCTTCTATGGAAGCAGTGAGAAAAACTGAGACAAGATTTTAATTTTGTTTGCTTTTGAAAGATTTGACCTAGCTAAACATCACCTAAACCCAGGATGGCCCCTGTTCCTCCTTCAAATGAGCCTGGTGTCTGGGCTTATTTATTCTTGGATTATTAGTCCTTCCTGGCTAAAACATAGGCCAGCACATCCAAGAGACCATAGCAGCAGACAGGAACCCATGACCAGGTGAGAAAAGCATAGGGCAGCCAAAATGTCTGCTGCTGCCCACATGGTATGTCACTACAATACCTTGTATCCATGCTTTTGCAGGCTGTAACAGCTACCAGCAGCAGCATTGAACCCTGCACACTGGGTATGTGAGCATAACCCAAAAATACCAAGTAGAAATTCTTGGTCAAGGCCATCTGCAGACTTCCATAACATAAGTCATAATATTGTTCTGAGTCATCAATCATCATTGTCTTGTATAGTCTAAAACAAGAAGATTGTTTGTAACATGATTGTGGCAGCCAGAAGTTGCACTTCCTTTGGCTTGCAGAATGGACACCATAGTTGTTAAGGAAATAAGTATTTAAATCGCATTTTGATGGCAGTTTTGGGGATCAACATGCCTTGGGATCTACAGCAGAACCCACGAGCTTCCCCGTTTCTCTATAATGTCTTCCAACTAAATTTTAGAGGAAAGTCACTTTCCCTTTAAGGTGATATGAAAGTTATTAAGACCCACTCCCAGTTCTCTTCTATATTAAAAGGAAAAAAAAAAGCATTGCTGTTTCATTAGGTTAAACAAGGTGTAAAGGAGAGCAGAGTCAACTCCTTGGCTTTGTGAGTGTCAGGCAACTTCACGCTTGAGAGGCATGAAATTAATGATTAATTAGTACATTCACTCGTTCTTTACACAGGAAAACAGGTACCTATGTCCCTGTAGTGCACAGTGTAATGAAACAGCTCCAGCTCTCACTCAGAGATAAAATACAGTCCCAAGGACCACCCAAGGACTCGTTGCCTCCACACCTCTGCAAGGACTCAAACTAAGCAGCCATATCAGTACCTATGCGAGCTGCTAATACATATGCCACCAAAACACATGAGAGCTGCTACTCTATGTTGGCATCAGCTGAGACTGGCAAAAGAGATAGAGCTGAAGAAAAACCCTTACACATGGAAAGGATGGTTATATCTACGCTGCATCTATGAAACATGCAAAGAAAATGCTGCTATTTGACAGTGTTGCTATAAATCTGCCAAGGTTTCTGGGGAATGCCATTGCCCATTTTACACACCCGGGCTTATTGGGATAGCTAAGAATGATAACGCTTGTTTGGGAGAAAATTGCAGCTGCCTCGAAATAGTGTTTCTTAGAGGCCAAGAAGCGTCAGCTTGCAACTTTTCAGGTGCTGATTCAGGGGGCAATCTCTTCTGGGAAATTGGTTTTATTCTTCTCCACAAAAGAAAGGAACACTGTGCTGGGCTAATGAGTCTAAATACTTTTCTAAAATCCTCTCTCTCCTTCCCACCCAGCCTTTCTTCTTTGAATCTTTCTATAGGTATGTAGCATTCAGTCTGAAAAACCTCTGTATGTGTAACAGGACCTTTCAGATACAGCATAATTTAGCTACTTTCAACTGCCGCTACTTGGATTTTTTTCTTAAATTCAGGCAAACAGGGTCTTGTTTGTTGGCGTTCCCTTTGGATAAGGATGTGCTGCATTTAGTCACAGACTTAAATGAGAGTTTTCATGGGATGCTTTAAGGTGGATAACTGAAAACTTGTCTAGAACAAGCATTTTAATGAATTTTAAAAAAGAATTCCCACTATGTATTGATGTCAGTGCCAGAACCCTGCTACCAAACAACCTGCATAAAGTCACCGGCTGCAGGCCCTGGATGTAAGCTGCTGTTTATTTTTACTTTTTATTCTTGGGAGTCCCTACGGCACTAATCTCATACTGGCTCCTATCAGTATGTTTCATCTTGGGCTCAGAGTAAGTAGCATTATTTAGCTTCTGACTTTTTAGGAGAAGTCTGACTAGAATAAGCCGGATTCTACAAGGCTTCCATAATTTCTTGAGCACATATTTAATTGAGCACATTACTTCATAAATGAGCAAAATATAGGAATTTGAGTACGTGTCATCATGATAGAGAATTTGTCATTTTGAAGAAATTATTTCCTCCTCTTAGCATTTGCTGGTCACAAGATACTGACACTTAAGTTTGTCACTGAAAATGGCAAGAGAGTGGTTTGAGTGGTTTGAATATATATTCCACATCTGGAGAAACAAAACAGAGATACTTTATTGAAGTGGTTTTTGTTGAGCTGACAGCCCCTTAAAAGTTGATCAGGACATAGAAAGTTAGAACAAATATCAAACAAAATGGATTTCTAAGCCAAATACATGTTATGAAAAAGTAGTGCCTATAGCAGATTTACATTTTCCACATAGGATTTTTGTCTCATAAAACAAAGTGTATTTATTTCTACTTTTCTACAGGCAAACTCACCATAATGAGTATCCTCATTATTTTCATGGGGTTCTACCATTTTCACAGCATAAAAAAATCAAACCACAATATCATTTGGCTATAAGTTTTAACAGTGCTGACGTGTAATATACCCTTTTCTAAAATAGTTTCTGTCCAATATCCCTGTTCAACTGTTGCATATCCCTCCATTTGAATAAAATGTCCTGAGACAAATGGATCTTCTATTAATTTCCTTCATTCACATGAAACATTTTGATTTCTGCCATTTCAAGCACCACTCCCATTTCAAGCACCACTCCAACCTCCTTCTTCTCTTTCTTCTGCTCAACCCAAACCCAAATCCAAACCCTACTTTCTGGCTCAGACTTGGATTAAGACCCCACCTCTGACCCACAGCACAAACATCCTCTGGCCACAAATCTCTTGGCTGCCCTAACTTTTCTTCGGATGCCCATTTCCAACCCCACTCCAACCACACCTCTAAGCTCTCTCTTGCTGGACCCTAACCTTAATCCAAACCCTACTTTCCAGGTCAGGCTGTTTGTGGCATGCAACCCCCAAGGCTCTAGCTGACATACAACAATTTACACATTTGGTATTGAATTTATGTCTAGTAATTTGGCAATAAATATTCATCATCTCTCAGTTTTGGCTTCCCTTCCAGGAGGTCATGTTTATTCAACTTCTGAGCTGAGAAAAATGTTTACTACCATATCATTAATTATGAACAAAACTCTGGCTTAACTTGAACAATAAATAAAACTCAGGCTTGACCATCTGTGAAATTCTGTTAATGGGCATCATGTCAAGCAAGGATCCTTTAGACTAGCTATTCTTGGAGACTCCTGTTGTGGCTGCAATTCTTAAAACATTTCAAAATGCACAGCAACATATTAACCACAGGCCAGAACCTCTAGTGGAGGTACATCAATTTATACCTGCATAACTCGCTCTAATTTTTCCAAGGTGATGTTCTAGAGAAACTTCAGAAACTCAAAGGCCATGTAATAATTAAAATATGGCAGCATAGCAGTAGTCACAGATCTCTGAATGGGAACAAGAAATAATGCAGTTAGACTATGACAAGTATTATTTACCTTTGAAAAGCTGTCCATTGTTTCTATGGTTAGAAGGTGATTTCTGGTACCTATATTGCAAAGGAATAAAGGGAGAAATAAAATACACATTAGTCAATGTAGGTAAAAATTAGTTCCATTGAAAACATATGAACTTCCAGTTTTGAGAGGGAGAGGGGATAGCTTGGTCATTTTGTAGTAAACTTTAAAAAAAAAGTTAGGAAAATTATTGAAACTGGCATCATTTGCCCTTGAAATTTCAGGCCTTTTTGTTACTAATTTTCATAGCAAAAACTCTGCAATTTGATAGGCTGGTATTTTGCATGAATTGTATATGTTGCACAGACCTTCAAGGACAAAGTGCTAAAATTAAAAAAAAAAAAATCATTTACTGGTATCTTGGCTACAGTAATTCTTGCATGGGGAATGAAATCTCCCAGACAGGACACTCAGCCTTGGTTGTGTGGTGACAGAAGCCTCCATTGCAAAGGTCCCTGCTGCAGCATCTTCAGCTGGATCATAAGAGATTCCCTAGAGCACTTAATTCCTACTCATATATGCTAACTACGCATACACTATCTCTTAAGTATTTTAACTATGTACAAATACTGTCATACATAACCATTTTTTGCAGAAACCATTTCCATTGACTATTTACAAATTTATTACCTATGTAGGATTTGGTCACTTCTGCAGTGGGTATCACCTAGATGAGCCTTTGGGACACTCCGTCCTGGATGTTAATCAACACACTTAAGCATAAAAATTGGACTACACACCACAGGAACTGCCTCAGGGAATTTCAAGAACTGTCTAAAATTCTCATCCGGTCAGGCTCATGTAACAGCCAAATTCTCAGTTGAGAAGGTTTTCTGGCTTCAAGCTGGCCCACTGTCTCAAGCCAGGCTGTATCTCATCTGTGCAAAGACTAGCTGGGTCATTCCTGGACCGTGAGAGGAATTAATGAATTAAGTATGCTGGATCTACATACAAGCACAGCCCTTAGACCCAGCTGCACCACAATTGTAACTAAAGAGCAAACATGATTTTCAAATTTATCATTTACACATAATTTAAGTTTCATAGGTCTTGCCACAATAAATGCTCTGTTATTATCAGCAGCCTTTTCCACAACTCTCCAAGTGAGTTTTGCTTTCAATATCCTAAAGGTGAAAGAATCCTCTTGAATTCAAGTGATCTGCTGAATGTATGTGTCTTCATTTTTTAATTTTTCATTTTCTGATATTGGCTAAGTATTCCATTGTCCCAGATTGTTCTTTTCCTTACTTAGTAGAATTCATCTTTTTTTGTCACATAATACAGCTATTTTATCTCTTCATAGGCTATTTTATGTGGCATTATATGTCCTTACAACTCTTAATTTGCTTTCTTTGCATCTCTGCAAAGCAGAACAAGAATAGAAAGAGTTTGGAAACCATGATGTGAGAGATGCAGTTAAAAAAATAGGTTTCTTTTCAGGATGAGGTTATGAAATCACTGCAGCTGCTAAGAGCAAATTAAATTAGCATTGACATGATCTGATTCCAGCTCTAAGGTGGGGTAGATTAACTGAGCTCTTGAAATCTCCTTCAGTTCTGCTTTTTTTTTTATTTGAACAATATAATTTAATTTAATTTATCATCAAAATCTTCACTGTATCAATGACAGAAAACAGTGCAACCACCACTTCCTTTGGGAATCCCCTTTATAAGAGACACACATGATTTTTTAGTATGACACTAACTGATTCACTTTTTTGATAGACTAAAGTGCCTAACTCTCAAAAGTAAAGGTCACTGTACACAAGTGCGATATAGGCTCATCTCAGGGAAATTCCCAAAAGCCATTACAGGATGGCTTTTAAGTTGAAATGGTGGTCATAAGGACTCACGTTCTTAAACCCTTTGGACACTTTTGAAAAGCCTTGCCTCAATTTTCATTCCTGCAGTGTCGCAGTGACATCCAGTGGTCAGTAAGTTTACTCTTAAATTGGGCTCCAACCCTACCAAAATTAAGAGCATCCTTACCTGTGTACGCTATAAGCAATGTATATCTTTCGTGCCTGTTAGTTTTCACAGAACTGGTGCTTGACTAAGCATTGACTGACCACTTGAAAAAGTCACAAAGACTGTCAGAGGCAAAAGAAAGGTTCCACATATTTTGTTATCCCCCTCCTTTCCGAGCTGCCTCTTTCCAGGATTCCAGGAACTGTTTGAGGCTGCTCCCAACTTTTCATGTTCCCTAAATGCTAATAAAGATACCAATCAATCTAATGTTTGTACTGTAGTAGCAGCCTGGAGGTCTACGTAAGTAGATATAAACCAAGATAAGGACTTGGGCCTTTAGGGTCTGTGCCAAAAGTACACAACAAAAACATGTAAACTGAGTGAATAGTACTGGGTCAGCTACAAGACTACTAGTCTAGGAGTTGTGGTAATAGTCACACACAAACAGTTTCATCATTATCAGAGAAGAACTGTGAGGCTAAAGGCAGAAATTGGTAAAATAACTTTGTCCAG
The DNA here is from genome assembly GCA_026413425.1 of Tringa solitaria. Taxonomy (NCBI): domain Eukaryota; kingdom Metazoa; phylum Chordata; class Aves; order Charadriiformes; family Scolopacidae; genus Tringa; species Tringa solitaria. Next base: position 125,584,236 of record JAOXJM010000001.1, read on the forward strand.
AAAGAGAGAAAAAAACTCTAAGGAGAGGCAACAGTGCAGTGGCAAGATAATCAGTAACCAGTCACTGGAAGACAGCGCACAGAGCAGATGAAAAGACTTTTGGCAATGGTAGCCAAAACAGCTTGAAAATGCTAAGGGTCAGTCTGGTTGGCAAGACGGAACAGTGAGAAGCTGATGGTCAGAGAGAGGGTCCGCAGAATCTGGGGAGATGGTAAGAAGAGGCAGCTGGAGACTCAGGAGCACCAAGCCGAGGGAAAGGCTGAGGGAGAGGACTTGAGTAAGGAGTAGCTGAGTGCACCACTGAGGGGAAAAAAGCTGGGCTGAGGTAGTGCTGCTAGGGGGGAGAGGAAGGATCAGAAGGAGGGGGTGGGAAAGAAAGAGAGAGAAGAATAACTAAAAGCCCAAACCCACAAAGGGCAGAATCCCCCAAATGCATTCTCTTAAAACTATTGTGCCTGGGGATGGAAAAGACCTCAGTTTACACCCCCCTCTGAGACTTTAGCAATGTGTCTTTAGAACAGGCAAATAGGAAAAAAATAAGCTGTTGATGGGAGGACGCTCCAAAGATCAAAGATGTGAAAAAATAGATAAATCCCCACAGTGCTGTGTCAGCAGTCACAACCAAGATGTCCTAGGGCACAAGCGAAGGGGTCATTTTTGTTAAGTCTTCCTTCTCCCAGACTGACAGCAGAAACCAGAGATACTCCATAGCACACAAAAAATAAAAAAGAGAGGAAGCTTCTGGCATAATATGAGAGAGATTGAAGCTACCAGACATGCTGACACTGCCAGTAAGAAGCTTTATTTTTCAATATAATCATAATAGCACAACATTTCCTCTACTCCATGCTTATGCTACCATGGGAATATATGCTGTTATATATTTTTTTAATTTTTTTTATTCTGAAATCTTGTTTGTTGAAAAAGCTGGGCCAAGTGATTTAGTTTAGAAGAAGATACTCCACCCTTAGACATAAGGGGCAGGAGGAGACATAACAGAAGCTTAGTAAAAACATCAAGGAGACTTTATGGTGGGATGGGGAAAGTGGAGTGGGATACATGGATGGGTGGGTTGGAGATATGATCACTGCTGTTGAAGAAAGAAAAAGAACACAGTTGTGATGGTAGGTGTGGGTATTTGGACTTACATGCAGGAGAGGAGTGAAAAAGGAAGGTAGGATAGGCACCTTCAACAGCCTGAAAATATCAACATAGGGAAAATTGATCCATCCAAATGGAGGGAGAAGGGAGGGAAGGAGGAAACACAATGCAGAAGCAGGAAATGAAAACAAGTAACAGTATAAAATTGGGAGGGTGCGGGGGGGGGAAGGGGAAGAAAAGAACTTATTCTAAAAAAAATAGATGACTTCAGAACATAATGTGAGAAACTGGAAGACTGAGTAAGGAATCCTAGTTAGAATCATAGAATGGCTGAGGTTGGGAGGGACCTCTGGAAGTCGTCTGGTCCAACCCCCTGCTCAAGCAGGTCCACCTAGAGCCACTTGTCCAGAAACATGTCCAGACAGCTTTTAAATATCTCCAAGGAGGGAAACTCCAGAACCTCCCTGGGCAAGCTGTGGCAGTGCTCAGTCACCCTCACAATAATAAAAAAAAAAATTCCTAATGTTCAGATGCAGCTTTCTGTGTTTTAATTTGGGCCCATTGCCACTGGTCCTGTCACTGGGCACCACGGGAAAGAGCCTGGTTCCATCCTTTATGCACCCTCCCTTCAGGTATTTATATATGTTGATGAGATCCACCACTGAGCCTTCTCTTCTCCAGGCTGAATAGTTTCTCAGCCTGTCCTCATAGGAGAAATTAATCATCTTCATGGCATTTGATCAGACTCCCTCCAATATGTCCATATCTCTCTTGTACTGAGAAGCACAGAACTCAACACAGTTCTCCAGGTGTGGCCTCACCAATGCTGATAGAGGGGAAGGATCACCTACCTCAACTTACTGGCAATACTTTGCCTGACACAGCCAAGGATACCATTTACCTTCCTTGCAGCAAGGGCATATTGGCTGCTGATGTTCAACTTGGTGTCCACCAGGACGCCCCAGGTTCTTTTCTGCCAAGCTGCCTTCCAGCTGAGCAGCCTCCAACATACACTTGTGCCTGGGACTGTTCTTCCCCAGGTGCAGGACTTCACACTTCTCCTTGTTGAACTTCATGAGGTTCCTGTCAGCCCATTTCTCCAGCCTGACAAGGTCCTCCTGGATGGCAGCACCTATCATCCACTCACTCCAGTTTTGTGTCATCTTCAAACTTGCTGAGGGTACACTCTGGCCCATCATCCAGATCATTAACCGAGATGTTAAACAGGACTGGACCCAGTTGTTTGGTTTGGGTTTTTTTACAATCTCTTGCTTTGTAAAAGATGAGATTAATAACAAAACCAATATGCCTTTCCCTCCTCTTCCTTCACAGGACATTCTTGCTCTAGGACAATCATATTAGAACACTAGGGAAAAGTAAAGATTACAGAAGAGAAAGACTCAGTAGTGGATCATGTACTGGTTTGCTTTATAGATTCCTACAGATTTCATCAAGAGATCTTATCCATTTTCAAGGCTGCACAAGACATTAGTGTCAGAGCAAGGACTAAGATCACAGAAATTCCTGGTGTTGAAGTTCTTACACTGAACTAATAGATGAAAATCCCTCTGGGAAGTGTGGCCAGTTTGGGAAACAGAATGAGCTTGTAGTTCAGCTCCTGGAAGGAATATTTCAGTGAGTAACTTTATTGTCAGCTCTTGTACTTAAAAAAATACGGCTCTTTTCTTCATTCAGTAATTAATGTTACCAACATCTTCCTCCTGCCAGTTTCACCCACTGTCAGAAAAGAGACATAAGGTCGTTACAGGGGAAACTGTACGCTGTAAAAGGAGTTCCCCTCTAGCACAGGCTCCTCTGCTGTGCCTTGATAAAGCATTTCCTTGGGAAATCATTAATTCTTATCACTCTGGATACCAATAAAAGGGGTTTATATCTGTTGGGCTAAAGAAACATGGAAGTTATACTGAAATGTTTTTTTTTACAAAACAGACACGCTAGATACCTGCAATAGTACATTTGTTTGATGAAACATAAATAAATGTTATTGCCTTATACATCTCGTTGCAGTCTTTAAAATTGCAAAGAAGAAGGAGGTATTTTCTTAAAAGGCGAAGGTAAGTGCTGACTGTGTTCAGATCATTGTCCAAAAGAGGTAATAGTCAGGCTAAATGACTTACTGCCATCTATTGACCGTGTACCTTACAATGTCCAAGATTTTCAATACATGATGAAAAAGCAGTAAAATCTTGTAGCACGTCAATACAGAGAAACCTGTCTTTGTGTGACAAAGTCAAAATAATTTGTATATTCTCTCTTCCTATCTCAGCACATTCCTGAAGTTTCAGTAAAAGCTAGTGCCAGCTGTTTGCACATTGCCTTTCTCAATGTTTTAGATTTAAAACAGCAGTCTCTCCCTCCATATCACAGTATGTTTGAGGTGAAACAGTCTACTTTCAAGGACATCACGCTGATGCTAGCTGAGCTTGACAAATGACTTTGTATAGATTTGTTGCTCATGCCAAATTCTGTCCCCTTCTCTAAAACAAAATTAAGTAAACTAGCATCATAGCTTCCTACCCAGAATTATTGCCATGCCTCCAAATGAATGCTTTTTTTATGTGTTTGTTTGCCAAGGCTTTAAAATAACAAATCACTTTTTTATAACAAAAATGTCTCCTTGGAATAATAGACTTAGGCATGATTTCTGATAGAGCAATAGCTCCTCTACATGATAGCAACCACTTGCAGCAAGAAACAGAAGCCCATTCCTTCTGGAGGTTTCCATTAGACAGACAGGCACTTCTGAAGGAAATTAATTCATTTTTTTGCATCATTGAGGTACTCCATTTAACCTATGTTTTTCTGCCTTTAAAAGATAACTATATTAAGTAACAAATTAAAAGATAACTGTTTCCTCTAAGATTTAAGCAAATTGATTTCTTGGCATACAATTACGCATCAGCCAAGCTGTTTTATAATGAGCAAGTTAAGGCCACCGGCAAGTTCAGACATTCATTTATTTCATATAAACATTCCTTCAGACAACTGTCAGCTCCAGCAAGGGTGCTCACCAGCCCTCCTGATTCATCTCACCTCAGGCCTGCATCTAGAGATGAACAGTGGCACAGTGGACCAAGCAGGAGTGATTTGATAACAACAGCACAAAAAATAAGTAGTTATGACTGATTTCTTCATACTGTTATGTCAGAGATACATCTTCCCGGACCATAGTTTGTTCTCAATGACACTCATCTTCATCCAAAGTAATATCAAGGCCTTTATCAAAACACAAACGTGCTCAAAAGCAGAAATTGTCCAATTAAGTAAATCCTCTAAATCTGTGCACTGCTGAAGTCAGCAGAAGTGAAAGGCATGAAAAGCGGTATAATGGAGCAGAAAATCAGGCTCAGAGCTCACCAATCCAGGCATGTGTTTCACCAGCTGTAGTGACACAGTCAAATACACTGAGTTTCCTACAGTGGAAAGACTCCAGTGGAAAATAATAGTGGTGCACAGTACAGCAGATAATTCAACCTCTGAAAATCAAGTATTTCCATTGACCAGGATGGATGTATAAGGCTGGATCAACTGTTTCAGAAACAAGGAAAATTGAGGCTTTACTACTACTTGTCCCTAGAATTTAGCAAGTCCCTAAAATTTAGCAAGTATTCCCTGCCCTTCATCTACAAACACTTGTATGAAGCGGTATGAATGCTTGAAACACAGGTGACTTCAGTATTTGGCACTAGGTGTTACAGAGCCTAAGCACTAAGTCCATAAATCACTCTCCCTGCTGTATTTGCAATGCAGTCAAAGCAGAAACCCTCTCTTCCCTCTCTCTTCTTTTAGCTTATGAGGAACACCTTAGGGCACATGGAGCATTTGTTAACAATTTCTGTTGTCACAATTGTCTTGTTTTCCATCCTTCATCCTGTTCCATAAACTGCTCACTCCATACGTTGGTGCCTCACAACATCTTCGAGTAGAAATAGCCTTTCCCACTAGTCAACTGCAAATACTGCCCTCCCTGGCAAAAGAAAATAAAAATCTCCCTCTTTGGAAATGGAAGATGAAGTCCAAATTTCCAGTTTTATAACACTCTACCAATTCCTGTGATTTTAGCAGACAATGATATAAGGAACTGAAAGCAGTTTTCATCTCCCAAAAACAGATGGTCAAATATGAGCCTCCAGAGATGGAGAGATGCTGTGGTAGCTAAGTATGAGTCTGTTTAAAAGCCTCCAAGGGTCCCAGCCAGCAACAAGTTTAAAAAACAGCCATGTGACATTAAAACAAGCCTGGCAGCACATATTCACTGCTTCCTAAAGCCAAGATTATGGGTCACTTCTTGAGAGGGACACTTGGAAAAGAAAGACCCTTTCTCAGCTGTCTGCCAGTCCTAGAAGGCACATACTTTTTCTCTCAGCCACCTAAGCAGCCTCAAAGGACAAACGGGGCAGAGAAATCTCTGAAAGTATTGGCTTCAGTCCTGTAAATTTCTTCAGAGGCAGAACAATTTCTAGCCAAGAAGGTGTGCTAGATTTGATCAGCCCGCATGTACCAGGCATCTGTCATAGATAACAACACAGTTAATAATATTACCTACTTTGGTATATCAGCAGCTTCATCTATGGAGTCATAAATCCTTCAGTGCTTACACTATGTGCCTTTGAGGTGATTTTTTGTTTTTAACAGGGAAGGCACAATGCACCCAAGTGTATTCAGAAGCATTATCAGCTTGGGGCCATTCACCACAACAACATGGTCGTTGTACGACTCATGAAAAGTGCCATTTCCTTTCGTTTGCTCTCTTCAGAAGTCATAGGGACTATGGAGGTTTCGCTGCCATAACACAGAGTAAATCCTGGACTGCTGTAGTACCTGAGAGCAGTAGGAAGTACCCCTTTATATGGTACCTTTATAGAAAAACAGTCTGGGCTACATAACAGAGTAAAGGGACGCACTGTAGAATATACAGCAAACCAGTTCAGTTCATGCCTGAGAAAAAGCTTAGTTTCTAAGTGGCTGGGCTGAAAAACATCAACACTCACACTTGAATACCCTATACATTTGCTTTCCTCAGATAATGCTAAGCAGCACAGCTGTCAAAATGGCTATAATTTAAAGTGAACATTCAGAATGTAATGTTCTATATTGGTACCATTGCTGAGGCTAAACTTTAGGTGATAATTATAATGTTGATCATCTGAGATGAAACTGTATCATAAAAACTACTCAAAAAACAAACAATTAATGTGTAAAAACAAAATCCTTTATAAAACTGTCATAAAGAAAACACAGATATAAACATGATCTCTTTAGTTAGAACCAAGAAATTTAGCTTCTAAAATGTTTTTAAAAAGAACTCAGAAATTAATTACTATTAAGGTTAATATTTTTAATTATTCTTGAATTAATTTAGTGAAACTCTGAAATGCTACATTACAGAAAAAAGGGGGGAAATTAACATATTCCCTGTCTGAATTTTTTTTCAATGAGAAGTGAAAATTTGATTCAGAATGTTCAATATTTGGCAGTCTTTCAACACCAAAATACTGGCTATGTCAGAAAGAAGTTCTGGAAATATTAGTCCCTGTGGTTTATATACTGTTCAATTTTCCTTATCCTGTACTATTGCTGGATGGAAGAGGCCATTCCTCATTTTAAAATGTCATCAGGATATAGCTAGGAAACACAGCCGGACATAATCACTGAGCACTAGGAAAGTTTATGGGCCTCAGACTAGATGCCTCTAAACTGGATGAAACTCCAATGTACAGCTAAACCTGGGGAATTTGGTGGCTCCCAGAGTGGAAGTCTTACTTGATACGGACAATGACCAATGAATCGGACTCTTAATGAATATTGTTATCGCGCAGGGGTTAATTTTTCCATTAAACCTAATTTTACCATCTGCAGAGCTGGCTGAAAACTGCAAAGTAAAAATTGCCTAATAAGTTAAATGAATCACAGCAATATTCACTCAGTAATGTGAAGAATGATATTTATCCAGATGCAACAGACACCCACAAGTTAGTTCCAGTGAGTAATGTTTTTAAAAGTATCTAAATGAGTCAAAAGCATTCACTTCTGAACAGTTTTAAAATGTTTACAGAAATAAAGATACATCTTCGATGTCCATGTCTTATGTTGAGCACAGTGGTATGGATATCAGCCTACAAAGGCACAGTGATAACAAGAAAGATTACTGAACCACATTGGGTTTGCAGATATAGGCTAAAAGGGGCTAAATATTGGCTCTGGAACAAAATGGGCTTCATGAGCAGCTCCCATGCCAGAGTCCTGCCACAAGGTTTTGCTGGTGCCAAGGCTCCTGGCAGTCCCAAGTCAACCCACCCAGTTGGGGAAGCAGGGGAGCAGAGAAGGATGTATCTACATCTTCCATCTCTTAGCCACTCCTGGAGACACTTCAAATGAAGGGCCTTGTGCATTTTCTGAAGCTCTTGGCCAGATGATGATTTCGGTAGATATTTCACAGACACAAATTGTGTAGCCATGTCTTCAGTGAGGAGGCATCAATCCTGTGTATAAAAAAGACCTTCATATTAACAATGAAAGCCAAATACACAAAACCCAAATCTAAAATCTAGGTATGTGGTACATGTAATGGTTAAGGAAGCAAACCAAACTGGGTGGGGGTGTTGATCCTCTTGAGGGTAGGAAGGCTCTACAGAGGGACCTGGACAGGTTGGATCAATGGGCCAAGGCCAATGGGATGAGGTT
>JAOXJM010000001.1:125592141-125603404 GCA_026413425.1 Tringa solitaria
ACAAGTCCTATGAGGAGAGGCTGAGGGAACTGGGCATGTTTAGTCTGGAGAAGAGAAGGCTGAGGGGAGACCTCATTGTCCTCTACAACTCCCTGAAAGGAGGTTGTAAAGAGGTGGGAGTTGGTCTCTTCTCCCAAGGGAATAATGACAGGACCAGAGGAAACGGTATGAAATTGCAGTAGGGGAGGTTTAGATTAGATATAAGGAAGAATTACTTTATGGAGAGGGTGGTCAGGCACTGGAACAGCCTGCCAGGGAGGTTGTGGAGTCGCAATCCCTGGAGGTATTTAAGAAATGTGTAGATGTGGCACTTCAGGGTATGCTCCAGTGCCTGAGATTGTTGGGTGTTTGGGTGTGGTGATTGTTGTGGTGATAGGGTGTTGGGTTTTTTTTGTTTTGGTTTTTTTTTTTTGGTTGGACTCGGTCTCGAAGGTCCCTTCCAACCATGAAGATTCTGTGATTCTGTGAACTGTCCTTTCTGGGAGCTGCATGACTCCCATCCCCTGAACCACCAACTTGCTTTCTAAAGATACACTTTGCCTTATCAGTCATGGCTGGTATTAATGTATAGTAAATCTCTCCCTCTGGTTCAGAGGAACTGAAGAGCTGAACCTCTAATCCAAGACTGAATTCTCTCCACTATCAATGAAGCTGAAGGAGGGACCAGCAGATATGGTTGCTCCCGTCCAGTTTACCACGGCTTTTACCTGTGAGACTTCCTTTACTGATACTGTTGGAAAGATATCTGGCTCCAGAAAGCTGTATCTACTTCCAGTCTCCATTGCACCAAGCCAGCTTGTTTTCCAGTTCTTGCCAAGAGCCCAAATGAGCTGCCAGCCAGGCAATGGGCAAAGGGGGCATAATTCCAGGCAAGAGGAGCTATTAACTTATTGGAATCCTCTGTTTACCTCCTACTTGGAAAATAACACAAATACAGTTGTAAAAAAAACCTTTTATTGGACAATAAACAGTGACTTGGAATCATAGAATCATAGAATCCTAGGGGGTTGGAAGGGACCTCTGGAGATCATCTAGTCCGACCCCCCTGCCAGAGCGGTTCTGCCTAGAGCACATTACAGAGGAACTTGTCCAGGTGGGTTTTGAATGTCTCCAGAGGAGACTCCACCACCTCTCTGGGCAGCCTGTTCCAGTACTCTACCACTCTTCACAGTAAAGAAGTTCCTCCTCACATTTAGGTGGAACTTCTTATACTCAATTTTTTTACCATTTCCTCTTGTCCTGTCACTGGGCACCACTGAGAAAAGACCAGCCCCATTCTCCTGACACCCTCCCTTTAAGTATTTGTATGTATTAATTAGATGTCCCCTAAGCCTGCTCTTCTCCAGACTAAAAAGACCCAAGTCCCTCAGCCTCTCCTTGTAGGAGAAATGCTCCAGGCCCTTAATCATCTTTGTGGCCATTTGCTGTACCCTGTCCTTCTTGAACTGTGGAGCCCAGAACTAGACACAGTACTCCAGATGGGGCTTCACCAAGGCAGAGGGAGGATGACCTCCCTCGACCTGCTGGCCACGCAGGATGCCATTTGCCTTCTTGGCCAGAAGGGCACATTGCTGGCTCGCTCCTTGACTTCTTACAGTGGAGCCTAAAGGTTCTTATGATTTTATTCCAGTACGTAGTATTTCTTTGGATTTGTCTCTTTCATAAATTCCTAATCTAAAGAAGAGAAATGTAGAAGTCCTCTTCTCATCTTGACCAGCGGGTGATTCTTACTAAAGAAACAGCTCACCCTGCTGGTTAATCGTTTCGAAAGCTTTCAAGTGATTTAATGTGGCATTGAGTTTGACTCACTTTATTATTTCTGATGGAAGATCTTATTTATTTCAGAGCTAATGGGTGAGAGTTAACTCACATTTCTCCATCTCCAGTGACAAGAAAATAGCTTACAATTGGTTTATTTAAGAAATACATTGAAAACAAAAAAACGGAATGAAGCACCAAAGTATAAATCATGAGCAGGATTTATGGCACAGAAAAGTGATGTTCTTGCAAAAGAAAAAGAAAAAAAGAAACCACTTGCCTCCAGTAGCTAATATACTGTAAGTGCTATTCAGAGAGCAGTTACTGCCTTTCTACCAGTTCTAGAGTACCTCCATGCACAGTCTGAACCTATATTCTACTCTAAGTGCCTTGGTGATTAAAACCCCATTGTCCATAGAGTTGAACAGCAGGAGATACTGGTTCTGAACATGTAGACAGGTTATCTGTTTGACAACAGCTTACAATGTGTAGCAGACACAAATTATTACTCCTCTGGTACTTACTGTCATAAGAGTAACTGCAAAAGCAAATTATTTGGTAACCCTGCACATATGATTATAGCATCATGTTAGAAGCACTCTCATTACAAAAGAACTGCTTTCTTGATCATAATCCTTTATTGCAGATACTCACTTTGTTGGGAGGGGTGAACCACTCGAGGGACTGAAAGTTACCATTCTTCACAGATTGATGGCAAACTCTTTTTTACGGGTAACAGTGATTCTTGAGATACATGAACATATGAAAATGGGGGGGTTTTCAGTATTTTAGAAAGACCAAGTTTTGTTATCTTGGCACTTGAGTAGACAAAAACAGGCTTAAAAGTGTCAGGTCTGATTCTTGGATATGTCCCAATGTGATTTTATTTCTGTTTGAAAGTGGCAACTAAGTACTGCTTTGGCTTACAGGGAGCATGTGATGGAGAAACCTGAGGAAAGAAAAAAAAAAATGGGTTGCTCTAGTTTACACTGGTGACAGTCTTAGGGGCAAGACTAAGAGGAAAACAAATGACATCTGCATCAATATCAGCTCTGCCACACCTGAAAAAGGAACTCTCAGAATTAGCCAGAAATTCAATACCATTCAAGACTGGTGTCTTAGTTACATGCCAAGCACTGGTTCCACCTCTCATGGCATCATTTAGCTTTGAGACATGGTATACAGTTAAGTATATACACAAACATTACACATACTTAAATCCCATTAATCTTTGCAGTATCCCCTGTCATTGCAGGCATAAAATAGAGCAGGTAGATAGGACAGTAGCAAAGATGAAACACAGCTTGTAGACTACCCTTAAAAGACTGCTGGGTTTGACAGCAGCAGACCAAAAATTAGCACATGACCATTAGATCAGAATCATTACTGAAAGTTACCTATAGGAAATTACAGTAATTTTCAAAATAATCTTGAAAAGATTCTACAGCTTTAACCAAAAGGACAGGATTTATTTACCATTATGGAAAAGGGTATATACACAGCATCCCTGTGCACAGAGGATGTTCTTACAAGTTATGGGTCAGTATGGAAACAACTCGGGGCACAGTGCTCAAACAGTGCTGAAGGAAAGCAGTTTTTGTAGTCCCAGAACAGGTATGTGTGCATGTGCGCACAGGTGTATCCAGGAGGGGAGATGTACATTGTCTAATTTATATTTCCAAGCTAATCCACTCCTAGTTTTGGGGACACTACTTTTCCTAACTGTAACCTTGCTGAAGGACATTAATGTCTCCCAGATGGCTTTTCACCCTAGAGACCACTTGATGTGTCTTAGCATTCATGTAATACTATTTTCCTGCAAAATCTCCCAGCAATTCTAATTCCTCTTTCTTTTTCCCTTAATTCCCATGAAACGATAAAACCCTTTCTTATGCAAAATGTCACACATAAAATTCAACTCAGAAAAATAAGAAAGGAGAGAAATTATGATAATTAAAATATTCTTTAGCAATATAATTAATAATACCATGCTGTTACATCAGTGTGTCTGACTCTCCAGCAGAGACCTGGTTACTAGTGGAGGACACTTCAAGAATAGGCTGAGTGCAGAAAGAGTAAGAACAGCCGCTGGGATCAAAGGGAGCCACAGCATGTTACCACTTCAGGTGGCTGTTGCCAACACAGTCACAGTGTACTCTGACCCTTTCTCTGTCAATGGCAGAACTTCACTAACATGGCGAACTGCCGATTTGGATGCTGACATAAACCCACTGGACTAATGTGAAGTTTTTCATTGTGCCTACTTGGTAATAAAACTTAGAGAAAGGATAAAGAGCCGAGTCTGGTTTCTGATTTTGACTTGTGGGAAGATGGAGTCTCTGCTTCCAGTTTCAGTTCTCAAATTAATCTCCTTTTTAATTTGTAATATAATTTCTGTGCTTGATTTAGAAGCACAAAAGAAACCAGTTCCTGTTTCTAAGGATCTCAGAGTATGTTACAAATTATATATCCACCATCATCATCTCCAATTCATCAACAGGGAAGTTGAGGTATAACAAGGGGACACGATTCCCCCAGATCCCAAACACCATGCAGTACCAAACCAAATTCTACCACAGCAGCTGGGGTCAGACCAAGAATGTGACCAGCATGGTAGAAATACAACCTGTACCTGCCACCTTCATGGACAGATTTGCTGGACTGCATTCCAGCATTTAGTTTGCTTAGGCCAAACACAGAAAGGAGGGAGAGGTGTTCATATTGCTCTGAAGAGTGGCAAATAGCCCCTTTCTTCAGCAAGTTTCCAGACCAAATTGCTCCTTGTCTTGCAGCTAGGAGTGACTGCAGTCTACTCATCCACCTCTCAAAAATATCAAGACTTTCAACTCACACAGATCATGTGTAGTATGTTTTTTAAAAGCACACAGTTTACTCTTAGAAAGATTTCTTAAAATAATAAAAATGTTGTCATGTTATTGAAATGTCAGCAGATGACAACAGCATGCATTTACCCTTCTTTTTTAATCAGGCTTTCCAGCAGACAAATGCCATAAAGCACTACAGGATGCAATACTTGCTGCAGAGTTGAACACGAAAAGCTGAGACAGCATTTCACTCTCTCTCTCTTGTTTGTGAAAGGGATTTGCTTGTTTTCTCAGCCTTTTTTGAAGAGTTGATTGTTCTCCCGCTTTAATAAGACACTCTGTATGAACCAAAGCTGAAAAGCGCACAAGCCACTGAGCTTTGCTCTGTGTTTGGGATGTGGAAGACAGACAGATGGCTGAGCAGACAGATTTTATAGAAGCTTTATTATCCAACAGACATTTTATGAAGGGAGAGTGATAATAAATGATGCAGCATGTGGGACAGCAAGCAGAAACTCTGGTTGTATTTAATGTCATGTTCAAAACACATCTTCAATTCTGAAATCTTTGAGCTACATAGGTTTTATGGACATGATGACTACAGCAAGAAGTGAATTGCAGCTTGGAATGCTGTGAAGAGTAAATATCCTGAAAAAAGAACTACATTAAAATGCCTCAAGCAGCAAATTAATTAAATTTTCCAGCTTCTTACTTCTAGGATAAATTATTTTACTGTGAAATGACCAGAGGTACAGCTACCACATCATTCTTTTCACAAGTTTACCGCAACAATTCATGCCTGAGAGACAGTATGACTTTGCTCCTGAATGGGAGCCCTTGGCACAGATTTTCTGTTCTCCAAGACCAAAACCATCTAACAAGACATCGGGTCATTAAATCTTAACAGATAAAGAAATAAAGAAAAAATTTCTCAGGAGAATTTCTAGCCTGGAAGAGATATTGAGAAGCCAATAATCAAGAATATGTCTGAATTGAAATGTAGAGTCATTGAGACTCCTGACTTGGAAGCAGCTTCACCATAGGTGCAAGAGAGTAATCTGGCAAATCCTGAGCAGTTTTACAGTATATTTAGAAACTTTTTTTTTTTTTTTTTATTCTTGTAGTTCTGTGTAAAAATGTAGAAAACATTATCAGTCACATGTTTGGGTTCCTGGTCCTAGGCTGATTTTGAATTCAACAAGTGCCACCAACTACAAGAGGTATCATGACTTGAAGTTTTAGGTTGGTTGCACAAAACAAACAAAAGCCAGAAGTCTGGGACTGGAGGAGTGTGATCTTTCAAGGCTTTTGAGGAAAAAAAAATGTTGCTATAATTTTGACAACATAATTTAGAGGCTTTTATATAGAGCAATCTACACCTCCGCCCCTCTCCACCTCACCTCCCCCTCTGGTATTGTCTTGCCTGTCAATTATTGGAAGAAGAACCTGTTCTTTAAAAGGCTTTTAAATTATTAGAAATTATTTGGAATATCATCTAAAAGCTCTTGAAAGAAAGAACACTACCCCCACACATACACACGGCAGAAAGTATTTATTTGTATTGTCAACTTAAATGTGCAAGAGTAATGCGGGAGTTTATCTGTCTAACAGCATCGAGGATCATTAGATATGCTGACCTCGGGTTTGAGCTGTGGGGATATTATTAGGTAAATCTAATGCTCCAAACGCCTAATATGTGTCATTGCAATGCCTGTTTCCTTTGACACCTATAATACTGTGAGATACATATAGAAATACTGAGGGAATCTGGGGCCACGACAACACAGTAAGCAGTGTTGCTGTTAAGATATGTGTACCAGCAAGCAAAGCAAGGCAGCTGCACCATTTTGCTAAGTAAGCAACTTTGTTGTTAATGTAGGGTTTGTTTGCTCTGATACATAACAGACACATTCGAGTTCCTTCAAACCATCACTCTGACTGGCATTGAAAGATATTGTATTATAAATTTTACATTATAATAGTGTTTACTGGCAGAATAAATTGCATACCTGTATTGAAGTGATGGAAAAAAGACATCACTCATTATCACATTCAGCAGCATGCTGAATACAGCAGTGAACAGTGATAATCGTGCCAGCTAAAGTGGTTTTACCTATGAAAAGTTGTTCAGATGTAAGTGTGAGAGACTGCTAACATCTTACACGAAGCACAGCTATTTCCTATTTGTTTCTGAGAAGAATCTTACAATTCATTGATAATTCACAAGTTTACTAAATGCAATATATGTAAAAGGTATAAAAATTATTTCTCAATTTTCTTCACAGCCCTCTTTTTTTCTCCATAATACCTATCTTACATGTTGCCAGCTAGTGTTGTTCCACCTTTAAGTGGTCTCACAAAAATTAGAACTAGGCATTTTGTTCAAATGTTGCTATACAATTCACTCCCAGTCCCTCTGATCTCTCCTGAAATGGTTTCTGAGACACTGCTTTTCTCCAGACAGATCCATGTTTCACATAAAGAATTTTCATCTCCAAATTTAGCATTCAGTGGACCCAGGGGAAAAGAGCCAATTCATTTGTATTCCTTTAAATTTTGTTTTTTCGTTGTCAGTGTCACTAAATGAGTTTCATATTGCTACCTCTGCCTCCCAGTAGATATTTAGGATGGGCTTCACCGCCAGCTAGGACACCTTATTTTAGGCACCAACATGGAGGACTATAGGTGGGTGAGGTGCCTGAGCTCCCAGTACAGTTCATGCAGATCTAGTCAGTGGAGCCTAGATGCAGTTCATCCAAAGCAAGTAACAGGGGTACCTTAGCATATGCTGTCTGACCTCCAGCTGCCGAAGGAAGTATGTCTCTCTCACATGTCAGTCTCAAGCAGAGGTCTTCAACAGCCTAGAGAGCCTGGGAGAATTCTCAAGGCATATGTTTAGGCAACTGAATTAGGTCCTAGATCTCCAGTATCCATTGCAGAAGCCAAGGCACCTCACTCACTTATAGACACCCACATGCATTTATTTAAGCCTCGCCCTGAAGCTGGGTGAGATGAGCCCCATTCATAGCCCTCAGTTTCACTATTTAGCTACATCTTTAAAGTCAAGTATAATTACACTGCATCCCTCCTCCAAAGCTTTTAGAACCCAGTTCCCATTGCTAGTTGAACTTCGTGCCTTTGAAGATCTGGTCCCTAAAAGCTCTGCTATGCCCATGGCTAGATTTAGTTGGCAAAGAGTAGGAGAGCAAACACAGCTGATCAAGTTATCTCTGTTTAACAAACTACTGAGCACCTCTGGACCCACAGGACTAATACATATTCACTTTGCAATTGAATCAGATGAAGTGAGTGCTTAGCCCCAAAAGGAAGGTCTGCCTACCCAACCTAGGTGCGCTATTTCTGAGGAAGCACTGTGGCTGAAGGGACGGAGGGACGCAATGGGAGGACATGGCAGCTCAGGCTCTGCCATGATGCTCTGCTGGCTGAGTGGAGTGGCTCCTGGGACTGGCAATCTCCTTTGCCGTGAAAGGGATATTTTGGGTACAAACTAGGTGATATCAGAAAGGGGATGAAAGGGGCTTTCAAAAAGGGGATGAAAGGGGCTTTCAATAGACTCATTCTACAACTGAGCATGCATCTATAAGTGTCAGCATCTAAAGGGTGTTATTGTAATTAAATAGATGGAAACATAGATCATGTGAGGTACAAAAACTGTAATGAAGGGGTACTAACCCCCCAACATTGCAGTTCTAAATAATATGGAGAACTTATTAAATATCTCTCAGATTCTCTATTTTCCAGCAGAGGACCCTGCTATCTACTGGCCAATATAGCAATCTGCCACCTCTTAAAAAAAATAATCTTTTTCACATACCCATTGGTCCCCTTTCTTCCCAAACAATAATGAAATGGGAATCAGAAAGAGAAGGCTAGTAAATAAAAGCAGCACCATTCTGTGAATTTCCTTTTACATGGCAATATTGGAAAAAGGAGGGGGGGGGCTGTTTTTAGAGATTGATGATGATCTCCTTCCCCTGGTCAAAGGACACAGTCTTCATTAAAAAGAGTTTGACTTTCCTGCCTTAGGACATACATTTCTCAATTCAAATACTGCAGTTCAACCCAGTTGCTGGTCCTAATATCAAGTTTCTGTTGATAAACAATGCAAAGCATGGCACTTCTGTGTGACTGAGTTGATGTTCAACATGGAAACGCTCTTCCACAGAATCAACAGACAGGCTTGAAATTAAAATAATTTTCAAAGGAAATTGTAGGTGAAAAACAAAAAGAGATAGATTGAAAATTGGAAGTAATGGGAAAATAAAGACGAGGTGTTAGCGCTACCTAATTGTTTTCCTTTTTTTCATAATAAAAATTACTATCTCTCTAAATGTATGTCACCAATGCATTTATCTGCATTCTGTTTGTCTGTCATTTACCTGTCTTCCACCTGCCTGAAAGTAACTACCTATTTGGAAAAGCGAGTTAAATTGTCTTCCTCAGTGAAGGGAGGGGAGAGAGAGAAAATGATGAAAAATCTTGGTGTAATCTGAATAGCAATGAAGCAAAAGCTACTCCTTGATGTGCCTATGAATCCTGTAAATGAAGTGGCCCTTGAATTAAATTAATTTAAAATCTGGCAAATATTACTCGGCATGTTTGTCAATGTGCTGTATAATTATTAATTTGTTCATTGAGGTAACTATATAAATAAATAGAAAGCAGAATGCCATGATTAAACTAACACTAGAAATCCAGGGTCAAGAAGCCCTGCTATACAGGGATCTAAATAGCTTTCCCAGGTCCTATTTTTACATCTCCATACAGATCTGCAGGTCTGTAACTGCGAATTAATTGGCACACATTTAGATGCCAACAGAGCTTTTGTATTCTCAGTGCACATTTTGTCTTCTCAGAGTGAGATGTTAGTAATGGAGGTTTTAATATTACCCCTAGGGGAGCACCAGAAAATCTTAACAATTTCCTTCACTAGAGTATTTTCATTAGAGCTAAATGCTGTGCAATTTACATTTGAAATCAGGTGTAGGGTAAGTATAATGTGACAAGACATGTTGCAATGTTAGGGTTTTTTTGTTCAAATGTTCCTTATTTACTGCAGTATACCCTCAAAAGATAAGCATGCAATTAAAATAAATATCTTGATTTTTAACCACTCCTAATTGAACTGTTATTGGGATAATAGGAGCACAAAATAGAATCAGGTTTAAAAGGACCCAAAGCACAAGATTAAAATATTACTCTATTTAAACAAAAACTTTTCAGGCAAAATTTCTGTGCAGCAGAAATTAGTTTGTCATAAGTAAATCAGACATAAAGCCTTTCTTTGTTGTACTAATTCAACCTTGTGGTGCTTAAAGTACCAGGACGTCTGCATGACTCACAGGAAAAATCATAAACCCTACCTTTTCCAAAAAAAAAAAAAAAACCTAAATTGGTATTAAAACAAAAATGCATTCATTAATAAGGGCCCAATGCAGTAAAGAGCTAGAGGACTAGAGCCAAATCAGGACTGACATATAGTTGAGGCTGAATTTTGCTGCTTGGTCTAATATGAAATTCTATTCTGCCATTGCCCACAACTCAAGGCACATATGTTCCATCAGTGACTTGCTTTTTCACAGCAACAAAAGAAGAAACTGCACACCCATAACAGGTTCAATCAGATCCGAGCATCCTTCGTGCCTAAACCAAACCACAGGATCCACTGTTTAAATATTTCTCCACTGAAAACCCCTCATAGGCTCAGTCAGACCAGAGTTATTACCAAAGACAGTCCCTACAGAAGGGAAAGGATTGATGCCTCTTAGACAGCCTGCAGCTTCCTAAAACTGACAAAACCAAATCATTGCAGAAGAGACCTGCCAGCAGCAGGAAGAGAGGCAGAAGCAACAATCCTAGCAATCTACTGCTCTGCAAAATTGCAGCCAGCCTCAAGACACATTATGATGAAGGAGGTCTAGGTGCAGGGTTGATCAGACCCAGAGGGCTGGAATGGTTACAGGAGTGTCCAGGCACATCGTGCATGCAACACAGCCCCCTTGGGCTGAGCAAAGCACTGGAGTGAGGTAAGCTTCTCATTGTCTTCTTCCGTATGTATACAGCCAGGCCAGCATGAAGGCACAAAAATACCAAATTATTTTGGAGGGCAAAATTCATCCAACCTGATTAAGGTGTCCAGGTTAGGCACATGGACACTGTTGTCTCCATACTGTCAATGAAAAAAAGAAGGTCCCACCAAGGGGGCTTTAGATGATAGTGGGGTTAGCTACCCTTGTTGCCTTCTTGTCACTGGATTTGCAGGGAGTCTAGCGCAAAGAGGTTCCAAAGCAAATTGGTTCCTAACCAAGGCCAGAGGAATCAAGCACAGAGGCTGAGACCTTGGCTGGACAGGACAAGGTTTTCAGAGCTTAGCCAGTACTCAAAAAAAAGGCTAACAACCACAGAAGTCTATGTGCTCACACTGGATCTCATGAAAATCCGGGTGCCAGATTTTCTGGTATCACTCTAAATTGCAGCCTTCTGCTGTTGAGGGCTCTGTGAAAAGCCCTTTGTGGGGAGTGAGGAATTGTGGAGGCGCAGTGCCGGGTGAGGGCTCGGCAGGTGTTCTTGCAGTGATGGGAAAGAGACCTTGAGAACAGTAAATGATGTCCTTGTATGGTAGTATGAAATAGATAGCAAGCTAACAAATAGATAACAAT
>JAOXJM010000001.1:125615257-125646876 GCA_026413425.1 Tringa solitaria
AAGTAAAATTACTGAACAGAAAATTAGTTCTGTTTTACCTCAAACCAGGACATACCTACCCAATCCTAGTGTGTCTGAAATAGGAGAATTTCTGAAAAATCGAGTCAAGTGTAAGCAATGGCTGCAGGAAGCTGTTCTTCTATAGAAGATCTGAATAGCACACTAACAGGGGCAGACAGACCTTTTATCGGGAGTCAGTTCCCTCACTTTTGACTTACATTAATTTTTCCTTGTTTAAGTTTCTCAGCTGTTGTTTTTAATGTGAAAATACAACTATAAATCTGTGTTTTTTTCACTTAGAATGTGAAATAATGCAACAGAAGTTAAAGAGGAGTTTATGTTGCAAAAATATTTCTGTTATGGAGTTAATTTCCTATCATTTTATTCTTCTCAAACTTATAATTTTCTACTCATACATTTTTATGGCCAAAAGTGATTGTTAGCATCATCTAGTCTGACATGCAGCATAGCAAGGGCCAGAGAAGTTCATCCAGTAATTCTTGCATTGATCCCAACAATTTACATTTGGATTAGAGTATATCTTCTACAAAGACATCCAGTCTTGATTTAAAAACTTAAAAGCAATAAAAAAAAAGAAAACTGCTACACCTCCTGGCAATCTGGCTGAATAGTTAATTAAATATTAAAAATCTGCAACTTATTTCTGGTGTGAATTTTGTTTTGCCTTAATTTTAGCCATTGGGTATCTTTGCCACAGCCAAGAATCCTCCAGTACTCTTCATATTTCCGACCACCATGGCACTAAGTGCCTTGCTGTTGGGGAATTCCCCATCAAATATTCTTCCACTCAAAGGTGTTGAATCATTACGGAATCACATATGACACACGGCCAAGTCCTGTTCCTGCAGTACCCCAAGTGGACACCCCTCCATAACAGAAAGTATGCCCAGCCTACACATGTGGGAGTGTTAAGCAGAGAGGAGGCCAGCTCTGCTCCATAAACTGGGCTCACCTCTTGGAATCTGGACTCACCTCTTGGAATCATGCCTCCAAGCTGAGCTGAGGGCCTGCCACACAGAAAGGCCTACCTGGCTCCCCTGGAGCAAGAACAGAGGCAGCTTATGGTTATTAGCTCCTGACGATGTAGCCCCAACCACACCATAACAGATGCTAATCCCAAGGATAAATGCTGAGGAGGACAGAAAAGAGAACTGGAGCAAGAGTGTACCCAAATAACCAATATGTGGATTAGAAGGCCATTGCACAGACCCAATGATCTCCCTGAAAAAAAGGCTCAAAGGTAAGCAGGAACTTGAAGCCACATTTGCTATTTACAACTGAAAAATAATTGGGTACTTGCAAGCTGGCCACTTAGAAAACCAACTTTCACCCATTCCATCTTCACATACTTGCTTAATATATGGGTATTTCATCTGTAAATTTATTTTAGACACTCGCAAAGTGGCCCTAATGTAACCGTCATTGCTCATCCTCCCTCCCCGTCGCTCTTCCGCGAAGCCTGCTGTGCTACTGTCATGCTATTAACATTCCTCTGAAGTCACGGAAGTGCTGGGATGTACCTGATGCATTCAGAAACACAGCAGGTGCCTTCTGCAGGTACCGAGCGTCCAAGCAATGCCAGGAAGCAGTCATAAAGTTAACACAGTAGAAAGCTATGTAATTTTTAGATAACAGCTACTTACATAAGTACAGAAATTGCTACATTTTATATGTACAGATTGCTCACATTCCAATTATGGACCAAGACCCAGCGCATGCAAATAATTAGTATTTAGGAGCAATACGTTATTTTTTTCCCCTGCATGCCACCCTGTGATCCGAAAATGCTGGTCGATTCCTGAGTTACTTTGCATGTGTCAGTGCAATTTCCCCTCAGTCCCAGAAGCTTCTGGAGCACATAAGTAATGTTATAATGTTACAAGGGCCTAATAATTGTGTCCGGGAGGCTTCCCATACAATTTTCATCTTTTATTATACGGTTAGCTTATTTATACATCAGTATCATTTGGCAAATTGCAGCTAGAATACACGGGGAGGCGGAAGCTTAAAAATACGCTCTTGTTCCTCATGGCAGCCCCAGGTGCAAGATATTATCCTTTAATACCATAGAAAGTCTCCAGCTACCTGACACGAGGACGGGGTAGAGCGGCGCTGATTGAGTAATTTCGCTCTTTAAGCTTTTTTTTTTTTTTTTTTTGTGCAACACTGATGGCGTTTCCATTCCAACCACGGCATTTTAACGGTCCCAAACGGGTACCGGTGGCTGGCGCTCGGAGAAGCCCTGGGCCACCGGCCGTGCCGCTTGCCTCGCCCGGCTCCCCGGCAGCTGGCTTGAGGCTCCCCGGCCCTCCCTCGACCCAACGGCTCCCGGAGGGGCGCAACCGGCTCCCCGCGCCGCCGGGACGGGCAGGGTCCCACCTTCCCTCCAAGGCACCGGCTTCCCTGCCCCAAGGGGACGGAACGAAGCTGCTGCCCCGTCAGCAAGGCCCACCCGACCTGGGAGACGCACCGCACCGCCCCGCACCACCGCCACGACGGGGTCCGAGGGCGGTGAGACCGCTGCGAGCCCCGGCGGGGCGAGGGGATGCAGGCCTGCCCTCGCCAAATGGCCGGTGGAGGGGCGGGAGAGGTGGGGGGGGGCAGCCGGCGCGGGGCAGCGGGCGGCAGCACGGCCGTTAAACGGCCGCCGGGGGGCAGCGCGAGATCGCCCAACCGCCGCCGCCATCCTCGCCTCCGCCGGCACCGCACCGCAACCGCACCTCACCGTACGGTACCGCACGGCACGGCTCCTTCCCGCCGCCGTCCCTCCCCGGGGGCTTGGCGGTGGGTGCCCGCCCCAGGCAAGGAGGCTGCTGCCGCGGGGAGACCCCCGGCCGAAGGCGGCCCCGGCGCCCTCTGCCCCGGCCGGCCCCGTGTGGAGACCGGGTCGTGTTCGTCCGCGTCCCCCACCCCGGGCAGGAGAGGCGGCGCGGTTTATTTATTTTAGGGAGATTTCACCGAGGAGCCGCTGATCAAAGCTAATGCGAAATGAATGTCTCCCCTTATAATGGACTGGTTCTTCTAAGCCCTTGACACTGGGAATTGGGATTTCCCAATGCTATTAGCACTTAGCGGTAGGCGCTCCAGACCAGCCAAGAACAAGGGATTAAGAGGTATTTGTCTAAACTAATTTCTCTCTCTATACCGGGTCTATAGAGACTGGTGTTACTCTGCTGGAATTGTGCAACACGGCTAATTGGCTACAAATTTAACAGTGGCAGGGCTCCCACCGGAGGCTGCCGTGTATTCATTACCCCAGCTCTCGCCTCCAAGGCCGGCGTTGGGCGCCCGGGCTGGCCAGCCACTGCCCCTGGGAAACGGCCTCCTCCCTGTTGGCTGCTCCAGGTCAGGATCCCGGGGTTGGGGAAGAAGATGGGAGTCCTGTCGTGCCAGCCTGGGGGGCCAGCAGGGCCTGGGCGCCTTTTGGAAAAGGGAGTCAATCGAGTAAAATAGTAATTATCATAGAAATGGGACATACGTACCACAGGCCCCACAAAATGGGGCCGTTCACAAAATGTGAACGACCATTCAGGGTGGATGTTGGCTTTTTTGGACAGATACTATACTGCCGCTCAAATCCCTTACAGAATAACGGAGGGAAAAAAAATCGTGCAATATTTGGCTGTGATTCCTTGAAATTCCTCCCTCCAGGCTAGTTTGCACCTTGACTCCACTAAGCATTTGCTGCTTTACCACTTGAGCACAACCTAAAGCTTAAAGGTAGTTCAGTTGATATCGTGCGTGCATCTGACCAAGGGAACACTTAGGAGCCATTAAGGGTACACAGATGCATTTTCAGTGATTTTTTAGGTCAGTCCAAAAGCACCAGTGTTGCTAGTGTAGTAGAAATGCTGGGAAAGACCACCGCTCAAAGTCACTGCTGCTGGAGAATAGATTCTGTGACAACCAGGGATTTATTCCTCTGCTCCGAGCAGCACCCCTTTACCCACAGTAGCACTACTGCTTCTTTTTGGAGGTGAAGCAGGATTCTCCCGGCAAGACTGTTCAGCAGTGGGCAAAGGCCTCAGTTTCCAGGATGAGCTTCTATACTTCCAAAAAGGCTCTGATGGAAATCTGAATTGCCATAGAGCCAGGCAGGACCTCAATGTCCTAGTCTTTCAGAGTTGTCTTCTCAAAATGAAGCACTGCATTGTTATTGCCTTGAGCAGGTCATCCTGAAGTGGCGGTGTTACCCACCTCAGTTGCCTGGTAACCCAGGGTACCAGGAAAAACAGTAAAGCTAGAGTTCCCCACCTGGCAGTGGTGGATCGTGTTATATTTGCGAACACTAGATTCACGAACTATGTTGCGGTTCTACCTGAGTCATTTTGGTTTTCATCCTCCGAATCCAAGGACAAAACTCAGGGTCTGTGATTTGTCCGTTGAGTTCAGCATCTTATAATGCTTCACCTATAACATATACCTTTGAAACTCAAACAGCAACACCTTACACAGCCAGGGTGAAATATCAGGACACTATTGCAAGAGCAGCTGTTTAAAAAGCTTTGCTACACTGTGTGTTGAATCTCAAGGGGCACAAGTATCCCCCTATAGTAAGAAAATCCTATGAAAATTCACAGAATGAAATTCTGGCTTTAGCGAGAGGGGTGGGAAACACTCAGAATTTAATCAGGGCCAGAGTTTTACTGAAGGAAGACATAGACCTTCAGCTGCTCAATGGAATGGTGTACCCTAAACAACCACAGGAACCAAGGCCAGGTTGGTGATGTTTGCCTTCCCTCTCCCTTATGTACACACTGATGGAAATTTGACAAGTGATGTCTGTTGATGTGGAATACACTATCGTCCCGCAGCAACCCAAAGATAGCATCCATTTTAACCTCAGTCCACAGGGTAACAGTAAGATGCTGGCCAATAATCAACAATATCAGTCCATGAACAGACAGGATTAATTCTGCTAAAAGTCTAACATCTTAGTTGTTGTTGATCAAACCTTTCAAGCTAGAAACCAAGCCTTAACCAGAGCACTTCTGGAAGATGTGCACAGAGAATACGACAGATTCAGTGGGAACATCTTCAGTATGCGGTAACACAGAGATACAGAAGAGAGGCAGAAAATAAGATGAAGATTATTCAAGGTGTTCCACTTCTGTACAAGATATAACTAAATTATCATCATGGCTTACCAGGAGCACAGGTTGTCTGCTGAGGCAATAGGTACTGCTGCTAACTTCATACAGCAGCCAGAGACCAAGCTGCCTAGTCCCTTCTCATTATAGGAGAAGTGGTCCATTCAATGAGGCACTTCAACAGTTGTCTACCTTTGAACGTGCAAACACCCCCATTAAATCTGGTGGATCAGGGCCAAAACTAATTAATTTAGTGATGCTTTGCATCAAAATCTTGCTTGTAATACATAGCACAGAAAGACAGGGGATTAATTAAACTAACTGTTTAGAAAGCTGAGCAGGTTAGGACTGGGTTAGGCTTAAAGACCATAATGATATCCTTAGTGGAAGCCAGAGAAGAAAATGACCCCTGTGAAACTGATAGGAATTTGCTGAGGATTTTTTTCTGTTCAGTTTTTTTGTGAGATAAATGGATTGGGACTGGCAAGCCAACCAATTTTGGGTCCAAGAGGCCATGCACTTTTATTTAGATTACTTCTTTCAACCTTTCCCAACCAGCCAGGCTCAACCCAAACTGTGTCATAAGCAGCAGCTTCATAGTACTTCCAGGTATCAAAACAGGCCATAAAAAAAACTACTATGGCTTGTTATTAGACAGGAAAAAAAAAAGAGAAAAAAAAAGAAAAAGAAAAGAAAAAAAAAAAGAAAGGAAAGAAGAAAGAAAGAAAGTGAACCACTGTAGATTTTCCAACATGAATTAAATGGGAACCTAGATGCATTCAGAGCATGTCTCCACTGTGCCCAGTTTAGTGAGCAGGCTGGACAGAAAGATATGGGCATGATAACACTCCATACTGCAGTGGTCAAAAACAGATTCTGATCACAGACCAAGAAAAAAAATTAATCAAATGAACTTATTGCAACAATATTTGAGAAAATAAAACAGTAATCACAGTACTGTGGGCCCTCTGGTTGAGCCTAATTCTCTAAGGCTTCTTGGGGTATATCGGCAGCTCCGTCACTCAGCTGATGTCAACTGAAGGGTGACAGTTTGCACCCGCTGAGGATCTGGCCTTTAAACTCACCCAGCTTGTGTCAGCAACAGAGTGGCCTCTTACAACCTTTCCGCAACACTGCAAAATCTTTAATGGCTTGGCACTGCTCAAAATCATTCCATTTTGTAAGAGGAAAGTAAGTGGTATTTCACCTGCTTGGGAGGATCCTTCTCTTCCAGCTGATTAAGGAGGAAATACTGTCATAACCTCAGTTTTTCTAATATGACAGGCAGTAATGAATGGCTGAGGTGACTGTGATCTTTGCGTCCTATGGCCAGTCTATTTCCTATAGGTGTTTCCTCTGACTGCAGGAAATTATGGGCAAGGCAAGGAAAGAAACATGCCAGACAATGATAAACACTCCAGAGTCAGAGCAACATGAAACCCGCATGCCCATATTTGCTATTTATTTGCACATATGTGTTTATATAAGTTCTGTCCTCTATCAAGTGGCAGTCAAGAACTGCACAACTGTAGGCTTGGATTTTTTACTATCAGTAAATTCATCTTGCATGTATGTGAAGAACGTTGTACACAAATACATTGTATCCATTTGCCAAAAAACACACCAGACTTATGGGCATCTTTGCAAAAACAAGTCCAATTTCCTTTTAATTTTAAAGCGTAATAAACATTAATTTGTTCAGACAGGTGAGTCCCTCTGAACCAACTACATGCAGTCCTATTTAGGAAGTTACATAGTCTGATAAACCTCCAGAACTGTAGAAAATAATCCAGACCAAACACAGGTTTTTGACATTACGCTTGGGAAATGACTACCTTTGCAAACAATAACATCTCCGTGCCTAGGCCCTCGGTTCCAACAGTCATGTACATTCATGCATGGAAAAACCTGTAAGAACACTGACAATGCCAGAGTGTTTGCAAGATCACTACCTACGAAAGGTTATTCACAGACACAGTCTCAGGCAAAATCACGCCCCCAGAGGTATCACAACCCTGCCAAAGTCATGGAAATCCAACAGTTTTCCACTGTGTGAGGAACAATAGAGCTATTCTGGACAAGATTTATTCTGAAAAGTAGAGGTTGAGGATAGTCATAATTTTCTTTTCAGAGCACCAAAAGCTGCTGTGCCTGACCATGAAGGTTGCCACAGGACATACCCTGCCCACTAGAAAAGCTAAAAGTGCTCGGGAAGGCACAAGCTTTTCCTTCTGTATTCCCCACTCCCCAAGTACATTCCCATGGCTTTTACATGTTTGCTTTGCCACAAATGGCAAAAAGAAGTCCTGAAATAACTGTATTTACAAGCCAGTAAAACCACTTGATACTGCATCGTAGTCACAGAGGAGTCCACAGCAGCCATGTGTTCCACATTCTGGGCAGCAATTGTGCCTCTGGGCTGTCGAGCCCACTGTGAAGGTCTGTAGGGCAAGCACATGCCTGGGGAGGGGGATCACACAGTATTTGGTTGTCACTGATTTTCCTTAGCAATGATGATAGTTCCACAGCACCTCAACAGCCTGTGATAAAGACTTTGTTTTCCCCTTCTGGTATTACCAGCCAAAGGGATGTGGACCCAACTCAACATCTGCACTCCAAGATGTCAGAGACCCTACGACAAGGACCAGGTCCTCCCTGGGCAAGTTCTCGCCTTGAGGAATTGGAGCCATGGTAGGCCAAACAAAAGTTCTTGGGTCCTTACCCCAGCTCACTGTCCAGGCAGCATGGTGTACCCCTCTCCCTAACATCCACACCTACATTGATCTTCCCCTGCTTCCTGCCCTCAGTCCTCTCTAAAGCCTTCTTTAATCTTCTGCCAGGCACTGCAAACCTACCGCCTGCCTTCTCAGGCAGCCCAATGCAAGGAGCCTGCTGCCTGGTGCCCAGTTTAAGGAGCAAGACTCGAGAATAAGAAAATACAAGATCACCATGAACCTATGTTAAAAATGCCTTCTGCTATTCAGAAGTTACAGTTCAGAAGTGCTGGTAACACCAGCACTGCACAGGGGTCACTGGAAGGCTGGGAGCACACATCAGTCCACAGAATAAGAAGCTGTCCTTGAAAAGGTGTCAGGACTTTGGAAAAACTGAGTCATTTGGATCAGTTACTAGTAAATAAATCGGTGCCGCTTGAAGCTTTGTGTGTAATCTAACCAACATACCTACCTCATTTCCACTGAGATGTCATCCTGAGATTTACACAACAAAAAGAATGGCTAGACGTACCAGAATAAGAGGGGTAGAAGTCAGGTTGTATAAGAGGCACTCTGGGCTCTAAAGAAGCTGCATAGAAGTACAAAGCTTCCTCTTAAACATAGTGGAAGAGGAGACAACAAGGAAAAACCCAAGCTAGATGTGTATGATCTAATAAAATCCCACCCATCTCATCAACCAGAACTGTCGGACCACTGAACTTTGCATTGGGAAGTTCCCTACCTGAGCAGTGGATTTCAATGGCAATGAGATTTTCTCTGAGATCAAGACACTTAAAATACCACTTTACTAATATTTTTACCTTTTGGGATTTCTCATAGAGTCACAGAATCATCTAGGTTTGAAGGCACCTTTAAGATTATCAAGACCAACCATTAACCTAAGACTGCCAGAACCACCACTAAACCATGTCCCTAAGCACCATGTCTACCCGTCTTTTAAATACGTGTTTCAGGTGAAATCCCAAATGCAGATGACATGGTAATTGCAAGCACCAGCCCCACAAGGTATGTTTGCCTGACACAAATAAGTGTTGAATCCTATGAGGAGAGCGGGGCTGTAACCATTCCACATGCTAACATAATCAAGGATGTCCAATATAACTCAAGACTGTCTACATTGCCAGTAATAACCCTGGAAGAAAGAGGTTTTGAGCTGCTTTTTATTGACACTCACCTCATTCCAGAGCTCAGCAAAAATGTGCCTAGTTGATACAGCCAGCCACAGATATTCTTGTTTTCTCTAAATAAGTCTGAATAAACAATAAAAGGTTAAGTGCTATTTTTTTCAAAGCCTGAAACACAAGCGAACAAATTGAGGGTAGAGAACTCAATTATATGAAGCAGAAGCTACTGGCAGTTACACTCAGTAGAGCTGAATAATTTTCAATTACTCTGGGAGAAGAGGTCAACAAAATATGTTCCCCAATCTGTACATTCCTAAACCCAGACCTCCTAACATTACAAGTGCCCTTTGTCGGGGTAATTCAGTGGGGTTTCTTTCCCAGCACCCTTTTCCCTATTTGATCTACCAACTCAAGTTCTTTCCTTAGGGCACCTACATTATCCTAAATACGTGCCTGCAACAGAGAACACATTTGAACCCCCACTTTCTGAAAGCGAAACTTCACTGCCATTGCAGCCAAGCACTCTACCAGAGAGATGCTAGAAGATGCTGAGGGCTGCTGTAAGTACCTCTCTCACCCAGGGTGCTGAGGGTGTTAACCCAGCAAAATGAGGACATGGGCCCCATCCCGAGGTCACCTGTGCTGGCATCTGAGCTTCCCAGCTGTGCCTACACATCCCACCTAAAGTAGCACGTTTTCTCCAGTGAGGACTGCAGAGTCTCAGCAGGGCTGGCGAGGTGTCCCAGTAGGGAAGAAAAATCTCTGGAACATGCTATAACTATGCCACCTACCAAACAACATCAAAGAGTTTTGAGCACTTCATACCAGAGTTGTCACGTCTTCCTTTGAGACTTCATCTCTGCTATCATCACTTTGCCGACACTTCTACCTTCAGAGTTTCTAGCTGCCATTTTTCCTTGGCTTTTCTCTCAGCAGCTTCTTGGGGTTGATTTGTTGGGGTTTTTTGTGACATTTTCCTTCCAAGAGGTAATAGGAATGGAGTTACATTTTGTGTCACAAAGCATCTCTATCACCAGATCAAGAGAAAGGAAACTTCTGCTTTGGTGTTTATCACACACACATATATATAACAAATAATATATGCAGGCAGGATGGTAAAATTTCTAGCACATGGAATGAACAAGGAAATTTTCTATGTACTTCTGTTTTCACATACAGCAGCACCTAAATGTGGCAATTACGATATGAGGAAAGATGCTCACATGTTTATTTCTCCATTAGGACTTTACACCACTCTCTGGTCTAAACGTTACAGTGAATCCCAACAGAAGGAGCTTTTATAATGATAGTGTCATTTTTACAGCAAATATAAGCTGATGATTTTCAGTGGAAGGAAAAAGTCACTGAAAATTGACTAACCTACTTTTTAGTCAGAAAAGAGATGTTTTATTTAAACCCTTTGTGTGAGAGAAGCAATCCATTTATCCTCAAATACCTGCCCATAAAGTTGCTAGTGTGTGTGGATAGAAGGTAAAAGAAGAAAAATAGACCCATTTCCTGATTTCACACACATCACGCAAAAACTGTCCACTATGTGTAAAAGAGGTTTTGAACTGGCTAGGAATGAAATGTATTTTATACAGAAAAGCTCTCTCACTCTTAGATTCAGTCCTTCTTTGGAAGTTCCCAGTGGGGAAATTTTCTCTTTTGAAGCCTGGCTTATATTTCACAGAACTACAGAACAGCTTAGTTTGGAAGGAACCTCCAAAGATCATCTGGTCCAACCTTTCATGGCAAAGACAGCCTAGATGAGATTATCTAGCACCCTGTCCAATCCTATCTTGAAAACCTCCAGTGATGGGGACTCTACCATGTCCCTGGGGAGGTTGTTCCAGTGACTGATAGTTCTCATTGTAAAAAAATTTGGTGATCTTAGAGTTATCTAGGGGCATAGAGATGGTTTGCTTTCCTTATTTTGCTACCTTTTGGGGGATTGTGGCTAAATCACTTCACCTCGGCAAGCTATTGCTTGCTTGTTTATAAACTGTGTATAAATCATACCTCCTGACAAGGAAGGTTTAATAAATTAATGCTGCCAAGTAGCATCTTCTACTGGAGGATTTCAGAGACCTTTCCTGGAAATCTTCCTGTGACAGATGCAACCATACTTTTGCTTTATTAGTCATGGACCTTTGGGGACTTTTGATTTTCTTCTCAGCAAATGCAAACCTTATTCTGTCATCTACCCACTGTGTTAAAACAGAAACAAATCTATATATCACTAATGAGACTCAGTAGAAGAGTCTTGCTGCAGGATGATGGATGCCATTTTGAAGGCCTTGACTGTTTAAAGAAAAGGGGGAAAAAATATAAATGTATAGCCTTAAAAAGACTGGTGAGCTTTGTAGACATAGTGAGTACCATATCAGCAATCTAGTACACCCTTGTGTTTTAAGGAAACGTAAGTGTCAAATACTGTTGAACTCCTCCCATTACCTCATTTTTACAATGTGGAAGAAAACAGTCCCAGACATAAGAAAAAGCAGTGATAAAGAAATAGCTGTTATCTCAGTCTCTCAGTTGCTTCCCAATTCCAATTTGTTATTCCCCTCCATGGCTCATCCTCCCAACACACTCCACTGTAAAGTTCCCCTGATGTTGCTGTCTCTGCTACCTAGCAAAACAATCATGGTTTTAAGGTGGGAGGTCTACAGATTTCATAAAGAGAGTCTCAAATATCTCATCACTGACAGGGTATTCTTCAGTGTAAATACATAATGTAGGTACTGCATTGCTGCATTATTCAGTAACTAAAAGCAAGCAAAGAAAGAAGTCGGTAGCCTGTTCTTAAAAAGCCTCTTTTGGCCACTCTTGCCTCTACTCCAGCTCTGCTCTCAGCATCCCTGTGCAACAGAGGAAGCCCCCTTCCACTTAGAGGAAAGGAGAAACCAAAGATGTGGCAACTAAAATGTTCTTTGCCTCCATTTTCTGCTGTCCCTAGCTGCGCTTACACCTCTGAGGTTTTGCATCCTCAGCAGCATGCTCAGAGCCTAAATGGAAGGCACATCCTCAATACTGTTTCTGAAAGGGAGGGAAACGGGGGGGGTTAGTGGCTTTTGGTTTTGCAGCACTCCCTTAAACATTGAGAAGTGGCCAATGACTTCACAGGTGACTTTAAACATGTAGCTCCCCTGTCTGACAAATCTCTCCTGGCCGTCCGGTGACTACATCCTATGCATGATCATTTCAGTGGAATGTTATCTTTTTTACTTCTTGTTTCTCACCAAACTGTTTACATTCTTTTTCTGTCATGTCCAAGAAATTGATACATTTTATCATATAAAAAAAAAAAAAAGACTGCCAGACTTCACTCTATGTCCCCTCATTGATACAGTGGCACCACACCTCTCATTAAGTCACAAGAGCTCACTTTCTGCTTTTGTTGGCCAGCAGCTCCAACCTCTGTCATCTACCTGATGGTGTTTCATGATTTTTAACACCATCCTTCACAGTTTGAAGGATCCCTGATAATCACCCACAAAGCAACCTCACCATTCTCCTTCAAATCCCTTTCTCCCACTCTCCTGCAGTACTACAGGTGTTCCCTGCTCTGGCTGTTGTCTTGCCAAACATTGTGTTTTGGCGTAGGAAACTCCCTTGTTTCTCAGTGCATTCTGCACAAAGGTATCCAGATCCATGGCTAGGCTCCAAGTACCGCACTAATAAAAAGCAGAAGAAGATATTTCCCAAGCTCTGTATGTATCATTCAACAAAAAAATTTCAGGTCACATCTAAGCAGTAAACTTCAGGTCAAATTTAAGCAATTTCCTTTTATTTACTTGCATTTTATTGACAATGAACAACTCTTAGCAGGCAAACCTCAAAATATACCTCCAGTAACAATTGTTTTGCCTCAGGTATTTATGCAGCATTCTAACTGCAGCATCTATATAGCATTTCTTTTTCCCCACGCATACAAATACACACTCATACTTAATACATTAGCATTTTCACTATACGTTTTTACAGTGTATCAAGTTAAGCAAATTGCTCAATTAGCTGAATAGGGTTTTTTCTTTTCATTGTGAAAAGACAGACTCTTGCAGAATGGAACAGCGTTCTCAGTAAGAGGTCAGTTGGGTGTGATTTTTGGAATAAAGGAGAGAGGATGAGTGGGTTGTAAAATATTTTTTTTAATTATTCACATTTTATTCCCATATAAAGTCAGAGAGGGCAAACTAACACACACACTGGTTCATGCTGGTATGTAACAGTAGCGTGTTGTAGAAAAAGCCCACCATATTTACTGGAATTTTCCCGTTACAGCATGTACCTCATGGACATAGAAAAGATTGTGGGACTGTCAAATACCGAGTGTCAGGGAATGGTATATCCACTCGTTGGTAAAATAAGTCAGTTAATTTGGCAGGTAAGTATTAAGTAATCATACTGTCAGAACAAGGCAAGTGGCTAAGAAAGGAAGACAAAGAAGAAAAGAAAAAATCTAAAGATGAGGAAATAGGAAGGAGCCAAACAGGAGATGGGGAAGGGAGAGAATACAGGAGTTTGATGGCCAAGCAATGAGAGAGTAAAAGATGATAATTCATCTGTTCCAGACAGCACTGGGCCACCTTGTCCTCACGGCTCAAATGGACTCCATTTCTGACTTTCCACTGCCTAGGAGAATCTGAGCATCATCCCACCTGGGCTTTGTTACATATCAAATGAAATGGCTGAGAAAAACTTAAGCAGGTTGGATATTTTCTCATTCATGTTTTCAAAATTAAAAAAAAGACAACTTTACTATTTTCATGCTCTCTTTGGATTTTTCTCATTTTTTGCTTATTCAAATCTTAGCAAATGTTAGTTTCATTTTTTAATTAAATATTGTTTCATCTTGATTTGGGTTTTCCCTTACTTGGTTTCAACAGAGTAAAATTTCACATGAGCTGAACAAGTCTTTTTAATTTCGTTACATTTTCCTGAGGTAAAAATGTCTATGATATTTGCCTAGGCAAAGTGTTACATCACGTACTCTATTTATGTTTCAGCATTGCAGTGACTTTTAAAAGCTCACAGCAGGAAATGAAGAAAAGCCTGAACTCATAATTATTAAATAATAATAAAAAAATGTACTCTGCTAAGGTTGCATTTATTCAAAATGGTACAATTAATATATCCCCATGTTTCCATTAATATACGTTCCGGTGGAGAAATTGATAGGAAATGTGGTCATGGCATGAACTTTACAGCAGATTTGTATAGTCTCTGCTGAGCAGAGTTTAATTGAGCAAAGCAGCTTGGAAAAGGAATACTGCACAGGAATGAGATTATACATCATGCACCACCTAAATGATCAATATCTAAGTTCTCCTTGTATTGACAGAGTTGGAAGGATGCTACTTAGCATGATCAGACATCACAGGCAATAGTCAATTTAAATGTTCCCCCTCCCATGGGGGCAAACCATTCCTCTCTTAAGCTTCCTTCAGTCTTTATCCTTAGGTCTGCTCTTTGCTACTTAGATTAAAATACCTGCAGCTCCTCAAGCCAGCCCAGAAGAAGGTCATGTAGGACCTTTCCCCACCTGATTTCCCTCCAGCTCCTCCTTGGAGCTCCTGACACTGACTCGTTCTGCATGTCTCAGGCATCTCTGCCATGCCCAGTGCCTGGGGCTTTGCACCCTTCTCAGCTCTCACCCACCTTGAATGCTGAAACAGCAGTTCCCAGTCTCCTCCCCAGACCCAGCAGTCACCCCGTAGCCCAGATTTCACTTGTCACTCTGACCTGCACTGGTGTTAAGCCATTACACAAGCAGAACCTTCATTCACAAAACATCGATGTGGAGTCTCAGCCCCATTCAAGACATCGGTGGCAACGTGACCTTTCTTGGGTTCTTATTACAACTAAGAATTTGAAATATCTGTTGCCATCTGTCTTCACTCATTGACCACAAGTTTTTAGCCCTCACCTTTATGGTTCTTCAGCATGTATCTCATCCCTCTGTGTAGCTCCCAGTCTCTAACCTCACAATTAATTCTTACCTTCAGTCTGCCAGCAGTGCCACCTGACCACCATCTCAGCTCCAGAGCAAGTCCAAATTTTTTCTCCTTGCACATGAAGAGCTTCATGCCAGCTTCTGCAAAGTGCCTACTTTAGTTCTGTCTACATTCCCAGCAAAATCTACCGTTGCCAGAGGGGCCTGCAAAACACAGCCCTTGGACAAGGACTCGGTGCACAGCAAGCTATGACTGCTGAGTACCATGCAACTCCTGTTTCTGTGATCACATATCTGTTTTGGATAATCCTGTTCTGATACTCTGACAAATTCCTAGGCAGTCAGTTGTCTTGCCCTGAAAAGTCTTAATCCCTGGCGAACTCCTGAAGATGCTACCGTAAGAGACATAGTAAACATCTAGAACACAACTCTGTCGTCTGTTCTATTTGCCATCACTTGTCTTTCTCTACTGAAGACAGTGGTGCAAGGAATGTCCCTAGATGAGCTGATGCATGGGTCTCAGAAAACACCAAAGCTGAAGGAATAAGCGCTCAGACTTTAGGTGCATTTAACTTTAAATTGTATTTATGCATGAAGACCAAATTCAAATGGTGTCTATTTCTTGAAAACACAGAGGAATAAACTGTGTTGCTGCTGCTGCAAATAAAGGAGGAGAGCTTCCATAGCAGCTGGCAGAAAAAGTGCCACTGTGATTCTTTACACGCTAGTGTATGTCCTACCACAGCAAATCCAGTGGCTCTTCTGCCCTTTGGAGGCGCAGCACAAAATGCCCCAATCCCCCTCCCGGAGCTAACAGCCTATTGCTAAATCTTCATCAAAATCATGCCTGAAGACAAAATATTCAGGAGATAACGAGCACAGTCCTGCTGCTACAGAAAAACATCCATTCTGACTATTCAAGTGCCGCATCGAAGTGCAAGACGACAAGCAATTCTAATCATAATTTTATCTCTGTTATCATGAATATAACCAAAGGTTTCTACTTTAAAGTTACAAAAACCAGCCAGCAATATTTTTATTTCACAAAGCTTCATTGACAGACTCTCTTGTCTGCAGCAATTCAGAACTCCGGCTACTGAAGCTCATCGCTTTTTTATTTGCCTCCTTCAGTGCTGAGGAGATATTTATAACTGTTGCAGTCAGTCTTGAAATAAGTATACAGCGCAAGGGTGCTGCATGTTACCAGTCAAGCAGAAGAAGACAAAGACAAATAAAAAGCAATGAAAAGACATGATATAGATATAGGGAAGATTGTGACTACCAAAGAGCTAATGGTTTTGTGATGGTAAGAACTGAGCTTAGAAGAATACCAGGTATTAGTAATGGGTTTGTAGAAAAATCTCTTCAGACCATTAAAGTATTAAGCTGTTCTTTATCACACTTTCCCTACCTCTTCTTTTCTTTGCTAGTTGGCATTTTTTAATACTCTTTCTTTATATCTCTCCTACTGGATTGAATAGCATTGAGCTGCCTTCGCCACGCAAAATCACAGATCACTAGATTTTTGTTTCATTCTAGACATCGTTTGAGACAATCGAATTTGAATAGCAATTTTGTGTTCATGTCTTTATTAAGGGTCTTCGAAATACAAGGAAAAGGGAAAATGCAAAACCCAATATATGCAGGAAATGTCAAAGTGAGGAAAAAAAACAAGCACAAAAAAAAAAAAAGAAATATTTCTCTATTTGTTTTTTCTTCTAAAAGGTGAGAAGCTAGTGATCCGGATTCCCTCCCTTGCAGAGATATGCTCGGTGCGAGAGGCTGAAAGGATTACAGCAGGACGCCACTCATATAGCTCTCACCGTCTGTCCTGAGCAGCTGTGGTTTAAATTACAGCTACCTCAGGGTCCCTGTATCCCTAACTGGCGTGCAGGGTGTCCAGCTGAGAGGCGCTGGAGGACGCCAGTGTTTCCCACTAGGTTTGCATCCCAAGGAGGGGATGCTGGCCCAGACTAGCCACCTCAGCCCTGTGCCTGCAGCCCCTTTTCCACACTTTGCATCAACCCAGCCAAAAGGTGAGGTGGCCAGATACAGGTACAGATAACGACACAGAATCTTCGATATCTGAAAAGCACAGAGGGAGAAGAGTAGGGGATGGGGCCTGAGCAGCTCCAGAGCCATGACTTTAAATGCTGGGGTAGGTGAGCATTTTCCACAGGTAATAGGAATGGGCACTGCTTCAGGCCCCAGGGAAGGAAACACAGGCTTACACTTCTTCTGGCTTTGCCCAAAATTTTTCTTTCATCACTTCAAGCTTTTTAAAAGGTGTTTGTGCTGGATAAGTAACCAGGGCCCAGTATCCATCAGAACTCAATCAGACTCATCTTCAGAAGTTAGACTACACTGTGCCACCAGAATCTGCTGGAGAAAGGTACTGCATTTCATAAGTGCTTTCTATTATTAGCCCACCACTATAGTCCTGGATTAAAAAATCACTTTAAATGAAGGAAAGGGAAAATGTATTCTTCTTTCTCTATGGCTAGATTCTCCTCCTTGCTTCCCTTTGCCAAAAATATTTTTCAATTTAAATGTGAAAACAAATTATGGGTATAGACCCCTGTGTTTGAAGAAATAGAAGGCAGTTTCACTTCAAGGTTTAGGTTGCTTCTCACTTTGAAAATATATTTCAGTAGTTTTAGGTTACGTAATGCAGCTCTGCCTCCTGCATGAACGACTTGCTTGACTTGCTTTCCTCATCTTCTTGGTAGCCGGGGTCAAGGGCTGTGGAAGAGGTTCCCAAATTACATTTCCTTTTCCCATATTTCAATATACAAGTGAATGCCCAATTTCTACAAATTCTGAGCAATTTTTGGAGTTGCAGTCCCCTGGGGCTGTGCCCTCCTTCAATTTGAAAATCAAGATCTAGGACTCGGAAAGAAAGCAGGCACTGAAGGTTCCTTCAGTGAGGGATTTATATCTAAATCACTAACCTGCTCAGTAGGCTTGCCAGCTTTCTCCAGTAATAATGCTTCACATTAGTTACTTGAACTCGAATGCAGCATTTGCAGAAGAAAAACATTCTGCAGTTTACCATTCTGGAAAGAGCTGATTGTTTTGTTGTCAATAAAGAGAAGGATTACAGAGTAGGCGAATTTGTTACATACACGTATGGCCCATGAAATACATCCCTCTATGAATCTTTAAATATTATCAGCCTACAGTAATTGTTACTTACACTCCACCCACTTCATCCTTCTTTCCTTCCTTTCCTCTGAAGAATAATCTGACAGTTGTTTTCTTTGAAAAAGTTGAACTACAAAATTATTTCTACCTCTAACAGGGACACAAATATGCCTAGGGTAAGTACAGTTAAGAAAATGTAGACAAATTTGAAACCCTCATCCATATGTGGCAAAAATAAGAGTGTTTTCTAGAACTGAGA
The DNA here is from genome assembly GCA_026413425.1 of Tringa solitaria. NCBI lineage: Eukaryota > Metazoa > Chordata > Aves > Charadriiformes > Scolopacidae > Tringa > Tringa solitaria. Next base: position 125,633,590 of record JAOXJM010000001.1, read on the forward strand.
TGGCCTGGAGAAAACAGAGTCTGTGGTGGAAGGGAGAAAGGCAGAGAGAATTAAAAGCTTGCACCTCACCAGAGACCCAGGACTATCCTTCTAGCACTGTAAAAGGGAATTTATAGCTAAAATCAGGAAAATAGACCCAGGCATTAAGATCACAGGTGTTGCTTCACTGACAGCCTATTATAAAGCTCCAACTGTGTCCAAAGTTGTAAGCAATTTCATAGTTATATTTATCAGGATGAATAATGTGCAAACCCACTTCTCTGATTTTTATATATATATATATTTGTTATTATTTAAAGATTCCTACTGCACCTAGCAAGGCTTCCCCAGATGTTTATCCAGTGCAGTGGTGAATGGCAAATGTAGACCCAAGACACAGGGAAGAAGCATCCAAGCCCTGCAGTGATGGGAAGGAGAAGGGTCCTGCACTCAGTAAGAGGGAAGCAAGACAGAGCACTTCTGTACTGCCCTTATCCACATGACTCTCAAAGGTCAGCAGAGGCCAAAGAGATCCAGCAAATGGAGATCATTAAAAAAACCTGCACAGAATGAGTTACAGAAGCCAAGAAATAAAGGACACTTTCAGCAGATGTATTCTGAAAGATGAGGTGAGAAGAAGGATGGTTGGAAAGGGTGAAAAACCAGCCATCCAGCCACATCAAGACTCCAGCCAATGTGGAATGCAGTCGTTAACAGAGTTTGTGATAAGTGGAGAAGTCACAAACTCTCAGCCTTGTGGTATCAATGTGTTAAGAGCAAAATTAGGCCGTTCCTGGAAGGAAAATAGTCCAGGGCTATTAAAATGGTGTAATCAAAATCATAGCTTACATCATGAGCTGTGGGCAAGAGAAAAAAATGAATGTATTGATCTACATCCAAACAGATAGGAATGTTTTACCTACAGCTCACATGTGCAGAAAAAAATAAAATAAAAGGTTTTTATTTGCTTATGGAAAAAGGTTTTTATTTGCTTATGGAAAGCAGTCTCTGCTGAAAAGAACTAGAAGCTCCATACTTATGACCAAACAGGTTTGGCTTACTTGAACCCCATCTTGAGACTCCAAACACAGTTCTAAATCACAAGTGAGTCATTTTCAAATGAAACACATATTTAAAGAGATGGAGAGAGGAAGGAACCTGCTTAAGAGCAGCTGCCCAAAGCACAGTGGAGCAAATTCCAGAGAGGACAGGAATGTCTAAAAGGAGAACGTCATCTCAATCCTACCAAAAATTAAAAAAAACCAAACAAACAAACAACAGCAAAAAAAAAAAAAAACGTTAGAGAACTTGCATGGCACATGAACAGGATAAACAATTGAGGATGAAACTCAGAATCATGAAGGCAGGTAATAGCAGGGCATAACCAGGACAAGACATTCCCAGCCTCTTTTATCAGCTGTTGGGAATCTGTTTAAAGGCACCATAACGGTGCTTTAAAAGGTCTTACAAAAAATGTATCCATAGCAGCCAGGACCCAGCAGGGGAGAGAGAATTGTCACAGGAATAAGAGCCTTAAGGGTGCTCTGAAAGGTTGCTGCAACCCATGAAGCCACTCAGGTGGCTGAAACGAGGCCTGAAAGCAAGGTCTCACCTGCAAGGATATTGTGGAAAATGGGAGATTACTTTGCAAAACTATTTTATTTCTAGTCTGTCTTTCCCATTCGTCTTATGTTCCTCTGTTTCTTTAAGTTACTTAGAATACTTGAATATTAGAGTCTGGAGTTTAAGGTTCTTTTGCTTCTCTTTGAAGAATTCACAATAAGGTGAAGGTACAGCCAGATCCACCTCAATGCTCTGGCCCACTCAGGGTCCCACCACAAGTCCATACTGGAAACAGGCAGTAGAACCAAGCCCTGCTCCATATTTAGCACTATTAAATTATGACGCCGAAGAAACACATGCAGCTACCAGGTGACATTATATTTATCAAAAAGGTTGCAAACAGGAATGGCTCTTATGTTAGGACCCAGAGTCAGAACAACAAGGGATGATGTGTGGAAGACAGAACTAAAATGGATCAAGTCAATGTGATTCTACAAATCTCACTAGTTCAGGATAGCTAGCCTGGGGACATCTATAGTGACAACCACTGCAAGGTGGTGGTGGCCACAGAGACCCTTGCTCTTCCAAAGTTGTCATCACCTGAAGATGCCTGCTGAAGAAGAGTAGGTATTTAAGCCTGGCTGGGAACAAAAGACATGAGAGGCTCAACAACTCCTCTCGTGTAATCAAGATACCCATGTTACCTAACTCAGAAGCATGCAGAGCAGAGATGCTAAATGAAGCAAGTCTCTGCCATCACCATTTCTCGGAAGATAGGATTCATCTCACCAAACTGTAAGTGCTTAAAAGCCAGATGTTGCCTCAGCTCCCTCAGTAACTGGCAGCACAGACAGTGGCTTTCAGAGGTGGTTCGTCTCACCCATCTCATGCACCAACCTGGGATGGAGCGACTCACCCCAGAGAGCATCTCACCCATGTCACCAGGAGAGAGGCCTGGGTAACTCACCTGGTCTCAACACTGGTGTCCTGGGGCACTAAACTTAAGAGAGAGGAATCTCACCCACAGAAGCTCCCCTCAACCTGCCAGGCAGGGTACATCTGCTCTCACCCTGCTCTGCTCTGCAGCGGTCGGCAGTGGCAGCTCCTGCCCCTGCCCCAGCTCTGCCCTCTGCCTGCAGGGCCAGCTGGAGGATGGAGAAACACAGGATCTTCCTTCTCCCTCCTCTGAGACGAAGAACAGAGAGATCTGAAGGTTAAATTAAAAAGAGAAAAGCCACAAGAATGCAGAAGGGGCTCAGATGGAGTGACTCAGGAGCTTGACGGAAGGTGATGGCTAATGGGAAGAAAAAATGGGGCGGCAGAACTGATTTGGAGGTGCTGGGGAGGAGTGAATGAATTGCTACTAAGGGCAAGGCAAAGAGGTGTTCAAAGCACTCTGTGGAGGAAAAACCAGATCCAGCCATGACTGCTCCGCTCTGAGCGCTAAGGCATAAATACATTTGGGCCCAGATTCTTTCCTGAGCTAACTGCGCAGTGATACCAGAGATTATGCAAGTTAAGATGCATGTCTCTTATGAAAATGATGCAATAATCAGTGTCTACAGTTCGATTATGAGATAATTATTTTTAATTGCATATTACATTCTCATTGAATTAAAAGATTTGAAGAGTTTGACTATTTTTATATTCCCCTTGCAATACATTTTGTAGTCTGTGCTATTTAGAGACAGAAAATTGCAACTATTTTAAAAACACGACAATGACTTTCACCTCCCTGAGGGAAATCCTGAATTATTACCTTTGATGGCATCAGGGTTTCATCCTTATTCTGTTAGAGAAAATAATTTGAGACCCCTTCTTAGCTTTGCTTTCCACCTTTTGAGTGCTTTGAGTTCCCAACACTGAGGTGGAGAACAGTCACGATTTAGTAGCTGGAAGAGAGAAAATTATGTCTCTCTTAGATTTTCCTTTTCTTCACCAGAAAATTTTTTTTTTACTTTTTGTCACATCTTCTTGGTGCTGCTCATTCAGCAGGAGCATTGGCTGGGCCCTTGGTCACCTGCCTCCCAGGGGAACGTGCTGTCACCCTGCCCCAGCCCGGCTGCTCATCCCTGCAACAAACCCGTAGGCATGGGTCACACCTCTCTGCGGCCGGGGGGGCTCCATTCCTGCCCCCAGCATCACTTTGCCAGCTGCCCAGGGAGGGTGACCGAGGTCGGATGTTGCCCCGCATGGCAGAGATGTGTTTTGTCTGCTCTGATTTTCCATTTTTCAGCTCCCCCCCCAGTAGCGGAGCATCGAGCAAAATGTCCCTGCTATAGCCCTCGACAATTCATTGTAATAAGTCACCGGCTGAATTGCACCTTGTGGTCCCACTGTGAGGGAACAAATCACCAACTTCTCCAATTGTTCAAATACCTTCTCAAATAGTTGCTGAATAAGTCATGCCAGTAATTGTCAGTTTGCAACTCCCCGTCCAGTGGTTTCCAGCAGATATTCAAGACCCGGCCTTTGAAGCTGCCTGGGTTTTGGCGGGCTGCGGAGGCTGCAGGATAAATTCCTAGGGATTTGGACACCTAGCCAGGACGCTCTGCTTTTGCAAGGGACAAAGTAAGAGCTTTCTGAATTGGCCTTCAGCAGTGAAAAGATAGCATTTTCTGTGCCTCAAACAGCTCCAAAGAGGAATGAGGAGGGAGAGCAGAGACACCTGCACTTGACTGTCACCATTCCATTTCAGGGTGCAATACACACTCCCACTCCCAGTCTGACCCCAGCGTGCCTGCCTTTCCCAGTTGGATCTGAACACCCACACTCCCACAGCACCCGTCTCCAAGCATTCAGGAGGCCAGCCCTTGTGTAGTCAGGCACCGGTGCTGCCTGCGGGGGATGGCGGTGGGACACCTTCCCATAGGCAAGAGGGGACAGACCCTGTGAGCCCAAATGGCCAGCCAGGGAGGCTCTGTGGTTGCCTGACACGAAACGCAAGACACCAGGGATCTAGAAAGGAAAGAATACAAATTGGGTTTGAAAGCCTATCCCCAGTTTCACGCTTAAATAGATGACCTTGCCACATACAGAAGTTTTTCTCTGTCCCCCTATTCTCACCTTTTTGTGCAAAAGAGGTGAGCAAAGCTGCAGACATCTCACCAAATGCCAAGATTTATCTTTCCTCAGATAATTTTTCAGACTCAACGAATAAGTGATGACAAGTTTTATACATATTTCTAATATATTCCTTATACACCTTATACCCCTCGTGTCTCAACCTTTTCATTCCTAGTCTTTCTTGCTCTTGCATGTTTTATTCTGCCTGGAAGACTGAAGGTGTGTAGTTATTGATTACACGTCTCTTTCCGACACACCACAATATATGCCATCTCCCGTCTTCACACCGGTGACTGGCTTACATGGCAGGTTCCTTCTCTACGTGTAAAACACATCAAAATTGTATTACATGCTGCTGTTGTTTTTAATAGAAATATTATCCAACTCTCCCAAGTTTTCTTTGGGAGATTTTTTTTCATTTCACGTAATGCCTAACCTTCTTGGGTTTTGACAGGTATACAAATCTTTCTGGAGGCTGCTGTTCCTGAGCTCGCTGTGATGTCTGTGTTTGTTAAAAGTCTTTTATCCTGAGATCAGCGGTCCCGGGGATGAGAGCAAGCGATTAAGCTCCGCAACGTACCTTGCAAGGAGGGACCAATCATTTATTACTTAGCTGTGTCTGGAGTCTCTAAACTAAGGCTTATCCAGTTCAATAAGTGGTGGAACAAAGGCTACTCTGGCATGAAGGCTGTTTATATTTTACAAGGGATTTTTCTTTTTTTTTTTTTCTTTTTTTTTTTTGGATCATTTTTCCTTAGACCGTTGGAGGGCCTTGGAAGTGTGTCGCTGCAATTCCACTGCCGGTCCATCTCGCAGAGCCGTCCTAAAGGCGCAAGGCACGCGTGTCTACACATCATCACACAGAACAGCCCGGCGGGAAACCGGGCTCTTAAACAATAGCAAGGGGCTTTTTATGCAATACAAAAATATATTAAAAATACATAATGTAACTTGTCTTAATATACTTTTCTGAGTCTAAAAATATGCCAGACCAAAAGAAACATATTTACATAAAAAGCAGACAAGGTCAAATAACAAAGAAAGCCCTTAATTAGTTGTAATCAACTTTAATTTGCATACCGTATATAATTCCTAAATGATTGTTAATAATAACTTTATATAATGGACTTCCAATTTTCATGAAAATGGCACATTTTGATAAGCAGACACAAAACCCTAGTACTAATAAGGTTTAATTTGCATACATTAGACTGATTATCCAAACAAAAGGATTACAGTATTACTTCTCCATACCTTTATGTCCTTATTATGCACATTTATTAACTTCACAAAAGCTAGCTGTTAGTGACAAACAATAGCCGTGGCTGGAAGAGAAATCTACAGTATGAATAAAGTGCATTTTAATGCTAAGGAGCAAAGTTTATACTGCATAAATGTTTTGTTTAACTCTTTCCTTTGCAAAAGGCATTATGCTCTGTAAAGCTGGCACTATTAGATGGATAAATCACTTTTTCATTATGTGATTTTTTGTAAAGAATAAATTTTCTGTAAAAATTATAACCTGCTCGTGCTCCTGGTTTCCTGATGTGAAGTTAAAAAACATGGATGGTGCTTGAACATATCAGGAAAAGTGTTTACAATCACAGGATTAAGCTGTTAACTCATGTGATTCCAGGGCACAGTGTTAATAAATACATTGCCACAAGCTTCGTTTTCACAGCATAAATAATAATACAGGTGGCAATAGCTGTTCCTAAGGGTATAACATATACCCTGCAATTAAAGCGTGAGCAAGGGGGAGGGAAAAAAAAAATCATTAGTAGATCTGGTATCTGAAGCAAATGATGCTCACAAGGGGCTGAGAAGAAAGCCAATAGATGTGAAGCTTAAATTGAATGCCACCCTGGAGCTCCCTCCGCGCTGTGACACGGGGCTGTGCTGATATGCATCGGTGACAGTGATGTGAGAAGAGGATGTCGTCTCTGCTGCATTTTGCACCCTTCTGGTGAAACGTGCTGCCTTCCAACAGAAATGCTGCTTTTGGAGCTACGTCATCAGCCCACGTGCTTTGATACTCCATGGACCAGCTGGCTCTTCAGGGAAGGTTTCTACAGCTGTTGTAAACCTTGAGTGACTTCTCACAGGTAAATCATTGCTCACACCATTTTTTCACCAAAGTCTCCATGTCTACATGCAACCAGTTTGCTTGACACATCAGAGCAACCCAGATCAGTTGTTAACATTGGACAGATGCCATCCAGATGATTTCTTTACTGTACAAAGAGCATCTGGCAAGGTTACCAAGTACTGACAACAGACTATTCTTTTTTTCAGCATCATTTCCATCCAACTGCTTTGCAAAGGGCTGTAGGAATCGCTGTGGTTTTTTTCAGCTGTGCAGCTCAAGGCTGATGACTTTTGGCTCCGTCCTGGTCAGTGCCACAGGGTCAAAGCCCAGGGTCCTTCCCCCAACAAAAGCCCAAGGACTTTGTTGAGAGGTTGTGAATGAATGAATGAGCACCTGGTGGTGTGGCCAAGGGTGTCTAACTGTGAAACTGCCACTGGAACAGTGTTGCACAAAGACCACGTGCATTCATTAGTCTGGAGTAGCAAGTGGGGAAAACGCATTTCAAAAGATATAATATAGATAAGGACCCTTAAATCTATGCAGAAACTTAGACAGATCAGCCCGTTGCCATAAATACTGATGATATTTACCATGATATTTACTGTACTTGAGCTCTGCTTTAAAGATACTGATATTTTGAAAGGTACCCAATATGCTTATCTTCCAGGGAGACCCCAGAGAGAATGGACAGCCAAGAAGTTTCTGGAGCCAAGTTCCTGGACCAGCAGTTTCTGAATCAGACGCAGTTTATTCTAAAATATTTTCAGAATAAACACACCCAGAAAATCTAGCAATGTGTTCGAAGTGACACAGCCACCAAATCCTACTGACATCCAGATGGACTTAGACTCCTAAAAACACTGTTGAAAACAAGACTTGATATCCCGCATCATTTAGGCATTCTTAAAGGTATCCAGGTCACAAAACACATTGAGTTTTGCATAACTTTTAGGATAGTCAAAAAGCTTACACTGAATGAATATGGATTTTTATTTTTTTTTAATCAGAATGCAAATGTAAACCTGACTTGCTTTTTCCTGTGTAAATCATAGCCCTGCTTCCATTTAATCCTATTTGGCTTGATCTGGCCTCACTTCCCTGACATATAAGTCTTAGGTATGACTCAATAAGGTTACCTTTGGATCCAGACTGCAGTTGTCAGTCTGTAAATAAGAACATTTTTCAAAGTTCCTACCGCTGTATTCATATTCTCCCCCTTCACTGCGGTTCAGTGAGGTGTGCCTGATTCTCCCTGGAGGCTCATTCCCTTCATTTTCCTTTGCACAAACTGCTAGCAGAATAGGAAATGCCTTTTGCCTGGTTCATCTCCTTGATCGCCAGTCTATCTTCTTCCTATGTACTGCAGAAAGAGGAACAAAAATAAAAGAATATTTCATGTTATAAACATTTGGGTTTCTGCCTGCCATGCTGCAGGTTGGAGTCCACCTTCAGTTTTGAAGATCCCTTTGCCCATTAAATTTATACAGTCTCGTCCCAGTAAAATAAATAAATAAATAAATAAATTATTTGGGCCCCTTTTGCAGGATAAGGAATTAGGATAAGCGTAAATGATTGTTCAGTTATTCTCACCTGTAAGTTTGCATTTAATGAAGGAGGAGGACATGTGCTACTTGTCCAAGAGACGGGTCCGTGGAAAAGCCTCTGGCACGTAGCAAGTTTTAAAAATCGAAAGCCGTGTTCAGCTTTAGAAATCCTGAGGACACCCAGAATCCTCTAGGCATTTTGAAAATATTAGAACAAAACTTAAACAAACATCAGAACCAGAATAAAGCCAAACCATCCCTTCTAGCTCATTTTCAAAGGGAAGAAAAATTACCTTTTTCTGAGCATCGCTATACCAAATGGATGATAGCCCACCCTCTGCTGAAGGAAGGAACCCCGGCTCACCCGAAAGCCCAGCCAAATCTTTACCTATTTGTGCTGCAATTGCCTGGATTGCAACACAAAAATCATGGTACAAATGTGCTTTCGCTCATGAGAAAACCCCACTGACTTGAAACATGAAAGGATATGAGTAAGGATTACAACACAGGGAAAATAATCTAGTTAAATCCAACATCTTTTGCTTAAAGTTAGTTTTTCTGCTGTTCCATAATATTATTTTTAGTTTTCAGGAATGGAAACAATAGCTGAGCTCTGTAAGTGCCGAGTCTTTTTCAAGGCTTTATAAAAAGCTAAAAGACAAGAAGGTGCATCGATTCCAAATAATAACTTACACCCCATGATTTCAAGATTTTACAGTCCATGCACATGACTGGAAATATCTGTCTATAGAAGTTTCTAAGAATAATATATGAAGGGGAAATCTTAAAACATGTACTCTTTTTTAATTTTATTTTTGAATGGAAAACTTCAAATCAACAGTCCAACAAATTGCAGCTGTTGCAATTGCTGAGCCAATTTACAATCAAATTGCATTTTTTTTTCCGTTAAGAAAAAAACCCTTTGAATTTAGAAGGAAGCGCTCTGCTCTCTACCAACCCACTCATACTTTTCTATAGCGTCACACACACCCGCAGTCCCAGCTATCGTCTTCTTCAGGCGCAGAACTAGTGTTAGCACAGACGCTTTGAAGAATACATCTCCATTCTTAATTATTGCGGAACGTCAGATTTTCCTCATTTTTGTCTTCCCATTTCGACCTGCTTTACAATTCTAATTTATAACTGTGCCTGATTTGGGTACTTTGGAAGAAACTCTTCCATCTATTCACTTCTACACGCTTTGTCGCTATTACCTGCATTATCGATTGCCTGCCCCCAGCGCAGTTTAGATGTTAGATGTCTGCTGTGTGTCCCTCTCAGCAGTGTTACACTCAGGAGACAGCAAGTTCGTTCATCCCTCAGCACTTACACAATACAATTTATTTCCGTAAAACATCCCTTTTCCCACAGAGCACCATGGAGTGCTTCGGGTCTTACATTAAAAGAGATGCAGAATATTAAACAGTTAAAAATGAATGCTGTATCAGAATAGATCCTTTGACGACCTGACCAGCATCCAGCCGTGATTTATAGCAGGGATGCTCCATATAAAGGTGCCAACACCAAAAAAAAACCTGATGAGAAGCACTAACAGTCAGTCTCCTAATGTAAGGCCATTGAAGACTTTTTTCCTTGATCCGTGAGCATCAGCCTCCTCCAGGAAAATAGCCCATTCCCTTCTGTGAAATGCAGATTTTTCCTAACCAAACATTTTTTAAAAAATCTTTATGAGATAGCAGCGCTCCCTAAGTGACAGCCAGAAGTAACGACATCCACAGATGTAGAAAATATTAATAATAAATATGGTTTTATGGTCAGGTTGGTTGAGGGGAACGGTCCAACAGAGTTTCACTGACAGTTTGCTGTCTCTTCCCTCTATTACCCTCTTTCGCTTCAGCCAAGCTTCTGGATTAAGCAGCCCTGATCTCATGGATAACATCGCCTGGGCAAGGAAACGCCAGACCAGCTCCAACTCACGCCCTTCTCCAGATCGTTTTGATTCCTGCTGTGTCCCTGGGCGGCTGCATTTACTGAAATAGAACACAGCACCACATGAAGGTCACACCGGAGCCAGTCAAAGAGGGTGAAAAAATGTCCTTTGCTCATCGAACGCTCATTTGAATTTTTAATGGCTCTGCCTCAGCTCCGTTGACACCCCCTCTGCCTCTGCCGTTAGTCGAGCGAGCGCATCTCAGCGGTGCAGAAAACCTGCATCCAGACAGAGTTGCCCACGGATGCGCTGAGGAAACCCAGCTGTTACATTCACACACACACACACACACCCCTGTTTGCACAACCAGTGTGTTACTGGCGCAACGGGCAGGTGATGCCATCAACACCAGGGGCTTTATTTGACCAACTACAGCTAAACAACAGAAACCATTTGCAGCCAAGCCCTTCTGTTATCCTTCTAAAGGAACTGCTGGAGCATTTGAGATAACAAATACATTTGAGAAAGCGATGCTCTTGCTCATGGATATTCCACGAGCAGAAGAGGAGCATGTTTGACAAATAAATTATTTGTTATGAAGCCTGTGCTTGGTTCCAGTCAGCACATACAAAAGAAAATAACACAGAAGGTATAATGTTAAATAAGTCTATGATCATAGTTTTATGACCACTGCACCTTAATCCATTAATAATTCCACTGAGTTTCTAAGGATTACTGCCAGAAAGCTACTTGAAAGCCGCTGTCCATGGGTTTTCTAGGGTCAGAAGAACCATATCTCCATCCATCACCCAATCTCCTGGAAGACACAGTCGTAGGGCTGCAGGAGGCAGAGCTCCACCCAGTTGCTCTTATATTTAGCCAAACCATTTACATTAGGTGAAAATATGTCTTCCAGAAACGCACTGGTCTAGATTCGAAGCCACTTGGTGCCAGGGAATCCACCACTTCATTGCAGGAACACAGGTGCAGGCAGCTAGAGCTTGTGGAGATGTGGGAAGGCTGAGATCCTCAGGAAATACACATGGGAAGGGGAAAAATGGGAAAGTTAGGGGGCTCCCAGGTAAATCTGAAAGCCTAGAAAAAGCCTCTGGAGGACTCTAAGGACTCAGGATGACAACGTGACAGGACAGGAAGCTGACAAAAGGGACAGAGACGGTACCGATGGCATCACAGTCTCAGCCAGCAAACTGCCAGCCCTGACGGGGTTTCATGGTGCTGAGCACTTCGGAGCAAAAACAACACTAGGAACAATAAAGAGAGCAAGCTGTGAAGTACCAATAAGGTTAGTGACCTGGAGGACACACACGCCTCTGCCCAGCCCCAGCTGCCAAAGCCAAACCTGAGGTACAATGGAGAGGAAGGCAGATGGCCTCCAAGAGGAAGAGCAGGCTGTGGAAGGGTTGCACTGCCAAACTGCATGTCCAGCTCCGTTTTTCCAAATCACTTCCAGGAGCGTTGGCTTGGTGACAGGGCTCAAGGAATAAATAAGTTAAATGGAGTAACTAAATCCAACAGAATTCTCATCAGTGACAGGATTTCTGAGAGACGTCACCACAAACCTGTACCAGCAGGGACTGCTTTCTGGGCTCATGGTCATGGAAAAAAAAGGGGCAACCCCAAAGTGAGCTGGGAGTGCTTCTGGAGTATGGACCAGAGGAGAAATTTTGAGTTATTAGAAGTGAAGCAACAGTGGAAGAGAAATAAAGGTGAGACACATTCACCTAAAGCTGACTGCTCTCCTCTGTCTGTATTGAAAACCGTGCTAATAGAAAAACAAACCATCCAAGTAATTAAGAAAATAATGACCCCTGAATAATATAAAAGGATTCAAAAACTACTTTTTTGAATAGGAAACGAGGACCGGGTTCTGCCCACACATAGGCACGGGCTAAATATTTAGCGTATGAATAATTAATCCAGAGTCACGGCTGATGCCAGTCCTCTGGCCAGATGCAAGTTAACGCAGAAATTGCTCCCCGAGCTCTCACCGAGACCAAAGCCGGCAGGAAAAGCTGGGGCTGCTTCAGAGATGGAAAAGTAGCGGCACTGGAAGCCGCTGTGGCCGAGCCAAACCGAGCCCGGGCAGCCCAGATACCTGTGAAGTGGGGATGGGGCTACACACGCCCCTGCTGACCCCCTGCCCCCTTGCCTGGGAGGTGGGGGGAGGCGGGGAGGGAGCGGGGGGGTGTTATCCCTCCGTTCCCCTCCTTGGGCAGGTGCTGCAGCCCCACGGCCAGAGGCACAGGTCCCAGGAACCGAAGGAAAAGGCTGAGGAAAGGTCCCGAAAAAAAAACAAGCCATGCTCGCGAAAACGAGTTTTTCTCTACCCGGGTGCGAATTCGAAGGTGCTTCAGTCCAACACCACCCTGCAAAGCGATTTTGGTGCCGTGCCCCCGTGATCGCTACCGGGTACAGGTTATTCGGCATTTAAATGAGCGATCTGCGGCAAGGGGGTAATATTTCTCCTGCCTTAAATGAGAAGGTGGTTAAGCCACGGAGCTGAGAGAGGTGTTCAGGTGACTTGGCAGAGCCCCAGGGGACACACAGAGAGATGCCGGTTGTCTCCCAGCTGTCTGTCCGTGGCTGTTGGGAGTACGCAGCTGTGCTGTGGTCCCTCCTTACTGCCTGCTAGTCTTTAGCCAATTTTTATTTATGTTTTTTTAACTGATAAACAAGACCCTTGCAGGAGAAACGGGCAAGGTTGCTCCCATGCTAGTTCTGGTGGTGCAATCAAGGGCAGTCCTCTGCCCATCCCCAGGCTCAGGGCTGCGCCCAGAAGAGGTTTTGGAACAGCATTCTCCATAAGGGTGAAAAATATGTCTTAAATATGAGTTGAGACAAGGCTGCCGTCAGGCTCGCGGGGGGGCGGGGGGCTCACCGGGGGTCCCCGAAGAAGCCGGGGGCGCAGCGCTCGCAGTGGGGGCCCTGCGTGGGGGGGGCGCAGAAGCAGTGGCCCGTGGCCGGGTGGCAGTGGCCGCGCTGGGGGTGGCCGTGGCCGTGGCACTGGCAGGGCCGGCAGCCCCCCCCCGGCCCCCCCGCCGTGGGGTCCCCAAAACTGCCCGGGCGGCAGAACTGGCACCGCTCCCCCGCCGTCCAGTCTGGGGGGGGCACGGGGGGGTCAGGGGGGGGGCACT
>JAOXJM010000001.1:125677270-125699574 GCA_026413425.1 Tringa solitaria
TTGAGAAGGGGGAACCACTCCAACCACCAAGCAAAGAAAAAGGAGGAAAAAAAAAAAAGGGGGGGGGGAGAGAGAGAAATCAAAGAATGATGAATCTATGTAAGAAGAGAAAATTGCAAAATAAAAAGTTTAGCACTGCATGCAGACTCAACAGGCTCTACTTAATTTGCTTGAAGATTTTATCGCAGGCTTGCATTAGTAATAGCAGAACAAAACAAAAGCAAATATATATTTATGTCTGTCTATTGTTCTGATGAAGTGAAAACGTACTGAGTTACGTCAATCATTTGTCAAACACATCTTCCTAGTTTTATTTACCACCAAATATAATGAGTAAATATGTGATAATAAAACTCTTCTTTTTATACGGACATATACAATTTTTTCCCACTACTAAATACAGGTAATGATTTAGGAAGCTTTCAAAATGTCTTTTTACTGTCAATAAAACTAATTCTATTCCCATTTTCATGTTAAAAAAAGGCTTTACAAATGAAAATTCAAATTAAAATTCTGATTATAGTGTAGTGTGACAACACCTGTATTTATAATTTTACTGTCAGCTAGCTCGTAGTGTTTAACAATAGCTTGAAGCAGAAAAGTAATTGGAATTTGTCTGTAACATGCCAGATGACGACATTGGGCACTTTGCTGTGCTAAAGCAAATTTGGTTTGATGACAAAATAACCTTAGAAAGATCGAAAGAAAAAAAAAAAAACCCAAAGGTTAAATAATGCCATCCTCTACCCAAGGACGTATAATCTACTGTGGTAAACCGAAACAGCTGAGCAGTAGCTGGAGAGACCAGGGTACCCCTGGAGTTGGCCGTCCTCTCCGAGCAGGCATCCCTCGAGTCCCTCCCTGCAACATTCACCTCCCAGCAGCTTTTTCTAAAATGGTGCATCGCTCCAAGATTATCATCAATATCATTCAGAAACATGGGAGAGAAAGAAAGCAAGGGCACTTCAGGTTGGGAAGAGATGCTACCGCATGTGCTGCAGTTTTCTGTGGACCTCTGTGTGAATAAAAAAAGGAAAGCTACAACAAAAATGTGCAAGGTCAGCGTGAACACAGAAGTACCCCATGTACAGCAGTGCTTTCATATTACCCATACAGTTACACTCATAATACCAGGCCAGGTCAAAATTAAGACACAAACACATCACATTTTCAGTAGCAGTACAAAAAAAAAAAAAAAAGGAAAAAGCTATTCAATTTGAATATTTCAAAACTCAAACACATGCCACTCTCCACACACAACTTGTCTTACTCAAGCCTACAAATTAAAAAGCCCATGTTTTTCATTATATTTAAGACAGGAAAAAAAAATAAAGAAAAGGAAGCCACATAAGAAAGAAAAACAGAATGACAGTGATGTTTTAGTTTACACTAGATATGGCAACACATACAAACTGTCAAAACTATGGAGTGAAAAAAGCTGTTATCAAGCAACTGTCAAGAGAGTCCTCTGAGATTTGGAAATCTTGTGTTTATTGTAACTACTGCACATTACACAAAGAAAGAAACATCCCTCTTCTTACTATTGCTACTAAATATCATGCAAGAGAACCCAGACTTCTCCCTCACTATTTAGATTAATTTTTTTTCCCTGTGTAATTCCGTGCTTGACAGCACAGGGCCCCTCCTTTTTAAGGTTTTCTATTGTTTGGTCAAAGTTCAGAGAGAAACTTGAGGTTATATCAAACATTATTTCATTTTCAAGAATTGTCAACACCCATTTTATGTTGTTAACTTGTTGTCCATCATTTAAGAGTGGAAACTGTTGACACCAAAATACACAGAGGAAGAATTTCTCTCTTAAAAGACATATGTAGAAAGAGCGAAGATAATGGAAACAGCTATTTTACTAGGCATACTAACAATTCTTTTTCATGTATTTTAATATATTGCCTAGAAATGTTCACTGGCAGTGGGGTACAATATTCAAAGGTTTAGTCTGAATGTATTAATGCAGATTTTAAATCACATTTTCTGATTATAAGAAAACAACTACCTCTTGGAGAGAAATCCTCTGTCTCTATAGGGTTTCAGTAGAGCCTTCAAAGTATTGTTTTGAGAAATAGCCTTGTATGACCATTTTTCAATCAGTAGCAACATTCCAACCGTACTGATGACTAGTTAAAAGTTGTGCACAAAAAATACCTTGTGTTTTGCTCACTGCAAATTACATTTATTATCACTTTTATGCTTCAGACTCATGTAAAAAATCATCTTTATTCTGAAACCCAGGTTTTAGGACAATCATTTAATGAGGTTCCTAGATTCAGCTTGAAGTTCCTGAGAAAGAATAAAATTGTCAGTGTGTGTGGCAATGCATGTTTTTATCAAACTTTTATTGCATTGGTTCTGCAGAGGGAAGTATTAAACCTAAAAGCTCAGTGAAAGAAGCCTCAAATATTATTGTACCAGAGCAAATGATCACTTGTGCTCTGTGAAGTCCATGTGCCCACAGAACATGCAGTAAATTTTAATGTCTCAAACCTGATATTATTTCATTCTAGATTTGTTATGGATGTCACACCATCTGTGTAGGTCTTTGATGAGGAATAGATTTCCGTGAGTTTACTTCCTCGCACGAACACTCACATCCTGTTGGATTTATCTGGAGCAGCTACCACTCCTCAGACATCCATCATCTCTTGGAAATCACTGTTTGCAGGTGTACAGTTCCTCAGCCACAACCTCACAGTCCAATACAGCCCAACTGCTCAAAGCAATAGGGACATCTTCACATTTTTTGCATATAAAGATTTTTCTTTTTTTTTTTTTTAAAGTCTTAAGAGTACTTCTTCAAAATGTCATAATATTTATGAACATCAGATGAGAATACTTGAACAAGAATTCAGCCTGACACATTATATTTCCCACAACTTCCATGACCACTTAGATATAATTTTATCTCCAAATATTGGATACCTCATATAATACAATGAGTAATATATTATCTCAATACAAAATATAAAATAAAATGATTGAGAAACTTAATAATAAATGAATCTTTCCCACATAAAAATGCATTGTTAGATGTATTATTTCCTAGCTTTTGACTCTCAAGTATTTCCTCCTCCTAGATTGTGAGAGTTATAAAGTACCATAACAATTACTTCATAAACAGCTGCAGTTACATGTCCATTTAACACAGTTTTTTTTTAACATATATATATATATTAATACCCTAATACAAGCTTACACACATATGCTCACACAGAAAATAAGAAACAAAACAGAGGTGTGATCCTCAGAAATTTAAGGACATGGAATAAATGTACAGAAACTGACTATTTTCAAGCCTGGCAGCGTTGCAAGACTGCATAGATATGATCCCTATGCTAGAAGTCTATTCAAGTACTTACTGCTCCATAAATAGAAAGAGTTCTTGTGAGTGAACTGCAGAAAAAAAAAGACAGAAAAAAAAGGAGAAAAAAAAAAAGACTGTATGGAAGGTGTGGTGCAGAGCAAGGGTGAATTGTTGAGCTTGTCCTGGGCTTCAATTATGATTAGGTTCAGAATCATTAAAGTTTGTAAGACATATTGAAGTTAGCCTGACACATCAAGGTCTTTTCAACAAGCCTACAAAATAGCCTTTGAAAGTTCATAAAAGCACTTGGATAGCTGTATTTTTTAAAGTCACGTCTGATTGAGAAGCTCACCTGCCAAATCCTCTCCTCCTTCACATATACTGCCTGAGGGTTAGGAGACAGAGTAAAAAAAAAAAAAAAAAACAGATGAGAGAAAGAGAGAGGATCATTATAGCTGAAATTCAACACATTAAAGTTGGCACCATCAAAATAAAGAGCTCCTTCCATTAATCATGAAATTTAGAGTACTGGAAGATCTACCAGATCTATTTTACTGAACAGGAAAATTCAGCACCCGAGTATTGTTAAATTGAGTTAGCATTATCAGTGGAAAAAATATGCTCTATTTCCTATTATTTATGAAGCCCTATCCTTTTCTTTCTTACCAATTACATTCCCTATCATTTCCAAAATATACAAACTGTTTTCAATCAACAGATTTCTTTATTACAGCGTACTGCATGCTTGTTACTGCCTCTTTTCTATATTGAATCCTTGATTGGACAAGCATTTTGAATTTAACATGGACTGTGATTGCACACATCAAACAAATTAAACCTGCCAATCTCTTTTTGGAGGATATCCTTTATATATACTATCACTGAAGAGTACCCCGAGTATATTTGCTTAGGAGAAATGGGGAAGGAGGAAATGATTATTACGGCAGAGTCAGAAGACATTAATTTTCCCATGATATGTAACTGGCCTTGCATCCTCTTTTTCCTCTTTTCCAATGAATTATTTTATAAAAGAAAAACATAGTTACTGACTTTCTCAGTGTCTCAGTGACTGTTTTACAATCATCAATCTATTTTTCCTTTTGGTCAATTGCTAATCACATTGCAAAAATGAGATGGAAGTAAGACATGAACTACCGAGTAAGCTTGAAAGTGATTTTCCTTGAGTTAACCAGTTGCAGAGCCAGATTACACAGTTCTTTGTAGAGTAACAGAACTAAAATGTGTTGGCTTTGCATTATGCAAGCCTGTTTGAAATGAGACTCAACTCTGTACAGCTTCTGACTCTGCAAGCAGGATTGAATTTTGGATGGGATCACTTAAAAAAGAATGCATCCCACAAAGATGAAAATATTGGGAAGCATTTTCCTTTAAAAAGACAGTTCAAAGATGCGCTGGTTGAAAATCAAGGTCAAGTGGGAAGAATTCTAAAAACAGAAAAGTAAATAAACAGAAAAACCCCACAATATCAAAAACCAGAACTGAGCAAAGTCAAGACAACCAAAGACAAGTCAAGGAGTGAACAAAACCGATAGAATACATTAGAAAAAAAGCAATGAAGGTATCTGCTAGCAAGACTTGACTAAAAGCATCCACAGGTCCTTGCACTTATTAAAGCTTTCTATAAATTCTTCAACTGCAAGTGCTCATGAAACTGAGATACCCTTATCTGGAAAAGGCTACCAGCTTCCTGCTTTATCTGCATCATCAGAGGAACATAAAGAAAAAACAGCAGATTATTCATGCTGCTGCTTTTCCAGCTGGTGAGCACTGAATCTTCATTCAAAAGATGTAGGTGCTACGCTCAGCTTTGCCACCACTTTCCAGCATTATACTGGACCAGTTGCTGAATTATTTCAGGCTTTATTTTTTGTCTGTAGAATAGGTTTGACGGCACCTCCTCCTCTGACCTGCTGCTTCTCTTGCACCGCAAATTCTATAGGCAGGAGTGGTCTTCAAAATTGCCTATTTGTGGAGCATCAGACCTCTAGATAGCAGCATAATACAAATAATAACTAATGATGTGAACCCAGCCTTCTGAGAGAAGAGGTAAACCAGTATACTACATTTCCAATTTTTGTTTCAGAGATGCCTCTGCTGGTTTGTTTTTGTTTTTTATGGCATAAAACATTCCTTTTCTACTACGGAAGATGCACGAGTTGCTGCAAGTCATTCTCAGTGAGGCACTTTAACAGTTTGAATACAATTTAAATTTGGGTAGTATTCAGTTTTATCAAAAACTCACAAGTCTTCAAGGGTGAAAGTGTCACTTCTTGTCTGTCAGAGAGGAAGGAAAGAATACAACAAAGGACCTGGATCCTGACACTAAGAACTTCTATCTGTAGTTAGATCAGGTAGTCACCTTCTTAATTTTGCTGAAACCGGTAAATTCAATTTTTATAGTAATAGTGAAATCATGTATCTAGCATATGATAAAAAGAGTCATTTGCACATTTCAAATCAACAGAACTGGCTAAATTTCTTAAAAAATGAAATGTAAAGCTTAAAATGAAACTTCACGACGAATCTGCTGCTCTACCTTGCTTTCATTTGACACAGCATCTATACCAATTCAGTACCGGATGACTAGTTGTTGCTTTGACAGTCATTAAAAAGAAAAAAAGTGAGAACAATGAAGATTTACTGCAGCCAACAAACTGGCTACTCAAAGGGCACGGTGAAGATATCGTGCAAAGATCAACACTCTGTGGGAGGGAGGAATGGTCATGATCTTTTACTACTGCTTTCTACTTAACTACCTGACTTGACCCTCTACAATAGGCAAACTACCTTCATATACATTTTAAATAGCAACACCGAGCTAGTCAAATTCCTAGTGCCACTGATTAAATAAAAATTAAGATTAGCAAGCAACATGACTGCCCACAGTGTATTAATGAATCAGGCAGCCACATGCTCTGCAGGAAATAAAACGTGGGTTTAACAAGGCCTGTGAGCTATTGCTTTCAACGATACGTGGGGCTGGCGAGGCCG
The DNA here is from genome assembly GCA_026413425.1 of Tringa solitaria. NCBI lineage: Eukaryota > Metazoa > Chordata > Aves > Charadriiformes > Scolopacidae > Tringa > Tringa solitaria. The sequence goes on from JAOXJM010000001.1 coordinate 125,683,602, forward strand.
CTCTCTGCTTTCGTGTCCTGCAAGTGAGAGCTTATCGTGCGGCTGCACGGCAGCAACTATGCAGCTTGTGCAAAGGGAAGAAGGCATTACATGTTGTCCTGCCAGTCCCACAACAATGCTGAGGAAAGGAACGTCTCCTATCCATAAGGGCAGACATCCATCCTCCTTTTAGAAGATGTGTTACTCTCCACAGCATGGGGAACGTTTCATGATATGATATAAGCTACAAATAAAAAAGGGCCATATTTGGTCTGACAAAAAGTGCATCTAGCCTCAAATTCTGCCTTGGAGAGAAGAAAAGCAGATAGCCTGGCTAACAACACAATCATGCAGTGACACAGCCCTGGTTTACAAACTCAGCTTCCAGCAACTTGAAAAGTCCAGCAACTTCCTGAACTGACAGTGCTTTCCTTGTGCAGAGTAATTCTGGGTCAATTTTTCCTTCCACAAACATGTCCAACTACTTTTTGAACCCACGTGAACCTTTTAGAATCTATATCAACCCAAAAAGATCCTTAAGCATTTAGCACTATTTAATTTAGTGAGGTACATGTGGTTGTCTGCCTATTACAGGCAGTCTTGATACTCCCCTACCTGAACACATTCAGTAGGTGACCACCACTGGTTACACACTGATGGGGCGCTCACTTCTGCCACAAGCCCACCACTCTTTATTGTAGCCTTCTTCACCACACACAATAAAAACAGCAGTTAAGAGGATACAGTCACACTGGATAAGGCCAAACTTGCACACCGAAGAGTGGCAGGAAAACTCAAGCTGAATAAAAAACTTGAGATATTAATGCCAAGTTTCCAATTCACTACCTTTTACGGCATTTACATCTTCGGTAAGAGACTACTTCATAAACAACGAGGCAGGCATGATACATTACAGCACACATAATGAATGTCATCATTCACCACGTGGGAAGGAAAAATGCCAGGGTTATGATGGATACAAAGGTTTAGTGAAATAATAATTTATTAAAGATCATGGAAAGTAATGCTTCTCTTATAACTCAGTTTTGTTCTGAGGCTTGGAAGATGTAAGCATGTTGTGCCTGCTGAAGTTGTCTCCACTAATACAAATATGCCCTTTTTAATGAGACAGAAACCGTGAAGGTCTTTTGACAATACCAGGTACTATTCACAGCTCTAATGCCTTTTAGAATACATAATCCACTACACAATCACAGGTTCAGATGACTAAGCACTCTACAATTTAGACGGGAGGAACTGAGCAGGAAAATGAACTTTCTAGCCTACTCCATCAGACAAATCTATTGCTCTGCAGACAACAGACCCAAATGTTTTCTTAGAAATGCTCTGGATTTGTGACACTGAAAAAAATCATAATGCTTTTGTGTCTAATTACAAACTTTATGTGAAGATAACAATTAGAACTTCATCCTTGCAGAAAACTACTACTGCTGAAACTCATCTAAACACAAGAAATACTGAAGTCATTAAAAATTATACAAATATATAGACCCATCGAATATAGGAAAGAACATGAACACTTTGGGCCAAGGGAAAAGCCTCAGAATCAGTGCTGAGAACTGGCTACTATAGTTGATTACCTTTTAGTAAATATTATGGTGTTAGATTGATATTAGCAACCGCTTCCCAAAATCCACATTAAGCCTTTAGGAATTGTAAGTTTCAGATGCCTGAACTGCAAATGTGAACTTAAGCTGGCCAAAAAAGGCCTAGACAGAAAGGCATTCTGAGAAGACACGTAACAGTTTGAGAGGCTTCTTGATAAAGCAGGTTTGTTCAAGGGATTTAATACACGTTTAAAATGGACACAATTCTTTTGTCCCGGGAACATTTCCCTCACTATATTTTATACTTATCTGAAAGAGAACTGGATAAGAAAGGTCTTTTCTATATTAACAATTAACTTACACTCCTGTGCTGGCTACTGCCCTTTGCATTAATAATTCCGTTTTATGCAAATTATTATATTTTTGTCCAGAGACACACCATAGGTTTGAGCATGAGTTCCTAAACTCGCACAAGTGTTACTCAGGAACCTCTCCTCATATGGGCAATTCCCAGTCAAAAGAATCTGCACATTTTTTTCCTTTTTTTTTTTTTTTGCAACTGAGTATGGGTTTTTTGAGTACGAACATGATCAATGAGGTACTCTTTTCATTATCAATGGAAACTTAGAAGAATTTCTTGAATAGAAGCTAAATATTTTCTGAAACAGGTCTCTGAAAATCCTGCAGCGCAACAAGAGAATTATTCTGTTGTTTACCATTTGTGAAGATAAATTATTCTGGACCTTTAAGACAATTTATGAGAATATCCAAACATCACGGCTTCCGTTTCAATATTTATGTTAAAGGAAATATCAATCAGATGTCAGCTTTACTCTCTTATTGACCACAGCATTTCTTAACAAATCAGACATTAAAATAACAAAAAAACCAAGATGAGATTGTGAAGAAGCCAGTGGACAGCATCTAGGTATGTCACATAGGATCTCACTGATGCAATTTCTTCCAAGACAGTATTTATAGGAGATGGCGAAGTAAGGATTTTGAGTGGAAGTTGAATTGAAGTCTGGTGACAAAAATCAGACTCTAAGCTGTAAAATTTATGGAGACAACTGATAAATAACCACAAAAACCCACTGGAGACACTGAAGTTATTTAGGAAACTGGAAACATCCCACAACTTGTGAGATCTGCTGCTGTATGTGTGACACAAAGGCTACAGCTGCTTTAGTGACATGTATGAGGCATATTGTCTTTACACATCAGTATTCTATGGCAACTCCTCTTCAGTTTTATTTCCTGGTCGTGGGTGTCTCAGAGGAGCAAATCTAAACAGAAACTAAACATTTTTGAGAGTTAACTGTTCTCTTTTAGCCACAGAAGCTACTGCAGTGGCTTTTCTTCAAAATGTGTAAAAATAATACTTACTTGAATTAAAAGGAAAATGCTAACTAATGCTGACTTTAAGCTGTCGAGGGTTGCCATGAAAACTAATTTGACCAAGTTATCACAGTAACCTTCCAAAGAAACATTTGCTTCAGATCCAGTTGGCTATTGGCAAATCAAAGGACTGAGCTAACAGAGTGGAGCTCCAGCCTGACCCAGCACCGCTGCCATCCAGGTGAAGACCAAATGACTGATGCCTTGATTTTTCCCTAGATTAGCAACTGTTATCTGGACACTGAGGTAAATCTACTAATTTCCCAAAGGATTTCTAGAAAAAGAAACAGTTGCACACAGAACACATATAGCACTGTAAAATGTTTTCAAAACGCTGGACTAAGTAGTAATTCTTCTGTACATAAATTACATCAAAAGTCTATGCAATATTTTTCAAAAATAATACAAGAATTCCTGGTGAAAGCTACTGTGTAACTACTATTCTTTTGCATTAAGCTATGCGCAAAACTGAAAAATTTGCTTTGAAATGTGAATGTAAACTGATACCACTTGGCAAACACCAAATATTCACAATGGTAACTTGCAGGACATTTACATCTGAGCCAGTACAGGGGAATAACAGAGAGATTTATTTTCAAAGATAATGGTAAGGGGAGGGATGCAGGCAGTTTGTGTAAAAATTTATTCTGTCAGCATTTCTACTGGTAGAATCTTCTAGTTGAGAGTCAAACTTGTTATAGGTTATAAGAAGGCACCAGTTAATAAAATGCAAGGAAAAGCTTTAAGAAACATATTTTATTATTGTGAACACCGCAGGAAAATATTGTCATAACCTGGAAGAAGGAACACCTCCATAACGACACACTGCCATCTCTATAAAGTCTAACGAATGCTCCAGTGCCTCAGTGTTTCAGACTGGACAGTTTTGTGATCTATGGATAATGACTGTCCAATTATGTACAAAGGTTTCAATGCAGCAGCCTACTGACCAGTAAGGACTTGGACGGTATCAAGAACAGCATCCCAGCAAAATTATAACAATTTGATTTTTCCACACTCCACCTTTAATGTATATGTATTATTGTGGAACGTGCTTTCAGAAATCAGGTATCTAACACTAATAAATTATGCACCGATTATGGATGACCTTTGGAGTCGCTAAAGGTACAGTCACAATCACGCTTTTAAAAAAATCCTGCTTTTCACCATAATGTGTGAATGTATGAAATTAAATGAGGCTTGCAATATAATCAGCGTGGTTGGCTGCTTTAATATATTCCATTTCAATTTAAAATCACCACAAGCCAAGAGTGACGAATCTAATTTGATCAGTTGCTCACAAAAACACTGAAAAGAGATGTAAGCAGACCTATCAACAGCTGGGAACACGGCCTGCTTTCAAAAGCAATTAATCGGTTTTTACACAACCAGAAACTCTTAAAATATTCAAAACCAGCTAAAGCCCTGCAGTATTACAAAAAGGATAGTGGAAAGGAATTCTCATAGTAAAAGCATCTTACACGTCAAGTTATTGCTTAAAACCACAAAAGCCAGAAAATTCAAATAGAAAGGTCAAATCTCTAATAAAAAGGTGCAGTTGGGTGGTACGCTAACAGCAATAATCCATTGTAACTCGACTTCATAGGTTTGACTGCTCTTTATGAGGTGTTTCAATTGTATTTCATATTTAAATGGATTTTATGAGTTCTTGCACATATTAAATATGCATATTTGACTGCAATCAAATAAGTCCACAGATTACTAATAACTTAGTATAAAGCCTGTCATATGCAAAGAATACACACTTTCAAAAGCAGAACAAGCTCCAATGTAATTCATATAATTAAAAATACACAGATCTCATTATTTCCCACTCAAAAAATACTTTGAGCAATGTTGTCTTATCTATTGTATCTGTCATGCTTGCCATACCTTAACTTTGTGGATTTTGGTCCTGGAGGCTGCACTTTTTTTTCCGGTTGAGAAAATTTTTCCAGAAGCTACTGAAACCGATGCTGATTAATAAGACTGAAACCAACTTACAATGGAGCAGCACCTTACCAGACTGCATCCATTCAGTCAGTCGCTAATTAGCATTCACATGAGAGGAAATTTTTGAAAGCATTTGAAATCAAGCAGAATTATCCAAAACATATCCCGGATTCTAACAGGAGATGACTGGTAGACAAGCCTTTTCTGGAGAATGATGATCTGGCATACCAGCGCATCAGCGCTGTTGGAAGACTTGGAATTCACTTCCCATGTACTTGCTGAAATCGTTACCATTGCCGATTTGAGGAAATGACTTTCCCACAACATCAGGCATAAGGGCAGCATACGCAAAAGTAAAACAAGACACCTGAAAGCAAATTGCTCTGTCAAAAACAGTCACTAAAACAGGAGAGATGACAACAGACTAAAGCATCTGCTGCTGCACAGAAGAACAACTATAAACAAAATAAAAATGCTGTTTGTGATCTAGTTTTGGATGAAGCATGTGGCCAGAATTAAATACTGTTGCTTTATTTTGCTTATGACGAAACCACAAAGCCCACACCCTTGGTCAAAGAATAACTACACCACATGAGGTATTTAATCCAAAAAGGCTTGAAATACTAACAGATAAATCTATATTTAATAAACACTTGGCACAACTTACTCATGACTTTTTGTTCAAGTATTTGATAACAGCTAGCTTTATCCCAAGTTAAGCTGTAGACTGTTAGCTACGTATCAACATTAGAACAACACATTTTTTAAATTTGAGCTTTTGTGACAGTCTCAAACGTCTGAGATCTAACTCACTGTCATTTTCAACCTTACTCACCTTCATCTACTTCCCACACAATATTTTACACATTAAGAGGCAAAACAGATCCCCAAAGCACCCAGAAAAAAAACCAGTAAGATGAAACAGAAGCACACCTCCTTTCTATCTGGAAACAGAACATGCTATACTCCAAAAATAAAAACATTTAATACACTCCTGCTCACCTTAAATGAAATATTTATCTGCTTCTGAGGAGTGAGACAAAGGTGTAATTCTTGGTCATATACATAATTCTAGAAAAAAACCCCACAGAACCTTGCTGCTTAGATAAATTTCTGGAATGGCTGCCTAGCACAGGATTCCTTCAGACCACGTGCAGAGGAGTCTTAAAGCATTCTTTAGAAGAACAACATCAAAATATTACAGTACTTGCTTGCAGGGGATCTGTATCTATAGGTATGTACAGGTACATACATCTATAGGTACACAGCAGCTGTCTATCCACTTTCAAGCTATGGATCAATACAGAAGAGACTGCCAACATACTGCTCTTCCTGGATACACTTGTGCTACACTAATACAGAATTAAAAAAAACCCAAACACGTCTTTTTTTCTTTTCCCTTTTTAAACTTTAACTTTTCCCTTCCTCCCCCTCCATCAGACTGGTAGTTAATAAGTACTTACTCCCCCTTAGAAAACTTCTGTGCACTATAGAGCCAAACTTCCTCAGAACACAGCTGCCTTCAAGAGTGGTTGGTACTACAGTCACCTGATGTTCATTACCACTAGTATCTGGGACCGGGAACATCCTATTCCCACTGGTTATCAAATATTGGTTTACAAACTTGTGTTAACAACAGCACAAACAATATGCAAGAACTGTTCCAGCACATACTCAAAGAGGGGTATCACTCGACAGAGAGTGACAAGAGGTTAAATACTCCACCATCACGGTCCTGCACACTAACTGCAAGGGAATGCTTTTAGTATAGCCATCTTCACAGGTACGAGATTAATCGGGGAGAAAAGAAGCCACTCCTGTAAACTTGTGCTACATGTTCCCAATTTAATTAAACTTATGAAGGATGAAAGAATCCAAGAAATAGTTAGTCATACTTCACAAAATGCACACAGAAAGCCACCAAGTAACCATTGTCCACTCCTGGTGAAGCTTAGACCCTCTTCAGGAAAGCAACTTGGGCAAACTTCCTGAAGAGCAAGCTTTCTGCAAAGCAAACGTGACAAACTGCTCCCTGCCAACTTTAACTTGCAACACTGGGGAAACGCAATTGAGAAGATGAAGAATCACCAGGGTTCAGCACTCAGGAACATCACCCCTGCTCTAACCTAGTGGACAATCACATTAAGAAACACATTATTCTGTTTTAACGTGTTGGCCAATTTCAAAAGAAAATGAAAACAAGCATTTAATTTTTTTTTAATAACTTCTCATTTCTTCTGTTTCTCTCTGTGCACTCCTCCTGAATCATACTAATTCATCACGAGACACTACAGAAGTGTAAAACACACACCTGCAGCTATTCTAATAAAGGGGTAATTGAGTTCTTTCTTTCTGAAGACCCCCATCCGTACGTTCCACAAGAATTTGTATCCTCTGTCCTGCCCTTCAACAGAACATAAGACCAGCCGCTCTGATACAGTGAGAGATCACAGGCTCAGCTGCCAACAATACATCAAGGACACAACACTGTAGTCTGTCCCACTGATGCAACCAGCCCCACTACTAGTATGTCAATACATTTGTTTTCTTCCCCCTCTAGGGAAGCACGTCTGCTGATCATCTCCAATTGCTGAAAAATCAGCAATTTGGAATGGGGAATATAGGAGACATGTATTCAGCAGAACAATGGACGTGAAACGGGGAGGCAGGTTACTTGGGTACCACAACGTTAAGTACTTTCTGACAAAGACTGCATTAGCAGATGACAGGAGATTGAACACATAGCAAACAAAATGCTTCGCAGATTTTCCTGTCCTTGATGTTGCAGCTGATCTGGAAGAGAATGCGCAAAGTCCCTCATGCAGAGATAGCCTTTGATCTTAGTGTACTAACTTGATACACTTACAAATCTGTGCATGCCCTTTGTCTTCCATCCTCCTTAAAGATGGTCTACAAACAAAATAATGGATTATCTGAGGCTGCTCTGTTATAAGGAAATATATTTTAAATGGCCTTCTTAAATCAACTTTGTAAATGTATTTTTTCCCTTTTCATGCTTGACATTCAAACAGAAAGAAGAAAGATTATGTGCTATGATCTGCAGAATATTAAACTCCTCCTCGGGACAACTTCATCTGAAGTTATCAAAATCCCTATATTTACTGAATATGAAAAAGCAGAGGTTGATGGAGTTGGCTTTTAACGGCTAAAATCTTTTGTGGGTAAAGAATAGCTATTAATAGATAATAGCTATTCACCTTGAAGATTGTAAATTAATTTCCAAATGACCCCATACAAGAAGTTTAGTCTCTAGATTTGTCCCTTTGAAAAACAGTAGGGGCTCAGAAGAATTACACCCTTTGCTTCTCTACAAATAACCACAGAAGTACAGCCTTCTCCTGTGACAGAAGCCGGAACTCTCTTCTGAAATTGATTTTTAACAGGCTGGTTTTCAGACCTCACGATAGACTTTTCTAAGGAGTGGTGGGAGTTACAGCATTATGCTCTTCTCGCTTTGCTTTAGTCAACACAGGTTGCAACTGGAGAAGGATAAAGGAAACTACTTTGATATTATTTTTTATTCTTTGATGAAAAAACTTGAGGTGACTGGAATGCTATATGTAACAATTTTCTAGATTTGGCATCTAACATGGTAAATTCAGACTATGTCTCTGGTATATTTTTCCCAGTAATTCTACTTTCAAGATCTGAACTAGTTGCCCTGTATCTCCTTTATAACCAATGAAGCAAAGAGGAGGCACTTCTCAGTTGTGATCCATACCAGCCTAACATAGATGAGATTAGCTGAGCCATGCCCTGGAACCGCCTAATTTCTCCCCACTATAGAAAGGAGCACATGCTAATAATTCACATAGAAATGCTTGAACTTTGAGACCTCAAAGCCAGAGGAGATGAAGTGCATTCCTTTGCAGGGAGTTTTCTCCACTAGTGATACTTGGTGTGGAATGCCTGCTTTGCTTTACATCAACAGAAAGAGAAGAGCAGAGTCCCTGTTCACATAGTACTTATATACTCAAGAACCTATATAACAAGCGAAGGAGTACGTAACAAGATGAACCTGAAACAGCAATGAGCCCTTGCAGCAAAGGCCAAGAGCACCCTGGGCTGCACTAGGCAGAGCATCACCAGTAGATCGAGGGAGGTGACTTTTCTCCTTTGCTCAGCCCTAGTGAGAAACATCTGGAGAGCTGGGTCCAGTGCTGGCTCCGCAGTGCAAGAGAGACATGGACTTACTGGAGCGAGTCCAACAAAGGTCTACAAAGACAATTACAGGGACTGGAGCATCCATCATACAAGTAGAGGCTGAGATTGCTGGAACTGTTCAGCCTGGAGAAAAGAAGGCTCAAGGTGGAGGGCCTCATCAGTTTCTATACATGACAAGGGCATTAAAGACAGAGGCAGGCTCCTCACCGTGGTGCCCAGTGACATACCAAGAGGCAACGAGGGCAAATTCAAATACAAGGAATTCCACGTAAACATAATACCTACTTTTTTTTACTATGAGGGTAGTCAAATGGTAGAAGAGGTTGCCGAGAAAAGTTGTGGAGTCTCTACCCATAGAAATACTGAAAACCCAAGTGCCTGTGGCCCTGAGCAACCTGCTGTAGCTGGCCCTGTTCAGGGAGCAGGGAGTTGGACTAGATTACCTCTGGAGGTGCCTCCTTGCTTCAGTCATTCTTTGATTCTCTTGTTAAGAGCAAACTGGTATCTTCTCTGCAGAAGTGGATCTCATCTCTCTTGTGTTCATAAAAAACATCACTTCTCATAGTCTTGGCACCAGAAAAACTTAGTGAAGCACATCATCATTGCCAGGAGAGAGGGGAGATATATGCAGTTTCTTGGTCACTTCACTGAACTGTGACCCTTTGGCTTTTCAAACTTTTTAATATTTTAGCAGTATTCAGCTCTCATCTCTACTAGGACCTCACTGTTGCACATGTAGCACGAATGACAAATTTTGTCTCAAATATCACCATATGCACACCACTTTTCCTCTAAAGGGAGGAAAACCTTTATGTGTACCCCCACTCATTCCTCAGCTGGCTGCCGTTGCCTACCATTTCCTAACTCATCACTCACTTTCTTGTTTTAAAGGCAACATATATCAGCTGAAAAGATAAGGGTGGCTTCATACTATATAAAAGACCCATCACTGGGGTGATTTATATTGTCTTTATAATTGGGATACATTGCACTAGAAAGCTTCTCTTTATAATGAAAAGTTTGTTTGACCGTCAGGCATCCCTTGGGACTCTCTTAGTTAGGCCCAGTTGGTGACACAAAGCACCCACATTGTTGGATAGCCTTAAACGTAGAAGTTTCTGTGCAAGTTCAACTGTATTTTTTTTTCCCAAGTGCTGCTTGCAGTTCACAGTCTGCAAAAGAACTCGATTTTTAATATGAAAGTATATATACCAATTTGAATTATGCTAAGAACATGGTTTATCATAATAATGGCCTTCAAAAATGTACTATTCAACAGAAATACTGGCCTACTCCAGACATTTTAAAAACATCAGCTTGCAACTGCTGAAGAAACTTCCCAAGAACGATGTGCTCCATCTGTAAAACTGCTGATTCTGTAAAGAGAGACTTCCTCCCAAATCATGTTTTATGTTTAGAGGGTGATAAAAAAAAACAAACAAAACTTCTTTACCGCATACTTTTCTTGGAGACTTTTTCTCTTCCCTGCTTTACACATCCAGAACAAGATGATACAAAATGACCTGTTTTCAAACTAATCCAACCCTAGAATTCTCTCAGAGATGACTAATACCAATGTAAGGCTCTGCCCACGATTATAAATGGTTTTCAATCATGCATACATACATATCTTATTTAACACTTCCCAAATCAAGAAAAGCTCACAGGTAACACATACAACTGTAATGAATTCCAAAGTTTGGGGAGCTCCTACTGAAAATGTAGGACCTAATTTTAACCTCATTGGGTTCAAACAACCCATAAAAATAAAGGCTAAGTTTTGCAATGAACTGTCAAGCTGTATTGCAAATTAGTTTAATTTGTTGTTGTCTTTCTAAACCCTCCAACATTTCTTTTTCTCAGGACTCTCTCCCACATTTTCTGTGTTGTGAATTTTACGATTGTTTTTTGTTAACATCACTTCATACATCTGGTTTGTTCTTTTACAGCTTTATTCTTCTTTGCACTAATGCTCTTTCCTTGTGTAATTCAGAACAGGCATTTCTCCTTTCCTTTATAAAATACAACCTGTTCAGCAAAAAACCCCAGATAAATCCTTGTGACAGCCCAATAAAAAGTTACTGTAGAATTAATATTTTGTTGTGCCCTTGATTATGGTACCAACATAGTGCCATGGATTTTGATGTGACAACTGGAAGTTCTTTACCTGTCTCTTAAGAAGCAAAGACCAAACAAATAAATAAACCCCATAACCCTTCCCTCCCCCATGAATAATAAAGGTTTACTCTCTAATTGCTATGTTACAAAAAAATCCTTAACAACTCAGATCCTCTCAAAGTGCAACACAATTTTTGAAGCTTAATGCTGAACCAATAATATTGTTTCTACAGTCAGGGTAGAGGCACACAAACAAGTAAGTGAAAGGCATCCTAACGCAGGACTGTGCAACGTAAGGCTTTACCACGGTAATTACCTGTTTATCTTACCCTGTGGTAGTTAGTGGTTATATCTTATACTTCTTTCATCTATCCTCATAAATTCTTTGTGAAGTTTGAGTGTACTGTTTCTCTCCTCTCACATCTATTTTTTGGTGAAGGATGCTAACCCAACAGCAGGCCTGGGGCTTTCATGACAGTAAAACACCAGCACCCTCAATCCCTGGAAAGACATAGGTCTAAAATGCAAGGCAGGTGATGCTGGATGTTGATAGCAGCAGGAAACGGAAAGCTATTTCCAAAGAATCTCTAAACAGTAAGATGATTAAAAAAAAGAAAAAAGGTGAAGATGAGAGCTCCTGAAAGCCCAGCATGCCTATCATTTCTCAAAAAAAAAAACAAACCCAACATACACAACCCCAAAAAATCTATCCTGATGATCATATTTTCCCCCTAAAAAGCAGTGACTAGAACTGAAAGAAGGAAAAAAAGAATGCACTGATGCACTGGGTCTGCAAGTGATGAGCCATTGTCACCAAACTCGCTCTCTTATACTCCATGTATTAGGTACTACACTAGACTTTTAGACAAACATTTTACAGTGGCTGCCATAACTTGAGCTGGTTCTTTGGTTTCACTTAGGAATATCTTCACTTTCTGAAACGCATCTGCCTGTTGGAAGAGCTGAGCAAACCCAGGATCTATGTGAGTGCGAGCACTTTTTGCCAGGGCAGCAGAGATACCTGGAAAGGGAGAAGAGGTGAGAGCAGCGGCCAGACACAGCACAGGGGCCTCGAAACCCACAGACACCACAGGCAAAAGTGGGTGCTGGAGGGACAGCTTAAAACAAGGCACATTTGGTTACCTACACCCTGTAGGTCAGTGCAGTGTTCTCCAGTAGGACAGAGAACACGTGTATGTATAAAAAAAAATAATCACAAGTGTCAAATCCATAATAGAAGAAAAAGGATCCTTTTTGCTACTTACTAGGGAACACAGGCATGCTTAGATGTTAATAGACTAAATACTGAAACAAAATGCATGTTTTGTCTAAATAGGAACTTCTGACCAAATGTTTCTCATGTTTAAGATTTGCCACAGCAATACAAAAAAACCCCACAAAATGAAGTAGAGACTTCAGATTGTATTCAGAAGTTCAAAAAGGCATGGAAATTTCACTGTAATTTCTGAATAATAATCACAGTTTCCCTTTTCTGGAAACACTGAGACAGTATTTTTTTGCTTTGTCCTAATAACCAGGTTGCCTTTATGGCTGCTTGCAAGACTGTGGTATCTGAAGTATGGCCTAAACTGAGAAACAGCTGATAAATCTTTGGAGAACAGAAACGGAAAAAAGAAATATTGTTTTTAAACTTGCATCCAGATTTTCAGAAAATAAATGTTCAGATAAGAACCTCTTTTTCTTTCTTTCTCTCTAGATGCAACTACTGGAAGAGTTGCAGGAGTTGTGCTTCACTGAATGCATGCATTTTATTTTCCAGCATCTGCTGTTTTTGCAAAATGATAGATATACTTGTTTCCAACCAAGAAGCTACACTTTTGACCTATATGATTTGACTACATATTTATGAACAGCATAAAAATAACACATATTTTTCAATTTAAAATTTTTCCTTTAACGCTCCTTTGCCTTCCCCCAAAAATACGTAATACAATTTCTAAGAAAAATATTAACCTGATAAACATGCTACTGTTACATTCTGCTGGCTGTTTATGCAACATACATCATTAAACCAGAAATATAAAACAAAACCATAACTAGCTAAGTGTTTTAATTCCAAGCATGTAAAACTCTATTAACATCAAATATTATTTGTTTTTACCACCTAAATAAACTAGCTCAGGCTGTCACTCACTCCTTTTTATTCATTTTTTGTTTTGTCTTACTGCATGCATCTCTCACAAAGTGAAAAATGTCTATTTAAAGATAAGTGGAAATACCACAGTACGTAACGTTTTCATGTCAAAATAATTACATTATTATATTCTGAGTTAAATAATATAAGATAGGAAAACATTTTGATGTGCATTTGACAGTTCTAATCCTGGCAGGATCAAATCAACTTCTTCCAAACTAATTTCTGCTAGATAAAAACAAACAAACAGCTCCTTAACCTGACCAGCCATCCCTCTCACCCACCTAAGGCCCCTCATAGAAGAGGGTCAAGCCAAGGACAGAAGAACATCCTGTTGGCTTTTTGTCTTTAAGGCTGAGCCATGTTCTGGCCTGTCACAGAAGACTCATTTGTTCTCAAAACCCAATGGAATTGCATTAGCCTGAAACATGAAATTTGGTAGTTGGATTGTTATGGAGAGATAATCCTCAAAATAACTTAAAAAAAAAAAAAAAAAAGGTAGTTCTCTAGTTCTCTCTCTTTGCATCTTGTAGAGCTGCTCTTTGTCATGGAGAGAGTGTGGCTTCGCTGAGAGAGGGACTCAGCAATCATGCAAGTAGAGGCATGGCTTGTGAGGCACAGAGGTGGCAGTTGAGCTCGCTCACACTTTTCTGGTCTCTGTACTCCAAACAGTTTCTCCTGCACTCTTTATTTTGGTGGCAGTAGCACCCATGGCTTCAAGTGCTCAATTTCCCCCCTGCCCCCCGCAAAAGATCAATCTGGATTGGGGATTAGTTGATACTGCCACATTTTTCTGATAGAGAGATGACAAAAATGTGATATTCCTTTATGAAGGGAAGTATTTTTTGATTTAATAAACCGAATTTAAACTGCATTTAGGCACTTCTCTGCCTTGTGCTGCATTTTTATACATACATCACACACCATTTTTGTGTCCCCTACGGAATAAAACAAATATTTTCCATTATGCTATTCTCTACATAGCCTTCTAGTCCCTAATAAAGAGAAGAATTCATTTCCATCCATTTCTCAGAGAAAAGAGCATAACTATATTTTCATCATGTCTTTGATATAAATCCTTTGTTTGTTAAGGATACAAAAGATATTTCAAAAGAAGTATCTCCTGTGCAGTTATTATAATTCAGTAAGTATAATAATAAAATAAATTTATTTGCAGCATTAATTTAAATCTTGGAGATCAATTAAGGATCCTGCTTTCACAATCTATGTTCACAAATAATGACTCTATGTGTTTATTTTAAAGGTCAATAGAATTTAAACTGGTTTGGAGACAAATTCTCCTTAAGATTTGTATGCTTAGCAGATGTGAGTTGAGGTAACTACATTTAACATCAAGAAGATGACAGATTCAAATCACCTGTGGATGCAGGCCAAGTTTGGGAGCTTAAAATAGCTTTTGGCAAGTATACAGTAAACCAGTTCCCTTATATAATAAGCACAGAAAAATTATGCACCAATACATGTGCGTGCGCAGCATTAAGAGTATTAAGTCTTGAAGTGTTCCAAAGAAATGTCAATAATCCAGTAACCTGTTTTCTTCAGGTTTCTATTTCAACATTTCCCTTCTGACACACAGATTACGAATTTCTTCCTTTCTGTTAGTATCGCAAATAATGATCACTTTTTACGTCATCCCTTTCACATGAATTCTGTTTTCTTTTATTGAAAGTATTTTCCCCTTGATGGGTAACTTTAATACTGTGACATAAAAAATGCGTATTTGCTGTCACGATGACTGTGAAAAGATCTGTATTTCTGATGTCATTTTGATACATCACAGTGTTGAAAATGTTTCATTCTGTTTCACAGAATGAAAAAAAAAATAAATCATAAAATCTAACACTTTACAATACTCTTTTCATTCCATCTACCAAAGGTAGCACATGACTGACTTAACAGATAGAAAACCAGAGTTTCTATCTGCCCAGTTTTAATAAAATATCAGGACAAAACAAGCATAAAATTCCCTGGATATTAATTTTCTCTTCTCCAATATGCAGTGTATGTGCAGTAGTAATAAATCAGTATACAGACATGAATGTATAGCAATATGGGAAAATAGATTTTTTAAAAGCAGTTTTCACTAAATAAGAGAAATCAGCTGCATTCCCCGTATCTTTTGTGGAGTCAAGGTTCCAGTGCACATATACAGTGCCATAACAATACTTTTCCAAACATCTTTATAGCTGACACCACATAAACCAAAGCTGACACCACAATACAAAGAATACAAAAGAGTTAACTGAAACTATGCAACTTTCTCTAACTCCAGCTACAGAATCTTTAAATTTAAAGATGTAAGGTATCAATGACAAAAATTAAGAGGCTCCAAATTTGCAGGCAATAGAGTTGAGGTTTCCAACATAATTTAAGGGAAATAATAATTAAAGACATGAAAGTCCTTCCACAACCCTCTCAAACTATCCTGACCATGAAGAAAGGGAAAAGGAGAGCTGGGATTATGTGCAACACTGTACACCATCTTCAGTAGGTCACTGGTCTTTTAAATAATCTCTAGTGAACAAATAAGATTTCAGAAAGTTTTTAGTAGATAATTACACTTCCTGATTTTGTAATTAGTGGAACTACATGTAAT
>JAOXJM010000001.1:125699674-125712318 GCA_026413425.1 Tringa solitaria
TGGAACTACATGTAATTACATAATAATTATGACGGTAATTACGTAATTAAGATGTATAATTATGTAGTAAAAAACATTATGGAAATAAAAGCCATCAACTGTATAAGCACAATACATTTTTAAAAATAAATTCTGTATCATCTGTTTAAAGCTACCATTTTCCTCAAAATATCAAAGTGATTATGAGCCATCACTGGCAAGTTCTAAAATACACTTCTTATGAGACTTAAAAATCATACAGATAATTGTATCTTTTTTTAAATCTCTTTAAAGCCTTAGCTTTATATTATCCTTCTGATGTCTAGACACATATACACTGAATGGATTATACAGAGTTAAACTGTTTATGTTTATATTTATATTTCCAATTTCTACTAAAATAATTTTTAAAAAATTAGCATTCATGTCAGAATTCTAGTATCTAAAATACAGGATTTTTTTACTTTTTTACTTTATTTTTTTTAGTACACTGGCAGATTCATCAAATGTAAGGGTCTTCTAAAAGGAAAAACATGCTCGTCTTGCCCTTTCCACTAGAGAAGAGCTTACTGCTGTGAGAAGCTGCTAAAGAAGCCTTGTCACTTCTGACTTGCATTTAACAACAGAAGCGCCTCCCCCATCAAAAAACAGCCCCAAACTTTATTAACAGAGATAAAACCAGAAAGAAAAAGTTATCTGTAAGAAAAATGTCAAAGAGTTGCAGATAAAAAAAGAACCAGTGAAGAAAAAAGAGCTTTAAAAATATTCTCCATTTAGAGACAGTCACAGGAGAACTTATAAAGGAGGCAGATGACATTAGGTAGACTACACCATTGCATGGGCTGTAACAAGTTGGCATGTATCTATATACTTAAGTAGGAAAAAAATCCTGGAGTGCAAATAGTGCACTTCCTGAAATGAAGATATTCCTGTTCGCCTTTTCCCACCTACAGAAAAAAAATCTATCCATTACAGCAGGATATTTAATTGAAGAAGTCAAATAACCATTCTAATTCATGAGGAGACAGAAGTTAGTTAAGCCACTACTTCATCCCACCTGCAACATTAATACAATGTGCAACGAAAGTAAGTCTTAACTAATCAAAATCAGTCTATTGGCAGTATGAGCCATGGTAAATGCACTCCTGTCACGCCACAGATTTCCCACACACTCTGGACATGCTATAACTGTTGTATCTCATTATTTCTATTTATTTCATTGAGAGATAGAGAAAATAATTAATAACAATTCGTAACTCCAAGAGAGGTGTCGCAGCCCATAAAATTTTGTGCTCAGAGAAAGTGTTACAGAAACGTTCAGTGTAATGTGGCTTAGAGTTTGTAGGTTTAATAAAAAGACCACACGAGCAGAAATAGAATGGAAAAAAAACTGCAGCTAAAATACTAAAAATGTCCAACTGGCAATAAAAAGAGTTTTATCATTAAGGGAGGATAATTTAAGATTTAAAGATCATCCAACTGCCCATATATTACATCAAAATGGTTAAAAACCTACAGTGCATAATTTTCAATAATTTTTACTTTCAAAAAACTTTGTGAGATTTAAACATACTCAAGAAACGGTGACTCAAATTTAAAAAAAAAATGTTCAGAAATCTTCCTCTTCAAAACAACACATTAAGGAAAAATGAACAAGTGCTTTTGAAGATATACTCAAAGATTAAATTCTTGAAAATTAGTATTTTACAATCTCTTCAAAACAACATGATTGGAAGACAAAGTACTTGACAGCAAATGTGCAGAGGAGCATTTGTTTGCCTGGATGTAAAGATCACTATAGTGAACTGCAGTCTTAGCGCTAGTGTCTGGAGATGTGACGCAAACAGAAATGCTTTGTTTATCGAACTGCACTCTTTCAAAAGAGATATGCCCAGTTTCAGCTGCTGCCATCTTAAAAGTAAATCCACACGCACATATGCACTTACGTTACTTAGATGATTTCTCCTTATCTGCCCCTGGAAAGTGCACATAGTTAACTATAACCCCTTTCTTATTTATTGCAACAAGCACATTTTTGTAGTCTTCCTGCCTGTATATTGACAAATATTTGGCAAATAGTTCTGATACCAGAAGCCTCCATTTCATTACACTAATTTCACATACAGTACAATCCTCCCAAGCTCCACCTCACACCTGCTCTCCTCCCTTTATCCAACTGGACCTCCATGCTGTATTTCAGAGCAGTAACACCTCCTTGCTCAAGCCCATCCTTTCAACCCCAGGTGCAGTCAGTCTGTCTCCCTCAGTCTCACCGCTGTCACTAGTCGACAGGAAGACATGCATTAAACCACATGACAAGTAGCTTGGCCAACACCTTCATTATAAACTGTCTTTCAAAGAGTTACAAACAAATCTTCCATAAAAAAAAATAATAAAAAAATAATTCACTTCAACCTGCTACTTGGCACACCAAATTACGAATATACTGGGGAAAACTACCCAGCACCAAAATGACAGGATTCATGCAAATATCCAGTGTTGAATTTTATGGTTTGATGTCTAGGTCATGCAGCCTAGAAAAGTTTCATTTTTCCCAAAATAATTTTGCAGTCTATTCATCCACAAAGTAAAAAGGTGCTTTTTGGTGTTTGCATGGAAGGGTGGAGTGAGACAGGCACAAAGCTGTGATAAAAGCGTGAAAATATCCTCTGAATATGCAGTTGGTTTTACAAAACTCCAGTCCATAAGTACATGATCAAAACAATTTGTTCTGTTTCCATGAAGTGGCATATAATTTGAAGATGTAGGTCTTCCTAATAAGCAGGAATGTTTAAACATTTCTCCTGAACTTGTTTTCCTCCCATCCTCACTTCCTTCTGCTTACCTATTAAATGGGTACACCCAGACTTTTCCAAATCCAATACCACAGGCTCAATAGTTAAAAATACTCTGTCAAAGAATATACTCCAGCATCTTTACAGTTTCTTTTCCTGAAATACTTAAATGCCTCGTGAACACCGTTTGTGACATTCTCTCTCTTATAAATGGGATGGTGGCTTTCAGTTCCATTCTACAGTATGGAACAGTATCCTGGTCATAGATTTTTTTTCTATTTCTCTAAAAATACGGCAGCACCATAAACAACCTCAGTGATATTAATGTTTTTGGAATAATGCTGCAGTCATTGTGAATAAGAAGACTGCAACATCCTTATCTTCCATGAAGACTTCTGTTTGATACCAGGAGGAGAAGCTGAACTAGAGACATCTGCGTGAGGCAGAGTAGTTGTGCTGACTTCATGTGGGCTCCATTTCTCTTCGTTTTTAAAGGTTTTCATTTTACTGTAGAAGCAAAATGAAAACAGTAATATCTTTGAATATTTAACAATACCAATATTTGAATGGAATAATGATATAAAGCTTACTACACTCTATTTTGATCTCCTGATGACATAGCCATAAAAATACAGTGGTTTCCATTTCCAAAGTTAAGGCGTACAGAGCGAGCGTACTCCTGTATTTAAACATCACGTGTTTAAAATCACTGATAGTTTACCTATCCTTTTTTCATCCAAATGAACAGAGGATGCTACTACTTTGCTACTTCTGCTGCATTTTACTGCTCTGACTGTTCACTTAAGTAGCAATGTCTGGCTAAACCCACAACGCAGCTTGGAAAAACTAAGTGTAAGAAAATGCTGAAAACGTTTTGAGTATGTTACTAGTCACAATGCAGCAGTTTTCCCTTTCCTGATTAAAAATTAACTCAGAACAAACGGCCCTTATTGGTATCTGTAAATTGGGGGCTTTGGCATAGTGATATTGAAAATCACATTTGGTTTTTGACCCGATACTAATTGTTCAACAGTTCCTAATTTTGACAGCAAAAGGAATTTCAGAATTTCACTTTGTGTAGTATGACAACTAAGAACCTTGCACTGTATCACAATGTTAACATATTAAACTGTATCATCGTAACAGACCTTAAACTTCCAGCCGAATGAAAACATTTGTTTGGAGAATCAATGCTACCCTTAACAACAGAACCAAAGACTCATAACTATATAATCCAGATGTTCTTGGATGGTATAACTGACAACTAACTTTACCAGTCACTGAAATAAGAAAATACTTTGTAGACCAATTAGCTTATTTTTGATTCTTACAGGGAAAAGATGGACCAATAACAGTATATAATGATTACAGTAGATCAAAAATGAAACATGAACGAATGATGTCATTGCAAATGTTGTAAGCACCATACTGGTATAAATAAACAGAACAACAGTAGGCAAAACATGTTAACTAATCCTTCTGCTGTAATCCACTCTAATAGATCTGATCTGTTGAAGGTAACAAAAAGCTGCTGAGAAGTGGAAAACTCTTCCTCAATCCTCCCAAAATTCAGGTTAGTAGCCAAAAGACTTAGAAGATAGCATACAGGTATTAAACATGTAGGACTCTCTAAGAGAATACTCTATCACCCATGGTGCACAGAATAAGCTTCAGAAAGCAAAATTTGTCTTAGATATAAAGATGAGCTCTCTATAGTATGTACAGTGAAGCACTAGAAGAAACTGGCTGTAAAACCTGACAAGTTGTAGAACCAGAGGATTTTTAAATTTAGCCTGTCTTTAAAAAGAAAGAGACGGTATTGATCCTCTTGTAGAGAAAGGGAGCAGTCCAGATGTCTTCTGAACTCCTACTGATCTCACAATTATTATTTTAAATTCCATTTCAATAAATAGTGTGGAACTTCAGTATAAATAGCTGAACAAACAAAACCTGTTCTGTAATTAAGGTTCTCTATTTTGAAGAGGCAAGTATAGAAAATGCAAGTGAACCAATAGTGAAATCTCAAGGTTCTAAACAAGAGAAGATATTAATTCTTTCAAACTATGGTGGAAAACATATTTATACCTTGAATCTCTCACCATCAAAAGTTCTTTTTATAGAAGAACACTCCAAGATGAATTACTGCTAAAGCTGCTATTAAGAATAAACAGAATCTACAAGAAAGAAAAAGAACTGGTCTTTAAAAATTTTGGGGAAAATGACAATAAAAGGTAGAATCGACAACACTCTGTGCAATTCAGGCTTTAAAAAACCTCGTCCCAAAACAATGCAAAATCCACACCAAATCAAACATCAAAACAACAGTAAATAAGTGGTTTAGTTGCATAAAAAGTAAAAAGACTGAAAATACCAAAATGTACAAAACCTACATTAAAATTTTGCCACCATTTTTGATAAAAGCAATGATTCTGATCACAGGTTGAGGACAGAATGGCTTGTGAATGATGCCACAGAAACAAAATTCTTTGGCTTCCAGGGGAAGCTAAACACGAGTTTCACGTTATGAAGAGAAGTTCATTAAACTTCCATCTCAGAACTACAACAAAATTGGCACATGAAAATTATTTCAAACCTACAGAGTTTTACAATAAGTGTATCAAATCAGTAACATCTATTGCTACAAAACAGAACACTGGTATCTATAAAATAAAAAGGTGACCCGAATAGTCATGGGCAATTATTCTGAAGTTCTGCATCTATTTTAGAGCAATAGAAAGATGTTTTCCTCTGAAGAGATATGAAAAATGGGACAGAATTGTACATAGGTTTACCAGACTCACCTAGTTAGTCTCTTTGAAGAGAACCAATTTTCAAAGGGAAACTAAGATCTAATTTACCTGGCCTTAACACCTGCTGCAGCACCAAGACTGAAATCACTGGCTGGCTGAAGATTATACAATGACTTTCAAATTGCTAAGAAAAAGAGAAAAATACATCATGTTGAAAGGTAAACTGTTCAAGTGAACAGAAGGTCCTAGCAGAGTTCTTACAATTCCTTGAGAATTACTCTGGAAGCTAATTTTATTGAACTTTTTCCAATTAGTGATGAGGGTACAAGAAACATTTTCTGATCAAGGCAGAAGGTGGGAAATTATGTGAATGCAGAAGCCACCACAGCATTTTTCAGAGATAATTTATTAACCTTGAAGTCTAAAATTACAAAGGAGATTAAGTAGTCCAAAATTAACGAAACCAGGAAAATTGAAGTAAAACAAAATGCCATGAACGTGAAATGTGAACTCATTATTCTGAAATGACAGGAGGGAAGAAAATCCCCACAAACCTCAAGATTTCTATCATTACTTAACTACAAGTTAATGGTATGATACCGCTATGAACAGGGTGACTCAAGAAAGCACCAGCAGAGGTACTTCCAGCAAACGTATAGTTCATTAAGTGTCCTCTACACTGGATAGATACCATCTAAAATACCGTGTAATTTCTAGTTTCTCATACTCAAAGATTAATTCAATCTAGAAAAGACTGTACACAAGGTGCTACGAGGAAAGATCGTGCAATAGAGACCAATTCTTCCTAAAGAAAGCTGAGTGTCACTGCTTTAGTTTAAAACAAAACAGAGATGTTACCACTGTTTCCAAAAGCATAGTAGAGAACATCAGGGAAATGAAATAAATAAGGATATAGTGAATGGATATAAACAGTCACAAACAAGTTAGAATGGGAAAATTATAGTGGATTTTCAGTCATCACAGATCAAGGGCCTGAAACACACCTTAAATAGCAGCAAAAGGGGAAGAAACACCCACAAGTTTCAAAATTAAGTGCCATAAACTTGCAATCCTTAATAATGTGGTAGTTTGCAGCAGCAGAGGATTGGATGTGACCACCCATGATACCTCTTCTACTCTTATGTCCTTATATTAGGCAAGATATCTACACACAAAGTCATTTGGTTTCAGCTAACAGTAACATCCACCATAGAACATTCCTTCAGTATATCTATAAAGTTATATTAGACTAGAGATGGCTACACAGCGTGACCTTCTTTGGATGTACAAAGCCATTCTGAAAAGCAAGCAACAGACTGAGTTCACCATCTTAGAGAAATAAGGAAAGGAAATGAAAACTTTTAAGTACAACAGGCCAAAACCGGGCTGTTTGCTTACTGGAGTGTTTTTTTAGCTATCAAGTTAAAACTATTTTGATTTTCATATAAGACTCATCAAAATAACATTTAGAAAGACTGAGTTTTGTTTAGTCTTTTTCCATCACCCAGAAACCTAGCTTGTGTCACAGGGCAGGGGTGGGTAAGACCGTCACAGCAGAGCAACTATGAGCATAGTAGTCTCCAGGGGTAGCACCTTTTCTTCACAGGCAGCACAGAGGATGCAGTGGAAGTGCTCACTATAGACAACATACTTCAGTGATGGGACCAAACACAGCTTTATTTAGAATTCCAAGTCAGCCAAGCATTAACCCACCTTCAGTAATATTCTTCTGTCAGCTTGAAAATCACTTATCTGTACAAAACCCATGGATCCATTACAGCTTCAAAATGTTTTAGTTCAGAAATGTTACAGTAATTGGGAGAAGAAAAAAACTAATCTTCCTAATGTTAGCTTAATCTGTATATTTAAGAGAGCTTTGTAGACGACTAGCATTACTGCTTTTCTTGTGCCATCGTTTTCTCCCTGGTAAGAAGTGTCTCTGCGGTATTAATAGTTGAACCTGAGTTTTAACTGGCTTTTCTTTTAAATATTGTATACATATGTTTTAATTAATCTATTTACTGAAGCTGACATGTCGTTCAAACTTCAAGCAAAGCGATTTCTCTAATGGTGTAACAGGCAAGAAAAGCACTTTCTCCAAAGCACAGTCTCTTCAAAAGAAGAAAGGAAACATATAATATATTCTTAAAGCGGTTAAATCCTCTTTCAGAGGATTCCTAAATTCATACTTTCTTCTATTTTACATTACAGCCTTGTAGTTCAGATTGAAGAGTATAAACGTGTTGGTCTAGTTTCTAGCATGCAAGTTGCTATTAAACTATAGTTAATTAATTAAAAAAATATTAAACTTACCTTTATCCTCTTCAGTAATCACTTTATCCATTGCATACTCCACATCAAAAATGTATCGGTAAAAGCAGAGCTGAGTGTACAGGGCCTTATCAGAATACTGTAATGTAAGAAGACAGCAATTAAAAACCCAACTCAAAAGCATGTCTCTTGCATCCATTTCTAAGTCCACTATCAGAAGTTGATTCTTTCTGCTTTTTTCTAACAGTTTATATGTTCTATTCACATCAGATTTTGGAACTATTATTATGCAGCAAAATCTCTTTACTACATCTCTATACCTGCTCTCATAGTTTACACCAAGCATTTATATAAAATCGTATGAAACTTATCCATTCTTATAGAAACATAAATCGTATTTTTCCATTCTTATAGATATGCATATCACAATGATGCTTTAGCAACAAAGTAAAAGTCATAAGAATGACGGGACAACGGAATAACTTTAGTGCCTTCCTGTATTATACAATGTAGTGATCTCAAAAAAAGGAAAAGAATTAATGTATATTTTTGATGAATACAGGGGTTTGGCTGTATTTCTTCTTCCCTCCCCCCCATGAGCTGTGGTTACATAAATTGTGAATATGCCATTCAAATAAGAACAGGTGCATATATACCTTTACAGCTATGTCATCACCTTGCTCTACACATCTGTGAAGGCTACTGCATGTTAGCAATCACACATTTAGTTCAAAAATCTGCAGGTGTGTACATGTGGAATATGATACTCAATTAAATGCTCTGAATGTCAGTGATGTCAAGCCTCTGTACTATTCCTCTAGTTCAAAAGTACATGCCTGTATGCATTCGTATCACTGACACCATTCTGTGCACTAGAAGATTGCTCGAATAGACATGAGATCCACCTTGCCCACGCTACAGCTGAATCCTTTCAAGTTAATCTTCTTGAACTCGTGTTCAATAAAACCACATTCCAGTCCCTGTTAGTTAAGATACTGGAGTTCAAATATTAGCCAGCAACAGTTTGAAGAGTTGTGCATTACAAAAATCATAATTTATAGTGAGATAACCATAACAGCATCAAACGGGGAAGTAGTGTCCATTTTAACACATTTAATATACATGTAAATATGTATGAACTCTTGAAGATTTTCTTAATGAACTACAAAACCAATGAAGAATGTGGTTAGATACATGTAAAACCACGACTCGGTACACCACAAGGAATGATCTTGAAAATGCAGCGGAAGAGCAACTGGTAAACTATTTCTGCTTATTGGATTCGGCTTTAACTTAGCTTTTCACTCTTCTACCCAATCAAGCCAAGTTTTGTTACTAAATTCAGCTAATTTTACACTTCCTCTGACACATTACAAAGTATCTGTAACTATTAAACAACTCATGTTGAGCCATTTGACAACTATTGCTACTGCTTAATTATTTTTATATATTTTAACAGTATACTTTTTTCCACTTCATGTGAACCTATTTTAAAAAAAGACACACAGAAGCTTATTTTATTCCTTATTAGCTATTCTACAATATGCATCATCATTATACTATTATACACCAGTTATTTTTAGTAAATCCTGATTACTGCTTCCTGAAGAAGAAAAAAGGAGGACGACAGCGATTAAGTTATTTGTTTAGTTTTTTAGATTCAGCTGTAATTGCTGGTACACATCTCCCTGACTGCACACATGAAGCAGGTTGAATAGAACACTGAAATTACCTCCTTCATAATAGTTTGTTTTGATAATGTATTGTGTGTCGAGATGATGAGAAACAGTTGCTGTCAATTTGATTAGCCATTATATTTTTATGTTAATTGCCATTATTGGGTCCATTCTGTTTAGTGTCACCATAGAAGCCATACAATGTTAGCATAAATAACAAATTGGAGTAAATTAGGAAGATATATTTTTGCCAATTCATTTTAATTGCCCCTCAGTCCTTCCGTCGGTTAACGCAGCTGTTGACCCATAATAAGCGCTAGGTCAATATAGCTGCTTGTCAATTCAGAAATGCAAAGTGCTGTGTTGCTGGTAATGGATATACAGCAACCTTTGCCAGCCAACTGAAGCAAACGAATGACAACTCACATGAAAGAATAAAGCATCAGCTATAGAGTTTAGTGACCTGATATTAGTAGGCAGGCTAATTGAAAGTCACTGCTTAAATGGATAAAGAAAATACAAAAATCAGTATGTAAAAATGTATACATGCACACATAGACAGATACATATATATATACACACACACACGATTTTTTTTTTTTTTACTGATAATGTGCTTATATCTCATTCCCTTTAGCTTCCTGCCACATCTTTCAATTAGTAATTGGTGGAAAACAAAAGAGTTTGAAGATTTTTCATGCAATTAAGTCTGAATATTATGGCATACTTATGCATCCAAGGAAGAGGTACCTTAAATTTAAAAGGACTTCAGGAATTACTTATGTCATCACTTCTTATACTTCCTTAATTTCTGACAACCTGCAGGCTTAAAAAATGGGAAAAAAAGCCCAATCCCTAAAATTTCAAGCCAAAGTAATATTTTACTTCTGATAGTGAATTTTTTGTGTAAAGAAAATCTGACACCCCTAACATTATGATAAGAACTTGACTAAATTTATATCATGGATTCTTTCTTCCTATGAAAGACTGAATGGTGAGTACATGAAAATAAAACTCTATTTTGAAGTTCTTACTTGTTCCATGATGTTTGGTTTCTTGGTTTCATTAAGAACTGATTTCAGTAGTTAAGTCTGCTTCGCTGACAGGTTCCATTCATGGAAAAACCACTTTGTTCTTTCCATGCAACCCAACTTTGTTTTGTTCTTCAAATTGCATTTAAAACATCAATAAACTGATGAAGGAACCGAAGGTATATAGTTTGCATTAAGCACAGTTATTCACTCCTTTGACAGAAAAATTAAGCTTCTAATATAAAAATAGCAGATGTAATAAAGAAAAATTCATTGTGCTTGGCCAACAAAATATTAATTTAAAGAAATCTGGGTTTAATATGGCTGCGGAACTGTTTCCTACAGCATCAGGAGACCAACTGCAAACCTCCAACCTGCCTTCCCAGGAAGACTATAAGATTACACAGATTCTGTAACAGGAAAGTGATGGTGAATTATGAACACTAGAAAAACAAATTTTCCCATGACCATGCTCAAAACTAGGGTACAAAGTGCTCAGTCACGAAAAGAAAATAATCTTGCTCAGCTACCCCGCATGCCAGGGAATGCTCACTAGGGCATACCTTAGGAAAGGAGACTTTACAGACACAATGTATTTGTATTTCTGGAGTTCCTGAGGGTCAGCTGTGCCTCCACATGTGCCCAGGTCCACCTTGTTTGACTGCAATGACTAGCTTAGCTATTTGTCTTGTCCCCACAGCTGCTGATGTTTGAGCAAGACACTGGACTGAAGGGTAGCACTACCTCTTCTCCTGTCTCACAAATGTCTAAAAACTCAGCTCTGGTGCAAGGCCCCCTTGTACGTTCACTACACCTCTCTCTGGTCCAGCAAACCATGAGGCATTTTTCTATATCAAAGTGAAATTTCAAGGGGAGAATGGTCCCAACTCCCTCATTCTGTAACAGAATAGTCAGTGAGTTGGGAAGCAGACACGGGTTTGCAACCTTTCTGGCAAGAACAGAGAATTGAACTTGCTTTTCGTAATCTTGCACAAAGAGGGCGGAAAAATTCTCAATGCCCACTTTCCTCCTCTTTTTTAGAAATGCCAAAGCTCAATTCTCTGAAAGTAAGGGAACCTGGAAAGATTTAACCACTAGCAAACATCTTCCTAACCTAAAGACTGCCTGAGGAGAACTTAAGATGCACTCTCTCTCACCAGCTTTTCTGTAATGAAAGAAAGGTTGGTGGCAGCTGCATTTAGGTGTTGAAATTAGAAGGCCTCTCCCTGAGCACTGGCTGTTTTAGATTACATCCCAAGGAACTTCAGTTGAGATGCCTCATTCTCCTCTATCCTGTTAACAGGGTGCCTGAGTGGCGAGCACACCAACCTCTAAAATCCTTTCAGTAGCTGAGGGAAGCAGGATCGTGACCTAGAGAATCCAGGTAAGAAAGGCCTGAGGAAAGGAAAAAGGGAAAAATAAACAGAAGGGGAAGTTGATGGAAATTCACACCAGCAAGATAGCAGAAGACTGAACTAATGATTCTAGTTCTGATATTCCACTTACCTAAATACAGTGCTATTCTACTAAACACCTTTTAAGCAGCATGTAAAATCTCTGTATCTTGAAAGTGTATGTTTGAACAGGCCAGAAAACTAAATGCCCCTACTTAGATTAATTTTCTTTGAACTATTGTGAATTCCTGTATTAACCAAAGTAAGATGTCATGGTCAATGCTTTGTGAATGCTTTTTGGATTACTCAAGTCTTTTGTTTACTCTTTGGTATCTCCCAAATACCAGTACTTCTCTATAGTCCCACCACACTCATAACCCTTC
Source organism: Tringa solitaria (assembly GCA_026413425.1). Classification (NCBI taxonomy): domain Eukaryota; kingdom Metazoa; phylum Chordata; class Aves; order Charadriiformes; family Scolopacidae; genus Tringa; species Tringa solitaria. The sequence goes on from JAOXJM010000001.1 coordinate 125,711,954, forward strand.
AAATCTTTTCTGCATCCTCATTTTTTGTGTTCTTTTGCTATCTTCTGCACCTGACTCTCTCCCATTTCTTCAAGTCCTCTCTGTGATGTTGTTATTTTCTTTGTCATTTACTGTCTTCCATTGTGTCACCTATGGTTTTACAGATGATGGAGGCAACAAGAAATTAAAAAAAAAACAACCACAAAACAATTCCCCTTCTAGTTTGCTAACTCTATTAAACTGCTTTGCAAAGGAGATAATTTCCACAGGCTACAGAAGTTATTTGTATTACTTCAATTAATTATAATACAAAACAGTGGCACCACTTCATTAATCAGCTGCTTGAGAGAGTTACTTTTGTGAAAAGCCTTTTTGGTAATTTGATT
>JAOXJM010000001.1:125712323-125724823 GCA_026413425.1 Tringa solitaria
GAACAGTGGCTCTTACTACTGTGATATGATTCAGTATGTCCATCAAACAAACCCTTTAGAACTAGTTCTTAATACTTTAAAACCAGGAAAGAAAGAAATAGAAGACAAGTCTCTTGGCAGAAAAATGTGTCTCAGAGCCTTTCAAGGCTTAGATGCAACCCAGCAAAGCGTACAGGAAATACTTCAGTGCTTTGAGAGGCATTTCCTCCCCTCCCCCCCTTAGAAAGATGCAGTAATTAAAACCTAATTATTATCTTCATTTTAAACAAAACCTAAAGTGAATACCAATTAATAACAACATACTAATGAGCATCTGCTGTGATGAAATTGAATATGAATGTGCTGCAAATTTCGGGTAATTTATTTTTTCGGGGAAGTGCCACTGGTCTCAATCTACTGCTGGAAGATTGTATAGACTGTACACATTTTTCATCGTGTCTCTTATGTGCAGCAATTTCTATTTTCAAAAAGAGGGCATCGCTCAGCTTTGTGGATGTTTATACATCCAAATGCTATCCACACTACAATGATTTCAAGGCAATAAGCTGAAGTGCAAGACCGTGTTTTACACACCTCACATATTCCTTTGTAAAACCAGGGCAGTTGCATTGCACCAGGTCCACACAGCCCCTATTCACCATCAGATTCTGAAGGCAGACACTCCTGCATGAAAAGAGCTAGCAAAATGGGAATTAACGTTACACTAAGTACTCATAATATGCGTGCCCCTCGCCTCACGCCAGTGCTGATGTATTTTGAAATCTGGTCTTCTCTGGCACCACAAAGCCTAGTTAAAACACAGCACTGGTCTGTGTCAAATAGGCCGAAATAAACTGTGCACCTAAAATAACCACTTCACATAAAACAAAAAAGGTGAAATAAAAGTATACATAAATTTCAGCCTTTACACTTTAGCATACAGTTTTTGAAAACTTACACCCAATTCCATTAAAATACAAGATGGTTGGTCACCATCTTTCCTGACAGCAGCATTGATTATAAATTAAATGGGGAGGTATGGGGGTCTGTGTGGTTTCCTTCTTAATCCTCCAAACTGTCCACCCCCTCAATCAATATTGGTTTTTTTTTAGTGATTATGACTCACGGAGTCCATTAAAGAAGTAAAAGGAAACTAAAACAGATGTGGCAGGATTTGGTTATGATGAAATTTTCCCTAGTACTTATGTTAACATGAACTGTATGAGTAAAGAACCGGTTCTTCCATATACATGCAGGGGTCAATAGGGAAAAAAAAAAAGCACACAGCAGAAGATTGGATATTCTTGTACATTATGAAACATTTTTTTCCCCCCTTAAATAACTGAAGTGAAAAGAACTTTTGCTGGTTTATGTACTGTTTAGCAATTAGTGAGAACATTACAGAGGGTCTAATTATAAAAATAACTCTGGACTGCAATGCCAGAAAACAACCAGAAAAGTGGTTGAGGAACTGGGTGAAAAACAGATGATGACACCAGCTGGCAAGGGCCACCAGCCTGAATGAAAGAGTTAACAGAATACATCCAGGGTGGATCCTAACAATTTTTCGTTAAATATTTTCATTAAGAAACCCTGGAGAAAAAGTAGCTGGCCATTAACAAGATTTAGGAGGCATGAACATGGTAAAATAGAAAAGGAAGGAATTTTAATAAAATATTGCTGGCCATAACAAAGAAACTGAATGGATCACCTACAACTGGGGAGAGTCCCAGGCTGGAACTGCTCTGCTTTGAGGATTCATAAGATGATGCCTCAAGGCACATGGCATAGACACAAGATGAACAGCAAATGCCAGCAGATGGGATAGTACTTACCTACAGAGCTCTAGAGAAATGGAAGGATGAAGATGTAGATCCACTAATGGTGGTGGACGACCTCTACTTAAAGCTGGCAATATAAGCAAAGACTTGAAATAAACCCTGTTCCCCTTCCTCAGAGATATATTGTTTTTTAAACAAAAAGACTCAGTGTCGTCTATGCTTAACAGTTTCTCATTTTAATGATACATATGCAACCCTCTCTCCTATTCCTGGTCTTGTATGTGTTCTACTGCTCATCTGAGCATGCGGTAAACCAAATTCAACTCACTAATCCAGCAAAAATGACTTGCTTCTTTTCTAATCTGGCAGAAAACCAACCCCCCACATCTAACTGCCTCCCTGTGTGGTCAACAGCTGGCACAAGGCAAACGAGCAATCTGCACAGTAGCTGATGTGAATAAACCAAACTAACAACTGCTACCAAGGGAAGACAGTATGTTCCCCTGCTTTTAGTGTTGGGTTTGAGCTCTTCTTTGCACCCAGTACTCAGGTTGATCTGAGCGGCAGTAAGACCTGTCAGTGAGAACACAAGTCTGAACTAAGAATCACTCTTTTTTGGGGTGGGGAAATCACTTGCCTCACATACCTTCAGTATACACGTGTCATTGCCAAGTGTTCTTTACTTTGAAGTTTTCAGTATCAAGACGTTTATGACTAATTTTTGGTATTACTAATATTTAATACAAGAGAAAAGCACATAAAACTTGTGACTGAGTCTTTGAACGAGATCAGACACTACTTGCTCTGAGGTATCTTTTTTTCAGGAACATTATGAGATTAGAGCAATCAATCACAAATTGTATAGAAATTAGCTCTAAAGATGTTATATATGTGTGTGCACATGTGTGTATGTATACATGTCTATGCACTGCATTATGTATGTGCGCTTATATACAAACACAGACATTTAAATAAAAATACAATAGCAAACAATAAATATAAATGAGAAGTTTTAAAATAAAAATATTAGTATTTTATATAAATACTGTTCCAGATTCTAAGAAAAATTCACAAACAGCACTCAAAATTAATAATGGAATTAATAAATAGCTGGTTTTCACACTGAGAGTTTACTGAATTGATATACAAGATCACATGAGGTGGTTAACTCCCATAGGAGAAAATATCAAGGTGGTCCCTTTGGTCAGTTCTTCCCTACTGATGAAAGACTGACATCACCCTGGAACAGGACTCACCCAGCAGCACATACAAGCAAAACTACAAAATTGCATGTGCCCAAATGCATTGAACATTACTCCAGAGAAGCACCAGCATGATCCCAAAATCAACTGTACTTTAAGAGCCTCCGATCAAGAATACTTGCACACTTCAAATAAATTGCTGCTTGAAATAAACAGCATATAGATATGCTCCTAAAATATATCCTCTCCTTGGTATACAAGGCAAATTAATAAAAAGAAAATAAATCAATGTTTACATTTTTAAGAAAAAAACCAAGCACTTTCAAAGTCAGTCACTCATTTCTGGATTTCTGGAATCACCTGACCCTTGACAATCCAGGGTAAGAAGTAATTGACAGAAAAGGCTTGGTGAAAACCATCTCTGTAAAGCAAAGCTGTCATTCTGTTACAGTGTTACAGAACAAACTAATCCAGAGAGAGCGAGCGCTCTGGAGCTCATTCTAGAGAACTGATGGATCTACTCATTGAATGAAGACCACTTGTAGCTGTTAACTACAGGTCATCTGCTTATTCGAAACAGAGAAAATTAGCACACACATAGGAACTCCCATCACTGAACAGAATTCTTTTACTTTCAAGTAATTTCATGTACTTCTATAAAAAATTCTAAAATCATGACGTTCTTTCTATTAAACAAAAACTAAACTCCAAATATGCAGGAAACTTACTTTACAAAAAGATGTGTTACTACAATTGAAAGAACCAAACAATTAGGACTCTGCAGCTGAAATCTGCATACAAAACCTCTACCCTTACTGATGGACAACTGCTCGTCATGGAGAATACAAGTCAGACCCCGTTCCTCAGGACCCACGTTTCTCACAGCTGGCAATCAAATAAATCAAGTGGGGACCAACCAAGAATATTATATGAAACCACCTCACTAGCAGTAATTCTGCCTGCAGGGAAAGAATCTGTATGAGGTAGCTCCCAGACCAGAACCATATATCAACCATCTATCAGCTACAGTCCTATTTCATGGCAAAAGAGAGAGTGGCCATCACTAGAGGCCTGAGGCTACTAGAGATCTTCCAGAGGCCTCTGCAGACTAGGTGTACAGCTGTCTTTTTACCATTTCATGCAATCTGCTGACAATTTGTGCTATCTGTGTAAGCAACTTGGCTTATACATATTTATTTAAATTACGATTTTGTTAAGAACTGAGTAACGTTGCATTTCTTTTCTGCAAAATAATTTACTAATATTTGTGAATGCCTTTTTTTAACTGAATCTTGATTATCATTTAACAAGCACAAGTACAGCATTTAAAAACTGGTTTATTAGTAAACAATACTATAAATAGGCTAGATAGATAAGCAAGTAAGCTAATCTAAATAAGTTTTAAAACATAAAAGCATGCTTGTGGAAACAAAAAGAAAGTATCATTTACAGAGAGGGAACTAAACATACCACTCTGGATTACCATATTCCTGTTTCTCAAGACTTCAGGACTCATTCCCTCAATTCTAGGTTTTAGCAAGAGAGTAGAAAGTTTTAAAAGCTAGGTTTCCACCTTCAGCTCCTAGTTTATCAGTTTTTAATGAACTATTCATTGAGCTCAAGTAGTTAAATAATCTGAAGCAGGGAACGTATCTACTACAGAGGACACTGTTTTGGCTAAAGCAAATTTGGCATTTCAGTAAATTCTAAAGGACTCGGAACAAATGTTCTCTCGTTGACCTTGATTTTTCTTAAAAATTAAGACAATACGGAAACTAGGCTGAGATATGATAATGCTTCAGCTACTCATCGTGCACCCTGAAACATTTTACTATTAGAAGATCAGATTTTTTAGAGATTGACCAAAGTCCTCATCTCTATGGTACCAGCAATATAAACAAGCGACTCCTGAAACATCTCAGACTATGCAAGATTACTGTTTCAGCTAGAAAGGCAAACAGACTTTCAATACAGTTTATTTAAGTTGCTTCACTAACTGTGGAGCCAGGATGTACACCAGTGACTCCTCTGCTAAAAAAGATCCTTCTTCCTCTGTTCTCATTAGGTGAATTGTCCCCAGCAGGTTATAGTAGCCCCTCTCTATCTGTAGCAGCGTTTATGATCTGCTTTATCAATGCAAGTCTTGGTCTCGTGTCTCTGAAGCAGCTCCCCGACTTTAACAGAATGGCTGTCTACTAAATGCTAAAGAAAAGTCATGTTAGGCAGATGACAAAGCAAAGGACAGCATCGTTTTTCTGGGTGGCGCTGAAATGTTAAGATCAGTTGTGTACAAAGGCATATCTCAATGACTTATATGGCAACCTTATCTACTACCTTGGGGTCGAAATCAATGGCAGCACTTTAGGTACCAGACAAAACTCCAGTAGCTTATTATGCTGCCATCTGCTCCTTCCACAAATAGTCAATGTTATGCTGGATTTCCTTCCATATGCTTTCCTTTCTGGGCAAAACCTAAATTATTTTCAATCTCTTTCTCCATAACTCAAAATGTATTCTTTGGCACCAAAAGCGGCATAGTGGCATTGGCATCAATGTGTATGCCAATTCTGATGGATTTTATTTTTAAATGCCACCTTTTTTACATACATCTCTGGCACCATCTACCTGTCCAACAGTGTTCTGGGAGACACAGGTTTCAGACACTGCATGTTTAAAACTGATTGTTATTGATATCAATTTTGTAGACTGCTTTGAAAAAAACCAGAGATTCTGTCCTGCATCCTTCAATAGGAAAGTCCAAACAGGAAGAGAGGAAGACACCAAACCTGAGATTACCCACAAAGAAATGGAATTAGTCCACCTAAGAACTGATAAAGATTAAAATCTTCAGATTTTGATTTTGTCGGCCATTCTGATGAGTGAGGTCAACAGTGTGTGTGTACATCCCAGGAGAAAAAGTGCGGGTCAAACATTACCCCCACCACACCCCAGTGAATTTTCAGTCAAGAGGTGCTGAATAAAGTTCAGAAAAAAAGTATAGAACAGTCCAGAGGGTTATTCTCAAGATTCTCAAAAGCTTAAAAAATTGTTCAAACAAGTTATGTCCAGGCTACTGAAGCAACTTAGTAACACATGAAAAAGTAAACACACAGCAATTAAAAAACGATCCGCCAATAACATGACATGAATGATTTAAATCATCCATTCATTTTCATGGGACACCCCAGAACATGCAGCGAAACTGTAATGAATTTAATAGTTGTGACAGAGGTAGCTCTGTAGCTCATTAATAACTGTAATCTATATAATGCTTCTATTGTCATAGTTTATTGTTTCTACTATGGATACGAGGGACTATGTGTTTTGTTCCACAGGTGCTCCCCACAGTTTAAAAAAAAAAAGAAAACTAGAAATGCCCATCACTATGATTTACTGTAACTACACCCTCATAATATGAGCAGTGGAACTTTCTATATGTAGTTCATTAATGTTAATGATTCTCTGTGTAATAATCACAGCTCTGGAAATAATCAACTAGTTACTTGACATGAGGCGTGGGGATGGAGCATAAGACTGAAGCTGTGCTCCATACCAACATTTTTCCAGTTTCCCTGCTTGTTATTTGAATGGTGTCTCCTTGTTTCTTGTAAGTGCAAGGAGTCCAAGCTAATTCTTATTGAGTTATTGTCACACAAATTAAACTATCAGCTTATTACTGAAATTCTTCCTTGCACTGTCAGTTATCCTAACCACAGACACTTGGATGAAGACCCAAGAAATAAATTTTAAACAAAACAATATGAAGAGTGGCTACTTCCAAGCAAGGCATTCCCTCTAAATGAAAACCGTTTGTCTGCAAGCTGTTAAAAAAAATCCAGCCCTTGTACTTTTAAGAATACAGACTGCCTTAAACAATCATCTTCAATGGATTAAATCTTAATATTTCCACGCTGAAAGAGATTGGTGACAAACATTAACTGATTTCTCTAATGGGAAACCCTCTCAAAGTGATTATTTTTACATGTAACTAAAAGAAATATTGGTTTGAATAAAAATGATAGGTTTCTTGCTGCTGGAGAAAAGCAAAAGGTGTTGAACCATGGTAGCAACCTATGCAATGATTAGCTATGATTGAAAGACTTCCAATTATGAAGTCAGCAACATGGTGACTGGAGTATTTCTCATCATGGATAGTACACTCTGGCAATCATGTCTCTCACAGAGATGAAAGAAACCCTGGACACCAAGAACTCTGCTGAACCCAGGTAAAAATGTGAAATGGTACACACTCACAAAAGTGACAAAATGATCTTTCCATAGTTCCATTCTCCAACAGAAAAGGAACTGTTAGTATTCAAGCATTAGACAAAGACAGAGAAGATCCGTTTTCCACCTCTGTTTCTGCAAAGTGCTGCAGACCATTGGGTGAATCTCTTGGCCTTCTGGTAACTTCAGCTCCCCTTCTATAAAGTTAGGGCATCTGCAAACAGTCTTGGGTGTTAATAAAAAATTCTATTAAATCCTCTATTAAAAAAGTGTTCTAAAGATTAGCCCTCCCCTCAGGGGCTAGATTTAACTTTTTTTTTTTGCCTTGGACATACACATCTATCTGGGCAAAACTATCTGGTTGTATTAGAAGTTTTGATTGTTCACATTCAACAAGTGAAGAAATCAAATTTAGCCTTTCAAACTTTACAACAAATTCTTAAAAAAACACAGACAAACTGCATGCTGCTTTTCTCTGGCACCAAAACACTGAAGCAGGTCAGGTATTTCTTTAAAAATTAAATGTTATCTTACTAAATACAACAAAAAAGACAAAAAGTAATTTGTGAGGTTCCAAACTGGCAAAGCAAGAGATCTTTTAATAACAGGTCTTCCAGACAAAAGTCTGTAGGAAGCTCAGAAGCAGTGTCTAAGTCCCAGCAAGCCTCTCAGGGAAACCATACATCTACTTTGCCACACTCCTGAGTAAATGCTGGAGGATAAGCTGGAAGAGGAATGTGGCATAGTTATTAATAGCATGAGTACCTCCAAGTGCAAGGGATATTTTGTCTCTAGGACAAAAGAAAAGCAGCTGGTTGTGACAGGAAGATGTGGAACACCCCTGTGAAAAACCTTCCTTAACAGCAATCTGCTGGTTAGAACAACACAGTTTTAATAAACTCCTTTTAAAAATAATTTATAACTAGTAACTTTTCATTGGAAATATAATTAACTTCTCTATGTTAAATTCTCATCAGAAATTTTCCTGAGATGTCCAACAATCAGATGTTAAACTGGATCAGATGCTTCAAATACTGGACTTTGTGTCCCCCAAGAGAAGTTAAAATGTGTATTCAATAAATATAACATTAACTGCTCTGAACTTGAGATGAGAAGTACGACACAAGACAAACCTTACCATAAACAAATAATCCTAAGAGTTAAGAAGCCTTACGAGAAAAATCTCCCTCCCTTTTAGTCATCAGGCAGAACGTATGGGTACTGCAGTACAAAGCTACACAAACCTTCAACCTACACACTCACGCGTATGTTTAAAAGGTGGGAATCCACTTAGCAGATAAACATAGAAAAAAAAGAGTATGGCCTCCAACTGAGTGTAGAAAAACAAGGAGCATCCTCACAAGACTTCCTTCCCTCTTCCGTACGCCACTGATTGCAGCTACAGCACTGCCACAAAAAGACAAGCCATGACAACAGGAAAGAGTGGAACAGAGGACTTCTGTAATGGGACAGACATTTCAGAAACTTTTCAGCTTGAACTAGTGACATCTAAACTTTAATTTCTTCCCAATGGTTGCTGATCATGGTGCAATGCTTTCTTCTTGAAGCTCCTCCCTTCCCAATGTTTCTTAGTGGGTTAATGCTGTATCAAGGACACGCAAATGAACTTGGGTTACTGTCCTCACAGTACTCCAACAGAAACCAAGCCCTTTGAACAGCACTGGATTAAGAGATACTGGTAATTGGATTTCTCAGAATCTAACAAAATATAAGCAGTTTTGGCCATTCCACTTTCAAAAGCATCGCAAACCCTTCCCCTATTGTAAAAAAAAAAAAAAGTCCCTTATGTAGACTCTGTAAAAAGCTTATAGGAAGCTAAATGTAACAAATCTTACAGGGAAGATAAATCATTAATAAATTAAGACGCTTAATTTGTCAAGCTAGTAAAGTTGTATTTCTGGGATTGAAAAGACAGCGAACACAAAGAAACAACCTGAAATTTAGTACCAGGGAAAGTACTCAAATATACATACAAGAAAAATGTCAATCGTGTAATCTTAAATAAGTAAGACTGGACAAAAATGACCTTATCTTTTACACTATCATGCAGCACCCCAGTTCCCAAATTACAGGGAAGAAAAAGAACAACAAGAAAGAGGACAGTCCATCTAAGAAGAGAAAGAACAGATTATCCAGAGCAGCTACTCTCAGAAGATTTAGTACCAATATTTAGAAAAAGTAATAGGAAAAATGTAGCTCTCAAAAGTTTCTGGCCTAGGAAAAGTTGGATCGGCTAATTAGACATCTTCATAAGCTAGACAGGATGAAAAAAGCACCTAATGAAATGTACTTACTACAGAAAACAATGTCAATAACCATTGTTATTGTTTTATATACTCTTGTAACTTTTTCCTTAAAACATTTATGATTTTAATATTGTTATTCTTCAATCTTAGATAATTAAAAGGCTCATTCTGATTCTGCCCAGCAAGACAACTGATTTCCACAGATATGGCAACCCTGACACACAAATACAAATCTGCTCATGTAGAGTCCACAACACACATCAAGGTAGCTAAGAGTGCACCTGAAATAAAGGCTACCAAGGGAATTCTTCAGAAATACTACTGTTCGCCTTCTGCCCTCCACAAAGGAACTCTTTATAATTTTTCATCTTCCTGATAAATCCAAGAATCTTGCTAGTAAGGATGCATACATATCAAGTTCAATACAGCTAAACACAGCCAGTTAGGTAAGTTTAGTATTTCCCTCACTTTTACAGCTTTCACAAAAGACAAATTTTTCTTCAGTGTCTTTTCATTACAACCTTTCATCTTTTATTCACCAAATTTATATATCCCACTCAATTGTATCTTTGCTGCATTAAGTCTGCAATGGAAATTGTCTGTTGAAAGGATATAATCTTTAATACATTATTTCTTCACAAGGCTTCAAGATTGTATTATCTACATTAGGTCATCAATACCTTTTTGTAAGGTGATGCACTGGATGTATTCAGTCAAGAACTGCCAATTCTCTTGTTAAGGTTTACCCAAATATAATGGAGCAAAAGTTAAAAATTTTCTTTCATTTTTTTCAAAAAGTTGGGGAAAGTGAGGATTTTAAAAACAAAATACTTGTGTACCCAACAACAAATAACTTTGAACATATAGTACAGCTAACCAGAGAAGCTGTCTCAAGCAGAAAATTCATTTTTATCATAGCTAACTCATTGTTTGGAGTGTCTATATATTTCTGCAATTGGGATGAGGAATGAGGCTGAAAGCTGACTGGAAGACATAAATTAGGTTAGATAACAACAACCTTGTGTGGCAGCAGGAAAGCAGCCAAACCTCATGCTATTTATTATCCATGCCAATAGACTGTTTTGTTAGGTGAGGATTTCTGAGTGGTTTTCAGCAAGGGGAAGTGCACGTTCGCCTTTCCATCCTTGTCATGCACTACTCCTCTGTATTATGCACTAGCTGGGACCTCTGAGCTGTATTAATGAGATCACCCATGCAAAAATCTAGCCAGCAGGACTACAGCATTGATGAACAATAAAATAAAAATCTGAGAAAATGGCAAAATTTTCTTATCCATGTGGCAGTACTGAAAAGCATTCTTTACCCATTTCTTCTCCCTGGGTATTCAGAAGCATGACATTCAACAAATCATCTAGATCATGAAAACAGAGTAATCAAACACATATATGCCTCTTCAAACGAGAAGTTTAACTACTTCTGTCAACCCATCCAGCTCATGAACAACAGACTTTCATGTTCTACATGAGATAACCTATGGAGCAGAAAAGTATTTTCTCTAAGTATCTCTTTACAGGGTTATCAAAAAACTTCAAAAAGTATTTTTTTGCAGGGTTGCACAAAGTCTCAAAAGTTGTTTACGGTTTATGAGACAGAACCCGAATATTTCAGCTTTGTCCAGCACCAGGTAATTAAACAAGATAATACATTCTTCAGGTCAAATTATGCTGAAGGTTTCATGTAACACCATAACTGTCTTAGCATAACCTGCTCAAAATTTTTCCACAAAGAAAGAACAAGAATGAAAAATCCCTGTCCCACACATGACAGAATCTGTTATCATTACCATTTAGGTCCTAGAACATAGCTTTAACAAATGCTATTTCATAGCTTCTGTAACTTTCCCCACTTTCTTACACTCTAGAAGGGAACGTCATTAACCACACTATCAAAATATCAAGAAATCCAAAACGGTGGTGAATTAATTCCTTCACATGTCATCAAATGTCTCCCGTGTAACAACCAACGCCATAGGAACTATTCTTATTAGAAGTTAATTCTTTTCTACTAGCCCTTCTCTCCTCGTTCTGTTGTCTGGTCCTACCTTGCAACTACAGCCGGTTTCAGCAAGACAGATCTACCAAAAGCACAAAACGATTCTAGTGAGTCTTCCTCATGCTGGATCCATCTCTAGAACTAATTTAAGTAATGAGATTTCAGATGAGATGAAGGTGATGCATGGCCATTAAAGGTCCTGTGGCACCTTTTGTTTACTTCTGGTCATTCAACCTAAGCGCCCTGGCCAAATTAACTCTCCCAGACTACAATTTGCTCAAATGCCTCAAGCTCCCTTTGCAGCTTCGTTTGATACAGTATTCTTAAGCTCCTGCTCTTAGCTGCCACGCGACATTTCTCTAGGTTGTTAAACAGCTGCTGTGTTCAATCCTTGAGGTAGCTGCACTTCAGTGATAAAGTAAGTGAACCTATATATAGTTTGTAAATCCATTTGTTATGTCTAAAGTACTTTGAGATTTAGAATGTGCAAGAATGCACATATATTAAGCTTTTTAAACTCTAAAAAGGGGGACTGCCATAACTGGCAGGATCCACGTTCAGTCACTTTGTACTTAACGGTTTGAAAAAAATTACATGCAAATTATTTAGAATTTTATTCCACTTTTCAAAGCATGAAGTTAAATGTTCCCATTTCTAAAAATAATAATAAAAATCAATAACTATTATTCTGTATTCATTTGATATTCCACAATGGACCACTGTGAATTTGAACTCCAGGAAAGGTTGCTGTTGCAAGCCTCCAAAGGGTTATTATATAAAGCATAGAGAAATAATAATTTAAAAACACGTTAAAAAAAAGGAGAAAACGTCCTTTCTTTTGATTTACATCTAAAGACAAGAAAAGACAGAAGCGAATTAATTAGAATTACCAACTTACAGTAATAATGGTACTGATAAGAAGACAGATATAGACAGGGTCTTGTTACAACAGGTAATAGATGCAGGAAAGACTATCCATTAATACCGTGGGCTCAAAGCAACACGCCTCACTTTTAGGAAACATACCAGCA
>JAOXJM010000001.1:125729823-125757520 GCA_026413425.1 Tringa solitaria
AAGCTTTCTTTCATTTTAACTTTTTTTTTTTTTTAAATAATTCTTAATAGAAAGTGATTGAGACTTCAACATAAACTGACTCATTTAGGAAAAACTAACATGTTGCTGAGTTAAAATGAAATAAAAATCTGAGAGATTTTGCTCTATGCCAGCTCAGGGAGACAACACAAAGGGCTCTTCTTAAGAGTACAAAAGAAAGAATGCTTCTGGGATTGGTAAGGATGCACCTTTTGTACCAGGTCCAACTGCAGGTTAAACCAGTGCCATACCTCATCTCTAAACCCCACCAAAAGCAGATACCTAAGGAACAGCACAAGAGAAAGTGCGTAGTAGAAGTTTTAAAGGAGATTTTCCCAGCTTTTGGAAATGGCTCAAGGACCTCCTGAATCACTGTTTCTATATTCAGTGGTGATGGATGCATTAGGACTCCCAAGTACCCACCAAGCACTTCAAGTGCTTTTCGAACCAATGTAAACTTTGAGCATCTACAACATACTGCAGAACAATTACACACTATATGAAAAAAGTATCTTATTTTTCTTGAACACACACACACACACACTAACAAATTTAGTTTCTAATGCCTTCTATTTCTTGTATCAGGAGAGACTAGGAATAATCACTCTGCATTCTCTGCATTCACCTTTTCCATGCCACCCATGATTTTCTAGACATCCATCACATCATCTGCAATCAAACTCTTTTCCAAACCACAGTCCTAATTTACTTAGTTGTTCCTTGCACGGAAACCACTGCACGTCTTTGTTGCCCTTCTCTGAATCTCTTCCAGGTCCTTTTTGAAATGAGAGGGTGGGGGCAAATGGAACAAATGGGGAAGGAGATGAAACTAGTATTGCACACTGTATTCAGGATGCTACACGAACATTGATTTATAAAGATGAATTTATATATGCTCCTTTCTTTCCTCAAGTTCTGTTTGGCAGGAGCACCACTGAGCATTTGAGCACTGAGTAGTCATTTCCAAATACATATTTATTATTATCCAAGAATTATAATTTTATTCTTCGCTATTAAATTAATACACACACTGTATGCAAAATTAAGATTGGTGTTTTAACATCTGCATCACTTAACATTACTTGGCAGAGAATTTGATCTTCCATTTTTATCTGACACATCAACTTGGTATCAAAAGGTCTTTCTGCAGCTCTTCTCAACAGCTCCTGCTTTTACCACCCCTGAGCAGCTCAGCACTGACAAACTCTACATTTCAGATTATCAGCTGTTAATTTCTCTGCTGGGAATAGTGAGTGTTTATTTTGGTCTCTGTTTCCAAAATTTGTTTTTGCTGCTCCTGCAAAGAAATTTAATCTAACCACAGCAAGTTTCCCGGTACTTTGACAGTAATATTATGAATCAGAGGACAACTCAAAAAGTTGCATGCTTCCCTTCTCACTGGTTGTTTAACAAGCTGTCCCAACATTATGGCAGTCTGGCCATGACTTCTACCTAATTTCCACAGTGGCAACTCAGGTTTCCAATTATTATCATGTTTCCTGCCCTTCCAGTTTCCACAGCTCCACTCAGAGCACTACTGTCACTATCACCATCTTGGTTACAAGTCAGCAATGAAAGCCAGCAACTATATACCTTTTCTGGCTTTCATTTCATGGAAATTCTGATTTCCTGGCAAAGCAGGTTTGTTAATAAGACATGACCTATGGTTTTTTTCCTCACTGGTATGGCCAGAACTGCATGTGTATTTTGTACCTCAGTAATCCAGCATCCTGAGTCAATATGTCTGTCAGTAGCTTAGTTTAAAGTTAAATATTTCAGTTACTTTATTTCAAGTACTTTGGAACTTGTGTGGAGAAATACATAAGCTTTAGTTTCCCATTTTCCAAAACCTTGTTAAAACGGGATTTGACTATGCCTACTCTTAAAAGTTTTGTTCCTTTTTTTTTTTTAGTTTTAATTTTTGTCAATGTCTTTCCTATCATTTGCTGGAGTATGCAGAGATTTGTGTGTCTTTGTTTTTGCAGGTTGTCCTCTAAAGGATCAGATAACCTCAACACTGTGTTCTTTCATGTTTGTCAGCTTTATCCCTTTCTTCAACTTAAAAATATATTCTTCTACCATCTTTTCAAAAGTGGTAGAAGTCCAATTCAGTTTGTGTTTGTTTGCTTGCTTTTTAAGATGAAACCTCAAATCATTTCCAAGTAACTTAATTTATTAGAGAGACCTCTCTTCCTTCACCATTTGTCCAGCAATGTCATATTCTCAATAATATCCTACTCGGTGCCAAGCCCCTCAAAACACTTCCTATTGTTCTTGCAGACAAGAGCTTTTACGCCCATGTGGGCAGACCAGAAAAACTTTGTGGGGAACTTCACACCAATAGCAAGGTATATAGCACTACCTAAAAAGCGTGCTCAAGTCCAAACTGCAGAAATGAAGAGTCCATTAAGATATGTAGTTAGGGTATATTTCACCCAGCTTTGGATGTCTAAAAGCCTGGTAACCAGTCTAAACTGTTCACCCTATGATCTGTGTATATTAAATGGAGAAATAACAAAGCATCTCCGAAAAGCAATTCACCTAAAAGATTTGGGGATGAGGAAAACCCTGCTGTAGACTCTCTTAATAAAACAAGGGTACACCTAATGTCAGGGCAAGCTTTTGGAAGCAGTGTGATCAGCGTATCTGATGACTATGTTTCAGTTTTAGATTAAAAATGCAAATCATTACATATTTAATACTGCCTCGTGAGAAAACTCCAAGAATTCAGAAATCCTGTGTGGATTTAGTTTTCATCTCTTGCACAACTGTTACCCTAGCAGTCCTAGTACTAGTCTCCTTGTCACATACAAATTATTTATGACAAATATTTCACAAGTGACATTAGAAAGATAGACACTACTTCATCAGCAGATGCTTCACCATGGAAAGTCCTAATTTAGGACCTGACCTAGCACAGACACTTGACCTGTGTCTTCTGAAGTCAGCAGACACAAATGAGCCTCGAGTAAAAAAGCTAGGGCTTAGTTTTGGTTTTGCAAATGAACCTAAGATTTGTTTCTAAAAGAGAAAGGTGTTAATCTGTTGCCACACATTTTTTAAATAACTCAATTTTAATAGACATGGAATAGCTTTCTACCAAAAAAAGCTACTCAAGGATACACTGAGATCTTCAGGCATACGTTTATGTGAGTACTGAGAATATCATTAGAGCCAATGTGGGGGAAAAACACAAAAACATTTCTGGAAAGGATAATGAATTGTCACAAATATTCCATTAAGTTAATTCTTAGAGACAAATGCTATGCTCTGTGTGGTAAATTCTTTATGCCATATTTGCTTATTATGTGGCATCTTTACTTTCCTATGAAACATCTGGTAGCAGTCTGAAACAAACAGGGCTTTAAAATACACAGCCACGCAGGGGGGAGGTGGGGAGCCTGTCCTCACCCATTCCAAAACCCTCCTGTTTCAGAGTATAATTGTTTCAGCTGTAACTATTAAAAGATTCTGTGTGCACAAAGAGAACACTCACGACTCAAAACATATTAAATGACTACATTTGAACTTTAAATCACTTTGTTATACTAGAAAAACAAAGCATGGAAACTGCCAGATAGTAAGGTATTTAGTTAGGGAATGCAAGTGCAACTGAAAAAACAAAGCCTGAAATGGGAGCAGCACCCCAACTTCAGCTGAGCAGAATACTCAAAAACAGACAACCAGGAAAACAACGCGCAATAAAAGTAACAGTGTGTTTTCTGCCATCTATTGTGATTTTTGGCTAATAATTGGGAAACAAAGGACTACACCACTTGCAAGGTACTGCTTCTACGGTCTTGTAAGGGAACGTATAGATGGTCCACCCAAACTACCATTGAGTAATGATATTTGAAGCAACTTCCTTTATGCAGTTGTTTCAGTCTAATGCAGTCACTCTTGAAGAAAGCACTGGGAACTTTGCTGGTCACAAAATATAGGTGAAAAATGACTGAAAAACTCCAAACTTAGAATAGTTCAGAATAGAATTATTCAGAATAGAATAGAAAAACTGAGAATAAAAATAAGCATTCAAATTCAACAGCTCACTATTACACTTGTTTTCAACTTCTAAGAAATAATGATCAAAACATACAACTTCCACTGGACAGTACATATCTCAATAAACCATATTTAAAAAATTGAGAGCTAAGTTGTTGCCTACAATAAAAACCACCTTATGTAGACACTAACTAACTACATGTCCCTTCAATTCATACAGAAAACAGTTAATGTCATTTGTATAGACTTCCTACCAGTTATAATTAACATTTAAGAGGTCTTTTCTTCTTTGTCACCTCTCTATTCAGGCCTTATTTGCGTTTGTTTGTACTTACTATCTGTTAATCTCTTAACAAACGACAACAATAACTGTTGCTATTATGCATGGAAATTAAACATGTAGATAACTGTGTGAAGGGAGCTATTTTTGAAAAAAAACCAAACCAAACAAACAAAAAAAAAAAGAGGCAGTATCAGAAACATGTAGCTCTTTGTATGTCTTGTTTTGCTTTGATAATTAAGCCATAGCCTTGATTTGTTTTAAACAAAAAACTTTTCCATGGACATGCATGTTGCAATCAAACTCAATACCTGCATTATGTTCTGATTCAATTTGTTCAAGTGCATTATTGTTAACCTTTATTTGATTCATGCCTGTCGTCTTCACTGACCAAACAAAAACAATCCTTCATTTCCCAGCAGTTATCACGGAGACTGTAAATTAATTTGCAATAGATCAAACAAAATCATAATAGGAAACCTTCAGTTCTGTTCTGCTTGGTATCTGCAACACTGTGGGAAATGAAATACAAGTTGATAGAAAAAAAAAAAGCAACTAGCATTTCCAAACATTCTGTCTACAAATGCTTAGTTCATTTTAAAATATAAAAAATGTATGCAAAAAAACCCATGAAGTAAATGCACAATATAAAAGGAAATCCCTGAAGAGTACTGTGTCCACAAACTGTAGCTAATGGGGAGAAATTTGCAAGTCAAAAGTAATTTTCTTTCTTTGTAAGTCTGTTCTTGAGAATTAGCCTCTCACATTCTAGTGATCAACAAGCATTATAAATATTACCCCAAAATACAAGGCAAGTGGTTTATGGAATAGCTTTTCAAACAGAAGTTGCAGAAGTCAACAACATACATTTATTGGGCTTTATCTTAATAGTTTTTACAAATTACATTTCACAATGTAGCTTGGTTGCCTGCTACAGTAGAGGACTGGATGTGCTTCTCTACAACACTTCAGGTTTCTATCTGTTCCTGCTTTCAGACAGTCTGGATGCCAAGGGACTACAATGTTTTAAAAGTTCACATAGAATGAAAAAATACGATAGCAAAAAGAAGAAAGCTACAAGCACTGAAAATTATTCAGAGGTCCCTATCAGTCACTTTGGAGTTGAATTTAAAATGTAATTAGTGCTTGCTTCTCTACTATCTTGCTCTCCACTGAAGACAATCTTAACACGGATTTTTGAAAATGGGATCTTGGTGGATGATGTCCAATCTCCAGGTGGCTGGAATACCTAACCTCAAGCACATTGGATCCCAAATCCATGGCTTCCTCACTGCAGAGCTGCAATTAATCACCTTAAATCACCAAACCCACCAGAAGGGAAGTGTAGGAACACAACCTGGACATACTTTCCTAGTCAACCAGGACTTGCTGTTCATGTCATTGATCAGCAAACCAGCTTTTGGAAGGCTGAATGTGAGAGACAAGACAATGAAAATTTTCTTAGGCATTATTGTGAGTTACTAATCAAACCACTCTAACTTCAAACTGAACTTTCCTTTCATACTAGTCTTACAAAAAGCATATTATTTCCACTAATTCCAAGGCCAGAACCGTCAAAGCCCATTTTCCTGCCAATGCCCATTATTATAGATAGTATTGCCTAACAGGGCAAATCTAGTCAAAGTGGCTTTAAATCCCCTGGAAGGATGAGGTTCCACCAATATTGCATTACTGGGTAAACTATCAAATCTACTGATATGCCCATGCAATGTTAAAGGATAGATGATTTTGTGATTTTTTTTTTTTATATGAAGTTTCTCATGGCAACAGCAGACTCGATTCAGTGACCTGAAAGTTATCAGTTCCACTTGCAATAACTTGTTCTGCACTGCAGATGTGTTCTCCCTGTTTCATCTGTCTCTGTCTTCCGTAAATATCTGAATGTTTGGGGGAAAAGATAAGACAGATGTTCCTTAGTAGTTTACAGCACCTCAGGAATTAGAACTTGAGCCAAAACTTCTGTTTGCACATTCTTTGACAAGTGTTTTGACTATTAGCAGTAGCTATATATTCTGGGAAATACATCACAATTTTACACTTGAAACACCAAAGGTGGTATCAATATCAACTTAAAGATGAGCTATTGCTGTAGAGTCAAGAAAGTTTTTCTGCTGTGTACCAGAAACCAAATTACTTTTGAGTAATTTCAACTTTTAATCTGCTTTTTTGCCTGCTCAGCACAAAGCTTCACCTAGTAATAACACTGTCTTGATCCAACGCATTTGCACCATCTTGGTGAGACCTCAGCAGTAATGAAAACTTGAATGACAGTGTGAGAACTAGTGTTATGCATTGAAATTTCAGTAGACAGCACAGATTTGACACCTACCTGCCACTGATAAAACCCCATGAAGAAATTCTCTCAAGGTCAGGGATGCTATCATAGAAATAAGATTTCACATGGGAAACTATCCACTTAGATATGCAAAGTCCAGCATAACTCAGGTTCCTCAGGCAACACCCCAGTTCTTCGTGGGGAAATGTATCCGGTAAAAACCTCAGAAGACCTCTCTTATAAAGAAACCAATTCTACTGCTGCTAGACACAAGAAAGGCATAGACTCATTCAATTTTTAAAGGGCTTCTGAAGATGGATTTGATGATGCTAGAGTTGGCAGAAACACACTGTTCTCATCTGCAAGAAAAGTAACTCTGTGCTCTCTTGATGCCTGCCTACTTCACATACTTTCTATAGTTACTTCATCCCAATTGTCCTTCCAGAGCAAGCACACAGGCAAATATACACAGCAAATATACATCAGACAATTGCTTGATCCATCTTATGGAGTAATTTATCAGTGAGATTCCAGTGAAGTAGATTCAGTGAACACTTTCATCAGCAGGGCTCCACACAGGTGATATTGTAAGACATCTGATTTGGTCAAGTCTGTAAGTCTCCTAGACAGTCTGAGCAGAGATGGCTATTCCTTTGGAACTTGTAGCAACTAATAAAAACAACCTAGAGACTGAATTATCTGAACTTATGAAAGACTGGATCAACATATGAAAAGAACACTTCATGATGTCTAAAACCTTGCCTCTTGGTCATCCACCCTGTTTGGGTAGGGGAAAGAAAAGACAGAAGGTAGGCCTGCAGCTACCTAGAAGCCTGGAGCATCTAATTTTTTTTTTTTACATTTTTCCTATCAGTGATGATCTTCTTGATAAGGAATGAGCAGGCACACTCTGTTGACAAGAATCAAGCAAAACAATCCTAAAAAAACAGAATAATGGAGTTAGATGCAACTAGTGACACAGAATTCTGGGTCAGCAACTTCTCCAGAATCCAGCAAGGCTTGATATTCCACAAGCAAACCAGATATCAAGCACCAATTAAAAAAAAAATAAAAAAATCTGAGACACAATGAGAAGGACCTCATTTTATCTTTGAAAGTCATCTAGGAGATCTGTAAAGCCTCTTCAATAAGTAGGTTCAGAAATACTTAGATCTCAAAGTAGTATATGGCTAGCCATTGTTATTAATATACCAGTCATTCCAACCTTCTTTTCCACTTTGTCAAAATTTTAACAAGAAATTACTGGAAAAGTTCTCTGTACTTTTTTAATATGTTACTACAAAGAGATTGAATTGTACTAAGAGAAGCCCTAATGTTTGGTTCAAGAAGTCCCTTATGAGAGAAAAGATATGTCCAAATTTCATCCTAGAATTTCAAAATGTTAAAGAATTTCAAAATGAAGAGTGTGTGCAAGTTCTTTTGAACAGCCAGGCATAACTGAAATTTTTAAGTAAAAAATCTCTTAAAACTAAGTTATCTAACATATCAATGCTCAAATTTGAGTATATAAAACAAAGATGATCTTTAAGGATGTTTTGTTTTAAGGCTTTACACTGCTGTCCTAACTGCAACATTTAATCATCTCCCAATAATTTCCTTTGATATTTTCACAGACTCTTCAAATAAATTGTTTTATAAAAAGAGCTAGGTCAAGAGCTATTATTGATGCTAGCTGACTAGAGCTTTTGTCTTTTTATTTTATGTGGGATTGATACCACGTTAAACATGCTGCCAAGCTTGTTCTAGCTGAAAGGAAAGATACTGCAGCATATGCTTAGAATGGTGAAGCACCTAAGGTTTGCATAAATTACTTTATAAATTTATCTTGCAGCTTAAAGCCCTTACCCATGGAATGCTTATTGCATGGTTCTCTGGTATTTTGTTAGGTGTTGCGTACACCTTTACAGGCTTTAAATTCCAAAAAGCAATGCAAATAGTTTTAGTAACTATTACAGTAACAATGACTAAAATTTGTTCCTGAAATTACACATAAAGCTAAATTCTGTGCATTAAGAGACCCGATCATAGATCCAGTGTTGTATATGACTACTCAGAACACAAGTAAACATAAGGAACTATTTTATCAACTCACTCTTGGCCATTTATTTTTCTGTACAATAAATATTGCAGCTAGTTCCTCATCCAGAAAAAATAGGTTACATTTCCCAGTATGAGTATTTTTAGAGTCTGATGCTACCTGATCATCCAATTTAGGGAAAAAGTAAACAGGGACCATGGCATTTCACACTCCATTTCATGCTGCCTCACTTCAATGGAAGTTGAAGATACGATTTCAATTTCTTTTTGAAGCACTTCCTCATTTTCAGAGCTTCTTGAGTTTTGGCCTATATAACTGATCTGAATTCAGCTGTCATATGGAGTGGAGAAAAAACTCTTATAAAGAAAGGAAATTCCTTTTCTGGATGGTTCATTCTGCTCCTCTTGAATTCAACATTATCCACACTGATTAATGGATAGATATATTTCAAGAAAAACACAAAACTGTCTCTTAAATGGAAGAATAGTAACAAGGAGATATGAATTGCTTTTGAAAGTGTAATATTTCAAAGCAGTACAGATCCTGGAGATGGTTGGGTACAGAACCAGTATTATTATTACAGGAACCACATTAAAGCATGTTATCAAATTGAAGTGTCTTAGCCAACAACTTCCTAGTGGCAGGCAAATGATCACTTTACAATGACACAGTACTGCTGGTAAAAGAGAAGGATACCCTCTCCAAAACAATACCTACTGAAAACACCTATTCTCACAGACACTTACATCTATTGTCTCAGTTCCCCATGTGAAAGCTGCGAGCCCAAACTGACTCAAAGGCAACTGGAGTCAATGGGAACCACACCTTTGAAGGACCAGGTTGTGAGGTCTAAAGCAACCAAAGTGTAATTGAGGGGAACATCACTACACTAACTCTCTACTTTAAAGAAAGCTTGATAGAAGAAAGAAATGTTACCTGAGTTTCTCAGAAGAACACAAAGTGTCCTTCTATCCTGAAAAGGCCAATGATGCTAGAACAACAGAAACACTGATGTGGGTTCCAGTAGTCATTATGTAAAGTGAAGCTCATCTTTTGCACCCAACTGCTCTGATCTAAAACACCCAAAGAAAAGATCCACATCTAGTTTTCTTTGGATATTACAGAAAATGGACATAAACTTGAGAAGATTTACCCTACAACAACATTCTGTCCCATAAGCATATTTTTTAGGAGTTTTTTCAGTACTCTCATACCTTAAGCTATCAGTAATGCATCGCTCTTGTGATGCAAAGTTAGCCACAAAACATCATATGCCTATTTCCAGGCTACTGACAATGAAACTTTGTAGATTTTCAAGAACAATATTTTGTGATTTGGGTACTTCAAAATAATAGAATTTTAATTGCTTTCTAACCCAGAAACTGGGAAATCCCAGAACTGGGAAAAAAAATTGAAAAAATCCACCCAAGACTGGAAGAAAACATCATTCATTTCTAGAGAATGTTACTCTCAGAAGCATCTGTCATATCAGTCTGAAAAAAGTCTCAGGGGAAAAAAATCAAAACCCAAAACCACAGGAGATAATGGAAAAAGTGCAAGAAATGCCAGCACCCCCCCAAAAAAGGACCCAAATGCTCAAGCTAATGTAAAAAATGCTTTGAACAAAATTATCAAACAAGACAGAAGTGAAAAATATCTTGTAGGTCAATGTAAGACTTTTACATGTTATTAAAAATTGATTTTTTTAAAAAAGTAAGACATCTTTAAATGTACAGTCACATGTCATTTCATACAAGTTATTTGAAACTTATTGATCTCATTTGTGCAAAGACCAGGCTCTGTCATCAGCCTGCTGAAAGGATAATACAGCACTCCAAACCCGTATGATAGGTTTGATGCAAACAGTGGCCCTCATTTAAACACGTGTAATAGCACCACAAGTGGATGAATTCCAACCTGAACAATTGTACATTATAAGCTAAATTAGCAAGTATGTTCTGCTTTACTTTACATCAAAGCCAATACCTGGTCTTCTTATCTTCAGTAAAATAACGTTCTAGGTACCAAAATAGACACCCAAAAGATAAAAAAGTAGAGCACAGGACTTCATAGGCTAACGTACCACTCCTAAAGGAGATCAGCAATTGCCAACAATTTTATTTTCTTTAAGACAATCTGAAAACAGCTAAACTGGATTTCAAGAAAGCAAGTGGGAGAAGGCATACTTAAAGCGGCTACATATGGAGAACTACATTGAGAAAAGCATCAGTGAAAGACATTTTATGTACTTCTGCATGGAGAGCTAAAACCTCTAGAATGATATTTTGCAGAATGGACTTGAATATTCTCCCTATTAATACAAATAAAAGCAAGCCACATTCACAGGCTATAATAGGTCACAAGTAAGTACAGAACCTTGCTTCAGAAAAATTTTTGCTTTGCCTGTCAACTGTCAACAATGGAGAAAGAGCTCAATCCATGTATTGCTTGTTAAAGAATCTAGCAACATACAAACAGCAAGAACTCAAGATTTCTTAAAATCTCTGCTAAAAACAGTCTACTCCCCCTCCTTCTTCTACAATTCTGTCCTCTTCCCTCTACCCTCAAACATTTGTACAGTCCTTGAATTTATTCCTCTATCACAGCCTTGTCTTGCAGGAAGTTCAATATGACATTAGACATAATACAGAACAGAGATTTTACTCATGTATGTGGCAATAACAGTAAGGTTTGTCAACTTAAGTGTACATTTCAAATTGGCAAGGAGAAATAAAAGTTATTCATGTGAAACATTTATCTTTGCAATATGGTTATGAATATCTCTAGGTACTGAAGGAGTTAATACAGTTCTGAAAACTTGAAAAATTATAATGCACATACATACACAGATGTGTAAGTTTAGAGGAGCTCAATGGAGTGAAAGGTAATGACAGAGAAAGCGGTCTCAACGGTCTGGTCACCTTAAACTAGAAAAGTTTAAAGCATCACTAAGCAGTGTTTGTTCATTTAAGTTTAATTATTTTCTCCTTGAGAATGGCACTAATGAAACTGAATATCTTTCATGGTTTCGAAGAGCAGTCTGAATGGTCTGTAAACAGGACTGGGGGCAGACAAGAGAACTGGCTGAGCCAGGGGGTTGCTAGGTGATGCAGAATGTAAACCCACAAACTTGTTCAGGTTTACTTTGCTTTCATGCTGCTCTCACACAGGCTCTCCAAAGTTTTAAGAATTAATTTCCAGGTAGCTATTTAAAAACAAAAAGTAGAATAATTAAAAAAGGAAAAACCTTAATCCTCTTCACCTCTTCCCTTGCTCTCCACAGTAGGAAAAAATAGGAAAGAGAAAAGGAAATTCACAGAATTAAAGTGCAGGAAATCCATCGCAGTGTTTGCATGTAATCATTGACTGGTGATTATGAAGAACTTCTTTTCAGATTAATTTTTACTTTTGTAAATGTAAATAAAAATAATTTCTGGAGCAATATGTTGGACCTTTAAAGTACTTAAACTGAAAATAAAGTCATATTTACTAATATTTCGACTGCAGATTACAAAAGCAAACTTTTCAGTATGGCCATGTGTTTCTACCCCCATCCTTTTCAGAGCTGTGGTTATTTTTTTTTTTATTTTTTTTTTTCTAAAGTATCTGATCAGAGATTGTCCAGTAAGAGCACTTTATTAGATCATCAGTCAGAGGGTTTTACAAGCACCAAGAGCTATGGGCTCAAATGCAGCACATCAGTTTTAATAGCCGAAGGTCTAATAGTAAACTGCAGATACTGCTGAGAACTTTCCATGCACTGAACTCTTGAAAAAGCACCATCTCTCAAGCTTAAATGCAGCTGCCTCTTTCAATGCCGCAAATGGGTAAATTTGACAAAAAAGCCACCATTAAGACTACATGAAAGGCTCAAGACAACATCCTTTCAATGCTTTGTACTTCAGTAATCAGATGTACTTACTCACCCCCTCCCCCAAACCCGATCAAGAACTATTTCTGAATGGTAGGAAATAATTCCACTTTGTACATCTTTTAGTTAATCAAGACTTTCTATTCAGCAATTTGACCTTTTGTTCAAAACAGGATTATCAGTTTTTTCGCCAGTTACCAAGGGCGACTCGCATGGTGAACATAATTGCAATAATTTGCAAAACACCATGGCAACCCACATTACAACTAGGTAAATACTGGTCTTTTGTGCTACATTGTTATTTTCAGAGATGCTGAAGTCAAAGAACGAATGACAAATGAACACAAAATTTATATTTGCTTTGTCTCAAAAGAGAAGAAAATTGATAACAAGAATTGGGGGGAAACCGACTACAGCTGTAATTTCTAACTTGATTAATTAGGATGGTAACAGTCCTTAACAGTATATTCAACAAACAGCCCTGACTTGGTCTCTCCACCCACCTCTCTCTCTTTCTACACTACTACCACTAACCCCCACCCCAGACAAATTTTTTCAGCTAGGAGAACAAACAACTCCATTTGCTCTTTTCTTCAACTTAATGGAATCCTTAATTACAGAATATTGTTCTCCTGCTCTTCATTACACTGAAAACTGAAAGTGAGAGAGAGGAGTAGGAAGACAGTGCTGAGCAGACAGGGTAGCTACAGTCATTTTATCTGCCTTTGCTTTTTTTGTCCATAACAGACCTAAAGATGAGATAGCATTTTTGTAATTTTTTTTTTTTTTAATACTAGCAGCTGTTGTACAGCAGATAATTAAGTAAACTAGTGCTCAAGTTCTCTCACTGGCAGCATTAGGAAGACATGAAAGCTTAAGTCAAGTCATGATAAAAATCCAAAATAAGTGAGAAAGCAACTGCTTAAAGAAAAAGATTCTCTTAAAATTATAAGATCAGGTGGTTTCTAACAGAATACCTACTGTATTAAAACATTTCCCTATGAACAGTATTATATACGTAATAAACTAATAATTTTTAACTTAACTTATTTTCTTTGTAATTGTAAGGAACTTATTGTTACAGTATAGGCTTCTATTAAGACTTCAAGAAACCGCATTAAAACCAATTATTTCAGAAATATGTTACAAATATAGAGAAATAATTTTGCTTAAGAAAAATACTGCTGAAAACAGCCTAATACATGTTACTAATTGACTTCACAATAAATTTACTGTATGTTGCTGGAGCATGAGTTCTCCATGCTGAAACATTTATTATGCCATAGTGAACTGATTGAATGACTGATACCATTAATGAAAACAAGTTATGTCTCTACACAGGCCAAATTCTGTGATCAGATGTCTGCATATGGCTCCTATAAAATGCAATGGCACTCTAGCAATGGATGTTCACATACAGAGTATATGAAAAATACATTAAGCTGCAAGAAGCACGCAATCAGAAGCCAGCGTAACCCTCATTTCAGTTACCTGTACATACAAATCATGTGTCAATTTACAGTTAAAGGACCACATCTGTATTTTAATTCTCATTAAAGGATGGGGTTGCCATTAGGATAAAGCAGGCTTGCGAAGTGAACTGCTGTATCGCTACGCGCTGTGAACAATGGAGAATATGTAGTAAAATGAAAGAAATGAAAACAAAGTGCTCAAGGCAACTGAATCCAGCCCCAGGGAGATGAAACGTGCTACTGCCTCTGCTATGCAGGTTCTCCATACTGCCAGGCAAGTCACTTCCAGTTTATTGAAAGGACTCACAAGTAACAATCACCTGAGGAATCAGTCTGTTTTCAGTGAAATTTGAAGGCCTACACTGCTGAGTAGGCCCAACTGTAAGCTGAAATCTGTGCTTTGGGCAGTTACACAATACTGCACATACTTAAAAATCAGGTCCTTTGCTTCACAAATTTGGCACCCAAGCTTACGGACATGTTTGATGTTCATTCCCCTATGCCTCATTTCTCTGAGAAATAAAAATAATAATTTGTGCCCTTGCTTTACACAGCTCTTGTGAAGATGTTCTGTAAGAACCTCTTAATCCCACAGTGAAGTGTGCCACAGAAAACTCCATGAGAAAAATAAATAATTGTAGGCAAAGTTTCAGAGGGTGTACTCAGTAAGGTAAAGGGCATCCTCCAAGCAATGGAGAGAAACAAATACAGCCTGGCTGCTCATCTAATGAGCACTGTCCAACCTATAGACTACAACATACTCAAAAAAAAAGATAGAATAGGATAACATCATATTTAAATGACCTGGATAAAAACTTAAGTAGTATTCATTCTAGGAGTTTTTCAACTTTCAAATGTCTAACACTGCAGTATCAGGATTCCTCAAGTTTAAAAAAAAAATTCCATCTCTCTGCTCATTCTTCTTCACAATAGTGTTTAAAGGGATACACAGATTCTGCTGCTTGAAGAATACAGAGTAACCCATAATACTGGATTTCCACCTTCTCTGCAAGCTACATATTTTGCCCTGTATTTGTCAATAGCAGAGGCTGGCAAAGACTTAGGAATTTTCTCATACTTTTATATTTTTATTAAACAAATCACACTCAAATAAAATTGCTTGCTTTTCTTGCCTAAATTTTCACAAGTGGTCTTCATCCATGCCTGCCTCCTCATGCTATTTCAAGCCTACCTGCCCAGCCAAGTGCTTATCCAGCAGATACTCTACTTGAAGATCCTAATTCAGCCAACTCTATTCAATTCAGTTTTTTTTCTTTTAGTTTCCTCTACATCCACCCAGGTCCAGCTCCAGTCTCATGTGCCAGTTCTAGTCTCTTTACTCATCTATACTCAATTCTTACAATTGTACCTGGTTTGTTGTGGTTTGGGGTTTGTTTGTTGTTGTTTTTTTTGTTTTTTTAAAAATCATGCCAAGCTCCTGCTCCATACTAAAAAAATTTCTTAAAGGTTTGTAAAATTCAAATCTTGATGGATTTTCAAAAGATGACAAAAGACCAATAGAAAAGAGGACACAGAGGTGAAGAAGATACTCTTCTTCACAGTCAAACATTAAAGACTGCAAAGTCATAATACCTGCATATCAGGTAGGGCAAGGTCACCTGAAAAACTTGCAATTGATTATAATTCAAGTACTTTCACACATGTGCACTTCAATTAAACTGGTTTGGATGACATCCAATTTTCTCCTTTTCCATTTCTTCCTCTCCAGGTGGCTACTATTGCACATAAATGTAGTTGTTTGGTGGACCTCACTAGGCAAGTCCATATATCAAGATCTGTACTCTTTGGCTGCAACTTCTGGTTTTATAACACTTTGATTTGAAATAATTAAAATAAATATGTAGCATACTTTATTCTGAGATTAAAAAAATATACACTGCCCTACTTAAGTCCATCTTAAATGGACTTAAGTCCATTTTCTACTTGCTACTGTTATTTAATTAAACTGAACATCAAGCGAGACACTTGAAAATCTCACAAAACCTTTTGGTAAGTGTTCTGAGATGGTCAGGCTTCTTCCTTAGCCTCCCCTCAGCTAACTATCCATTTCTCTAACTACTTTCAACAACTGCCCATGACTCTTTCCTGCAGTCCTCGTTGGTGTCTCAAACGTTCCCTTAGACCTGCTTATTTCTTTTGAAGAGAGCGCTCTTGTTCTGCCTCCCCTCCATGGCCTTCACCTAATTTACTTTTCCCACTACAGTCAGACTGCATAGTTATTCTTTAGGAGAGACTGGTTTCTTCAGCAACGTCTGGTATCCAATGCCATATCAATCTCTGTGTAAAGGTGGCAGTGTTTTAAAACTTTAAAACTTCAGTTTTCAAAACTTACATCAATGTAACACATAGTAATTTTTATTAAAAACTGCTTTGAGGCTAGTAAGGAAAAAAAAAGTAGGACAAGTGTTCAGGGAGAACCGCAATAGAAAGTGGGTTTTTTTGTTTCCTTTTTTTTTAAAAAATAAATAATAGTATCCCCAGTACTAGCAGCAACAAAGAAAATCCTAAGAACCAAGTCAGTGCAATCGACTGGCTGCCCTCCTTGCTGAGTCTCAAACTGAAGGTCCCACATACACAGCCAATCCCCTCCCACCAGTATAAAACAACTTAGATCAAATGGATAGAAACAAATTGTGTAAGACATAGTTTATTAAAAATATTACCAAATGGACTGACGTGAAGCCAGCCAGTACTACTCCTTTATCACAGAAGTTGACATGACCATCTGGAATTGGTTGCATGACTAGTCAGGATGAATTGGGTCACAATAAAAGTAGGAAAAAGGGCTGCACAAAATTGATGTGACTGCACCCACAGTGGTCTTGCTTAGATAGGACATACAACCTCCGTGAACAACCTCACCTAATTTCAAGGTTGGACCTGCATGGAGTGGAGTGGCTGGGCCAGAACACATCCAGGACATTTTTCAGCCTAAACTACTCTAGACACCATCTAACATAACCAGATGGACCTTAAGCAATTGACGCTCCTGTGTAAGCATTAAAAAAAGTGCCAGTGCAACAGAAATACAGGCCTGTCACAAACTCATTCAACTAAAAAATCTGAGAATGGGGAAGAGACTGTTTTCTGTTGATTATACACTGCTGAACAACACAGCAAACAAAATAAACAGGACATTTTTGTTGCAGAGATTTTTTTTTTAACATAACACTAAATTTTTTTATTTAGTAAATCACATTCAGGAAGAACAAACGGCATAAAAAAAAGAGCAAGTAAAGTAAGATCCTTCAAATATACCATCCTTCCTTCTGTCAAGGGTTGCCTGCTACTGAGACCTACAACGTCTTTAAAGCCAACAGCTCAATACTGAAATCAGTACGGCCCAAGAGAGCTTTCTAACTGCAACCTCTCAGGAGCAGAACGGGTTACTTGTTACTTCCCACCTGTGAGAAAAAAAAGTTTACTGTTATGGTGTTGCTGTTTTGAGTTTGTGGTAGACATGCATGGTGTCCCAAGTCTCTAGAACTAGTATTTTCTAAAATCCAGAGAAAACTTAATACAAAAAAATTGCATGTCTGAAACAAACTCTGAATTTCATTAAGACAGGTAAAGAAAAATTAAATGACTGGAGTAGAAGACTGTGACTACTTAGCAACCAGTACTATGATCATATTTTATATGGGTGAAAGAACAGTTCTAACCTACTTGAAAGTCCTTTTTCTTAAGGTAAGGAAAATTACAAGCAAATTTTAATGTGGTAGAATGTATAAAATAGATGTATAATAAATGGAGACTGAAAGCAGACAGCCACTGACATGAATCAGAAGTTTTCTGAAGTAGAACACTAACAAGAAAAAGATAGATATTAACTAAGAATATAGAACCAAGTAAATAACACGATGGAAACAAATTTACAGCACAAAAAAAAAGAGAACTGTAAATTTTTCTTGTATTTTGGAAAAGCACAGTAACAGTCTAGGAGCAAGTAAAGATGAACTCTTTTGGTTTGCTAGCAATAAAATACTTAAAAGGCCTTCAACATTCAGCGTATGCATATAACAAATGGTTGAACTTAATAGTTTTAAGAAGATCCTTTACTCGCTGGACTTCCCAACACTTGAAGGTACCTCAAAAGACTGAGACACACGTATCTACCAAAATGCTAATTTTCCTTGAAGTAGTTATACAAGCAAACCAGAACAATCCACATAACTATTTGTATGCATCAGTCTAACATTAGTCTGAGGAAAAACAACAGAAATACTGATAGAGATTTTAAGTGATTGAGAATTTAAGAACAGGAATGTAATTAACATCAATCAATATGTTTTTATACAGAACAGTCTCAACCAAACACAACAGTTCATTTTTTCGTGAGATTACAAGTTTGGTTAAGAAAGAAGATGTACTATAATTAATCTCTTGAATGGTATTTGATTTACTTCCAAATGACACTGCAATAGAATTAGCACTGCACAGTGTTAATAAAGTACATGTGAAATGGATTAAGAGGTGCAAAGTTGAAGCATCTCAAAAAAATCAATTGTCCACGAGACACAAAGTGATGACAGTCAAGTAAGCATTTGTCAATATGGGATAGAGAGAGATTCTGGTGATGTATCACAAAGAAAAGGTTACACTCACATTCTTCAACATTTACATCAGTGATTAGTAGAAGAGAGAAATCAATTCAGATAAAATTTACAGATGACAAAAGCAGAACAGCAAATAACGATAAGCATGAGGAAATTGGTTTGGTAAACTGTGCTCATTCAAAACAAAATACACAGTAGTACAGCGAAACAAAAATGACACACTGAGAACAAAGACGACAGTTCACACTTACAGAATGGGGATACTGTATTCCAGAAATTATCAGCTGAAAAGGAGTCATGGTAGGTAAGTTATTCAACGTAAGCTTTAAGTGCAGACATAGCAAGATGTCTACCAAAGAACTGCGTGCAAGTACTGAGGTGAATTTCTTCAAAGGTATTGGTGGGAAAGATACTGGAGCACACACAGTCCTGGTGGGAAGAGTTACAAAAAAATAAACTAAAGCCAACCAAACCAACCCCACACTGGTATGCTGAATAGCCATTACCAACGTTTCAAGGCCTTGAAAAAATGCCTAACAGCAACAGACCTTGAAGAGCAGTCTCTTACCATCAAAAATACGACTGAGAAGTGACTTGATCAGAATGTGTAAGTACCTTGACGGGAGAAAATTGTAGGTGACACAGGGTTCTTAAATCGAGAGAAGAAAGCAGTCATATGAGCCAGCGGTTGGAAAAACTTGGTGGAAAAACTGGCTCAATGTCTGGGCCCAGAAGGTGGTGATCAGTGGAACAAAGTCTAGTTGGAGGCCTGTAAGTAGCAGCGTAGCCCAGGGGTCCAGTCCTGTTCAACATCTTCATTAACTATCTGGATGATGGGGCAGAGTGTACCCTCACCAGATTTGCTGATGACACAAAACTGGTGTATACCAAAGAGAACACGAGTCACCAAAATGCCATCATGGCAAAGGACAATAGCATTCTGGTCTGTACAATGCAGAGTGTTGTCAGCAAGTCAAGGGAACTGATCCTTTGCTTCTCTTCATAACAAGGTGGAAAGCGATAAGATCCATCTGCTAAAGGAGAGGAATAGCATCTTTTCCACCAGGCTTGCTAACCTAACAAGGAAGACTTTAAGCTAGGTCTTTTAGGAATGGTGACCAAAGCCTGGACAGAATTCACAATACAAGGAGCAGTGAGGAAACACCCAGGGGACAGCATTCCCCTTGCATACAGCACAACTGAGAGTCCACCTCAAATGCCTCTACACAAAGACATGCAGCACAGAGAACAGGCAGGAGGAATCAGAAGTCCACGCACAGTCTTTGAAACATATGACCTCACAGTGACAGCACAGATGTAACACATGGGACAGCACATGTTGGAGAGCTGTGATGGACAGCTATAAGATCTTCAAGGAAGGCCATGCCAAAGATGTGAGGGAAAACATGGCTGGAAAAGGTCCTGAGCAACTCTGAAGCTACATTTAACTTCAAGAAGGGCTATCTTTAAAGTGATAAACTGGACCAGGCAACCTTCTGAGGCTCCTTTCACCCTAAATCCTTCTATGATTCTATGATAATCTGTTTGGAAATTATTTTAGATGTGGAGACGATGCAAGCCATGAATTTTTTTTTTGATAGAAACTAAGCTAGGCATTAAAATGAATGAATCAGTGGCCATATTGTTTAGTTGAGGCTGATACCAGCAAAATCTCCAATAAATTTACCATTGTTTACCCAATTCTCCACAGACTTCAGAATTGACTATAATTCATGCTGAAGTAGTCAGAGCTACTTAACGTTTGTTGCTTATAGTAAATCACTCTCAGGAGAGCCTTAGGGGATAGATAACGGAAATTAAATCTTTCCCTTGACAATTAATTTCAATGAATGTTAGTTGATTATGGCTTTTGCCACTGTAGAAGTTCAGTGCTGATGAACACCCAGTGACCAGCTGCAGGCCAGGGGTTATATGTTGCCTGAGAAACACCGTATCCAGTCCTAAGAACAGTACATACCTTTTTGAGATATTAACTTATTACTATTTGAGATACTAACTTATGACTATGGGCTTCACAGATGAGAACTAACAGAAGTTAATCCATGACACACTGGCAGAACTACTTGAGAAATAAAGTTGATTAATATAACCAAAATAGTACACAAGTCTCAGACATGTGGGCCTGGGAAAAACAAAACCAAAACATTAAGGTTCCATATGACAGTCACCCAGTCTATGAGAGGCATCTATCATTAAGGGATATGGTTGGGAAGGTTGAGAACAAAAACAAAACAACCAAAAAAAAAAGCTTGACTGCAAATCATCCCTCTTTTTCCTCTCCTATCCCACCCCATATTATTAGTAGCAAGCCCTTTGGGCTCATTGGCATGATTTTGTTTCCAGGTGTAAAGCAGAGGAAGACAAAAATGGTTCTGGTAGAACCTCTTTTCTCATCCTGCATGCTGAGAAATATTGCCAATACAGTTGCTTAAGTACTACAGGGAAAGAATGCTATACCATTTGTATATATTGATGTATGACTCAGTGAATACCATTACCTTCAGAAAGAGTAATCTGCAGAAAAACGAAGACATCTACAACAATCCCTTAACATCATGTATTTTTAACCAGAAAAATTTACTGTGACTTCTCTGATTAGTTACCTCTGACCTTTATGAATTAAATATTTTGCTCCTCACCTATCTTAAATCAGATACGTCTATCCTAAGCCAGGAACTTATATAACATGACAATACTTTCACTCATGTTATTACAGTGTTTTGAAGCATTTTTTTTTTTCCTTTTAAATTAGCTTTAGCACAACTCTGCATTATTAACTTACCAAAACTCAAGAACACAGCAATAGAGACCAATGAGAGAGGTCAAAGGACGGGAAAGGTGGGCAAGAAAATGAAACACAAATACCAGGAACAATTTAGATTATATTTTCAGAAGAAAAATAATCCTATCATTTCCAGATTCCATTAGATACATTAAGTGGTATGCATATATATATTTGCATACACAACACATCCACACATATATAGATATAAATTAAAATGTCCTTTTTTGAATTTCCTTTGACTGAAATTCAAGTCAGATCACATATCCATATAAAAACAGTGTCTGAAAGTTTAAGTTTGATACTCCAAATGTTTTTGCTTCCTTTTTTCTCCTCTGGCTTTGAGTTGTTTTGGTTTTTTTTTTAATGGAATAATGATCGCACACAGATACACAGACAATGTACTGGTACAGGCACTTAAGAAGTTTTTGGCTCCTGAAAAAATCAGAGTTAAATTTTCTAGCATAGTATGTGGAGAATACTTTATGTATGTTTTAGAAACATTTAAAGAAATATACTAACCTAATAGACTTCCTCTGTTACTATGGTAATAAGCACTTTGTAAAGCATATAAACATACAAAAGGTGTTTCTACTTCATATTGATATTAATCTATTCTCCTATATTATAAAACACATGAAATAATAGAAACTGAAGAAATAAGCTAAAATACTAGTACTGAATATGACTTTTTAGGAGAGACTTTTGGGAGACTAACAACAAACCATTTTCTATTTTGCTGTGAAGTTACTGATTTTTAAGGCAGAGACTTCTATAACCCATGCATAAAAAACATCATTCTGGGCAGGCAACATATAAAAATATTATAGAAACAGTAAAACTAACAGATGCCATATCTACTATTATTATAAAGATCTTGGTCTAACTGGCAAACACAACAATTTCAAAGTTCCCTGGAAGCATTATGTGCAATGACAACACAACCACCCATAAATATAATTACTAATTAAACAAAGAAAAATATTGTTTGCGAGGAAAGGACCCCAGAAAACAGAAAACACAGATGTTTCAACCTTCAGATCGCTCCTGTGAAGGGATCTACTGGCATCTGTATTCCTGTGAAGTGCAAGGAATTCAATGGCAAGCTCACCTCTGTGCTAGTGGATTCCATTTGGAGATTAATCCTTAATTTGCCACCAAGATAAGTTTACCCAGAGGGTTTGTCTCCTGCCTGTGGATCAAGAGCTGGTTTTTTCGTTTCTGTTGTTTTTTTTTTTGAACAAGCTAAAAACCATAACACATTTATTCTACAACTCTATCAACTATTTTAAAAACAGCAGCAAAATACAAAAAGCAGAGTCCCAATTACGTATATAAACTTGGAATGCTTCTTCACAGAAGACAGATGACACACTCAGGAGTTTTACCAGCGTCTGTGGCCTTATAACAGAATATTAAATTTGGTTTCTCTATTTTCTTCCTTTTTAAAGAGATTAAAACTGTGCTGCACAGTTTCTTAATGAAATAGTTCTGTCTCTCCCCTCTATTTGCATGAGGAAAATATTCAAGACAAAAAATGCAAGACGACAAAATCTTAATATGCAGTTTGGTAAAGTTCTAGTCAGTTTTTGAACAACACGTTTATCTATCCAGTAAAGCTTGTGTTAATGCGATGTAAGACTTTGGCAAATTCAACTCTAATGGAGCATAAAAGTGCTTTTGCTTGAAAGTGAGATCATTTTTAAAAATTCAAAGCATGATCACTTTTTCCTTTTTTTGCAGGAACAATCTGATACAAGCAGCAAAGCTTAAATAAACTAGAAACATTTCAAATGATCCATAAAGGATTAATAAGCACTGCAGGAAGTCCTATAGGCTCAGCGTATACATTTTCCATCTTTTTCTCCTGCGACAGGCATGACATGAAATTCTAAACAGAACTCAAGTTTCAAAGTCACTGAATGTTAAGGTCTGCAGCTTTGATACTAGGGTAGAGTGGGGTCACCATCTTGGAATATTTAATTTAAATAGATAACAAAATATTGATTTTATTAGCATAATAAAGCCCCCAAATTATGGCCCTTCACAAAATTTTTTTTCTACTCACAAATAGACGAATGGACAAAAGCAAGGCAAAAGGGGTAGTAGTAAGCTACAGGCCACTAATATAACAAGAACAAAATGACAGCTATTATTTTGGCAGAGATAATCTATGCTGAAACACAAAACACACACGCACACAATTTCTTTCAATACAATTTTCTTGTCTTCCCACTGACTTCTATGATTACCACAGAAAGCAGGGTTCTAAACACATTTCTCAATTGAATCTTCAATCAATAACGGTAAAAATTTGAGAAGGGAGATATGGGAAAATGTATTATAGCATTAGTAAGTGTTTAGAAAACAGACTGAACTTCTCAATATGCATAAAAGTTGAAGGGAATAAAATAAAATAAATGTATCAGTAACAATGCACCATACACCTTTACTGAAATTAGAAAGAAAAAATTATAAAATCCATTCAAACTCCAAAATCCAACCAGTAACAGAAATTGCCCCAAGCCTAGTCCAAGTGATCAAATTATGCAGTCACACTTTCTTTTGTTTGTAGTACCACAGTTGTCAAATAAAGAATAATTCTGAATTACCAAATGGTCTTTGGGATATGTGAACATATCATAGGTACTTTTTAAACAGTGAAAAGAGTGATCATTTAAATAATTTACAGAAAGTAACAAACCTAAGTTAAATAGAGTCTACCTACTGGTATTAGTTTCATGTTATAAAAGAGAAATATTAGAAGAGTAAGAATTAGATGCCTGCAAAACCCCCAAAAGACAAAACTGGGATCTCGGAGGTCAGCTTGACCCAAACAAACCCAATTTGCTAGCAAGAATCCAGACTTACTTCAACACTGACGTAGGAGAAAAGACAAATAATTCATATCAGAACTGAGAGCTCCTCATGTTGGAAGAAGGAAAAGTTCAGTTTCTGCTGAGCTTGTAAGGCTGTTTACCCCCCAGGCTTTCTTTTCAGAGCCAAAACAATCAAAAGTAGAAACTGTTTAGGTGACAGTTACATACAAATTGGAAGAAGTTCTTAGAAGAGTAGAAAATAGGAAAGATACAGAAATGCAACTGACAAATGCAAAGTTATAACAAAGCATAAAAATAAAAACCAGCACGGATAATATTGGCCATATTGGGAAGGGAGGGAGGCAAGAGAGATGTGAGAATGATAAATGTTAGCTCACAGTGAGAGGCTGACGCTGAAAGGCAAAAATTATGCTAAAATAATACACTAATCAAAAGGAAAAGTGAATGAGAAGAAAGAAGCGAAGAAAAAACCTGAACAAAGGACTAAAAGTAATAATTTCTATGTATAAAGGCAGCAGAGAGGCCTCAGTTGAAATGCTGTCTACAATCCTGGGCACATCACTAAAAGCAGATAGAAGAAACCAACGCAAAGAGGAGCAACCAGATCCATAAATACAAAAAATCCAGCGTATGATACAATAATCTTTTCAGGGGTTATAAACATAGCAGATACAAGTGAAATAACGTCACTTTCTACTAACATCTGAAAATAAAGAGCAGCCTGAGAGCGACCACAAGGATGATAAAAGAAGTAAATATACACATCACAAAAAAGATAAAATTTTGACTAGTTGAAAGAAAGATTTTTATTACAAATTCTCAGTATTAACAGAATTTGTGTTTAATATGGTAGCTGCCATAAGTTTGATAATCTGCAGCACTAAAATCTACATTAAGCTATTATATGCTTGAATATTGAGAAACACAGAAGATGAAAAGGATTTTGATAAACAGCTATAGTCTTTGTGTACCCATCAAAACGCAGTTCACATCAATGCCTGCTGATATTTAGTTTTGCCACCACTATCATAGCAAAAGAGGAATAAAAAGAGTGCAAAAGATAGTCAATGAAAACAGAAGTTGACAAAAGATAGCCTAGAAATGGGGACAATGAAGTATACAGATGATAAACTTGTTTTGCTTACCCTTCTTTGTAATTCAAAATAGAATTTCAGTGTAGCTGAAAAGATGACAAAAACACAGCAGTGAAAAATAGAAATATTTTAAACAGTATCAAATACCTTTCGAACTCCTTGCCACAAAGTGCCAGAATATGTATCTGCAGGAGACTTGCACAGTTATACAGGTTAAAATACTTCCAGTTTTATCAGAAAAGTCAGCTACTAACTAGGAACTTGCACCTCCTTCAAAAAGTTTTATTGAAAAAGTTTGGTTTTGAGGGAGTTCCTTCAATCATTAAGCTTGCAGCTAATGGCAGAGATCACTACTACACTGGGCAAATCCTTTAATTAAATAAAAATCCTTTGTTCATAGGTTAATTAGTCTATATTTTGGGGCTGCAGTGACTTAACAAGCATAAAAGACTGAACATTTTTCTCAGTATTAAAATCAAACTTGAGTATTTGATTCCTCATGTGGTTTAAACTTGTTTCATCTTCAGAATGTGTTATTTTATGATTGAGGAACTGCTATAGAAAGCAGGTGGTCCTTCTGAAAGAAAAACTTAGGGTTGCTGCACAGTTTGCAATGGGAGAGGACTGTATTTGCAAAACTAGAGAAAAATTTCAGGCAAAACTACAAAATGCATTATAGATAGGCTTTTCTACCTACAACTACCCTCACCATTCCTGTTCAAATTAACTGTTTACTCATACAACTTTAAAAATCAATATAATAATATAAAGAAATATATAAAGAAATAAAATTTGTATTTGCATGTTTCGTTTAATTGCATTTAACAACGGAACCTCCTATTTCCCATTTCAGCCCTAGTTTCTCTCCTCTCCTGAAAAATTCCTCTAACAGCCACATGACAAACATTTACAGTGGACCAAAAGAGACAAGAGAAAAGAGACAGGTAAGTTTAAAAGGTACGTGGATGAGGGTGAAGGAAAGGGCAACAGAACTAAGGCAGGACAGACCAAGCACTTTTAAAAAGTTAAAAACAGTTTCAAAGGATAACTATGAAATAAATAAGAAAATAGCTCTTCTTCATCACATAGAACAACAGATTGTAGGAACTTCTATGTTCTGAGCACTACCTTATGAGGAAAAAAGTTATCTGTTAACGAATGTATTCATTTTTTTAGTGTGGAACTTTCATATAGAACTGTTGAATGCACCCTTATTTTTCCAAGCAGTATCCTTCTCACTACTCAGAAATAATTAGTAAGCATTTATGAAGGTAAGGTAGAAAAAAGATGGGAGAAAAGAATGTCTTTTGTTTGTTTCTAATAGCTGATCAATTTGCCTGTTTCATATAGCTAAAAAGGCAAAAATGTTAGGTGTTCAG
This sequence comes from Tringa solitaria, assembly GCA_026413425.1. Taxonomy (NCBI): domain Eukaryota; kingdom Metazoa; phylum Chordata; class Aves; order Charadriiformes; family Scolopacidae; genus Tringa; species Tringa solitaria. The sequence goes on from JAOXJM010000001.1 coordinate 125,756,515, forward strand.
AGCAGAAATGTGTTTTGCCAAAGGCATTATTAACAATTAATAATCATTACACAGTGCCTTGTTTACCTGACCTTGTGTAAATTTAGCAGCCTTGTAATTAGACCCATATTTTGCATATTTGTATATTTCCATGCATAGGATTTGACTCATTCATTCATCCATTAAAATTTGCTTGACAGACATAGATGGATAATCAAGGTACAATTTGTATTTACTGGATTATAGAAAATTGCCCAAACTGTGAAGTTCACGGAAAGCATATTCTTGTCTTTCTCTTGCAAAAGATGTGAAAGCTATTAAATATCCGAGGATGGCCCCAAGGCTCTCTGAAAAAGTAGCAGAGCCTTCATAATCTGATAGCTTTAATACAATTTTGCTCAAAAAAAAAGGTTACTGGATTAAAAAGCCAACCCAACAATAAAAAAGAAACACCACCAGTGTCTACATTTTCCCTTTGGCAATGCAACAAAGTAAAACACCTCTTATAAAAACTAACACCTTAGTATTAAGCACAAATTCATTGAAGTAGGTGTCTTGTAGTCCGGAAAAAAAAGGAAGATTTTGTTCTCCCATTTAACTACTTTCCAGTAACTTCCTAACTTTCTGAGCAGTTGAAAGAATTATCTTATTACCTTTCTGTTCAGAAAAATTCATAAGAATAAAAATTTTTAAGCATTAGCCATAATAATGAAATACTATTATTAGATATGCTTAAATGTTTGAGAATAAGGTTGATTATTAGACAGTTCAGTATGTGTCATTTTGCTCCCAGAAAATAAAGGGTATGCAGAGACAGCAGCTACTGTCGATAACACACTTCCGGAAATAGAAAGATATGGAAGATCTCTACTGAGCAGTCAGTATGGAAAGCAACAATACAGAAGAGAATGGGGAATAAAGGAATTTGTTTGCTTCTCTGTGTGTGCTGGTATCTCATAAAAGATAAATATCCCACTCAAATATGAGAAAAAACTTCTTCACAGTGAGGGTGACAGAGCCCTGGAAC
>JAOXJM010000001.1:125757620-125775968 GCA_026413425.1 Tringa solitaria
GATGATCTCTATGGTCCCTTCCAACTCTAAAAATTCAGTGAAATTCAGTGAAAAGTGTGACAGCCTTGTCCAACAAGACAAATGTTTTACAGCTTTCTTCTGAAGAAATTGACTTTTGCCCAAGAAGTCAGACATACTCATTAAATGTGCAACACTTACATTTTTTAATGACTTCTATAACCCAACAGGAGCCTTTGTGCAGCTTCTTTCCTACCCCATGTAGCTAATGTGTCAGAAAAAGCCATTTACTGCCTCCTATGAATCCACAGCTCAAACAGATTTTTGTTTTTAGTACCAGAAGTCAAATCTTTAAATAATAAAGCAGTGACGAGAGAATGAAGCATATGAAGCATCTTTTTTTTTTTTTTTTTTTTTTTTTTTTTCTTTTTCAACTCATAAGTTAGACTACTATTTTGGCACCCCTTTTAAGATCACCTGCAAGCAAAGTATCTGAAATATCTGTAAAGTAATGAACATAAAAGAAATGTTTTAGCAAAACATTAAAATACAATCCAAGAGCTTCTCCTCTGGTGGCCAGCGCTTTTTTTTCTTTTTTTCTTCTCCCTACCAATTGGGCACAGTTATCTGTGGACTTAGTTTTCTGTGACCGAACAGACTGCAAGGTAGTGATTCACTCACCTAACTTAAGGATTTTCATTCTTTCTTGTCATACACCTTGAAGGAAAGGGGAAGAACTAAAGTAAAATCCAGTTTTGCTTTCATTCCAGAAATCTGAGTGGAAGCTAACAGCAAGGACTTTATTTTCTCTGGGGAGGAGGGATGTTATATTCAATTCATTATTTGAAGGTATGGATTATTCTAGGTGGCATCTATTTTCATCCACTCCACTGGTCCAGTTCATTGCAAAGTAATACCAGTGACTGAAATTACCTCCTATAACATCATCTAAATTTTGTAAATGCCCAAAGTTACAGGAACTACCTAAAGATGGACAGATACTTAGCCCTAATTCTTCTACCAGCATCAAGATTAGATTCTTGCAGTTATTTGTACACCAGCAATTTCTCGTTCCTCAGTTTTTGGCAGCCAGTCCTCAAGTGAGGGGCAAAACACGGGGCACACTTCAAAGTTTATCATGTTTCTAACCACTAGGAATGACATTTTCCAAACATTTACTACTACCTTCTGTAAGCAGGACAATGCTCCAATATACTAGTTCCAAAGTTGAAAGCTATCCTTAGAGTTCCAAAACACTTAAGAGACATAAAAAGCAAACCTCCTTTGTTAATATTACTATTCAGACGTAGGTGGAATATCCTAAAAGCATCTAATGAAGTCTCCTAAAAAGAATTAATCTGAAAAAACGACCACATCCAGTGGGAGAGGTATATCTTGCATTTTCTTTGACTAACCTATTTATTTTAAGGATATCATGCCACCTCTGTTTTTGACTCTGAATGTCTTTCCTATTGAAACACGTTTTTTAACAGCCTCCTACCACTGTTACCATGTTTGATCCATTCCAGACAGTTTAGTCTCACCACTAGAAGATAAAGTGGAAAAATTTGTAGCTAAGGAGTTACCTGCAATTAAGAGGAGAGTGGTGAGAAGGGGAGAGAAAAAGACCTGTCTAGATGCCTTTTATCTGGAAAAAGAACTGGCTTGTAACCACATCAACTCCACCAATACGAGAGACTGAGCCTTGGTACGATGCTGGTTTCTCATGCACAGATTTGTGTCTAGTAAAGCATTAGCTGAATTTATATAGAAACTAAATGTACTTCTCATTATGAAAACTTGTACTCACTCCTAGATAATTTTCCTTATTTTCATTATAATCTCAGATGCTCCTCAAATAGATATTTGCTACTCAATGACACCTGATTACTGAGTGGCATCTTGCCACTAACCTCATGAAGCGCTTCATAAATGGACTCAGCAGAAAACGTTGAAAATAAAACTTTGTAGTTATCCCTGACCATTTCTTGGCAGATAATATAGGCTTATTTTGTTAATTCTAAGTCCTTAAGATGCCTGACTCACTCTTGTTGGTTAGTCTCCAAAGACAAATCAGATCATACAGAATTTTAACTATGAATTCCCTACAAGCATTTCATTCTTTCATTTGAGGGGTTGGGGAGGGAGCAGGGGTGTTCAATTCTAAGACTACCCTATGTTTAATCAGCCAAGAAACTCTCAAGGATCATATCACAATTCAGTTTACTCCATTATTGCTACTTCACTGATTGGGTTAAAAAAAAATTAACAAAAACTAAAAAGGTGAGCCCCAAAAGATGCAGCATTAAATGAACAAGTATAAATGCTGATCCCTTATCACAGAAAGGAAAAGAGAGGTAAAAAGCAGTAGGAGGGAGGGGAAATTTGATTAATTGCTGCCTTCAAACAAGCAGAAGAACCACATGCAAATACTAAAGAATAGTGTGAAAAAGCATCACCAACACCGCATGAACTACTGGAAGAAAACCTAATATTTCTAAAAAGCTGTATTAATCTTAATGCCATTGTTCATAGACATACATAAAAAGAGAAATTCTACTGAATTCAAATTCTATATTCAATTTTTGTGCTTGACAGGTGGTCAAAGGGCAGCCTGGTATCTGATAGTTCTACCGCAAGATCATCCAGCATGAATTGCTTCAGTATGAGAAAAACATATGTACTATCCAATAAAAATTATTACAGCAATTACAAAGTTTTTGCAGAAATCTAATGTTATATTCTGCAACAAAATTCAGTGTATGCCATTTTGTGCCTTTGTATTTTGGGGAGAGGGGGTTCTCTGTTTTTAAACAATTCTGGCCCCTTTGTAGTATAGTCAAATGTTGCTTTGGATATTAAATTGAGAATTTATCTTAAATGGAAACAAACAACTTCGCTAAAAATTAGACATTTATGACTTGCAAATTACAGATACTAATTATTTTCAGTATATACAATTATGATATTCTCAAGAGGTATTAATTTTGGGACAGATGTGCTTTCATCATGTAATTTGGAAATTAAGTTACACTCTCACGTATGGGAACTCAGAAGTCTGAATTTGTGTAAAGATAGGATTGATAGAGAGGAATTTTGTCTTGCTAATTTTCTCTCTCTCTTTCTCCCCCCGCCCTTTCCTCTCTCTGATGAGAGTGTGGCCAGCAATCCTCACAGCTGGGTTGCCTTGCACTCAAAGGAATGGGGGCTGACTGCAGAGTTGATGAGGATACACTTCCACTTGACTCCACCTCCTATTTTGTCCTTTCAGATAATTCTTCCAAATCTAGTAACTTCTAAAAATTTAAACAATAATTAAGGCATACCAATCATAAAATATGCACAATGCTAAATACTTCGCTTCCATGGCAGAGCGCAGAAATTAAGTGTTGTTAATGCAACATCTTTATAAAGGCATTAAAAAATATACATAATCCAAACTGAAGGCGTTAATACAGAAACGTCCATCAAATGAGACTAAAAGGAAGAACACTGCTATGTGGCCATATTTTTATTAGGAAAGGAAAGCATATTATTACAAAAATGTTCTCCAACATGCATGCCTATCTTTCAAAGACAGGGCGTGACAAGTGAGGAAGGAAAAAAGAACACAAGAAAAACGCCAGTTAAATAAATCTCTGGGATGATACTGGTTTTGAGTGGGTGTATTAATTAAAGAAATCCATTTGGGAGTTTGCGTTTTCTTGTTTTCCATATTTGAAAAGACAAGACAAAAAGAAATATTGCTTTCTGGTCCAGTATGAAAAAACAAACCGATCATCAAACATCAATACTTTGTTTACACTGTTCCATTAGAAGTTGAAGGTAAAGATGCAAGCCGTTCAGAGTATATACTACAATTCTGAAACAGATTTTTATTTTTAGATCAAACAAGTTCAGTCACTGCATAAACATTTCTATCTAGAGATCTTTACTGGTGGTGGTGGATTTTTCGTGTTTCTCACAGATGCCACTTACAAAGGTAATTTTGTTTAGGAGAAAAGGAAAACATCTACTGCAGAGCCCTAATTTTCATGCAGAAACCCGGTACACCTTTGGAAAACCATAGAAATTTTTCTCTCTCATACATTTGTGGATTAAAAGTCTAACACAATCTACTAGGCTGAAGATATTTGGATAGCTAAAACTCTTCAGATGAAAGAAAGTGAACAAGACTGTCATTTAGCTGCTGTAACACTTTTAGCAGGACTACAGCTTTTTCTTTTTTCCTGTTATAGGATGCTGCAGCTGTGGGCAGACTGAAAAGACAATAATGTTCAGCATGGCATGGAAATAGGGAGGGAAGGTTCATCTTTAGCAATGCAAGGTCCGTTAAAACAGCGTGCCATCACAGAACACATGGGACTAAAGCAAGGCAGAGCTGTCAATTCACCAGGCTCAATTTGCAAAAAAAAACCAAACAAAAACCAAACCCCAAAAACCATCATGTCAATATGAATTAAAGTAATAGAATAATTAACGTTCAGCAAATAGTAGGAGTAAAATCTATCAGTAGATGCCATATAATGAAATATCTAGCTAACCTGACTGATAAGCTTCAAGGACTCTTCACAGTGACCTACGCATAGGATACGACATATGGGCCGACACTCCTTTTTGGAGCACAGCTTTATTATCTGTCTACACATCAGAATAAGGTTCTGCACTCAAATCGTACTATTTCCCAAAGCAGGCATACAAAGCAGTTATTTCCTTAATGACCGGAGGTTAAAAAGAATAAAAATAATCCACTTGCATACATCCACTGCAGGAGATACTGGCACTCTACAGAAAACAGACTCTGTAGCACTTACAAAACTTTGACTTCTGAACATGACATAGTGAAGCAAACACAAAACCTTCTTATGAAGCCATGTCTAATGCAATGCTATTCTGCCATTTCTTCCTGCAGATGGAAACATTCTCACTTAAAACGAAGTACCATCCCTTTCTCATCTCAGATGATCGAAAACTTCAGTGGTTTTTAAAACTGTTTTTCTTAAACTTAAACAAACCTGTAGAAGTATAAGTTCCATGAGAGAAGAGAGCAACAAGTGTCAACTCTAACACAGCATAGGCTGCTAAAATTGACCCTGTTGTGTCCCCTGACAAAGGAAATCTTATAGAGAATTTGTTGCATTATCTCTGGTACTGCTTAGACTTCTCTTGGCCCCATAAAAGAAAAACTAGTAATTCCCTAGAAGTGTCATTCAGCTAGGGGGTTGCCTTCCCCATCTGTACACACATGAATGAAGACACAAAGGCAGAGGAGTTTAGCTAAATAGTGCTGCCCAGACTCATTGCTCTGAGGTTTTTTCATATATATGACTTACTTCCAGGAACCAAGCCAAAAGGTCTGAACTACCCATTTGATCTGTTCAAACTTTGAATGCTTACACATTCATCCATTTTCTCTTGATGCACCGAATACTAAATAACATAAAGAACTAAACAGCTGTTTCAATTAAGTTGAATATAAGTTTTTGAAATAACCTTCTAACTACAAAGTTTCTATGTGATAAGTTTTTGAATACTGGAATCACTTCTGCTGAGGAATACTTTATTTAATTTTTCTGAGAGTATTTTACCAAGAAATCAAGCCGTGAATAAACATTACTGTAAATATTTTTTGATACTTTTAACTGCTTTAAACTAGAAAATGAAAATAATTATTTTAACGTCTAAGGGTAGGAAAAATTAAATAAGACCCATTCCTACTATGTCAAGAAAAAGCATGCTGAGGGAAACATAGACAAAGTTTTTCACGTATGCCCTCTGTTGCCTCCAACATGCATGACTTCCTTATTCAATAATCTTCAGCAACAGCAACATGGACTATGAAAGACAGTATCAAACAAAGATGCTTACAAAAGAAGGTAACTTAGTTTGGGTAACTTAGTTTCCCAAATGCTATAAAATTTATTTCAAGCTTTTTCTTTTTTTTTTTTTTAAGGCTGAAGGCAGGTTCATAATAAAGACTAAGAAACTTTAGGATATGTAACTCAGATTTCTTACAATTATTATAAAACATTCCACATTTTGTTCTTTTATATGCCCATTCAACTCTGAATTACCACAAATGGACCCACTTTAGTGTTTAAAAAAAAAGGTTTAAAGCAAGTCCTTTTCACCTTCTAAAATCAGTGTAGGATCATGCATTTCTGTATTATTAATGACTTGTAAGAAACAGTTTATGATAACCACATCATTTTTAGGTCATGAATGTCAAACAAATTTATCCTTGTGAAAAGAACCACATCCAGTGAAAACGTGGTGTCTTCAGCTTCAAATTTTAACTTTGGTTCTCCTGAAGGATACAAGGTACTTGAGTGCCATAAGCATTGCTAGTTATGTATATATCAACTAGCATCAAGTCTACTCAAGGTCAAAAGACCTTGTTGCTTTCTGTCACCTCTTAGCAAGCTGGTTATAATGTGGTCTCTGTTGGAAGTTTATGTACATTAACATAGACTTAATCTGGTTTGATATTTCAATAATTTGTTGTTCCAAGTTATTGTAGTATATGGCATTAACTGTACCAAAATCCCTGAGAACCGGTGGTTTTAAAACTTACTTTAATCCTTAATTAGTTTCCTAGGACTTGTGCTTCTTGTAATGTCTCTAATTAGACGCTAGTGGGAATCTTTTCCATCAAAAAAACTAAACTGAACATAACAAAAACCTAAACAGATTTAAAATGGGTCTCAAACTACTGTAAAAAGATGAACACTGATCCTTTCAAGACCAGTGATTAGTCATAAAACCTCTTGCGATTTGTGATTTGTTATTAAAATAGCCTCAGAAGAAGCAAATCCTACAAAGCCATATAGCATCCATAGCACTTCTGTCAATCCAAGGTATCCACAGGAGGGCATATTTGCTCACTCTCTCTCAAAGTAGCTTGCTCAGGCACTATTAGTAATGTGGTTGTGGCAGACGTCTCCATAGGCGGCACAGATTTGCCCAAGATTTTAAATTCTTGGCTACAGAATCTCCTAACAAATACTGCTACTGGTACACTAAAAGCTACATACTTCGCAGTCCGTTTAAAGCCAGATCAGATACACAGAGCTGCAACCATATCTCTATGCTGCAGCAAGCACATGCTCTCCAAGTGTTGCCAAAATTCATCATTGCTTCAACTGGGGCAACAGATCAGTTCCAACAGAGTACCTTCAAAGACAGTGCTTTCTGTAATCCTCTGGAGACAGTACCATCTTGTTATTAGATGAGTGATTCAATCACCTAGGTAAACATTACACACTTGGTGGCAATCATAACCATGACCATATTTACCTGTAGGCACACTTCCTGTAATGTGATCTTCACAATACTGCCATTTATAAGTCTAAGCAGACAAATGATTGTGATAATAAGCCTTTACATTCCTGTATTCTACCTACAGAGGAAATTACAAAGTTAGTTTAACTCTATTGAAGCAATCCCCATTTCTTAAAACCCATTCAACGCAGTGGCCAGCCTGGGGAGCCTTTTCTACAAAGAGCCAAGACAGATATCTAGTTGTCATTAAGTCTTCTGTGGCAAGGTACCACACTGCGGACTAAGCACTAGGAAGAATCAACAGCTACTGCTCTTTTGCTTATGTTCAGTCATTCTCAGTGGCTCAAATTCAGAGTGCAGAGAGTCACACTCAGCCTCACTCAACCATCAGCGAGACAGATACATGTCCGTCATGGCTAGTAAAATCCAATGAAGGGAGTTAAACCCTTTGTAAAGGCATATCGATCATTACTTTGAAACACTTCACTAAAAATCATATTGATGCTCAAAGTCTAAAACAAACAATTCCTTCACAGGGCAGATCATGGAGAAGTTGCAGTAATAGTGAATCAATTCCAGTTAATAGACACTATGATGCTGTGACAAATAACTGCTTACTCATCCCCAAAACGTACTACACATGGTGACCAAAGGGTTATCTTTTGTTATTCAATAAACATAAATTTTATCAGAAAGATGTCTAACCCTTTCATATGGTAGAATACTAACTGCTCTGTTAAATAACCAAGATATTTCTAATTTCCTCCTGGTTAACCAAAACATGATTCTAAACACAACCCATCTGTCCACCTCTATCAAGAAAAGAATCAGAAAATGCTACTGTGGAGGGGAAGAGAAAACTCTTGATAATCTGGTGGCAGCCTCCCTTCCCTCTCTCAGGTCCTCAGTAAACTGTGAGTGGAATCACATTAATCTTTTATCTTTCACACCAATTGCCTTCCATTCTGCTTTGACTTGGAAGCTTTCAGTACTAAAAATAAGCATCTCGGTTTCTGTATGTATAAACCAAAATGACAGTGATACAAGTGCAAACTTGGAAAAGACTCAGAAACCCATTTCCATACAAACAGGAAGGTCTCAAAATAATCGCTGGAGTTAATTTGATGGCAGAGTCTCGCACTCTGATTGTGCCTACCACGTCAGTTGGTGTCACAATTCCTTCTATTTTCTGGCCCTACCTACTCTTCAACACATGCCCATATACTTCTAGTACTGCCACCACGATGATAAATAAAATATTTTACTATTGCCACTACTAAGCACCTTTCCCTCACACCAAAGAGACTTCTTACCCCTACTCACCCACCAAACAGAAACGCTTTCAATCCATGACTGTTGCGAGAACATGATTACAAAAGTCATCGCCATCATCTACAATCATATTTTCACCTGTTCATGTGGTGTACACCTGTGGGATGTTGGCAACACACTTGATTGAAAGTGTGGGAGATTCCAGGTTCACAACGAGCCCTGTCATCTTTGTTCTCCTAAGTGAATATGCCATGCAATCCCCAAACCTGTGTGAATACTATTGCCTGTTATAATATTATCTTGTTTATATATCTTTTACCTTTTTAAGTGAGCAAAATACTAATGCAAAACACAAGACATATACACAATAGTCACAACTGCAATATATATATATATAAAATAATAATTCAAAGATCTTGAAAAGTGTCCCAACATGCTTTTATACTGCGACCTAATGTGCAAGCAGTAGACCACCCCACCACAGGTAAGAAATGAGAAATTTTGAGGGCTATTGAACACTGAATTTTCGCAGCAGAAGAGTATAAAGTTATTTAGCAGTGTTCAATAGCCTTCAAACTCACTTCTGTCTGTGGGTTACAGTGGTCCAGTAGAAAAAGACTATAAAACAAAAACAGCGCAATACAGGTTGGACCAAAATTTTTTCAATCTTTTTAAAATACTTTTAAAGTTTAAATATTTTATGCATTTTGAAAAACATCAAAAGACCTAAAGGTGCCATGCCCTATTAACTAGAGAACATATAAGGAGCATCTATAAAAAAACATGTTTTAACATAAATATAGTAATAATACGACAGGTGTATATTTAAAAATAAGATTAAAAAACTGCTGCTTCAGAGACAACAGCTTGCTCCAATGACATATTGTATATGTTGGGGGGTTTTATTCAGTTGGTTTTAATTGGCAAACCTAACACCTTGATAGCTGAGTAAAATATAGAATTCATTTTACGGATGTGAATATTGATTTTTACAGGGCTTTTTAAAAGGGGATCTAAGAGTTGGCATTTATTTACCAAGTGCTAAAAATGAGCATTTGAATATTCTAGTGGGAAACACAAAACAGTTTCCATCATAATAATCAGATCCACTTACTACAAATGATATTACACCCTCCTTATGCACAAAACCTGGTCAGTTTTTCCATTTGTGCTTGCATATTTCAGCTTTCATCCATTCCCTAGCATAGATGTTTCATTGATGGCTGAGGGTAACACTTCAAAAATGAACTAGCTAAACAAACTTCCCAGCAGCACTTGACAGAGCTACACCTATTCTTCCCCATTTCCAAAGCAGTACAGAATTAATTACCAGTTCTATGGATCTATTGTAAGTATAATAGACTAAAGAGCTATCACAGACACATTTATTGTAAAAGCACAATCCCAAGAGTGTCTAGTAGAGGGCCAAAACGATTAACACAAATGCTTTGTCAGATCAAAGATAAAACCTGCACCGCCCAATTGAGGAATGAATTAGAACAGTGGGTTATCTTTCAAATTAACCAGGGCAGTTAGTGAGGAAAATTTCATGAAAGTGTAATTCTTAGCCTTTGTGAATCCACACAGCAGGCATTCTGCCAGCTGACAAGATGATGAAATTTTCATGCTTAAAAAAGCCCTCTTCATTTCCCAATTTAGATTAGCTAGCGTTTCTCTCTCTTTTCATCTATTTGCTCTTCTGAAGCAGAATTAAAAAAAAAAAAAAAAAAAAAGCAAGCACACAACAGGATCAATCTCTCATAGAATAATGCAGTTCTGAAAAGAAAGAAAATCTTCGCATGTCATTTTTTAGATATATTTACAGCTAGGAGTAAGATTATCAAAATTGATATTGTTAATACCATTAAGAAATCCATAAATACTGGAGCAATGGTAGATATATTTTGGAAGACAGATAACAAACATTTCAACGTTTAATGGCAAAAACTGATTGTGGAAACAGAAAATGTTACATGAAGGCAAGTAAACTGCAAAAACAATGGGACTGTAGGAGGATTACAAAATTCTATTTACATGCTTACATGTGCATCTTTTTAAAGGAAAGGAGTGTATCACCATTGTACTTATTTATTTATCAGTTTCATGTGCCAAAAAGAGTAAGCAGATTTTCCACTTTTATGGCACTTCCCCCTGCCCCTAAATTTACACAGCCACATATAAAAGCATTTCAACAGTCTAAAGAAAACCATATGCAATGATCTCGAACACTTAAAAAAATATCTGATTCAAAGCTCACTGAATAAAAAGTAAGCTTATTCTTTTCAGTGAGCTGTGGATCAGGCCGAAAGCCTCTTGACAGGGCTGTCTTCATAAAAGGAAGCTCATTATTTTAAAGGTTAAAAAATTCATTTTCACATTTTATGTTTTTGGATTATGTGCCATTTGACCAACAGAAAAATAAGAATAATACCTAAAAAAAAAATTTAAAAAAAATTAATGGAGTGTCAAAGTTAGACAATATATTTGTCTTTTTTAAATTGATATTTCTTTGCCTTTCACATGCAACCACCACAGTGGGAGATTGTTAAATAAGCGTCTCAAAGTTTCATCAGATGTTTTGTTCAGACAGTTCTTTGCCATACTACTTCTGGGTGTGTCTTTATAGTTTATAGGATTATATGGGTGTTAGTGCAAACAAACATTTGATGAATTTCAACTCCAGCTGTTATACAGTCACTACAAGTTCTTGATGAAAGGAATAAACTTGATGAAAGGAATAAACTAAAACTCACAGCATCTAAGATTTTCTAAGGACAAAATTTACTCGTCTAACTCTGTGGAAAGCCCTTTTTCAAAATTAAAATTATTGTGCAATTTGGAAATTATTTTTTACAATAAAATAATCTCACATTTCCAGAGTCTGAATCTATTTCACAGTCAAAACATAGTTTTAGACTCCATTATTATAGCTAACTAAGTTCAAAGTAAATTCTCAGTACTAAAAATATAAGCCAGTTTATAAAGACTTTACTTACAAGGACAAATAAATTCCCTTTGAAAGACACTTCATTATCCTACATACCATGTAGTAAGATACTTCATAGATTTTAACATAATGTAGCAAATTTCAATGTTCAATATTCAAACATTTCACAGTTTGTTTCACAGCTTGGTCTTAAAAAAACGAACAAATGAAAAAGGAGAACACAATAAAATATTACACCACTTTTTGTTCTTATTAGTAATAAGAATTTTACCTTGCCTTAAATGTATCTTACTTCATTCATCAAGTTTACTATTGCACATTTTATGCACATGTTTTCTAGCACTTTATATGCCAGAAATGACTTAGCATGCAGCATTATTTTCATAGTGTACGTACATTAAATCTAAAAAAGTGGATCAGAAGGAACTCTTACACAAAAGCAGTCTGTGTAAACATATTACTTTGACATATTGTTTAATAACACATTGTATAATTTAATACAGTATGCATAGCAATACCAATTGAATGATAATTTTGCAGTCAGGTGGACTTTGCAATAAAGTAATGTGAGATCTTGTGTTTTGGTAACTTCACCTGTTCAAGTCATCTACCTTTAACTTCAATGGAAAGGAACAATCTGTCCCTACATTGTGAAATACTGCCCGAATTTACATACTCTAAGAAAGTTTTGTGCTCCTTTTAACACAAAAACCTTCAAAAGAAGTATTTATACGTCCAGAAAATATTACATTTCCAGAGAAGAGCATAGAAAACACTTACCTACAATTGCAGTAACAACTAATATAGAAGATAACACAAAATGCATACTAAGTATTAAACTATAATGATAATTCTTAGTGTTGTAGCTGCTGTCTGCAAAGAAAACACTCCACGGATTAGGTAAGCTATTTGTTTACAAGCCAAAATTTCAACAATTTTACATTTTTGAGTATATAAAAGTTTATGAGCGCTCAAAGGTTATGAGTGCTTTCAAAACTGATTCTGTCCAGAAGGGTAAAAACAGGCAATGTTGGAATAACCGAAAAAGGCAGGCAGGCAATAGGATGAGAAGATCCATGAAAATTTGACCAAAATGGCTAGCTGCCAACTCACAAAATACTATGCTTCCAGCATATTAGAGATGCAAAACATATCGATATAATTTAAAAATCATGGTGGGTTTTTTCCTAACCAGTCACCATTTTGGACAGTGTGAAGATGGGAACTTCAAATATTACACTTTTTTTTTTTCCACAATGCTATACAAAGCCAACCACTACCGTGGGCACTTTGGATTTCTTGCACTGCCCCCCAACAACAATAATTATATCAAATTAATTAACTACCCATCTTTCTCCTCTTTTTCCCCCTCTCAACCATTATGCAGAAAGATTCACAGTATTTCCCTTCCTATTGTACTTCAAAGAATTTTTACAAAGCTACGTTCAGTTTTCCTTTTCACACTGTAACACAATATACATCAACTTGGGTCGAAGAAAGAGAAACAGATTTCAATTACATGAGAACCTGATATCTGCATATTTGATAGGCTTCAGAGATTTTCTCAAAAGCATTAAGATAATAATTTTCTTCACTTTTTCTTCTAAAAATTTGGAAAACAGAAAGCTACTACATCTGTAATAATGCTGACACACAGTTACAAAAATTTAAATACATCTGACTATCTTGCCTTGAGACTGAACTGAGAAAAATGTTCTAAATTAGTATTTGAAGTCATTAATTGATTGTTTTATTTTCATAAAGTTGGGTTTTGACGTTGCATGCTATTACCTTGAATTTTTTAAAAAAAAGGTAACATGTAAGCCACCAAAAACTCAGCACAAACTCATTTCATACGGCAAAATATTTTCTGAATACTTACATTGTAGTATTTTCTGACGTAGCGTCTAATATCCAACAGTAATTTGTTGTTCATTTGAACCACATAGTTGAAAGGAGGCTCGTCACATTCAGTCTTACTGCACCTTTGCAAGCTGGGTTCAATAAATCGCCCCTGAAAACAGAAGTGTAAAAATAAAAACAGCATGCATTATTACTACAGGTGATGGTAGCAGAAGTTACCAGAAGAATTTAGACATAATATGTATTTTTAAAAAATAATAATCTTAAAGAGCCTCTAACACCTAGGCCTTCTTTCTTCTCATCACAGTTTGCCACATCCATAAAAAAAACTTCTCTGCCCTGCAGGTTTCCCTGTTCACTTCTTAACGAAAGGTCTTTTGGAGAATATGCTTCTTCACCCACTACAAAGTTAATCGATCAAAAAAATGATGTTGAGTAAAAAAATTCAGCTATGGACAAGTCACACTCTCCTGGCTCCCTGAAACAGCAGGTTTGTTGTTTTATCAGGGACATCAAAGTTCTGCCCAAGCCCACTGATCAGAACATTGAAATCAACCTTATAGATACCAATTATGAAATTACCAACAGGGCTGTAGAGACAACGTTGTTCGTGGCCATCTTTTATTTTCTCCAGTTAAGAGAATATCTCCTACAGTTTTACACCATCCCATTCCCCTGACTTTCAAAATCTTCTCAACATCTGATATGAAAATTTCAGAACCTGGAAGTGATCTGTGAACAACTGAAAGTAAGTTGGTAGAATTCTCATTAAAATAACAACAACCTGGTAGGTTGGACAGTTATAAAACTTTAAGAAATCTTTCTTTTCAAGGTAAGACTTCACTTTTGTGAGCAATCTTGCCTAAACCACCATTCACACCACTAAATAATTCCAGGTGGAAGAGAAAGGGGTTTTTTTGTTTGGTTTAGGGGTTTCTTTTGCTGTTTGGTAGGGGTTTTTTGTTTGTTTGCTTGACTTTTTAAAGGAGTTTAATATCCACTTCTCTCCAGTTAGCCCATCTGCAAGTTGTCAAGCCTACATGCAATTAACTATGTTATTTACAGCTGTAATGAACAAAAGTCAAGGATTCACAAAGTATCACTCAATTTGTATGTCTTTTCCTCTTACTTGCGTCCAAAGACTGCTTTATTTTGATTCAAAAAAATGCAAAACATCTGCTGTTTGTCCAAATTAACTTAAAATAATTACTTTTAATTTAGATAAAAGATTTATTTGCTTTCAGTTTCAAGGTTTTCACTACTCCAAAGCTTGCTAATTTGCCAATGACTAATACATACATAACATTGCTGCAGAGTTAAATACTTGGCTCTATTTCAAGTTGTGATCCAAGGTCAGAGATACATTTTTTGGCAGAACTTCTCAACAAGAATGTACCCCTATGACTTTTTATGTTCAATACACAAAGACAGAGGGAAAGATAACACAGAAAAACCTTACTGTCAGGAAGGGAGGCGGGATGTAGCAAGATAAACATGAGTTCCAAAAACACTTTGTTCCAATTAATATGATTTAGGATAAGGAATTGCCATTGCTATAAGAAAGTTTCATTAAATAGAGAACTGGAAGTTACTAAGGTGTTAAGATAAGGATTCCTTAAAAAGTTACAGCAACAATCATTCACAACTGTGGGCAAACAGATTAATGAAGCCAGATAATCTCATGTTCTGCTAGACAACACAGCTGAAATGCAAAAATGGGAAAAATATTTCAGCACTATCCTATCAACATTTTTCTGTTCCAAAGCTATAAATAGGAGGATTCAAACAATATGGTATCTTCTCCTACATCATAGAAACCCTATCTGAAAAGCTGTTCTCTCTACAAGTATTTTTCTCCCTCACCGATGAAGAGAAATGAAACAGAAAAAAAACCCAACTAACCGAGCCATCAAAGACATTGTCATAAATATTTTCTGTTCCGCATTTGAGGCAGCAAAATTTGAATCTTTCACAATCCCTATATTTCTCCTCATCAGTGAGCTGAGCTGGGCCACCAACCAAGGCATCATTCTCCTCATCTTTATGGTAATGGTGATGGACTCTGAATTGGGAGGGATCCAGTCCTATTAATAAGAAACAAAAATTTCAAAAGACTAAGAGGTCAACCATACAAGTAGGCTCATTTTTCATATGCTTGGTGAAGCAGATTCAAAAGAAAGTTACAAAATGTAAATTCAGAAGCCGAAAATCTCTCCTTAGCAAAACTTCCTCTATAAAACATAAATATGTTTTACAATTTTTAACCACGAATAAAAGTTCACGAAACATGAAGAAATCTTCTTACTTATCTTCTTACACAAGATTGCTTTATAAATAAAACAAGCACACTGCATTATCATGGGAGTATGCAACAGAACATTTTGTTTCTGAGGAAACCACTCCTAACGGATGGCTTTATTGTTATTTTCTTCTTAAGTCACATTGAAAATATTTCAATAAAAATGTGCATCGTTATTAAGAAACAGTCTTTAAATCAAAATGGCACCATTAAAACTGAAAACAGAGAATAAAAACCCCATTAAAGAAACGCGGGTGCACTGCTATTACCAACTCCTTCAAGTCCGTATACAACTGCCAACTCTGATTTCAATGCAGTGGTCGATTTCATTTTGGCTCAGTGGTTAACAGCATGTAGGTTTCAATCTAATGCAGTGGTTAAAATTCAGCAGCAGCATTTAAAACGACAGCGCTGGAGACAAAATGCTTTATTCTTGATTGCCAGAACTCAAGATTTTAAACAAATAAATACACAAAAGAGATCCTAAAAATACTGATTCAACCACAAATAAGTAAATAAGCAAGCAAGCACGAAGTTCACTGCCTTAGGAATAAGACTGCCAAAGTAAACTTAATAAAAATCCACGGGTTTTGTCATCCTTTGTCATGTGCAACCTTTTAAAAGTCCATGTATCCCATTTACAGTTTTTTTTTTAACTCCAGCAAATAGCACATGCTAGAAAAAAAAATTAATCGAATGAGCATGTAGAAGAAAATGTTCAGAAAACTATGGCTTACTTCATTATTAAGAAGAAAAGATCAAAGAGAAGCACTTTAAAAAATATTTTTAACAGAGACTAATTAAACCAAGTAACAGATTACCATGTATTAAACCCATATCTCATGTAAATTTCAATAACAAATGTAATAATTACTGTAGAAAGAGTAAGAAAGATTACAAACAGAAAGTAAAGCTAGATTTTACAGTTCTTCTTACCCTTACCAGTACCGGGAGACTTAAAGACAATGTTTGGGAACAATATTCAGTTAAACTAGACAAATATGATTGCACATATAGAATGGTTGTGTTATACAGGCAGATATACATTGTCTTTACATAAAAGATTTGATATGTGTAACTTTACTATTGCTATTCTGAATTTCTATTTTGCAATGATAAACCAACTTCAAGGACAAGGAAAAAATCTATTACTAAATAAGTTTATTTGGTTCTTGATAGAATAGGGATTTCACTTTAATTTAACCTATCTTCCCAATTTTAATTTTACCGAAAGAAATAAATATCAAACCATACGGGTAACAATTCACCTCCAAGAGGTTTTTAAACTTGTAATATACTTCTCTACTATTCATCAAGAGGAAGAGCAAACAAAGCAAAAACATTGCTAATAGCTTATCTTACACTCTTATACATATGGTACCCCCGACAAAGTGTGGGGTTTTGGTTTTTTTCCCCCCCTTTTTTTTTTAAAAAGGGTTGGTGATATATTTACTGTTTTAGAAAACAAAGAGTATATTCTGCAACACACACGTAGAGGAAAGGTTTCAACAGGGAACTTAAGTTTAGTATTAAGATTTTGCAAAAGCTTCAACTAATATGCAGTAGGTTAGATATGAGATAGTAATGGTGAATATAAACAAAAATTCTCCCCCAGTTCAGAAGTGGAATGAAAAAACATTGTTGCAATTTTCTGATACAGATGCTATTAGAGTTCAGGTAGAAATCCATCTTTGGTTGTTTCCCAAAAGGCAAATACAGAGTAAAGTAGTTCATTAAATGAAAGATAAAAGGGGTAAATCCTGGTCTTCATATAACTGCAGTCTTCCAATATGCAGTCTAAAGTAGTTACAGCAAATATGCCTATGGACATTTGTTAATAATTTAAAATTAAAAGAACCCATCATTGGAAGAATTTCTATCGTAACTATTTCTGAACTTTCTTAGCTGTTTTGGCTGGAGCAAACAACAGGAAAAATATTGTGATGATTCAAGTGTATGTCTAACTTTTGGTGTGCAAACAGACCCAGTGAAATCAAAGGGACTACAAATCAGGCTTTTAAAGAACATGCCTACCTTAATTATCTTGTGGAATTGGGACCTATTTTACCTATCATCTCCTTTCAGGAATAGTTAGTTGGTCCAATTAATCTATTTCAGCACATTAACTGGTATCCTCTTGAACCAGGTCACATTGGTCATGCTACTCTACTTGGTAAACAAAACAGGGACTGTCTGATGGGGCGGGGGTGAGGTGGGGGAAAATAATCAAAAAATACCTGATTTTGGTAATTTTTAAATGAATAGGGTGAGATTAAGCAGTGAACTTCTTCGAACGCTTTTTTTTTCCCCCATGACATCCAAGAACAGTCAAAGGGACTTTGACTTACTCTGACATGAAAAATCTTCAGGGCTATCATTAAGTTACCTGCACCACAGGTGAGCTTTCCCACCTCACCAGAACTGCAAGGTTGCGTGCATGACAAAGAAATGCAACGTTAAAGATACGTTGACAAACCTAGCATGAAAAAGTAAACAATAAAAGTAAGTTCCAGTACCCGGTTTTTCAAATTATTGAATAGAATTATTATAACGCTTACTAACTAGACAGCAAAAGAGGTCACTCAAGAAACAGGAAAAAAAAAATTAAACAAATTTTACTAATCACAGTTATTTTAAACATAATGTTTCTGCAGAGGGTTTCCCCACGTCTCCCCCTGCACAGCCCTGTCCCTCTGTCCCCTCGCCCCCCCCGCCCCGGCCCCGGGCC
>JAOXJM010000001.1:125776019-125788191 GCA_026413425.1 Tringa solitaria
TTTCTCCCCCCGGGATTTGGTGTTTCAGCCGCAGGCTAGTCGGGAAGCACGGAAAGTTTCCCCCGGCTGCACCTTTGCCCGTCAGGCTTGTTTGCGAGAGGCCGGGAAACGGCATCCCCTGCTGCCACCTGCAGGCGACGGACGCCCATTTCAGCCAGGGCCAGGGCCGGGCCCGGGCCCGGGCCCGAACCCGCCGAATCTCAGCCTGGGCGGCCGAGGCCTCCGCCCTTCGGAAACTCACGCGCTTTTTACATTTTTTTTTTTATTATTTTTTCCCCAGAAAGATCCTCCTGCGCTGCAAATCTGCGTGGGGTCCACGAAAAGGCCTCTTGCGCCGTCAACACACGCGAGGCCCTTCAGCAAGCCTCAGCTTCTAAGCAGGTCTAAACCCTCAGAAAAACACCAGCTGGACCACAGATAGCAAAATCCATACCCTTCGGGGTTTATTAACCTATTGTCATGAAGTCTTGTCACTGCTTTAATAATAATTTCCACCATTTTCTCCTCTGGCTTCACTCTCTCATGTGACGAAAGCAACAAAACGGACAGAGCCTGTTGTAATTCCTGCATGCCCCAAGGAGAGCACATCTGCCTCCCGGTTTCTCTCAAGAGAGTCTGCCTGAGTAGCTGCTAAATACTACATTAAAGACACCTATTAAAATGACTCTAGGAAGGAGGAGGGGAAAAAAACCCAAAAATTAACAAAAAAAAGACAATATCTTTAAGGCGGTGGTGTGTTTCCTTACAAGGACAAGCAGACACTGTGTGGAAGGAGGAACCAGTACTGGGAAGTACTCTTAATGACAAGCCTGATCAAGACCCGGTAATGACTCCCTAAAATTAGGCAGCCTTCTTAAGAAATGCCCAAATGCCAAGCACTCTGCAGAGCACCAACGTGCACATCCACCTGTAAGGCTGCAACATGTATCTCTTTCAGAAGACCATGACACGGTCTAGGACAGCAGCCAGCAACTTCCATAATTTAGAGAAATTGATGTTATGCAGTAACAGCTACAAAAATCCCATGGCTAAATGAATCTGGCTCCATAATGTTTAGAGATACTTTTGACAACACAGAAATAAGATGTGATTTTTCTTTCAGACAAGGAGCAGTATTTATGTACCAACAAAACCCCCTTACTTTAATTACGTTAAGATAATTGTTCTGCCGATACAGTTCTTTTCATTTAAAAGATACAGGTGTCTTCATGATGAAGTAAGGTCTCCAAGCATTCAAGAAGATGAGATTTATTGAATGATATTACTGATCAGATTACATGCTTAGTTTCAGAAACCCTGACAATCGTCATCTTGTCACCGCTTTTCCTCGAGAACTTCAAGAAAAAGAGAGTGAATGCAGGAGTGTGCCCATGAGGTTCTCATTTTTAGGAACAATGAATTTCCATCTTTCAAAGGCTGGGCAGACCTCCTACAACGCCCAAAAACAAAAGGCAATTTTCAGTTTGATTCCACAGTGAATAAATATGATATTTAAGGAGTTCTTCGCAATTTTTAGGTATGCTTATTTGCTTTTGTTCTTCAGCATCTAAAATAGCTTAAAATAACTTGCTTTGAGAACAGACAGAACAAAGAACTTTTCATCATTTTGATATGAGCAGAGCTCTATTTTATCTACTCGGACTAATGTGGTGATGTGCCAATGAAACATTCACCTTATAGAAAGACTCTATTAAACATGAAACAGAGATCTTTTTTCTACAGCCATTCTCCCTATGCAGACACATACCCTATGTAACACAGTAAATGACATCAGATGGAGAAAGACACACACAATGAGAATGCAACCAAGTTTTGGTCCACAGATACTTTTAGATATACTCCAGAACACCAGCTTTCTTCTGAAGAACAGAAAAATATGCTCTTTTGAAACAAGATGGGAAAATCGACAGGAATTTGCATGTGTAACATGATGAAAATACTAAGCAAAAAAGCTCAACTTAGCAACATAGAACAGTAAACAGTTTTCATGTTTGCCTGTTTTAGCAAGCTGGGCTCAAGTATCTTGTACACTTTTGTGTCTTGTAAACTATTTTCAATTTCTTTGAAACGAAACCACTTGACTATCCCTCCAGCACTGTTTAAAAAAAAAAAAAGCTGCAAGATAACTTCAGCTTGCAATGATTTATGTACAACTCTGATTAAGTGCTGTATATAAAGATGTAAGTAGAGCAGAAGTTTTGAAAAAGACCTGACTTTACCCCCTAGCTCAATTTAAGCATCCTCAAGAAAACAAAGCTGAGAAGGAGATTTTTACAGCACAGCAAGGTCAAACTGAAAGCATTTGAGATCTAAGATTGTAATAGATACATACAGGTTTTCAGACTGACAATTGTGGACTATTAATAAACTCTCAGCTGCATGATGCTATTATAGACCATAAAAGAAATTTTCATCTTGAACGTACTATAGCACAAAAAGCAGCAAAGGCATTTGCAAACAAGTGGCATGGAGTTCTGAAGATATGGGCACTTAATTTAGGTGCCTGAAGGGAGCCAGTCTTTTCTGAAAATCCAACTGATCATGAATAAAGAACAACTCTGAATCTCAGCTTAACTCTACAAGTATAACAATCTTTGTCAAATAAAATGCTAACTTCAGAAATCTTTCCTGTCTTTTAC
Source organism: Tringa solitaria (assembly GCA_026413425.1). Lineage (NCBI taxonomy): Eukaryota > Metazoa > Chordata > Aves > Charadriiformes > Scolopacidae > Tringa > Tringa solitaria. Next base: position 125,778,659 of record JAOXJM010000001.1, read on the forward strand.
TTAAATACAAGTTTACTGCCTATTTTAAACTGCTTCAACCTAACCAGGAGCACTTGACCTTTTCAGTCAGGCATACCACATAGTCCGCTTTGGCATCAAGGGAAAGTCGGTCCTGCCACACAAACAGAATGATTTGTGTGGTCAGCCTGCATGTGTGAAGCAGGGATAACACCTCCTCAAAGCACCAGAGCTGTTGAAGACACACTGAAACATCAAATGCCTCCACAAAATAGCCTTGCAGCCTCCCAGAAAAAGCAGAATTCCTATCCTTTTTTTTTTCTTTTTTTAAAATGGACAACTTGGAAATGGAGATGGGAAAAGCTGCACGTTACACAGACTGTCTTGGGAGATGAAGATCTTTCATGGCTAGCACTCTTCTTGAGAAGCAACAAAACAGGAACTTACCTGTACACATTTTAAGTGCAAATGGCAAGCTCACCACGAGCAGAACCCACTGTTAGTTAAGTAACCTACAGAGCTGCAGCATCCCAGGTGGACAGTGCTGAAACCAACACACTGACGGCTGGTTTTAAGTGACCAAATCCTGGATCTTGGCCATTACATAAACACAAAATGTTGGGGACTAACTCCTCCTTTCAACATTCCAAAATTCTGAACAATATCGCTTCCGCAGGTCTGAACTTCCTGCAGACATGGGCACAGCATCAAACAGGAGATTATTAAACTGACTCTCTAAAAATTTTCTTGTGGGAGAGGACAGTCTTGTCATGAACTCAGCAGCCAGCAAGATTAACAACTTTCTCTGTGTCCTTGAGTAACAGATTTGAAAATAATGAACTAGATGTGGGATGCAAATCACACAATTTCTGTTTATCAAGGAGATCAATCATATCTGTTGGTGAATCACTTTTAGAGAGGAAACAACATCAAAAGAATTACACACACAGTGTTGTATTTTCAAGGAAAGAGATCCAATAGAACTGTTAACAATTTTTCAACACCTATACTTCTTTCTAGGTAAGAAACCTAGGGAATGGAGAAGACAGAGACAATGAGAGTCGGACAGAAAAATTCTAATTCTTTTGACATCCTCTTAAGAGGAAAAACAAGAGCAATTCCCTGTTGTTCATTTGAATAAAAACTGGTGATCCTGTAGGTCACAAGCAATAGTCAAATTTTTTATAGCACTTTTTTTTTGGCCACTTCATTTATCCATATGGCGCATGCAAGACTGTTACTAAGGTTTTATGTTTCTATTATCCACTAGGTCAGTTCTAGCAAACAAAAGTCTTCACTTACATCCCACTAAAAATTTATATCCTTCATCATGCTATGAATCCTTTCTCATTGTGAAGATGCTAGGGTTTCTCCCTGGAAAAAATACCAGTTCTGGATGCACGCTCCAGAACGACTTTAGTAACTTCAGAAAGTCTCAAAGACATGCAACAGTGCTGTCATTTATGAGCAGTAAATTTTTGCAACTCTGAACAAGGATTATAAGATTAAGTTCCCGTTAATGAGCACCTTCTGAAAAATGGTAGCTGCTTTCTACAGACTGTGTAACAGAAACTATTGTTCATTGTAAAAAGACTGATTTTGGGAAGCATTTCTGTTAAGAAACATACATTAGAAGTTCCTGCCGTGTCTCTTGTAATTCTTTAAATAAACTGAATTCAGAATACTTACCTAACCACGTTGCAATAAGAACAGAATCGATTCCTTCTATGGGCTCACATATTCTAGCAACTACTGGATGTATTTGCTGTGACAGGTAGTACTGAGTATCAATGGTAAGATTGTCTTGCTTTTGCAACTGTTCCGGGGCATATGCTCGCTGGCTGGCACTGAGATCCGATCCATCCTAAGATAGGAGACACATATGAAACAAAGTGTGGAAAAAAAGGTAAAAATCCACATTCAGTCTATACAAAGAATTATGCTTCAAACATTATGTGTTATTTTAACGCAAAACTGTTACTTGATCACTCTCTTTTGGTTGATTTATTATGCATCCAATATAAATCCAGCAGTAGTAAAAAGGGGGAAAAAAAAAAGTGCATTGCTGATGCTGGCATCAACCAGCAAGTTCAAGAATGTAAATCCAGCTTGTATTATTGCAGCCTACACGTGCAAATCAGTAAGAGTAGACAGAGTAAACAGTCCCATCTGTCAATTCTGAAATGCACAATGAAAACACATTGTAACCATCAGCCCAGTTAAAAATACACGGAGGGCATGCATTTTGGATTCACTTTGTACTAAACTGGCATTATCATTTTGCACAACAAGCAAATTCTAAGCCGTGGATATCAAAACTATATCTGTTTTGTTAGGAAATTTATATTCTTTGATTCTATAAAGAAACAAATAGATTGAATGGTCAGAGAATGGACCATCGTTCATTGGCATGCAAATAAACGACAGAGGCAATAGCATTAATTTGAAAGAGCAAATTCTGAAATACTTGGAAATACTGAAATAAACACATGGTGACATCGCAAGCCAAGAGAGAAACACCACTCAGAGGTTAGAGTAAACATTACATTCTTCTCCAACTTGAAAGAAGGAGAAGATAAGGAGAAAATAATTCAACTTGGGAAGGCAATAATTAAATTGAAAAATTAAGTACCAACTCTAAGAAGATGGTACTCTTCTGGAAAATGTAATTCATGCTGTCTGTGGAATCATATTCCCAGTCCACACCTACACTTGGAAATTTTATTTTTAATGTGTGTCAAAAATCTTAAGAGCAAAACTTACAGTAGTATTTTAGCAAGCATTCAGTATCAGAACTAAACTTTAAGGGGGGTGGGGGATAGAGAGAGTACCACAGCTTGTTTTTTGCTAAGTACAGTCTCTTTTTTCCCCTTCTTTTTTTACAGCAAAATAAAATTAATGCATTAACATATGACACCTTCATTTTCCAGTTAAGATGAGCTTCTGGCTTCAATAGGGTCAACAACCATGGACTGAAAACCCATCACTAATAAAGACAGACTGCAAGCCATTGGTCCCTCCTACTCCTTTCAGACAACTTGGTATTCAGAACAAAATTAATTTAGACTATTCAGCTCATCCAGCTGCTTTGCAAAAATAATTACAATGCAATTCCTTCAGCTCCCTTCTTTCAACAAGTACATTCTTCTCTTGTATTGTGCCATTGCTCAGCCGTACCCATGGCCCAGCTCTCATAAGTCTCGGCAGTTTCATCACGCCAGGCTGAAAACTCTCAATTAAATAAAAAACAGTATCTTTCAGTTTTTAATGATGAAGAACCTCAAATAGTGGTCCACCACAGAAGTCACATTCTGAAGCCCATCAGTTAGGCGTAAGAGATTCCTTTAATCCACCCCGTGCTTTTCTTTTTTAATGGCACATCCAAAGTGGAGCATGTATTTGTGAGATCATGATAAGTATTTATAGGATAAACACCCGCAAACACAAAGCCGCTCAAACTCGCCAGTCTATCCAAGAGAAGTGCTGCCACATCCAATGACTACAAATTGAAAAGATACGGGTTGACACTGGAAAGAACATTGACACTATTTAACCACCACCACCAAGTAGTTTTCCAAGAATGACAGGTTCTTCACCACCAGAATTTTCTTCTCCTTAAAATGATGACTAGGTATTTTCCTTAAAAATAAGTTCCAGTTCCAAGCAGAAATTAATTCAGGGAAATTTTATCAGCCACTATATGGACACAGTCAGATGAGCAGAGCTGATCACAATGGTTCTTTCTAGATCTATAAAACTAAATTTAGTACAAAAATTTGACTATTTTAGACTATAACAATCTCGCAACAAAGAAACACCAAAACATTTTTTCCGGAAGTTGAGTTCATTTTCTTTACAATCTCTCAAAACAATACCTAGTATTTAGCTATAAATAAAGACATTTTTTACCTGACAAATGATATATGACACTGTGTCTCCTGCCTTCACCTTTCGGCCTTCTTGAGAGTTTATCCACATGGCAACATGCACATGTGGCAAGGTTTTTTTGTCAGGGTAATCCTGTGGATCTTTTGTCAATGCCTAAGAGATCAAAGGAGGAAACAGAAACATAACTATGAGGAAAGTATTTTACTTCAGTGTTGGACAACTCAGAACTTTAAAAGACAAGATTACACAGTAGCTATCTTCACCCATCTAGTATTCACAAGTACATTTGCAACACAAAAATCTAAGACAAAAAAAATGTAATAAAGGTGTTTTCCAGACATTAAGGTCTAGGTACCAGTCCTTCATACTTCAATAATGTTATTATTAATAAAATGAGAGGATGCTTTTACAATTACTGTCTGAAGAATGCATTAGATTAAAAGCACAACAGTTCAAAACAGTTACAGATATAATGCAATTGTTTTAAAATTTAACTAAATTGAAGATAAAAACATTACGCAAAATACAAAAATACAGCCAAAGATTACCCTCTTACCCCTGCACCAGGTCAGGTCGTAAAGTAAATATGAATATCAAGCAATTGAGTGTGTTTAACAAGCTCTGTAGCAAGAGGATACAACTGGATTTAAATATTTCCATGTATCTCATACTACTGAAATTCCACAGTGAGTTTTGCATTTACATAAAGTAAAATGCAACATTTAAATATTTACCAGTATCTCAGTTCTTAGCAACAACTTATACATTTGACTTAATAGTGAAATACATTATTTATTTTTTTTCCAAAGTAGTAAAACAGAGGAACATTCAGCATTTAAAGTTAAAATTATTCCATACATATCTTTTACTGGGATACTAAGTACTCTTAGAGTATTTGCAAATGGAACATTGGTGGGGGTTTTTTTAAGTCAATCATAAAAATCACTGATTTCTCTAATACTCATATGACAAGATGAAAACATTTCTTAACTGATTGATTAACACAGCCTTACAGAGCAGACAGATGTCCAGCTGGCAAAAAAAAAAAAAAGTCTTTGGATGGAGCAAATTTGGAAAATCTCTTCTATCAGAAGCATGAGAGGGGCATGTAATATGCAATTCACTAGTAAAACAAGCCCCTAGCAGGGGGAGAGAGGTTTTGAAGTTAAATGTACAGGTTTCATTAAGGATTCATAAAAATAAACCAAACCAACAATGCTGTTTGCTAAAACTCCTGTAGATAAAGTCAGGTATTTTGCTTCTTGCTACAGGAAAGTCTTGAACGAGATCTCAAAATGACTATCAGCTTTCTTTATGGAGCTCTGAAGGGAAATTAACAATCATATGCTTTTATATAAGTTTTCTAGAAAACAGAACGTTTGATTCTTTTCCATTGCATTCTTCAGTTTATGCGTTTTAAACCTGAAATATAAGATAACAATTCAGGAGAAAACATGAGCTATCATGTCATTCTCAAAGTGCAGCACCAGTAAGGGAGACAGCAGGATGGGACAAGACACAAAGTTATTATTTTGAGGAAGCAAGACTGGCCTCTAGCCCCACAAGGTATTTTTAGTCATACTGTAGGATCTTTGCGGTATGTTCCATGCTATTCAGTGTCTAATAAACCCCCTGATATTTCACAGCATCGTAAGGATTAAAAAGATTTTTGTCAGCAGTCAATATAGTCAAGAACGGTAAAGTATTTCTGAGACAGAAAAGCGCTGCGATAATTTACCTTGTTTATTTCAAACTGATTTACTGGGACCTGGCCATTGATCACATTTTCTCCAATTTCTATGAGCCGCCTTTGAATATTTTCCACGATTATATCTCGGGGCTGATCAGAAAGAATCTGACCAATTATATAGCTGTAAAAACAGTCCAGAAATGAAGAAAAGTTTAAGACACGCAAAAACAAAACCATTACAACAAACACAATCCTCTCTTCCCCTGGGTTGCCACTAGAATTTGAAGAGCCTGAGTGAGGATGAAGTCTGATGGAAAATTTATAGAAATTTGCCAGGATATTTCATGTTGTGTTTTATTTATTTACTTGTTTTACTAAAAGCAAATTATTGTAAATAGTTCTAATGTTAAACAGTGATTTGGAATTGTTAAACGCAACTGGTTTCTATTTTCTGCTCCCATTTCATTTTGCCATTTATTATTCCATAGCAGGTATCTTAAGATGGGGGAGAAGAGAACATATCAAGTAAGCAAAGTGTTGCCTATTTCTGTAAAATGTGGTTGGAAGATCTGCCAGCTGCAGAAGAGTTAGTCACTAAAGAACACTCTCAAACATTTGTATAGCTTTAATTACTAATACATTCCTAACTTGGAAAAATTTGCTTCTATTATGATGCATCTTTTCTTAGAAAATGCAAGTCTTAAGAACAGTAAGCGTGTGGTGCATTTTTACAGATGTAAAAAATTATTCATTTTTTGATACATTTGGACCACTATTTAAGTTTTCAAGAGGCAGTACGCAATATAAGTTGAGTCAGCCCCCAGATGACCACCTCTCCATCCACTACATTTTTCTTTCTGCAGTGCTAAATGTTATTACCTCTATTGAATTTAAGTCCAAAAATGCCCTGTGTAATGACAATTAATAAATCATCAATCCTATATCCATCAAAATGAAGTATCAAAAGAGTCTTAGTTGCAAAATGGAAGAGAAACAGTTTTTTGGGAAAGGATCATCTCCTCAGGCTGCACCCAGTGCACTTCCAGCTTTATTAGAGGTCGCTGAAAGAGCTGACCACTAGCTTCTTCAACCATCTTTGAAAAAAAAAAAAAAAACAACCCAAAAAACTGACTTAAAACCTGTGACTCCAAATGCTGATAGCACCTACCATTTTCACAAGATTTCAGCTGTGGTTTATTAAACCGCATATACAAAATCGTGACAACTCAAATGCATAGCTTCCACAGGAGATGCAGAAACAGTGAAATTAGAGACATTTGGACTTGCACAAGGATGATCTGTTACCAATGCCAATATGCAATGTTCTCACCATCTCCTAAAAAAAATCAGTTAAGAAGCCCTAATGCTGATGTTAGCTACCAATCTGCACTATTCAAGAAACAGCCACGTGGTATCAAACGTTTATGAAGCACGTACTCTTTGAAACAGAGCAAAGACGACAATGCCATAAAGAAACTCACTTTCCAGTCTCTTTTGCAAGATCACACCAGTCTCTTCGGACTATATCCAATCCTTTCAGTTCTTGTTTAGTTACATACTTCCCATCTCCTGTTGGTTCCACAGTCAGAGCAGCATATTTCTTCTTCTTTAACAGCAGCAAGGACTTAAAGACTCCATCAATATCAATTTCCAACAATTTATACAGCTTGTTCACTTCACTTTTGATCTGCAAATGCATTGACATTAAAACCAAATGCAACACCTTAATAACTGTGGACAAATTTAACTTCCATCTAGAGGTGTATCATTCTTAAGCTTTAAAACAAGTAATACTACACACTGTGTGTTTGCATACACATTTTAAAGACTCATCAGATATCACTAGTCGTGAAATTAAATGCACGTTAGTAACTATGAGATATTATTAAAATTAAGGTTCGTCCATTGGCTTCTTAAAGATTTACAGCTTGGTATACCTAACTCCCTAACAAAATTAAGCAGGGCAGAGAAGCATGGGACTGAATGTGACCTTGCAAATAACTGACTCCAGCCCATTTTACTAGGGCAGCTACTCCATCAAGCCTCTCACATAAATAAAGCAAACAAGGGATTTTGGAGTAAGGATCCACTTACTAGGAAAAGATAAGAGATGGTCACTTAGAATAGGGAAATTGCTTTATAAAAAAGGTGCCTTGCAAAGATGCTTTTTTTTCTTTTCCTTTCCCCCCCCTAAACCAGGGAGGGGAGAGAGAACTATGACTGCAGTCCAGAGCTCTGTGTGTCTATGTTCAGGAAAAACATGCACAAATGGGCAACTGTTTATTTATACCCTTCCCCACAATATGCCTACATTTTCTACAGCCCAGTTTCTTTGAGAGGCAAAGGTGCTTCTTTTTTTTTTTTTTATAGACAGGCTGTGTCTTATCCACATACAAAAACTTGAAATTGCATTTGATATGTTGCTGTAACACAGCACCAAACACCAAGTTACTCCACACCTCTTACCTCTGGTCTAAGAGGACAGAGGTGCAACACCTCAAAACAGCATGAACTTTCAACAACAAACTTGGGTTCTAGTACACATTCACCCACCTACTGGCTTGGCTAAGTATTTTCCACTTGCATTTTTCTCTCTTCATATATTTTTATTTTACTTTCTTCTACAGAATATATGCACATCACTCCTCAAACATCCTGTTTAGTCTTCATGTGTTCTACTTTTCATTTTCTTTCCTCTACAATTTTGTTTTCCTCTTGGATTTTAGTATCCCCCTATCCACTCCTACTCCTCCGTTAATTCCAGTTCTCTTGGCAGTGACCATCAACTATAGACTATCCTTTTCTTTGGCCTCACTGAAGTTTTATACAAATGAAAGTTCTTCTGCCATCTAACACATACCAGCCCTAAGACAGGAACAGTATTGCAAGCATAAAATCGCATTGGTTTTCTATATAGCTTTGGGCCCACGTTACCAGTTTTAACCAAAATTTTCCTTATAAATTTTCCATATATATATATACACATGTGTATATTTAATTCTCCTTACTTAGATCTCCATTTTTCCTATTGAGAAACTATCAACACTTCTAGTAATCTGTGTCTATCCTTAAGAGTTTTATATTCCTTGTATATTTATAAATTATGAAGGACATCATGAGGCAAAACCATTTTTCCAGAGGTTCATGTTTTGTTCGTTAAAGCAAAACAGTCAAACAATTCCCCCAAACATTTTTCTCCTATTTCTTAAACTCTTAATTTTTTTTTACATCATACTAATCAAGTCCTTAAAAGCCAGCAACAATGCGGTATTGAATGTACCAGCAAATGTGATTCACAAGGATGCACAAAAGTGAGAAACACATGAAATTCTGCTGAGTAATGACTAAAAGGGGTGTGAATTTAAATAATGGGGGGTAAAAGGCAGAAATGAAAACACCCGGAAACCTGTGAGACAAGGCATTAGATGGGAAAATTCAGGAAGAAGATGAGTGAATTCTTTCCAATAGAAAAACAAAATTAATCTCTTGGAGGAATACTTGATTGCTGAATACAACCAGTAGATTCACACTTCATCAGAACTGGGGTACATCCACTAACTGCTCACACAGTAATTGCTTGCATTAAACTTGTATGCCTTCCATACGGTCTACATTAAAGCAAAAGTATGAATGCAATCTCAATATCCCTCATCTCTGAACAGGAAATTTTGGGAAAGAAATTATTATGCAATAGAACAGTGAAATTTCATTAGAGCGCTCCTCATCAACTAATACAATTCTCTATCCCTCAAAACTGTTTATACGAATTATGCAAAATGAGGAAAACCTACATGATTAGAAGTGCAAAAAAGTCACTATCACTTTCCTGAGGAATAAACAAACAAACAAGAAACATATGAAACAAGAAACAGAAGAACCACTTTTTTATGCCACAGAAGGAATATTGAGAACCACAACTTACACAATTGCAATGCTAAGTTTGACTATGTGCTTACTTACAGACTTAAGTTTATTCACTTTTAAAATCAAGTGCACA
>JAOXJM010000001.1:125796432-125810036 GCA_026413425.1 Tringa solitaria
CCTGTTCCAGGGCTCTGTCACCCTCACTGTGAAGAAGTTTTTTCTCATATTTGAGAGGAACCTTTGTTGCAAAGAGCTTTCACCAAGTATTTGTTTTACTCAGGAAATGCATTCAAAGTTACATTTCCCAAAAGTCTGCACTCAGGAAATGTTAACAGCACCAGAAATAGATGTCACACTGCCAAAATTTTTCTTTCTAGTTTTTGGGGATTTTTTTCAGAAACACTGAAAGTAACGGTCCATATTCAACCCAACAAAGTTGACAGACATTAATACAATTTTGATAGATGCTGTGTATAAAACCAGACTTGGTGGTGCACAAAGCCAAAGGGAGAATGATTCCAAGGGCTGATGCAATGTACACAAAAATCTAGTAATACACATTTATATGCCAACAAAAGATAGGATCTTCTACTTTATAAACAACAGAAAACACACAAAAAAGGCAGCAAGAGAAAACAAATGCTGAAAACAACAGAAATCATGTGTACCTTTGTCACACTTTGACAAGGAATGCAAAAATGACAGTAAAACACTGAAGATGATCATGGGAATTAAATCACAACTCAAAGACAACATTTGCCTGGTGCCAGAAACAACTGTATCATTACAATTCTAGAGAATTTCAAGTATTTGTGGTTTCACTGACGAGAACAGGAAAAACAGAATCAATTCTTAAGTTGTACAATTATTGGTTATCCTGCACAATATATTATGAACCGTGCTATATTAAAGTGAATTCTATCTGTTTTGGAAAAGGTTATTTTGGTACTACGGTGAAAGAAAAAACAATGAAACATACTCCTATAGCTTTGGACAAAAGTTAAACAAAACCCACCCCACCCAAAAAATTCTGTGTTGAAAATTCATTTAAAATCCTGGAAATGGAGAAACTGAATGTCCAACAACAAAGTTGGACACTTGAGCGCTGACCCAGTTCTGACCCCACCTGGTGTTCCCAGAAGCAGTAAGAATATAATGTCTGCGTGAATAACCAGCTGTGAAAGACATCCATATGGCATGGGCATCTCCTAACCGTCCGGAGTCAGTAGTGGTCCTTCCAGAGATACCAAACACCAGAACCAGTGGTGGTTCCTAGAGAAGCACCAGGGCTCACAGCCCGCCCACAGACTTATTTTTGTTCTGACCAACTCATTCAAAATTGAAAACCTAAAATGAATGGAAGAGCAGGAAATATTTTTTCCCCCATTTCAAAAAGCAAGATCCGGAACACCTAAAACCCCTTGAAGAACACAGTACTCAAACCAATTTCAGCTCATTAACTCTTATGAATATTATTTTATTTAAATCTATTAAATAAATCTATGCTTGATGAACATTTTGTACTTAACTAGAAGATGCAACGGTAGCTTTGCGTGATAAGAAAACCTTTTGTGCATTTCAAGTACACTGAAACTACATCAAAAGCCAACCGTATCATAAACCACAAATAAAACCACTTCTAATAAGCAAGAATATGACAAGCATAATTTACTATTTCCTAATAAAATCAAAACATGGGTTAAGTTATTCAATATTTAAATGTATACAGACAAGTATATCCTCCTTAGAGAAAACAGCAGCATTTGTTTCAGTGAAATGAACAAATATTTAGACAGGAAAGCTCTATTTCGCTTTGTTTCCCAAATTGAACTGGTTTAACACATTCAGCAGTAGAGAATCAGTCTTTCACTAGAAAAAATAAAATGACAAGAACAGTAAATAATTAAAATGTGTTACTTATAAACCAAGGTTGCCCATTCAGTGAGACAACTTTGAATCCAGTCAAGGTTTAAAAGAGAGCACAGAGATTTTTCCTCCAAATAACAGCAAACTCTATTCCTGAGTAGGGAAGAATAACCATACTATCCTTCACATCAGGTTTAAGTTGAATTATAGTTTTAGAAATTATTCTTCAAATATATAAGCATATCTCTCAACCTTAAGGTGATAGGAATGTAAGTACTGACTGTCTCATCTCCCAGGTAAGTTACTCTCATAGCCATGTAACTAGAAGTCCTAGAGAAATCTGGGAGTATGTCTCAGAATCAATAGTGAAGACAGTTTACCAAAAAGATCAAGTATTTCTGTAAACCAGAAAAAGAAATAACGCCAATACTCTAAAGACTGAAAAATTTTTTTGAAGCCATGGATAAACTCAGTGCACTATCCAAGATGATGACAAATTCCTTGAAAATCTGAATCTCTTCTCCATTTTCTTTTTTTTTTTTTTTTTTTACTGAAACGCACAAAACAGGGCCTCCTCCCTTATCTTCCAACTGTTAAAAAAAATTTCATTACAAAAACAAAGGTGTGTTGAACATGAATTACTTTTCTAAGGTTCTCCTGGTCAGCACTTTTTAAGCAATAACCCCAACTTGTGTGCTTGGAGAAAAGAGAGGAGGGCTGGGGGGACACGCGCAAGTGCCAAAGAGAAAAACAGATGCAGAAAACACTTCCTACCTGACGAGTATTCTGAAAAGAAAAAGGACATGTACTGACAAACCTAGCCTCTTTTTTAAAGAGCCATAGGCATTTTGCAATAGATATAATGAACAGAGCACGACAACCTCCGTCTAGATATAGGTACATTCACTGAAAATGATCCTGAAATTTTATAGGAGATGAGAGGACATGCTAGTCTTGGTAATGAATAGATTGTCTGTGAACACTATGTCCATCAAAAAAAAAAAATCTTTGTAAGTGGTTTGAACTGCTTTAAAACTGAACTTTTTTCTTTCTTAAAACTGAACTTATTCTTTCATCGTGCCTAAGTGGTTGTCTATCAAAGCAACATCTATTCAAATTCAGAAAAGTATTTTAGCCTCTAATTACCCGACAAAGAAAGTTCTCTTACCTGATTTCTTAAATGTCATGCAAGATTATCATAAAGTATATAATTTTTTTTCATTAAATTAGATCTATTTAGACAACATGACAGTTGTTTTTATAAAGTTGAACAATGCTCATTCATCCTCCATGGCTGCACAGCTGGTGTCGGTGGCAGGGTTTTGGTTTCTTATGTTCACGGACCTCCCATTGAGGGCCAAGAACTGCTTGGACAAGGCAGGATCCATCTGACCACATGGGGCAAAATGATCTGTGCCAACAGGCTGCTCAACCTGGTAAGAAAAGTTTTAAACTAGGATTGATGGGGATGGGAGAGCATGTCCATGAGGAAGTTGCAAACCACTATGGGAAGCAAAGGGTGGGGCATGATGTGAACAGGAAGGACCTTGTAATCAACAACACAGGGCCGAAAGGGCCCCTGTTCAAGCATATGCTTGTAAACAAGGGAATGCCTACAGGACAGTGTTACGCAGAAAAATCTTGCGCTTTTTCAGGGCATCAGCAGGACTGGGTGCCTCTCGGAAAGGCCTGGGCACTAATGCACATGGCATGGGGAAAAAAGAGGAGGATGATCATGGGAGGTTCCCAAGGACTGGAAGAAAGCAGGTATCAAAGCTATCCTCAAGATGGGCAAGGAGATTCCAGGGAACTAGAGGCCGGTCAGCCTCAACTCAAGCCTTAGGAAAAAGTAACAACTGGGAAATGTAACAACTAATTGTGAGAACAACTGCTTTCCAGACACAAAGCATAAAAAGTTGCTTGAGAGTATTCAGGGTGGATTTACAAAGGGGAAGTCATGCTTCACCAAGGTGGTAGCTTTCTATGAAGAGATGACTGGGTTGGTGGACAAGGGGAGAGCAGTGGCTGTTATTATCTTGACTTCAGTAAGGCTTTCAACACTGCCTCTCATAGCATCCTCGAAGACAAACTGATGAAGTATAGGCTAGGTAAGTGGGCAGCAACGTGGACTGAAAAATGGTTGCACCACTGGGCTCAAAGTGCCCATCTGGAGGCCAGTCCCTGGTGGCCCACCCCAGAAGTCGATACTGGGTCCAGCCCTGCTTAGTGTCTGTGTTAGTGACTCATTAGGACAATGAGCGTACCTTCAGCAAGTCTGCAGACAAGACAAAACAGGGAGGAGCAGCCGCTATACCAGATGGGTGTGCTGCTGTTCAGAGGGACCTTGGCAGGCTGGAGATGTCTCGGGACCTACAGGAATCTCATCAAGTTCAAAGGCAAATAGTATGTCCTGCACCAGGGGAGCAATAACCACATGGACTCTGTGGCTGACCAGCTAGAAGGCAGATTTGCAAAAAAAGACCTGCTCATGCTGGTAGACGCCAAGATGACCATGAGGCAACAACATACCCTTGCAGCAAAGGTGGCCTGGGTTGCATGAGGCAGAGCATTGCCAGCAGATCTGAGGAAGGTGGTCCTTCCCCCTTTACGCAGCCCTGGTGAGACACATGTGGAGTGCTGTGTTCAGCTGAGCTCCCTGTACAAGAAGAATGTGCACATACTGGAGCAATTCCAGCACAGGACCAGGAACATAATTACAGGCCCTGGAGCATCTGTCATGTGAGGAGAGGCTGAGAGACTTGGACCTGGGACTGCTTAGCCTGGAGAAGAGAAAGCTAAGGGGAGGGTCTTCTCACTGTCTATACATACATGATGGTTGGGAGTAAAGATGACAGTGGTAGACTCTCCTTATTGGTGCCCAGTGAAAGAACAAGAAGTAACAGGCATAAATAGAATTTAAAAAAAAAAAATCCTCTGAAAGATGAAGACTTGCATTATTTAAATACAAGCAAAAGCTTCTTTACTGTAAGGATTGCAGATTGCCCAGAGAGGCTGTGGAACCTCCATGCTTAAGAGATACTCAAATCCTAACTGGACATGGTCCTGACCAACATTGTCTAGTTCAACGCTCCCTGCTGAATCTCAAGAGGTGCCATCCAACCTCAGATATTTTATGAATCTATGATCCTGAAAGATCTATCCTTACATAATCTTTACAGTTAATAGTAAATAGCTTAGATTGCATTCTACAGGTAACATTTTAAGAATCAAGTCGTGTAAAACCATGCTTACCCCTCAACTAAGGGAACTTGGTACATGCAATTTTGAGTCTTACATAAAGCAAAGTCTGACAGAAGACATGATCTCCTGATACACAGACACCCTGAGTGACTGACTCACTGCCACCTTTGAGTTAGGTCATCTCCCTACTCTGAAGAAAATAAAACATTCTGAAAGCCTCCAAAATAATCTGTTTCAGATCTCATACACTGCAAGTCTCTCTGATTAAGGAAGGAGAAGTCCCTGTACATTCAAGCTTCCTAACTATACTGGGATGTTCAGGTTTCCACTGACCTACTGAAATGCAAAAGCTGAGAGATCAGGTGTATACAGATGCCTAAAGGGTTCACAGCTGTACTCAAGAAAAAAAAGCACGTTGAAAGTTCTTTTAGGATTACTTAAACAGGCAAAAAATCCCTCAATAACCTGCTATAAAATGATTCTTGCTGCATCAAAAAGAAGTAACAGAGTAGGTTTTATATCATGCAGGAGCATAAACAGAAAGTGCTGGAAACCAGGAAAACTGTTGTTGCAAGTGGATAAACCTTAGTCTTTGATGATGAGCCACCTTTCCTTGTTACAGCAGATAACTGAAAAAAGTTCAACAAAGATTACTCCAATTCTAAAGAACAACAAAATCTGAACGAAATGAGCACTTTTTACAAATGAAGATTTTTACCAACGTACCTATGCAGGACTAAACTACCAGTGCTTAAGTCTCAGAAGCTCACAACCACATTTGGTGCTGATCAAAGTAGTGAAAAAGCAGGAGGGCAGGTACCACCTCCATTACGTCCAAACAACAGCCACTATATCCGCTCCTACAGTCTCTTCAGAGTAGCTCCTGTGGCAGCTCTTAACGGCCTTCTTAGCTGGTATCAGTTTCAACTCTACATGGGACACTTAACCTTCCCTGGTTCAGGCAGGACCTAGTAATTGCTCCAAGGATGTGAAAAGACAACGAGGAACATGCATGGTTAATAGAATGAGGTCTCAGTCAGATTTCCTATTTGTTCAGTGTGACCTCTGTGCAGCACTTGATGAAGCTGGCTTGGATAAAGATGGAAAGAGCTCCTGAGAGAGCCTATCAGTAAGACACAGCCTTTTTAGTTTCTGTCTTCAAAATGAGCTTCCTGAAAAAAAAAAATATGGAACTCCTCAAGACATAAAAGCCCCCCAAAAGCAAAGTAAGCACTTGCAGAGCATGTCAGAAATAAAATCCATGGGATTACCAGATGATTATAAGACGTATGGCTAATTTCTGCCATACATGCAGATCTCAATGGAGAAATAAAAATACATTTTTTTTAAAAAAAAAGCTCATTTAAGGTTTTAAGCTATTTTTAAACCAACTACAAAAGAAAATTACTAGTTAACAATCCTAAATTGCTTGTTAAATAGGGCTTGCAACTGTAAGTCAGGAATAGGAACTGTAGGGTGGGTTGGGGCAACTTCACTTTCCAGACTTTTCCTATAAGGATATGTAGGAAAAAAAGAACCCACGTCAATGGAAACTACTGCCTATCTGCAGCCATCCACAATAACATAGATATTATAGACAAAGGAGCTAAGTGTGGAACCATATTTGATGTCATGGAGCTTCCATAGAAACAGAAACATCATGTTATGATACAATTTTGTAAGTACTCCAATAGAGAAAAGCTGAACTTCATGTAAAAGCAAATCCCTGAAAGGGACCACCTTATTATCAGCCTTTCAGATATCAGCAGTTAACACTCAATTGGTCAATTACCTGAAATTGCCGTCTAGGGCATTTTTAATACCATTTGTAGCCTGTCTCATAATAGAGGACACTTGCACCGTCTTTAAAAACAGAACAAAGTTAGAGGCTTATCAAAGCATTCATTTAATTTTTCAGGACTATGAACTCATGCAAAGAAATGACAGTTTCAGAAGTTACTTTTATGCATTAGTCTGTCGTTAAGCACTTCAGGTACAGCCCACCCATTTCAGTATTTAGAGTTTAGGAATTAATAGCAGTATGGCTTCATTGCTAATGAAGCCAAGTTGTTAAGTTATCATTGTGTAATACCACAGGATATGGATTTGTTTGTTAATTGCAAAGAATATGGAAATATGAAGACTAGGAAAACAAACAAATGTATTTAACCTTTCAATGTGAGCCTCTAGGAATCCAATCCAAATACTGACTTTTAGCCGCATCAGATTAAAGTAGTGGAGTTTTGCCACTCATTCAATCCACATAATTCACCTAAAATGATACTGCTCAATAGGAATACATTTCTATTCTAATGATGGAAAAACCTTAATTACAAATGCAACTAAAGCATGCTACCTCCATAAATCCATTACTGCAAGAGAGGCATGCTGATTATTTTTTAAATCCTTAATTTGTCATTTAGACCTACTGTTATCTCATTTGTAAAGAATTCAAAACACATTCACACAAAACTAGATTTCTAAAACATTAACAGTGTTTATAAATCTCTCACTTATTTCCCTACAATTTGACAGGATTGATTTCATGCTACATACTTTAACTCAATCAATCTTTGACTTTGGAAATTTTCATTTAAATTCTTCATCCCACAAATTCTGTTAAAGAAAGAACATCACAACCTAAAGGTTTTGTTTAATCTAAAAACATAGCTAACAAGCTTCCCTACTTCTTATTATAGGAGTTTGAATCATTAATAAAAAACTCAGCTTTCACTCATATGCCAAGGAAGCCTTCTTTCAAAGCTCTCTCTTGCTCTTACTTTTCAGTTTAAATAGAAGGCACCAGCACTAATTTACATTATTGTCACACCAGTCATTCAATATCCTCATTAGAATTATATCTGAAATGAGACCTGCAGGGCCCTGAGAGAAGTTTTAGTGCCAACATAATAATCCAACCAGAAGCACTGGTCAACAGTGGCTTGATTTCATACACCACTTTTATAGACACAAATGTTGCTAAGCTTCTAATGCCTTTAGATTACTACAGGTACCTAAAATAAACAAATAAACCAATCAACGTCAAAACAGAAGGAAAGATAGGGATACATTACTAGAAATCCCTGTAGGAATTTTCTGGTATCCTAAGACCTGGCTTGAATTTAAAAAAGGAAAAATAAATACGCAGACTGGTTGACGTCTGAAGTGACCTCTAAAGGGCATCTGGTCCTACCCTTCAGCTCAAGCAGGATCACCAAAAGCTGACTGCCTAGTGCCGTGTCCAGACACCTTTGAGTATCTCTAAAGATGGAGACTCCACAACCTCAAAGGCCAACCTGTGCCAGGGCTCAGTCACCCTCACAGTGAAAAAACATTTCCTGATGTTCAGACAGAGCCTCCTGTGTTTCAGTAATCAAACAATCTATCACTCTTACCATTAAAATGATGAAAACACCATGAAAAAAGCCCACACACGTTCTCTTTAGAGAACAGAGGAATATCAAGCGCTTATAAAAGACTTCAGAATACTGGAAATTTTACTCATTTAAAAATACATTAAAACTGCTGGGCAAAAAAACCCCACCTGGGCACCAACCTCTGCGACACCATAGAGATATGACTGCCTTCTGACAGAAGTAACACTAAGTTAAGTGTGTGTTGATGAGCTGCAAAACAAGAAGTTTAAAAGGATTTTCCCAAGAAACATACATGCAATATGGCTGAGAAGACATCTGTTCTCTTTTATAGGTCATGTTCTTTTCTGAGGCAGGGTATCCTGGAATCTTTTATGGTTTTTTTAACCTAGACATTTATTTTGACTATTTGTACACATAAACATTTCTAGGAAGATATACACTTTAATATTCAAAGTCAAGAACCAACCACATTCTGACTGAGAACAATAAAAACATTACTTTAAAATATTATCCAGAATGGATTTCATTACATCTTTCTCAAGCTTATGATTGTACAATACTGGCAAATACAATTTAAAAAAAAAAAAAAGAAAAAAAAGGCCGAAGTCAACCTTGACAGTTCATCTACTAGCCCATCACCATATGGTTATTCATATCAACTACATTTAACTACACAGCTATAATGGATCAGATGTCCCATCCACCTGAACTACTATAATTTTTCTGTTTCAGTTCTCCCTTTTCATGAGCAGTTCCTCTGCTACAATCCATCACATAAGAAAACTGTCACAAAGCTGAAATATGGCAAATTCAAAGTATTTGAATATTTATTTGATTAAAGTATAGAAGATTATCCTTATTTGGTTAAAGTACAGAAGATTATCCAGTAGAAGAGAAAGGTAATTAACATCTAATTGCAAAGCTTTTCAAATGAGTCTCATCCCAACCTCACTGTAAGAGTTCTACATTAAAGAAGTTTCTCATTTTCATTCAAAAAGGCACACCTGGCAGACCAACAGTAACTGTAAAAAAGAGAAAACAGAAGACAAAGAGGCATTCAGATCAAGCAAAAAACATGTTCCCCACTCTCTTCCACATGTGCTTGCAGTCATATCATCAACTAAGTAACATCTGATTAAATGAGGTACACTCACCCTTACAGAGAGAAGGTAATTTAACAGGTTAGATAGAGGAGAAAAGATATTTAAATTGCCTGGAAGTCGAGCAATAAAAACAACTTGGAAAGCCTGTAGCATGCAGTCTTCTAGAGCGACTTTTGAAAAGGGTTTGCTGACACTGCTGGTGGTTGACTTTTCAAAGCTTAAAAACAAAATCATCGTGCAGGTAATTTTTCTACAACAGCAGAACAATATCTCCAGTCCAAGCTGGCCATTTATAATGGGCCTGTCTTCTACCAACTTATAGATATAAGTCCTCTGCTCCGTCACAATGCACTTCTGCAAAAGACGTTGCCTACTTTGAGAGAACATCCGCTGTCTCTGGTATTAAACACTTTTTTTTTTTCCACATCCTGCAAGCATCCTCTTCTCCTAGGGCTTCTCACTGTGCTGCAGAAGACACCATAAGCAACAACAGGAAAACATAATGACCAAAGACTTCTCTGGGATCCTTCAAGGACATGACAAGTTTTCCAAGCATCTTGGTAAAAAAAGGAAATGGTTCATATTTTATAAAAAATACCAGAAGTTGTTATTGAAATTCTACATTATGAGAATAGTAAAGATACTGGCTAGTAGTAAGTCTTCAAAAACCAGGTAAACTAACATGGAGTGAAAGTCAGCTTGAGGCTCATGTTCAGAGCCAACCCTAGTTAAAAAGCAATGATCCAGGAGAAACATTAAAAACTGCAAACTCTTTGTCTTTCAAAGGATGACATTTCACAAAACCCGCCTCTGATGTCAACAGCAAGCAATATTTGAGGCAGACATCTTCCATAATGTTTCCCCATAGAAAAAGAGGGGAGAGGTATACCCAAGAAGCAGAGATACCCCGTGAATCCAAGTAGTCCCCAGAGAAGGCTTGGAAGGAGAAAGTTACAATGTTTTAAAAAATAAGCTGTCCCTTGCCCCCCTCTGCCAAAATAACAGATGTATCTTGGAGCAGAAGCAGCTTCAGAAAAGCACTCCAATTGCTGCTCCTGCTGCGGAGACAGGAATTTATGATGGGCTATGGGAAGCACCCCACTGGCCTGAACTCTGAAACCCCAATGAAGGCTGCATCATAAAGGACTAGCACACTGTGAGGGACTGCCAAGCATACCATAAAACAAGAACACGAAATTACAATCTTAATCTTGCTTCCAAGCCCTGTACTTTCAGCCGTCAGCATAGATTTTCCCCCCACAGAAAGCATTAGGTGTCAAAAGGTTCACAGACTTGGCTCACTGATTGATTCGTAGTCTAACTGATTTGTAAGGCTAATTAAGACATGGCCAAACTGTGTCCATGTCTTACTTAACATTAGTGTTCAAGCAAGTTTCACACAATCTGATTAAAATTGACTAAAAGTGTCTTACTTCAGTAATCACTTAGACAGAATGAATTTTACATTAGCAGGATCAAGCACACGTCAGGCCTCAGTGGAAATGAAAAGGGCTTATAGTAATAGGATTTATAAATCCACCACATTAGGTTAATGGCTAAATGATTTACATGTAACTTTTCCCCCTCCTCCTTCTCCTCACCCTTAACTCACACAGAAAAAAAAATAAAATCCTATATTTGGCACTTTTAACTATGAGTGCCAAGGCAAAAACAGCCGTTCTTTTTAATTAGCTGAAAATTAAAAGCCACAAGTGATCCTTCATTAACTCTTTCATGGCAGAAATAATCAATTAGATTTTTATAAAGCCAGAATGCTTGAAGACCCTAATGACCCATTTCTAACAAACACAACGAGCTATCTACATGCGCATAATGAAGCTTGAATGGTTTGAACCAATAAATATGCAACTGATAAACGTGAGATCCTTATTCCTTATAAAATTGGCAGTAATGGAGTTCTTCATATGAATATTTTCAATTGCAGGGAAGACTCTAAAAGCCCTTGCTCTTTCTCAGCCAGCAATTCAATCCAACAGTTAGTAGCAGTTACTAATGACGCTGGAACATGGATGGCTTAAAGCCAACCCTCCCTCTTTGCAAGTGCTGGAATGTCCTACACCATGTGGTAAACCAGGTGCTTTGTTTTGTTCTTTTGGCAGCTGAAGCTTTCATTTTCTGGGAATTTGAAAACAGAGTCATTCAGCGGAGCCCCTGCAGTCACTTGTATCTGCTCCATTCACTGGATACAGGCACAGAAGAAGATCATCTGCAAGTCCTACCTGTCCCCCACCTCTCCCAAAAGCTAATACGAGGTCAGGTGGCAAGTGTGACAGTTCAAGTTAAACGCACGCCACCCTTACATTCAGCAAAATTAATTAAAAATTGTCAGATAGCAAGGTCAACGTTTCTCAATGATACAGTGCTTTGCATTTTCAGGTCACTGTACAGACATTAATAAATGAATCCAACACCAGGAATAAGGTTAACTGCCAACACCATATGTTTAAAAATAACTTATCAAGCCTCTACCCGTTGTCACCAGGCACAATTACATTATCACCACCTCACTTTCTTTTCACAGCATTAGGAGGCCAGCCAGCCCGTGGAGGTGCACCCCCTCCCCTCCTTTGCAGCCCAGGTCAGGAACACACTGCCCCTACGCATCCAGGGGTACCAAAAAGTCAGGGCTTATAGAAATCCGTCTGCTTCTCTTGGGAGATTACTGCATTTTTTTTAAAATTTTTTTTTTTGGTTCCAAACGAGGGCTACGTTAGACGAAAGCATCTCAGAAGGAAGCTGCTTGTTTGCCAGCCCCAGCTCGCTGGCCCCAACAATGGCAGCAGCAGAGCCCGTCCCCGTCACCCCCCCATCCTCCCCTCTCCCCCTGTCCTCTCCTCTCCCCTCCCCTGGCCGCCGGGGTATCGGGTTCACATTCTTTCCCCACAAACACTTGTCCAGTGTCACACAAAAGAGTGACCAACAAACCTGATACAGGGCCGTTAAATTCAGACAGCGAGGCACCACACAATGACCTTTAGAAGAACGATATTAACAGGTGGCCGGTGTCTAATACAAATAATTATATTACACTTCAGCAGCGTGGACCAAAGTGGAAACACATTGTCTTGTCATCAGCAATTGAATAAGCCAAAGTAATGTCACCAGAATACCCTCTTAAAACTCTTCTTTTTCCTCCCTAACTACAGAGAACAGCTCCTGTCACGTCGTGGAGTATAGCCAATGAGCTCCCAACTCTGCCACAAGGTATTTCATTTGAAAATTTCACCACGGTATCTGACATTTCCACCTCTAAGCAAAAAGAGCCTTGCCACCTTTTGGAGATCACACAGGAATCCCCCACAATTAAATTTAAGCGTTGTTTATCCATTTACTCTGTCTTTCCTCTTGAAAGCAGTCCACTGAAAATACATCCCTACTTCAATTAAAAAGGAAGAAGCTGGTAACAAAGGTGCTCCTCGGCAAAGTTCTGCAAAACCTGGAAGAGAAAACTATGCTAGGAGGGATCAAATTAATTACCCCTGCTCACTAATTAGTTTTTCCAACATCAATCATCTCAAGTTAGCAAACAACAGTTCAAGTTAGCAACAGCTCGCATCAACCTTTAACCCTGAGAGAGAGTCGCTGTTTTGACAGGAGAGACAGCTGCAGCAAACGGCCGCCACGTTTTTTGGGATGGACAGTAGTGATTTCCCACCATGTCCACAGCCAAGCTCCAGCTGGGCCGGGGGTACAGAGGGGACCCACGGGGTGCACACACAGCCTGGCCCTCGCAAGGCTGGCACAGCCCGGGGCACATGCCACCCGGCAAGCCAGCCTGCGGCCTGCAGGATCGGTTTCCTGCCAGCTGCGCCAGGGCCGACACTTCAGCTGCCTTAAAGGCTTCTCCTCCTTCGCTCCAGAAAGGGGAGGGCAGGTTCAAGGACACTCCAGCCCGTCTAGTGGAGAGCAGGGAGAAAGCCAGGAAATCGAAACAAGGAAGGGTACGGGGTAACACGCCGCTCACAAGCATCCACACGCAGTCGGGCGGTGGAAGTACTTGGAAAAAACAACCAAAAAAAACCCCCGTCCGACAGCGAAACACATGGAAGGAAGACCCTGCCTAAGCTCTCCCGCAGCGGTGCGAGTCATCTCAGCCTTCTGCTCCCACAGCAACAAGCCACACACAGCACGGTGGTTACTTCATTAGGAACCTGGGCTGGAACAATCCTCGCTATCAATACAGACTGGGCGAGGAGGTATTAGAGAGCAGCCC
>JAOXJM010000001.1:125810136-125844252 GCA_026413425.1 Tringa solitaria
CCTGGAGACATTCAAGGTGAGGCTCGATGAGGCCCTGGGCAGCCTGGTCTAGTTGAGGGTGCAGGGGGGTCCAACTAGATAACCTTTGAAGGTCCCTTCCAGCCCAGATGATTCTATGATTCTATGACCTGGCACCTGCATCACCCCGGAGCTCCTCAGTGGCCAGTCCTCCCCTCCTACATCCCCTCCCCACCCACCCCGCACCCCAAACACCTCATTTTGGTAATTCAAACGGGTGCAAGAGGTTAATTTTACCCTGTGGGAACTTAATTCCCAGGCTCTCACCTTGGTCTCTAAGCAACATGGTATTCAACTAGATGCCAAAAGACAAGAGCAGCGGTGATGACAAATTTGGAAAGTGAATGGAAACACAAAATGTGGATGCTTTGGCAGTGAAGACATATAGCATTTTGGGGGGAAAAGGCGGGAAGGAGAAAGAGAGCTATTGAAACAAACAAAGACTTGTAAGGAAGGCAAGTTAGCAAGAAACAAAATCCAGTTGTACAAAACACCTCCAGTATCCTTATACATGTAAAAGTATAAAAGACCTGCTCCAAAAGGCTTTCCTCCACCACAAAAAATATTTCACCCCTACGGAGTCAGTGGCATCTTCTCCTTTTTCTGCTCGTTAAGGAGATACACAAGGAAGCACTGGAGTGGGCTGCCCAGGGAGTGGTTGAGGCACTATCCCTGGAGGTTTTCAAAAGATGGGTTGACATAGCGCTTAGATACATAGCTTAGTAATGTGCGGGGTTTTTTGTTTTGTTGTTGTTTTTTTTTGATCAGAGTTAAGTTGAGGGTTGGACTAAATGATCTCAAAAGTCCCTTCCAACCTAGATGATTCTATGATTCTATGAAGTTTGGGCTCCCATGTATCTATTATACATGTTTTTTCCTGTGTCTTCAGCTTTTCATTTATTCCTTCATCTATTTATTTTTTTTAAATATTCTGAACACTGGAAACAACAGCAAAACCGTCCTACCTCCAAAAAAGTGTCAAACAAGCAGCATCTAGAAGATCATATACTACAGTGACACAGCTAAATTACCCTGTAACAATGTGCTTATACATACGAGTCAAAGCATCACCTCAAGAGTTAAGGCTTGACTAAAGTACGTTAAGGTAAAAGAAAAGGAGGGAAATGGAAGTAGGAAAAAAATTACAATTAGAACAACTTTGTTCTAGATCTTGACTATGTGACACTTGGGTAAGAGGGCCTTTTGTTTTCTTTTTTTTTTTCTGAACTGTGCTCAGACATCCAGGCCCCTCTGACACTTGAATAAGGAGGTGCAATTCATCCAGGCCACTGTTAGTGTTTAGTAGCTTAACAAGAATACACAGGAACCTGAAGCAGAACACATCTGCTGAGCGTCTGAAAGGCTACAATTACTAGGAGTATAACTTGATCACGCCTGGGCTCCAGGAGGCCTCCCTCTCCGTGCCAGTGTGGTCAGGCCTGCTATGGAGAAGCCAGGGTGGTCAGATTGAGCATGCAAAAGAGAGACAGAGTCTCTTGGGCAAGCTGGATCTACTTCCCAGGCAGATCTGCCTGCACACATGCTGCCTCCAGTGACCCACCTGCAGCAAAATTTCAAGGTGTGTGGACTCCAGGATTTTCCAATGAAACTGCAAGCACAGGGTATGACATCAGCAAGCAAACATCTTTCATTCTTTACATACTGCATTTTTTTTTGACATGACATCGTCAGTACAAGTTGCTGGAATTGGAGGAAAGTCATAAAAAACTTAAAATCACATTGTCGAGTGTTTGTTCTTCAGCCACATCTATCATACGGTTCTGATGCAAGAAGGGATTTATTTTTTAAAAATTAATAACGTCAATTTGTACATGAAGACATTTTTAAAGGAAATTAGTTGTCCTCAGTGAATCTGAATCCAACCGGCAAGTTGTTTTATCTAGCAAAACCAGTTATACACTGTGCAACACTACATACTGATAGTGTAAACTGCAACTAGGTCCAACAAAGGCAGAGTTCTGTCAGAAGTCATAACTTCATTCACATGTTCACAATCTTGCCATTTTCCTACTAGGCAATAATTTTTTTATATGCACTCCAAAAAAGCCACTGAAGCACATATAGATCAATATAACGTATTTTCTGTTCCACATGTCTGCAAATTAAAATTGCACAAGTCCGACAGTTACAAAAGTTATTTTACATTAAGGAATACAAAAATCACAGCCTGATGCTGTACTAGTGCCTATGCAAGTCACAAATTAACCCCAGAGCCTGGCTATTGGTTCAGAAACATGTGCTAGAAAGATATCAAAACCTCAACATTCATCCACGCAAGGAATATAATGAGGAAATGCTCATAAGAAGTACTTTTTAAGCAATCACTTGGAATTGTGATGATAAATAATATTGCATGAAGAAAAGACATTTGATTTACATTTATTAATAGATGAGCCATAGGTATACTTACCACATCCCTCACAAGACCCAGGGATTTGTAGGGATAAGAACATTACTTTGAATTACAGACAAGAACAAAGACCTGAAGAACACACCTTCCTCAACTCATCCACTTCCCCAGTATTAACAGAGTCTTTAAAAAAAGGAGATGATTGAAATCTTGTTGGGATTCCCCTTTGGGATTCAGGCACTGGGTACAATAATGCTTTGCTGCACATCAGGAAATGTCTCTGGCCAACCACTACATCCAGAAGACTCATCCTGCTATGCCAGAGAGAGCTGTGCCCACTGCAGTGGGCCAACATACTCCTTGGTCACAGCACAGCACTCAAGCCACCAACGTCACAAGGTCCCCTCCTTGCAATTCACTCTTCCTCACAAGGGCATAGCTGCTCTCCAGAAGACCTTGGACCGTTCCAATAGAAGAAGCTCTTAAGTCTCCAATGTATGCTTCCAAAATATTCCCTAGCTTGTACAAGAAAGCTTATCTAAACAAACTGCAATCCAACACATCTTTCGGTCACAACCTCCTAATTCACCTCAGAGTCTGAAAAGTAGGCAGCTTGCAGTACGTACTGAAACAGTTAAAACCTACAGTGATTCCTAAATATTAAGATACTTCTCTTTATTCCATTAGGAATTACCTGTTTAGAAAATTTATTAAATGTCTTCAACAATTTATAAGATGAGGCATTATCCAGAAACCAGCAAATATGAAAGCATACAACATTTCTTAACACATCAACAAAATTAAAATAATTATAGCACAGGTAATTTGATCCCTCCTAAGCATTAGTATGGTCTGAGGACAGAGACAGACAAACTGATGAACAGAGTTATAACTGTATAATAAACAGTAAACATTTCAAGATTGAACTGAGACAAGGAAAGCATCACTTTCTGCTTGCACAATGCTTTACAGAGGTGTAGACGATAGCAAACAGTTTCCTTAAAACAAACTAAAGATACTAGATTGTGCACACCAGGGAAGGATTTACAGGAAACCTCTTACAAACACTGAGTAAATGAACAAAGAATCCCCTGAGCATTCAACAAGGTAAATACTGAAAAGTCCAATCTAAGGGACTACCGAGTACCAATTTTTAAGTAAAAATACTGTTATGTTGTGCCAAATGTGTAATACACTGTTACTCTTTGGCTGACCACAAATGACTTCTTATAACTACACAGAATTACTTTCATCAAAGATATCCAATTCATTCAAATGCTATCCAATTAATCTGTCACATAAATTACAAGATTTCAGCATGGCAGAAAACTACGGTGATTTCTTATAGACCTTCCTTAACAACACATGGGCCATAAAATTTTCCTAAATAATCTCTACTTAAAGCCTGTAAATTCAGGTTGAGTGACAGCATAATTTTTAGAATGAAAGCATATGATCTTGATTTAGCACAGATGATGGGAAATCCATCACCACCTCTACACAACTCCTTTGCCATGAAGTTAACGAAGAACAGCTCATTTATGCTGCCAATTGCAGTGACTTTGAATCTGCACCAACAAACACAAGGAACTGATCACATAAGAGGACTTGTAAGACCAGTGAGGAGGAAAAAGGAGGAAGAGATGAATTACCAATGCCCAACCAAACCACACACATTACAATTGCTTCAAGGTTTTACGGAGCAAAACTGAAGAAGCCTGCAGTCTACTGCATGGCAAAAAGGTCTACTAAGAAATCCAGGACTGAGTCATCAAGCCCAGCCTCCTAAAAACACACATGATATAATCCTATTCATAAGGACAGGTGGTAACCTTTTAAATAAGGTGAAGTTGCTGGGTTTGGGTTTTTTTTTTTTAACTTCACTCATGACAGACAATTGGAAATAGATATTTGTTCCTCATTGAGCCTCATTTCAGTGCCCCTACCACTATTGCCTTAAAAATAGTTTCTGTTTCAAAGGGAACTCCTAAGGAAAAATGTATTTTGTTGGCTCAGAGGAGTATTGTCACGATGGCTGCTCGATTATTCCCTTGAGGCAGGCAGACTAAGTAGGAGGCTTTATCATCATTCAAGCAGATGGGTTATTAGACATATGACACCAACAATTTTAGTAGACTCAAACACGGAAACTCAGTTTCAAGGCTGAAATATCAGAATTAATCCACTGCTGAGGAACCCTCTATGTTATCAAATAGACACACTTGATAGATACCATTAGAAGCATCACATCTACAGCCTAATGATTTAACAAAGTACTCGTACTTTTCCTTCCTTACTGAAAAGTGGAAAACAACTGAAATGGGCATTTAAGTTCCTCTTTGCAGGTTGCACATATATTAAGCTGCAGTGCCCTGTATTTCTGCATTTGTAACTCCTCACTTGAGGAGTAGTGACTATGAGAAAGTCATAAGAATATTTTTTCCTGCACTCCTCATCTTTTTGATTCTGGGCAACTGCAATCTCTCACAGGAGAGAATTAAATGTCAGAATTGTAAGTACTAAAGATTAGAACAACAAAAAAAAAAATATCCCTAAACAGTTTAATAGCGTAGCTTAAAATACCCCAAATTAAATCCTGTCTTCAGAACTAGTCCTATGAAGTTGACCCACTGCATGTGCGTCAGCGTTTAAAGTCTTTATAAAGTCTCTACATAATCCAGATTCTAAATTGTAAACTGATACTACTCAAAAAGGGCAAAATTACTACGGCTATGAAGAACCGTCCACTGTAAAATTCCGCAGATGCCTCTAATAAAACATACGAAGCAGTCTACCACACAAAGCAGTTATCCATGGTTTTCACTTGAATCATAGTAACATCTTTAAAATTCACACATGAGACATGTCTATCCACAAAGTACATTTCTGAATCTATTAAACTTCTCAATCTCTAGGAATGTAAGTGACAGAAAGAGAAAATTAAGGAGATCTAGTGGTTAGGCTTTTTCATTCCTGGAAGCAGGAGTTTCCTGGGATGAAATAAATACCTGACCTGCTGTGTGCAGTTCCTGAAAGATGGTCCTAAATAAAGATTTGCATGCTGGCTGTAAAGAGGGACTTAAAATAGTATCAGAACCCAGATCAAGACACTTAAAAATCTGGAGATTCAGCACTTGAACCTTCTCCTGAAGGCATTTTGGAGAGTGACCAACAAGTGCACGTTGGCACTGCTCAGTCATACTGCTATTCCACAGTTTCACCATTGTAATTTTCCCTTTTTCCACTCGTGAAAGTCATCTTCACTTGTAATTAATTTCTGATATAAGCCCTGCCATCTTAAATAGGAGCTTAGGTATTAAATATGAATTACTTAATAATGCTTTGCAGATAATATTAATCCAGTAAATTTCTTATTTCTTCTACCAGACACTTGTAGGCTGTTACAAGCCACATTATAGTACACCAGTGGCATGCCACAGAAAAGCTATTTAGGGGTTAAATTCCTATGAAGTATAGCAATTCCCATGACTGTAAATTTTACATTTTAACCAAATCACAACTTCTGTTCAGAAAACATTTAATGACTGTGTATGCTAGGTATTAAGTCTATCCTAGGAAAATGAGAGATGACCTTCAGTCTAGTAGCAACTGGTTTATACTGTCCAGCTATGCATACAAAGGCATTCTGTGTTTGCTTTGATGGCTTGCACATGCCAGGGGTTGATGTCATTGATAGATTATGGCTATTGACATTGCTATCGTTCTCACACAAAAACTTTATTAGCATAACAGAAGATCAGAAAGTGTGCTATCCCACTTTCTAAAAATCTTCCCCATCTGCTGCTGGGTGACATAAGTAGATAACCTTCCCTTGCCTATTCGCTAAAATACAGTGGGCACTCAAACTCCCTGGAAAGAGTCTGGCTGCATCTGTCTTGCGAGCGGAGCTATTGTTTATGAGATAATTACTCTGGCCTTGTTAACTTGCAGCAATAATAGAGAATGAAATCACCTAATAAACCAAGTTACCTAGTAATATAGCACATTATAACAGCAATGATTGCATACAAACTTTGAACCCCCTTTAGTGCCAATTAATTTCAAGAGCATTAGCACCAACAGTAAACGAATACGAAGCAGTTTAACTAATTAAAGCTTACTACGTAGTAGGCTTGTAGCTTCAATTATCATTTTTCATGTTAGTCATTTGAAACAGTAACGACATGTACCAGCTGGAAAACATTTAGAACAGGGCCTGCCCAGTCCCACAGCAACAGGTAAATGGAGCGGTTTTTGAAACTATGTCATGCACTTTCCTAGGAAAAGTGCTAAGTAAGGCTTATCAACAGAGACAAACAGCAGATGGCAACAAATGTGCCAAGAGACATGTCATCCTCCAGGAAGAGTTCAACACAAGGCATCAGCAAAAAAGGAGCAGAGTTGGAAGCACGACTTCCACAGATCTTACCCAGCTGCTCTCTTCTGTAGGAAAAAAAAAAAACCAAACACAAAGGAAAAAAAACCAAACAAACAACGCCAAACACATACCCAAATCCCAAACCTAGTGAAGCAGTGATTCTCATCCTAATGTACAGGCTTCACGTGTAGCCCATCTGCATTTCCTTCCCAGGAAGCCCAGTAGCAAATGCAGCACAGTAAGGCAGCTGAAGACTATTTTCCTATAAGAAGCTTCTTTCTCAGCCCCCAGTAAAAAGGAATTTGCTTAAATCCAGACACTGACTCTCAAGTTTGATTTACAGAGAGCTCTTTTTTTTTTTTCCTATTTCATATGTATGTACAGCATAGAACTAATTGTCCAAGCTTTTTTTGACTTCCTGTGCACTTTTGGACTCAATGGACTCACAGACAAAGTTGCTTGCCCTTCAGTAGGACACAGTATTTCTCTTTACCAGTTCTGAGCATTTGGCATTTCCAGGTTACTTTTGTGACTTGAAGACACGTGGCTATCTGCTCCAGATCCCTTTGTTTTATTCTTGACATTCAACTTCTTGATGCACTGACTGAACTAAATGCTGAGGTAAAAGTAATTTTCATGTGTCTCCTCCACGTTTTAACTTCAAGGCTCTGCAGTTACCAGAGAAGCTACTAGTATTTTTGGACAATCAATCTCCGCTTGAACCACCCATCAACAATTCCACTCCACCCTTCTTCATTCCACCCCTATCCCAAGTAAGCACACACCAACAAGGATGATTTGAGTATTTGTTTGGAAAGAAACACAGAACACAGGAAAGAGGAAAACAGAAATAAAATAATAAAAAAGAAATCAATTACTTGCTGTCTAAGAAAAATCTATTGGCAGCTCATACTACTCTTTTCCCCAAAAAGTTTAAATACAGCTGATTCAATATTTAAGCACCTGTGCCCATTGCATTTAAAAAGCAGTTAAAAGCAAAACACGTAAAGGAATTCTTTGGTTATGTCTATGCATATTAGCTCAGGTTTTCCCAAATTCCATCTCCCCCACCATTCACTGCAATGGCTCAAAACCTCAGAGAGCACCAAGTCCTCCTCCTGTGAAACAAGTGTGAGTCACTGGTCTCTTTATGGTGGATAACCGTAGTCCTAACACAACTATTGGCCATGACACAAATATTGAAAATTAAAGACAAAACCCAACACCCCTACATTATGCAAAGCATGAAAAATACTTGGTTTTTTTCCATAATTTAAGAAAAAAAATTATCAGGTCATAAAAATCAAAACCCAGTTAACGATGCCTGCTTCCAACACTGTCTGAAGAGCTTAAATGGTGAAAGAAGCATCATGTTACAGAAAATCACAAAAAATCCCCTTATGCTCAAAAGCATATAGCAAGTCTGGGATGTTCCACGTACAACACAAACTATTAATAAACTATTAACCCCAGTTCCTCTCAGAGAGAGGGGCAGACAGACAGTCACAAAACAGGCTTTCTTTAAGTTTAGATGGAAAAGGCCAGGGACAAATACTAAGTCAGTACTGATACTTGATAATTGTGATAATCTACTACCATGCATGCCTTACATGCTCTTCGAAGCAAAAAGGAGTTGCTTGGCTTAGCAGGGAGGCTCTCCCCTATTATGCAGGCCAGCTGAGCCAAAAGCTATGCAGTACTGTATGGAATAACAGAAGGATCATTTCTGGAATAGTCAAATAAATGCCACTTCATACTGCTTTACCATCCAGATCTCCTCTGGCAGATCTATTTCTTTTTCCATTTTAAGAAAAAAAAAAAAAAAAAAAAGAAAAAAAATGAAGTGAAGCAAAATCTATGTGGGGGAGGAAATAACTGACATTAAATAAGCTAATATAATAAACAGACAACAAACATTTATTCCTACAGTGAAAATTAATCAAAAGGAAACTGGGACAGCTGCACAGTCCAAAATTGGCACTGATTTTCAGAGAAGGAATAGGATCCCTGAAACTATTACTAGAGGTCTCAGGAATCCCTGGCAAAAAATCAAACAGTTTCTTAAAAAAAAATTGCTGTAATTTAACACAGTATTTATGACAGAGCAAAGTGACACAAGCTTACACTCCAGGCTGAAAACTGAGAGACACAAATAAAAGCCACAATTTATTAATCTTCCCTTGGTCAGCATGTCAGAAGCCCATCTTCCTGGAAAAAAAAACCCACCCCAAACTAAATGACTTGCTGAAACATGAAAGATGAGAGACTTTCATAATTATTTTCTTTAGATATTTGAATAATCAAATCAAAGTTCAAGATCCACCACCAAAGTATCAGATAGTAAAGGTCCATACACGAAAGGAGGACAGGGAAAAAGGGGGCATTGTTTTTATTTGAATGGAATCAAAAAAGCATATTTGTTATGTGGTTATAAAATAAGCCAAGATTAGGACAGAATCTTCCACAGAAGCCTGAGAGCAATCAAAATAATTCACAACAGCATTAGATCTCTATAAAGTGCAAATATCTCCTAGCTGTAGAAGGAATCACTTTCATTAACAAATTACTTGGAACAAGGTAAAAGGAAAGAATCTGCCCTCCTTCCCCATCAGGCACCAATTCCAACCATTCGAAGACCAGCTGAAGAGACACAGAAGTTGTAGCCTACCGCAAAAAGATACCAAGGAACATTGGTTCAACCTACCAAACAGCATGCAAATTGGGAAGATGTCACGTGTGCCAGCTTTTCCCTCGATTTTTTAGAATCGATGGGAAGTTTCCCACTGTAGGAGTATCTTAGCTAATTCAATTTATACATATACATATGTCAGCATAATAACGCTCTTTAAAAAGCGGCAGCTTTTATAATCTTCTACCCTTGATTCAGCAAGACATTTTATTCCAGGATGAAGTGTCTCAGTCCCCTAAATTCAGCCCAATCTTGTTAACAAGTCAGAAGTATTGTTCTGCTATACACAAAAGCGTTTCCACTGAACTAAGCAGCAACTGACAGATAGGGTAAATGGGTTCCAGATAACATTTAAATAGCTGTACTAATTACACCACACAGAGATAGGAATATGATCCCTTACTCAAATCCTCAGAGTAACCATCCACAACATTAAAGAGAAGAGAAAAAAAACACCCTGGTGCTAGTCGTAAGACAGCATGTAAAGGAATTTTAAGAAAAGCCCAAACATTCTGCTTAAAGGAGGTAATCTCATCTAATTAGACATCATAATGATCTTCTCACAGTCTGTTAGAAGCCAGTAGTAGTTAATAACTTCACAGATTTTCTTCAATCCTTTCATGAGGAAGGAATGGCAGTTTCTAAATCATTACTGCTCTGTCATCCTGGACCACTGCCAAGAACATGGAACTTCAGGACACCTGTCAATTAACACATTCCTACTGAAGGCAAGCTCGTCTTCCATCTTTAGATCTATTAAAAATCAATGATCACATAGAGCAATCAGATTAAAAACCATTGCAAAATTAAAATTAGAAATTGCTTCTTGAAGGACAACAGACTTCACAAAAAAAACCCTGAACAACATGAAGAATTGCGTTTCTGCTGAAGTAACTAGATGCATACTTTGGAAGATGAACTACATGATGTAATAGACCTTTTTCTGTCTCTAGCATCCATGGTATACAGTAGTACATGCCAAAATGACTGGCCACCTGATGGACAATTGTGTATAAGAGTCAGATCTAAAGCTTTTCTCTAATCAAAGCTTTCTCCAGGGGTTCTCAGTCTAAGTACAGGCTTCTCATTGATTTTTCTTTAGCTCTAGGATGACTACTTTTAACTCTAAGTTGAAAAATATGAAGTTAGGCATTGAACCAAAAACCCAGGTACGATACGTATTAAAACATAAAGGCAAAGGGGCTATCATGATTTAAAGAAACCAACAGATTTATGAGCAAATACAAAAACATTATTTGCCTAATTCAAAGATGCTGATGACGTTGAGTTCTGAGGGAGATAGGGAGGAGAAAGGGGAGAAAATAAGGAGGTCACACGAAAACCAAAATGTCATCTGTCATTAACTTATACCTGCGTTGTTCAAAGGGGACAGCCAAGGAAGCTCTGGATTCAACAAGTGAAATTCCAACCAGAGCAAAACGAACAGGAAGGTTGCAACACACTTGAGCACAGGGCTGAGATGCCCCTGTGGTTTTGTGGCAGTCTTCCACAAGCCAATTCCAAATTACAATACAACAAAGCCTGTGACAGTTTGATATCCCAGTAAAATTAAAAGCATCAAGGAAGAAGAATGAAGCGAACAATGAAAACATTCTTTGCACTGAAGTCAGTCAGAGAAAACAGAAAATAAAGTATTAGTGTGCCAACTGTGGTATTGCCTAACAGAATGAACCTGCACACAAAACAATTCAGATTACGAAACTGAAGGGCAAAACAGGCCATGTACACAGTGACTACCATACTTATCCTGCTCCCTGGCAATTGTTCAGCAGATTCACTTTCCCTGGATTAAAAAAGAAAGAAAAAAAAAAAAAAAAAAAAAAAGGGTGTTTGTACCTTGAGGTCTTCTATATCTTTATCACAGAAACCTTTCTTACCCAGGCACTTCAGGAAACACGACCCTGAACTTCACCAACACAGATTATTACAGAGTCCTGTTTTTCTGATAACATCCAACAGCTTAAACCCACCAATTTCTGGTCGGTTTCACGAATAAGGCAAGTAATTAGAAAGAAAGCATTAATTTAACAAGGCATCGTCAATACGTGATGAATCATCCATGCCACTGCTTGGCTATGGCTGTGTACTCCCATCTCAGCAGGAACCAGGAATCATCATTCATAAAAGTCTTATGTCAAAAGAGCACCTTTTTTTTTTTTTTTTTAACCAGCCAGGGCTTCCCAACCATCATTATCCACATTTTAAAAGTTTCTCCAGTCCCACATAATCACCAAGATTAGCACAAGCTCACACAGAAACGACTGCCAGGGATTAAGTAAGGTTCATATGACCATATGACCACAGTAAAGTTCATATGACTTTCCGACATTCCCCATTTTTGATAAGCACTGCTTGATGAGCACTGCATTTCAGTGACACAAGTGGGAACGACTTCCCACCCTCAACAACCTAAAAAACTACTTTATGCTTTTTAGGAAAACACAAGACTAAACATAAAAGGCATAGGAAACTGGATTTTTTAAAATTTATTTTTTTTAATAATCCAGGTGTTGAAATAGGATTTTATGAAACAACTGTTTCTAGTGGCTCAAATCAGCAAAAGCACAGAGTATTAAATTGTAGAGCATGTATCAACATATATAATTTAATCCTACTCCCTGAAACCTTACCCAGTAAGTCTGATGAAGGGCATAGCCTGAAGCGAAAGACAAGGCTACCACCAGCAACATCTCCTGCGTTACATTATGTATAACCACCAAAAGGAAAGCAAACAGAGAGAATAAATACAAGCTAAGCTTTCAGATGCCTTTCAATCACCTATCCCACTCTAAAATTTGAGGGGACTTATTTCATCCAGCTTCAACACTGCCCCCTTTTCACTACGCAGGAAGACTGAATAAATTAGCTTAGGCCATATGCCTGGCTTTCAGGTTTCCTTGCTTCTAACATTGCTTGTTTACGTTAAGAGATCTGCATCAGGTATGACCCAACTCATTAAATGTCATCCATTTCTCAAGAATCCTTTGTCACAAGCAGAATTCTTGATGTTGCCCACCAAGATCTCCTGTATCATTATGGGATACTGACCTGCAGCAGTAGAAACAGCCCATCTTCCACAGATAAACAGAGGTCTTGAACAAACTGTTTCATCTGTCTCATAACTACATTTCGATGCTGAAAATAGCATAAGCCGTTCATGCATATTTTCTAAATTAAGCCAATGAATCTTGGCAAAGGCCCAGCGAAAGGACATACATGCAAGAGACCACATGACCTGATCTATAGAGCAAAATCTGCATTTGAAGTGCTCAAAGCAGAGATATATTTTTTTTTTTTAACTTTGAAACCAAAACAGCTTGGTAAGACAAGTATCACTGCTGAAATGTCTTCATCCTGCTACTCGTCTTCACTGCAAATGACAAGTTGCTACTCTTGCATCTATTGGATCTAGCCGATTTTGGCGATAAATCTGCTTATGAATTAAAGGAACTTCTAAATTGATGGTCATAAAACAATCTTGGCTTGAAGGAATCTCTAGACATCATCTAACCCAACCTCCTGTCCAAGAAAGGGCTAGACCTGCCTGGTACAAGGCTGTGCGTTAGGTTGTTGAAAACCACAATTAATTCCATCCTTAAACTATTTTTCTCCAGACTGAAGAAACCCAGCTCTGGGCCTCTCCCTATATGTCAGAGAAGGATCATCACCACCCTTAAATCATTACCTGAAAACAGCAGATCTTGTAGGGTCAAATGTGTATTCGTTGAAGAGGATAAAGAATAAATCGTGTAATTGTGGATGGAGCAAAAAGCTTTTAATACAGTTTGTCATGCAACAGTGAGCTTTTTGCACAGTGGGCAACATTCCCAGGAAATACATGAAACTTTTTGATTATGAGATCAAGGTGTCATACCTTTGAAGGACAGTATGAATATTTATTTAAGTCTCGTGGGAGACAGACACTTCAGTTAGATCATTTTTCTATACTCTTAGGAATAGTGCTTGAAAAGGAAAATTATTTTTCCCCCCTAATTTGAAGTCTCCTTTATTTTAAAAACTTTATTACCATCATCTAGGTATCCAAACCCATGGTTTCTAGAGCAGGCCAATATCCAATTTAAAATAAATGCATGACGCAAATGAATGAAGCAATCACACCCTGAAGAACAACTTCTATTAAGTCTCAAAAACCAAATTATTTTATGGCAAGCTACTAATGAACTATGAAAATGCACACTGCAAAGACCTGTAATGCTAACAAACATACGGGTTTGAGGAAAACATTAAGACAGCAGTTAGCATTTGTATTCTTCCAAACTTAACAGTGGGTATTTAAAAATGAATTTGCTTGAAAGCAGAACATAAGTAGTTTACAAATGCTGTTGTGATGTTACAAAAAGCTCTCACCTTCACGGTGGAGCTCCTGTGATCCTTTTATGAAGCATCTCTATATCAGTATCTGAAGAAAACCACGAAAGGATCTCCATCTCATGAATCCCATAATCCCTACAGTATTCTAGACGGGATTAAAGGATTTCTTCAGTTATTCTAAAGCCAAAGCATGGCAAACTTTGGGGGTTGCAGGATTCAAGTTCATTCCTCAATATTTTACTGCACACCTGAGAGGCTTTTCTGTTACCACTGGATGTGAAGAGATATTTCTACCTCCTGAGGTATCAGCCCTCCACCCAACACATATTGCTTCTACAAGGTCACATAATGTTAAATTTCAGATATGGAGAATGTGCCAGAGACCTTCCTCTTCAAGGTCCCCTTAGTACCCTGGTTTTCAATTCTACCACAATTTTGGGTGAGGAATATCTTAGTGTTACCTAGTCAGCTGGGTTAAGATAAGACTCAAGCAAAATTTATCTTTTGGCAAGACAGGAACAAAATACAAGATAGGAAACCATAAGAAAAAAAAAAAGAAACAAACAAAAGTACAGAAGAAAGAAAGCAACAATTCACCAAATCCCCCACAACTTCATCCTATCAACACTAACCCTACAGTTTCACAGTTGGGTGTGAGCTGAGAAAAGGCTGGTCATGCCTGACCCCTTACATCTCATACTGGGTCTGCCCCCCCTTTTCCAACCTCCTCTTTTCTACCAGCTCTAAGAGCATGCAGTGAGTCACTGAGTCATTGATCCAACAGCAATCAATTTGGTTTTCCTCTAGAGTTAGTTTTCAACTCAGATCACCAGGCTGATACAGCTCACCATGGGGCCATGCAATTTCTATAACCCATCCATGGAAATCAGTAGTCAGGAAGCAAGAGGCACCACACTTCTCACAGTAGCACAAACTTAAAATAAGCAGTCACAAAAAAGAAAGTCTCTCTATTAATCTGACTCACTGTATGATCAACCTCAGCCTGATCAATCTTCCTAAACATTTCTCAGTCAATATGCATTAAACAAAACCTTTCCGTCCAGTGGAAAAAAAACCAACAAAAACCAAAACCAAACAAAAACCACACCACCCAAAATAAAATGAAAACATTTTTTTTTCCCTCCAGACTAATTTCCTCCTCACCCAAAATATTCTGGCGATTCTTCTTAATTGAAACGTTTCATTTCCTCTCCTTGGAGATGCAAAAGTCTTTATCAGAGCAGATGTCATTTCATGCACTTGACTAACAATAATATTTCATTTCAACAAATGTTAAGATGTTCCATAATTTTTCTACTACTTGGTACTCAGTTCACATTTTCAGATTGTAAGCAGCCTCTCCTTTGAAATGCCTATTCTAACTCATTTTGGATATTAACATGCAGAATAACGTACATCGCTTTTTCACTGGCTCACAATTGAATACATAATGATAAATTTAACAACAGTGACAACTGATTTGACCCCAACAGTTTCCATTTAGGGACACTGCTACAATTTAGCACTACTTCTTGTAAGATTTCGGTTTGCCATTTTTATATTTAAAAGCAATTAAGAAACTCTTTCCCTAGCCTTTTGCCATCAAGTTCAATACAACATTTTTGGAAGATGTGGATGTTGTATTCCCTATTTAAATATAGACAGGATGCTTAAATGAGAATTTTGGAGGTTCCTTTCCCTCTTTTAACAATCCCCTTTCTCAACAACAGCATGGAAGAAACCAGGAATCTTGACAATTGCCCCATTCACGCAGCAACTCTTGTAAACTGTATAACCAATGCTTTAGGTGCAATTAAGAGAAAGTAGCTGATGAACTGAAAGTCTCTGGATGAACAAGACTTAAAAAAAAAAAGGAAAAAAAAAAAAAAAGAGATGCCTGGATTTCTTTACAGAAGACAATTACAATAGATGGCCATTAACCTGCTTACCTACCCTTGCTTAATTTTTTTAAAACGAGCTCATCTTTCTCCACTTCATCTTTCTCCTCCCTCATCCATTCTTTTCCCAGACTGCAGCAATAACATGCTTTTATGCTTTCCTTTTGACTGCCAGGGCCTTAAACTAATTATTAATTGAGAATGTATCTAAAGGATCTCAATGAGAAAGTTGGAATTAACCCAATTGCCTCTTTCTCCCTTTTATTTTGCATACTGTAACACTAGATCTACCTGTTGGTACTGCTGAAAACAGCAAATGTGTCATTTTCCTCTCAAAGGCAAGCTTTCTAGCTGCTTGGGCAAAAATATGCAACAATGAAAACCAACGTGGAAAAAAGCAAGTACCTGGAAAAGGCCTCAGCTTTGAGTGACAGCCATTAGCAACCAAGCTGCCTGCAGATAAAATTCCCTCAACAACTCTGCTGTCCTATAGGAAAATCCTGCAGCAGAGGGCATCCTGCGTTTGGGAAATCAGACAACTGACACTTCATCAAAAGACTTGTCCTTTAAAGAGGCTAGAAAGGCATGACCTTATGCTGCCTGCTAGTGCAGAGCTGGCTGGTTGTACAACACCGACTCATCTTGTTTCCAGTTGTTAAATTACATTAAAGGACAGCTAAAAATATATTAAATACTTTCCTATTACTTTTCCATGCAAGCAACTGCTGTAGTTACAACAAGAGTAATGTCCAGGCAAATGCTTGGTAACACAGGGGGGTGGGGGGGAAGGTCCAGGAATCCTTCTAACACATTCCAGATCAATAACGTAACATTTGGATTGCAAATCCAAAAAGTTGTTTGTTTGGTGGTTGATTTTTTTAAAATTTATTTTAAGAACAAGATCTGATGGATTTCTAATGATCAAAGAAGGAAAACATTTACGTTTTCCAAAAAGGTCAAACAGATCAGAGCTACAGTTTTAATTCCCTCCCTCCCCCTCCCACCCCCCAAATTTTTGCCATTTTTTTTTTCTTCCAAAATACACCAAAGCTTAACCAATCTACCTGTGATATACAATACACTACATTCTGACAAATTCACACTGATATGCCTCATCTTCCCTGTTAGAGATTACTCACAATAAACAAGGAAGACCTGTTTGAGAAACCTGATAGTCAACATTTAAAACAGTGACAAAAATGAAGTGTCTTAATTGATTAATGATCTCAAGGTCTCTATCGCCATCTAGTGAAAACTCATGACCATTACTACACTACCCACAGAAATCACAACTCTTTTACTGGAATGACACACAATAACCCCTCTTGTTGGATCCAGCCTATATACGGCCAGAGCTGTAAGGCTTTGCTACACCCTTCTATTGTATGTCTTAAGGTAAATAAAGGTCAAACACTAGCTCATATCTCGCTAAGGCTGACTGATGAGAACTGACATTTTACGGATTACACTCTGTCCAAGCGCTATGATCTGGCTTTATAATATATATATATGATGGCTTTCCACATCATATTTAATACTTCTGCCATCAAAACCGAAGTAAATGTGCCAAACACTAGCATAGCTATAAACAAGTTTTTAAACCAGCAAGAATTTTCAGTCACCATAAGGAACCACCTGGCAGCTCCACTACTTTTAGTGCATTGGCATCACCAAACGAGGAGAGGTTACAGCCCAGGAGAGGTAGCACAGAGCGCTCGGCATCAGACACTTGCAGTACTTGGTCTTCCTACAGCTTCAGTGAAAAGGTCTTCAGTCACATCATTAAAGAGCAGCAGTTTACAGAAGTCATCAAAACTCATTCTCTCTCAGCTACATTGGAACTTAATGCTACAATGAGCTGCAAGAACTTCTTCAACTTGAAATGCACATTTCCCACTTTCAATTATTTTGCTAAGACTTACGATTGAACTGTAATTGTGTTAGTGCAAATACTGAGTTCAGTTTTCATCCCACACAGTATTTTTCCCACTTAGACATATACAAGCCTACCTGCATTTACTCAGGTCCCCTCCACAACAGTAAAAAAAAAAAAAGTATCAATTACTAATCATCAGAAAAGGCCATTTAAATTCAAATCAATTACATTTTTCCGTAATACTTATTTTTTAATTAACCTTTTCATACAGAGAACCCAAATCTCCTGGTACTTAACATTTACCTCTTTTATATTAGCATTTAATGGTAAGAGGAAATCTATGAATAGAAAGAGTAACATAAAATTTTCTAGTAGTATTTTTCTAGAATAACTATTTCAACTTAAAAAAAACCATAGAAAACTAAGGTGTCCTCTTGTGTCCCTTTTTATGGCAAAAACCACTACTCAACAAATAAGGAATGATTAATAAAGCTGTATCTGTTTATCAACTACCTACCTAAAAATGCAAGTCTTCAGAACAGCATATACTGTGTATTTCATCAGAATCTATCATACTTACACAGCAGCACAAAATTACAGATCATCCTGAAAAATTATCAAGTTTTCAAAACTTTATTATCTCCACAGTATCTAGAGTAATGAATACTAATCTACCTCAAAGAATGGGGGGGAAAAAAAAAAGGCAAGTTTAGCTTTTCAGGAGGTGCAGTACTTCCAGCAGCCTCATTCATAGAGAAACTTTTAGACCTGCACTGGGTACAACCTAATACTGTGGCAGAGTGTTGCCTGAAAGTAAGTTTTTTACCCAAACTCAGAGCAACTACAAAATTGGAAATTCAAATGCGTGATTGGAAGAAGCAAACCAGGTCTAGCACCACCAGAATTTAAGAGGTAAGAAATCTTTTCCAACCCAAAATCAACTATGTAAGAGAAAGTATCTCAAAGTGCTCCCTAGCACATCCTGTACCACCTGTTTAGGATTTTCCCATTCCACCATCACTTTGGAACATGATGCAGGAACACCAGAATTCCATGCACCATTGTCTCATAACTGGTAAGTCACAAACAATTGAGAATAAACTATATGTGCAAACAAAAATTATCCCCCCCATTAAGAAAGGCCAAAAGCTCAAGTATCCATACAATATCCAGTTTGTGACAGGTGCTCCATATAACTAATGGAAATCATAAAAAAAACCCAAGAAGTCAAATTAATGTTTTGTAAAATACTGCTATAAAATAGAAAGCTAGGATACTCAGCAACTTTTCATGCTAACCTTGTAGATAAATACATTAGAATCTTACAACAACAAAAAAAGATACTACTTCCTTAAAGGAAACGTTAATTTTTGAATTCACATGGATTCATAGCACATTTACAGTTATAAAACCTGGAAATTATTTCCTAGTTAAACGTGCGTAAAGCTAGACATCCTGGTTACACACATTGGGAGGACAGCAAATGTGGGGTTGTCTCTAGAGAGCTGTTTAGATGGGAAAACTTTTTAAAAAAACAAAGATGTCTTATCAGAAACAAAATGCCCCTATGCACACCAGTTGGGGGTTCTAAATGGACCTTCAGTGCACTGGGTAGTCCACAGCAAAGAGGGCTGGGCCCTCACATCACAGGGGTTATTGTGCTTCTAAATCCAGACATGAACTCATCCGTCCCTCTGCTCAACTAAAAGGTTGACCAGCCATCCTTGTCACCTCTGTTCCTGGCACCTTTGCAGATTTCTGCTTGGTATTCACTTCTGCAGAGACCTAATATGAAGCATCATGAAAAAATGTTTTTTAAAACACTGCTTATTAGTGGTATGTTTTGGATCTTCAATGATTATTTTTCCCACCGGGACCAAACTGATGTGGTCTGCATTCAACTGCCATCCTAACCAACAGCAAGAGTAGTTTTGCCTATAAAGTTAAGAGCAACTTTTAAAATAAAATCTGATCTCTTGAGGATAATGCAAAGCTTCACTTTAAGAAACAAACAATCAATTTCTGAAAATAAGGTCCTGATACATAATCCACTGTCACCATCTGATTAATGAGTCCTGTCACAAACTTTCAGGAGGGTTTCAGGAACTCAACATTCTAGGGCACAGGACAGTCTAGCCAAACATAAGATCATGCAAAGCTACCTCCAAAGCCTACCACCAAATCAAAGACCAACCCATCTAGCAGAACTGGGAATTCAAGGAAAATGTGAAAGCAGCCTTAATTTTTTTTCACCATAATCTGGCCCATTGAAACTAAGCAGTTTAATTCAAAATAGGGCTCTAGTTAGAGATTCAACTTGTCATACTTCCTGAGACTTCTTGAGACATGTCTCTGATTCTTTTCTAGACACCAATTTCACTTTTTTCCCCAACTTTGGCAATACAAGAAAAAGTAGGTGGCTTACATTCATCTAATTTTACATGTGGGTATAACCCGTTTAATGACTTACCTCCCTCCCTTTATGCGTCACCAAAGCAGCCAAAGGCTTGGCGTAGAATCTGCTGTAGGAAAATCCCAGGCAGCCATACATACTGTTAGCAGTAAGTTTCAAAGCTTTCTGTCTGATATCATACTGAAAAGAAACACAACCAGGAAAAATGATGCAACTATAGCCAACAGAGAACAGAACTTAATGTTCACAATTACATTCACAGCTTTTTATATAGTCTGCAGCAATGATGGGCTACAAGTAAAGCGCATTACAATCACTGCTTACTACTAATCATCCCTATTCTGCAAGGCTGATCAGGGCACTTAAGGGGAGCAGGAGGAAAATCAAAGGAGTTCTACAAAACACACCTGTAAATAAAGGTCTGGATTTAAATCTGGCTGTTTCATTAGCTGCTTAACCTGGCGTCTTCTCTCCACCAGTTTCCTGATTTCTTTAGGCAAAATTCCCATTTCCAGTGATGGGTCCGGAAGCTCTGGAATTTCTTCCTCTTCGTTGACCTGTCAAATGATCACGACTGCTTATCATTTTTTTGCTTGAAGATTAGATTTTAATGTGTTAACTGAAAGGCTTGAGAATAAAAACCTCAAACCGCACAGCTTGTGTCTATTCCTGCAGAGCACCCAAAGCAGTTTAAAACAAGCATGAGAGGGTTTTTGTGGTATTTAACTACACTACTTAGTACCCGCTGGGCAACAGGGACTAAGCCTGCCTCTGTCTGGGAGAAATGAGAGACATGGACCAGTAGCAGCAAGGTGTATTTTTTTTTTC
Organism: Tringa solitaria; assembly: GCA_026413425.1. Lineage (NCBI taxonomy): Eukaryota > Metazoa > Chordata > Aves > Charadriiformes > Scolopacidae > Tringa > Tringa solitaria. Next base: position 125,830,961 of record JAOXJM010000001.1, read on the forward strand.
TTTAATGTATATATGTGCAGATTTTATACATATATAAAAAAATATATGTGTGTATATACATAAATCCAGATAAATAAAACACACACACTCTGTTATGTATATAGATATAAAAATATAAAGAAAAACACACAAGCAATTCTTCCCATGCTGAAAAAAATCCATTGTATAAGTATTTTTGGTATTGAGCATATGCTCTGTGGAACTGATACTTTGAATAAGATAACTGACAAAAGAGAAATTGACAGTAACAAGTATAAAGTAACAGTATGAAAACTCCACCCCAAGCAACTCTTGATTATAGCAAAACAACCTAACAGAAAGCACACATTCTTCTTGTTAGCATAACTGAAGAAATGGCTGCTCAGCAAAAATGAAAGAAATTTCAAGCACAGTGACAGAGACAGAACTAAACAAAGAAAGGGCAATAGAGACACTATGTGGTTGGAAAGTTTAGTAAAGCAGTCTGGGAAGAACCATATCAAGAAACAACACCAAAACTTGATTAAATATCATACCATGATAAATGAGCTGCTTTAGTTCGAAGGACAAAGAAAGCAGGGTAAACCCACAGAGTTTGGAGGAGCTTCCTGACAGAGTTCCACATACTTTTTTCCTCATTTCTGGTATGGTACTGGTATTTCACTTGTTATGGGACTAACTGTGTCCCATAACTACTTATCCATAACACACAAATTCCAACCTGTGAGCTGACACCAGTTAAAAATAAAAGCCTCAGGTTTAACCTTTACACCTGACCAGCTCACTGCTTCAGTTTACAGCACAACTCCACCAACAACTGTGCCGGCACAACTGAGGAAATGAGAACAAGCAGCAAATGGATAAGCCATGGCCAGCACAGCTGCTGAGAAAACAGTACGTAGAACTACACATTCAGGAGGTTTTTTTAGTTGCCTTTAGTACGGTTTAACGCCGTATTAAACAGCATAAATTTCTATGAAGCTTGTCCAGCAGCTGACATAGTCACAGTATCACTCCCTGACACACGCCCCCAAGACACACATAGTTTTCCTGATGTCTAATAAGGGTTGAGCTCGTATTGCATTCTTTCCCCCCAGGCAGAAGCATGAGACTTGTGTCTCTCTCATTCAGGTATGTCTGCATGAATTCTGTGGCAACTTCATTTTAGGAAGCCTCTACCAAGTTAAGTTGAAACTGATCAACAGTCTCAGAAATTACTAGGAGGATCTGGGGTTGAAAAGGGCCAACACAGCCTCACTACAAACGTTATTTCATGAGGATACCAAGATTTTATTTAGATGGGAGAGAACTTACCAAGATTCTATTAGAGTATTACTAAAAGGAAGACAACAGACATACAATATTCAGAAAGTCCTAACCCAAAACTTACTTTGATGCATCTTTAAACAAGAATCACTTCTTTCATACATGTGGGGGAGGGGAACCAAAACCAAAAAACAGTGAAAAAGAACAATTTCTTAAAAAGCTGATTCACAGAAAACACACCGAATTTTAGACAGTGTAACTTAAGTCACAAGTTAAAGCACACAAACCTCTGCCCTATTCTGTGCTTCTGATGACAGTCGCTGCACTGTGGTAAAGCAGATATTGAACTCCTGGATAATTGATGGGTACAAGCTGTTGAAGTCGAGAAGCAAAATAAACTTGTCATAAAAACCTAAAACAGAGTTTAAAACAAAAGTCACAATTACTCAGTCTCCCCAAGGACTTCATCCAACTCCACATTTAATATTTAAGTGACAGTAATACATTGTACCACATTTCCAGCATCTAAATCCCTTAACGTAGCTGTTGAGATGCACCACTACGCATTAGAGAAAGCTGTCAGAAGTGGAACGATCCAACCCCATTAACTCACCAGAGTTGAACAGATAGCTTCTGTGTTACTATAGGACACTTGTACAGTTTGCCCCACGTAGAGGAGAAACTGAAAGAAAACTTCCGTGTCCATTGGAAAATTATAGACAGACATACAGCCCTGAGTCCTTGCAAGAGCATAATCTTCTCACAAAATGCTAAGAAAAAAAAATGTCCCAAGAACAAGCAATTCCACAACTGATGTTGGGAATTTTCTAGTACACACTACCATACCCCACAAACCACCACACCAAACTCCCATAACATACACACATTGCCCATTGCAATCTCTCCACATTAATATAACCTACCTGGCTCTAACTTCATAGAAGAAAGAAAATTGCCACATCTTACCGACTTTGGGATCCAAGACTAAGCCCCCAGCATATGCTGCTTTCTTTTTCCCTATCTTTGATTTATTCTGATCTTCAAAATCTTCATCTTCATCCACCTACATTTGGCATTTAAAAAAGTCATTATCTAGTCTCCAAGATTTCTGTACTGTTGGAGGAGTTATTTTTGGCAAAGCAAATATGAAATTGGGAACCGGTGCAGAGAGTTACTTTTAAGATACATGCAAAACATGCTGTTTTCATCATGATCCTTATTAAAGCTTTCTACATGTCAAAACAGCATTTAAACCAACTCCTATAGGAACATATGCTAACAAAGGATTACAAAGACCTTAAGGAATTGTAATCATTCAACACAGAACTAGTATCCGTTTTCTGCCTGGATGTAAAAGTCAACACTAGGAAAAAAATCAACTCATGACCCAGAAGAAGTATTATTGCCCAATTAAAATGTAGGTTTTGGAAGTACAAGGACTTGGCTTTAATAAAACCAATTATTACTGATCTAAAGAGTATTCTACTATTTGTTTTATTGTAAGAATATTTTTTCTCCCAGTTATTCGATGTTACCCCGAATAATTTAAAATTCTGGCACTGCTTAGATCCAACAGTACAATCAGCAGAACTTATTGCTTTGGAATTTGCTGCGACCTTATTTGAAAGTAAAACTAAAAAGCAATACAAAATACAAATACATTCTCAAATCAATCTATTTGCTAGCAAACATATAGAAGTTTCTATAAATATTATTTACAGTGGTACTATCCAGAAGAATTTATTTATTTTTTTTAATACCCTTGGATATTTTGCCCACATTCTCAAATCACTCACCTTCCAAATTATACTTGAACTACTGTTCATCAGGAAAACAATCGTAGGGCAAACATGCATCTGTTAGGCACAGATTATCTTTACTGTTTCCCTACACAGCCAAGTAGTTAGCTTATTTCAATTTTAAACTAAAAGAGCAACTGAGTTTCCACAGATCTGTTATAAAATGGAAAAGGTGTTACACTGTCCCTTTAAAACTATGCATTCTTCCTTCATCAACTCAGCACGAAAAAAAATTTTGAATTAAGCATAATCTGTAACATTAAGTTATATGTTATATCTAACATATGTTTGGGTTCTCTGTGCTCTCATAGAGCAGTAATACAAAAAAGACAGAAGAATTTTTTTTCTTTTCAATAAAAATGATTGGAAAGAGAAAAACTGGACCCACCAGCTTCTGCATAGGCTTTTTAAAAACTTGTTTGTCCGGTACTATGTAGTCTTTTTCATGAAATGCATGAAGCAGCAAGAACTCATTACGTTCAGATCGTCCGCCCATCATTGTCCTCGACTGTAGAGAGGGGCAAAAAAAGAATTCAAAGCAAAGCATAGAAAAGTCTGACATACCAAAAAAGACAAAGCAATGTCCTTCAACTATTTAGAAGTTCACCTAGCATCACTATTCTTCTGTATCATCACCATGCACAAAACTCAAATGTGATATTTTTATGGAAGTTTTACGTTATTGCTTGACTAGATCATCAAACCGTCACACTCATCACAACAAAAAATTTAAAGCATCATGTATTCTTATTTAGCATTTATAAACTAGAACTAGCAAATCAAACACAGAAAACATTGAACTGGTTTTGTGGGACAATGGAGGAGGGTGGAAAATAATAAAAATGTACCATGACATTCCCAGAGATGTTTGTTATTTGAAGAGCCAGTGGCAGAACATTCAGCTCACACATGATCTGGAGAATGAATCTGGCATCTGTCCAGGTGTTTTCCAGCATAAACATTAAGTGAGGAGAATCGCTGGGAAAAGAAGGGGGATGGCCTAGTAAAGTAAAATCAGCCTCCTTTGTAGCAGTTTAGACCTCTATGCTGAATGGATTACATGGTATCTGTAGCACACCAGTGTTGAATTATACAGTAAACTCTTTTAATTGAAAAAAACCCCAAACCTCAAACTTGCATATCCTATTAGTCTATCTAAACCAATGCTCTTACAAATCAATTTGCTTCACACATAATAAGCCACCACCCATGAGTAGCTTGAAACTGTTAAGACAGTATTTTACTTCTCAAATACCAGTATGCTAAGTCAGCATCTCCATGACAAATCAAATAAGCAAGTGTGAAATTGTATAGTGGGAAACTAGCTCTTCTATTTTCCAGTGAAGAATTAAAAACATGAATCAGCAACATACCTGTACATATTTCGAATTTCCTCTGGTAGAATTGTCATCTTCTCTGTTTTCAAAATCTGGTGGACCAGTTCAGACAGATGGTAACTTTTGCAACGAATTAATTCTTTAGCTGAAATTTCTACATCACAGATCATTCGACCGCAAGCAGCATTCCTTTCAGCAAACCCTCCTCGACCCTTAAACATATCACAAAAGGAGAGAAGAACCCAAACAAAATGAAACATACAAACATTAATAAAGAATATCTACCCAAAATATATGCTTATAGGACTCAGTCAAGTCAGTCGGTCACTAAATACTCTACTAAATACCACTAACACTCAAGCTTTATAATTATGCCCTAAAGTAATCCATGATGTCTTTCAGTATATGCAGTTAAGTAGATACTTAACTCTCATTACTAGTTAGACCTTAATTCTTAAGCTGTTGGGCATTCTTTTTTTCCCCTTTAATAATTAGAATAGTCCCAACGAGAACGTGTGTATGGATTTTGTTTTTTCCTCCGAGGATATTTTTTGTACTAACAGCAGGATGGAAAAGTGACAAAACAAACCACACACAAATACTCATCTTGGCCTCTAGGAAAGACAGAAACAGGCAAGAAGACAGCCACATTCAGCACTTCAATACTCCCAAGCCTCACACATCGTCCTCTGAACAAGTATGTACTAAGAACTACAGAATTATTAACTAAGCAGCTCTCTATGGGATGATTCACCAATCAATCCAAATTACATTTTCTCATTTTACAGCCATAGCAGACAAAGACTGTTAACAGTAAAGACTATTGCAATTAATGTGTCATTACCATCATCTAGTTGAGACATGTAAACTAAATTAGCCTAACTTGAAAATTAGTTTAGCTTATTACTGTAATAGAAGTCATATAAACATTCATCATTTCTGATCCAGGACACATGAAATTCAGCATGACCAACAGTCAAAATACATCAGTGTCACATTTACAATTCCTCAGCAAAATTAATTCATTTTTAATCACATGCAACATAAAGGGGCTTAAAAGACTTGAGCAATCTTATTACCCCAAGCTTTGGCATATTGGACCTCCTCAGTCGACCTATCTTGGACCAGTGAGGGACTTTGCACGCATTAATTCTTTGAAGCAGCACTTCCAGATCAAATCCATAAATATTATGACCCTTGCAGCAGAAAAAATAACAAAAAAAGGTTACAACAAATGCAAATTGAAAGACTTACTTTCACACAGTCAGTATTCCTTTGCCCTTTGTGGTTTTTTTCAACTAATTGATGGCATTATCTCTCCCATAGAAAGCACTTTCTAAGACAACATTCATCAACAGTACTCATTAGTCTTAACACTAACAATGCTGTTCAGCAGAATACCAAAATAAGCTCTATAACTGGCTCATAGCACACACAATTCAGCTTTATGCTTTGATACCAGAGATTAGGATTTAAAGCTTTCTAGAAAAAAAACCTCAAAACGACATTCTTGATGCAACGTATAAACTTAGTTATGAGTAATTCCTTTCCTCTCCATCCATGAAAGTGTCAATATTGACATAAAAATAGCGTAATTTTTTTTTTTTTGCTTTGATACTACAACAGGCATAGCTATTAAATCTGGACAGGAAGACCTCGCAACTAATATTTACACATCAAAGTACTCCAGCAATAGCTGCAGAGTTTAAACAATGCTAAGGACATTGATGAAAATGGTCCATAACCTCAGCTGAAAGCAAAATACTGCCCTGATGAACACAAGTCTATATGGACCAGTCACCAGGAACTGCAGGCTCACCATACCAGATACATCTGTGTAGTGCAATCTAGAAGCAGCTCCTTGAAATCATCATCAGCATTACAGCCAGAGTAGAGGGGTCCTACCTGTATTGATATAGCTTGTTTTTCAACAGCACTAATTAAACCAGGTGCAAATTAAACTGCACTAACACAGCTCTTCTGGCTTTAGGATCAGAGCTCTTAGACCCCTACGCTACTGGCGTCTTCACTTGAAAACCATTGGGTGCAAGTGTTTCCCCTGATTCCTTCCCACAACCACCAGGAAGCTCAGCTCATAGGATGACTACCGGATACCAGCCACACGGAGCTGAAAACATCAGGAACCTGACTGCTCATCTCATCCCATTGCCACCAATTCATTATTTGTATTTACCTATTGAAGAATAACAAGTTGTATATAACCAACCTTAGATTTATAACCAACCTCAAATTGTCTTCAAAATTTCACTAAATGAAAGTCAGGACTGTACATTAATTAAACATAACAGAAAAAGGAAATGAGTAATTATAATAAATCCCCAGCTGCCAATACAGAAAAAACCACAACACTTATTACAAAACACTTATTACAAAACTTTGCTCAGATCCTGTAGGTTTGTACAGATTATCATTTTGATTTACAGCACAAACACAATCTAAATGGCGAGGCAAATTATACGAACATCTGAACTGAAGCAGACTCCTAAGTATACCAAGAGCTCCCATTTTTCTAGAAAATCACAAGGGGGTATTTTTGTTGTGTTTTTGTTTGAGTAAAGAAAAAAAAAAACAACTTGTTTTAGATACTAAGGTAATACTGCCTATTTCAGATACTATGGGAAATAACAGGATGTATAAAATGCTGTCAGGGAAAATTCTGTATCATCTTGGTATCAAAGTAAACCTGCTGTCTTATAAGCAAATTCAATTCATAAGGCAGTCTAAGATAAACATTAAAAAACCTATATGGGGACAAAAGGAAAAGAACAAAGCTGACCAACTGACAATATGCTTTAATTTAACTCTCAAAGCCTCAGAACTACTCACCACAACAACATCTGGGTCAATTTTGTGAATCTTCGCAAGGAAAAATCCCAGCAGTGTCCTCTCTGTTGCAGCAATTTCTATTTTAGCATTCTAAAAGGAGCAAGAGAGCACCTGATTTCAATGACCCAATAAGTTTAAAATGGAAACATCTCCTCTCCCCTACTAGTTACAAGACAATAATAAAGCACCACAGAGTTCTCCCTTTCCTTCTATAATTCAAGGCTTTTTGTTCTCACTCCCATAGACACAGAAAGCTTTTCTCAGAGGCTTTTTTCCATTTTGCTTTTGTATGCAGGTGTCTAGTGATATTTTAAGAGCCTCCTAAGAATCAAGCACACCAGGAAAATGCTTCATGTGTATCCTTCACTCACAGGCTTAAGATTACATGGAAACAGAGGAAAAACAAAAATAGGTTACTTTATTATTCTGTCAGCCCTTCTAAAGTGCCCTTTAGAAAGGATGTCTTCTAAATTTTGACAGACTTTACTGTCCAAGGAAAGAAGAAACAAATTCTCTCAGTTTACCAAGAGTACAGAGTCAGGTAAAATGAAAATGAACCACAACTTTAGCCTCTTTGCCAAATCTTTCCAACTCTCTTGTCTAACACTGCCTGTTTTACGAGCACAACTAGCAGCAGTACTGAATCACACAAAGCACACACCTCTGTTTTTACAAGCAACACAGAATAAATACCTGGATTTAGGTTTGCAGAGTGGAAATGAAATAACCTCATCATTCCTTTGAAAAGTTCTTTTCCACAACTTACCCAAAGCAACATGAAGTTCATATTTTAAAAGATACTGGAATCAGAAGGCTAACAGAATTAAATTACCTTCTTTTTAATAGCTTCTTTGAAGTCATAAGGAAAAATGCAATCGTTGGGTTTGGAAACAACTGCAAAAGAAATTATATTTGTTCTTACATACAAGTTCTTAATTGTACCCTCCCCGTAAGCATCCGTCCACAACAAAGGGAGCTAAGGAAAACTAACCTTAAATTCTAAAAAGCTAGTATTAATGTAAATACTTGTCTTTAAGATAACTAATTAGTAAAGTATTAAACAACTTTAATCAGTCATATCTGAGGTTATCATTGGAGACTAAAACTATGGTCCACAGCTTCCGAAGAACTTTCCATCACAAGCATTCAAAACCCTTCATCACTTTCCAACTGGGATCTGAATCTCAAGGTTTAGTTGATCTTATTATAATGACACCACAGCAAGAGATTTTTTTCCCCCCAAAAAAACCTTGTTTATAAATGAATGTGACAAGTTTATTTTTTTAAATTCTGTTCAGAAGAACTGAACTGAAAAATAACTAAGTGACAGTAAATAAATGGTCTAAATTAATGGCTGAAGAAAGCAATCCAAGAGAACACATGAAGTAATAAAAATTATAGGAAACTGTAGAGAGCAGGGTTACTTTGCATCATCTCAAATTACGATTTTTTTCAAGAAAGTTTTTATTGAAAAGTCAGTAACCAGTGAAGTCAAAGACAGGGAGAAAAGCCTGCCTCTGAGTTGAAACTTTGCCACTGAATTATCCTCATCCATTACTACTGAAGTGGCAGAACTAATTAAAAAAAACCAAACCAACCAAAAAACACAACAACAGAAGAAAAACTCTGAAGGAATTATTTTTCTACTTATAATCTGCTCCAAGTACATACCACAAAAGTGCATCTGAAAAGGAGGCTGAGGTGGAGCTTTATCCAAAGGAAATTTTTGATGAATCAGAGCTGCAACAGCCACAACCTATACCAAGGAGATACAGAACACACAGCTTCATAAACATGACTACTATCAATACCCATTTTCCCCACCTATTTTTTAAGTTTCCTTATCTCTTTTCTCCTGTTTCTACAGGAAAATTAATTCCAATAGTTAAAAAGAAGAAAAGTTCTCAATTGATCTAATGTAGAACTTACTCCTAAATGATTATCCGAGAAATCAGAGAGGAAAAATAATTTCAGAAAATTTTGCTTTTATCAAATTTTCTTCTGAACCTGAACAGACCCCACAATTAAAAGGATTCTCTATGAAGCCCAGGGGAGATGTGAACAGGGCAGGACATGCGGAGGCCTTGCCTCCGGAAGGGCTGCCCCTGAGCAAGCAGTCAAGACTGACAAGAAGCCAAGAGGTTTTAGCTTTACTGATCTTTCTGCTTGCTTTGCTGGCAGGACATCCTGGGTCCACAGGATGGGGGGACACTGGTCAGGAAAACCCAACAGAAGACAACGAACACAAGCTTTAGAAACATCTTGGCAAGCAGAGTCCTGTTGGTACCTGGCATATGTCTCCTTATGTTGGCTAGAAACCAGAAGTTTTCCATACTCCCCCACAAAAAATTTTAACTTCACTTAGAGGATTAAGTCTGCTTGAAAAAACTGCCAGCCAAATTCTTCTTCCATTCAACTGGCCAGAAACAACTATCCTATCCTATTAGTGAATACTGATTCTCCTCCTAGGCTAGGAGACTTCTGCTAAAAAACAGGTAACTGCTTAACAGAAGCAATAACAGAACCCATTGTGTTCTGCAGTCTACAACTGAGAGTGGACACCTACATCTCTCCTCCTCTCTGAGAAAAGGAAAGATCTCACAGCAGAATAATAGGCACTCCAAGATTTAGACCAAATTCTCACTCCATTTTAAAATGAGTTTTACCAGCAGAAAAACACGGTCATTCCACCTAGAACCTATGATTAGCTCTACAAAAAAAATAATCCATTAACAGTTGTTCTGGGACAGTTTCACTTATAACTACTATGCACTACAGACAAATAGAATGCTTGAAAAAACACGTAAGGATCCACTGTCACAGTAAATATTGTCACCAAACAGGCCCCTCAAACCCACAGATCTTATGCTGGTGAGATGCCAGTAACAATTTCTTTGAATACCCCACGGCACAGAAAGTTTATTCGACAGTAAATATATTTAGATACGTTTTATCAAGTAAAGTTCTTTCAAGCCTTAGAAAATTTTTAGTATATGCCAAAGAATGAAACCAAACCAAAATGAGAACAGATGACTTACCTCATTCTGGTGAGTCTTTGGGTTCTGAGTGGTCTTCATGCTGAGGGACATGACCACGAGAGGAGGAGGAGGAGAAAGATCTTTAACCACGTTCACCAAGCCAGGCTTCATGGCCACAGCCTCCACCTTACACCAGCTGACAGACTGGTTTGAAGGCTCTGAGGAAACAACACAAATCACCTTCATTCTTCAGGGAACCACAGGGAAGGCTTCTGTAATAGTACTGTTGTCCTTTTGCCCTTGACAGTCCAAGATACAGACTAATCCTGCCAAATTTTTGGTAACTGCCTGGGCCCTGATTCCCCTGTCAGAAGCCTAGTCATACAAGGGGCTCTTTAACACCAAAGAAGAGAAGGAAGATTTGTACTGAGGTCAGGAAGATGTGTCATGCCAAAAATACCCACCAAAACCTTCATGCAGCTTTATACAGAGTCATAGCAGAGAAAGATATACGGCAAGCGAGCATACCTCTAACCTAAATTAATATACCATGTCTCAGCATCTAATCTTATAGTCAAAGGGGGAAGGCTTCATAAAAAATAAATTAATACCAGTGAAATGAATGGGTGCTAATCAAAAGAATCTTGATCGAATGAGAACAAAAACACATGACTGACTGAAACACATCAGATAATTAATTAATTGACATATAGTCCTTCAGAAATGCAGTTATGGAAACAAGGAAATGGGGGATGTCATAAGAGAGTTCATCCTACCCTGGTAGTATAAACTATCCTATAATGTAAAGGAGACGACAGAAAGTTATTTAGACCTAAAGTGTACAAGAGTTAAAAAAATACACAGATAGATGGAGGAAAAAAAAAAAAAAGACACGTTCACCACCTATTATCATTTGAGAATATTTTGGTCTGTAATTCTTCACTTTAAAAAAAGAAGGTCATTCACAAAAGTTGCTGATGAGGTAACTCACTACACTTCTGACTTCTGAGTTTACACTTCTGACATATTAACCCTTTAAAGACAGCTGCAGGTAGAACATTAGTAGATCCAGCTATCTTACCCTGCAAAATTGACCTCTGTCTGGAAACTCACATATTTTATCTTCTCTCGTTATCCTTGCTCTAAGTGCAAACAGGTAACTGACTAAAGTATCTTCATTTATAAAACACTGATGATCTCTCCAAATGAAGACAGACAATCTATTGCTTGACACCTTTTTTCTTTTATCTCCAATGCCTTAACACCCAGAGCTTCAACCATCACTCTACAGACCAGTGGTCTCCAAAGTACGGTGTGTAAGACAACCATTGGGGTGTAGGAAGAAAATATTTTTTGTACCATTAATAGATACCGTTACAAGTGTTTATTTCACACATATCATCCTTTTTTAATTTCTATTTTTGTGTTTATTTTATAATGCACATAATATATTAGTACAGTAGAACATGTATATAATCTATAAATAAATATTTATATATTGGGGGTACATGCTCCATTTTTTACTGACAGGGGTGCACAGTCTAAAAAGTTTGGAGACCACTGCTCTAAGAAAGCTTTGGGGCTATCAGCAGTGATACTCAAACTGCAAAAACAGCTTAATTACGAATAGGGATGACAGTTTTTGAAGAAGTTGTAGAAGTCTGATCAAATGGTTCAAAACTTGCTTACTCTACACCTTCCAGCTATACTTTTTAGCCTTAAGACCCTCTATGGAAAGTGCAGAAGGGAAGCTACACAAGACAGCAAGAACCTCTGTGAAATGCCTCCCAACCCAAAACAAAACAAAAACCCACAAAACAAACAAAAAAACAACAACCCACCCCCCAAACAACCCAGCTTTGGGGCACAAAATCCAGTGTAGCCATGTCATGGTTTGGCCTGGACTGGCCACTGAATGAAAGACAAATGCTCTCTTTATTTAGAGAAATTTGCATAAATGTAACTAGCCAGCTGATAAGACAGTTTTTAACAGAATGGGACTGACACAGTTTTCAAAAGAGCAATTCTAATATCAAGATACAGACTCTTCCTGGAACATGAAAGCTGTAATAGAGATATGGGAGTGATAAAAAAAGAGCTCCCTTAAACTCCCATTTAACTCTGGTGTGGAATCAGCATCTGAGCTCAGGCAAGGTAGTTCTAAGGGGAGACAATGCCCACCAGCATTAAGTAAAACTGAACACTGCTTGAACTGTTGGTTATTGCCATAACATTTGTCATACTGGGTATGAGGAAAAAAACAGCTCTGGACTCTACAGGTGAAAAAAACAAACAAACAAACGCACGCCAAAGAAATACGAAGTCAATTCCTGGGCAAAGAGTGCAAATGAAAAACCACTCCTAGGCCTTTAAAATCAGTGCCAGAAAGTACACTGATGCTTGCCAATGTCTGGTGGAAACCCATCACAGCTAATCCGTCTATTGGCAGCCAGCGATTTGTCTGGTCTATTCCAGCTGAAAGTCCTTACTGGTATCAGCTTTGTCAGCGACTGAGCGAGGTGCTGAAAAGGAGAATCCTCCTGGCGTCAGCGTTCATACCGTCAGTCCTACGTCTGAAATGCCCCAAGGAGACTGCACTAATAGATGTAGCTTTTGTCCAGACCTATCAGCTTCCCTGTGGTCTTGGGAATATTGAATAAAGTGCTCTAACCAAGACAAAATAAGGCAGCGTAACCACCTCTAAGTGGTACACACCACACATGAGGTAGAAAGTACTTCAAACTAAAATCCACACATTCAAACTAAAAGCACCACAAGCTTTTCTAAGTGACAGAGAAAAAAAACCAAACCACTAACATACAACAAAAAAGCCATGTAACAGCTGTCTGCTCTTAAGATATGTCTGCATAAAAAAGACAAATCTTAAGTTATCTAGAGAAGAAAGAGCAACAGATTTCTAGGAAACTAACTTTAGCTCAGTATATGTGGCTTTAGGGCATGCCCCAGACAGTGGCTGCTAGAGACTGTATAGAATCATAGAATGGTTAGAGTTGGAAGGGACCTGCAAGACCATCAAGTTCCAACCCCCCTGCCATGGGCAGGGACACCTCTCACTAGAGCAGGTT
>JAOXJM010000001.1:125844352-125867351 GCA_026413425.1 Tringa solitaria
ATCTAATCTAAATCTCTTCTCTTCCAATTTAAAACCGTTGCCCCTTGTCCTGTCATATAGTATGGGCACTGTATAGTTCCCTCTTGCTGCCATTCAAAGTTATAATCTCATCTGTACAGTGTGCAACTTTATGTGGAGAGAGCTCTCACTCAAAAAAAGAAGAACAAGTTACAGTTTGTACTAGATAATGAAAATTACACAGATAAATTGCAAGCTTAATTTACAAAATGATAATTTATCAGTACAGTTTCAGTTTCCCCTCCCCTCCTAATCTATAATTCTGTTTTCCAGCAACCAAGTATTTTACACACAAACCACCATACGTGGATTTTTTATTTCCAGCCAGCACGGTCCTTTGATCTTCCTACTCATCAAGAGGAGTTCCAGGCTAGAAGTGTTAGTTCCAAATACATGTGAAAACGTTTGTCCTTTCAGATCCTGGGGAAGCCGAGGGCATTCAGCCTAAGAAGTAACAGAAAGCAGTGAGTCATTTCACCCCACAGAAGTCTTCAAGGTTGACACGCTATATTCAGACAGCACCTTAACAAAGCTACACAATACCTGAAATCACTGTAATTTCCCACAAGCAAAGCCTTAATCCATAATACCTTACAGTAATTGAAGAAATTACACTATTGACTTGACTTAAATAGGTGCATATCAAAATCAGGACAGTAATGTAAAAATGCACTGAAGCAAAAGTTTTCATCCATACTAGATGTAAGACAGAAATAATATCATCAGCCAAGACTACAACAATGTTCAATGACCACTTTAATACAGAAACTGCTCTTGTTGTAAACTTAATTAGATAGTTACAGCTTTAATCTTGCCTGTCATATAAGGATTGGATAAAAGTGTTTCAGCACAGCTGAAGAAAATTTTGAGATACCTAGAAAACCCGATGGGATACTGCTTTTGCACCTAGAACTAGCATAAAAAAATGGTTTAAAAAGGCATTATCTCAGCAACTGACCAAACAGGTTCAAGACTGCCAAGTCTCTTACATTTGAAACCAAATCAAATGTTTTTGCTAATGAAGAAAAGCTACTGATGTTCTCATGGGAATTTTTTTTTCCATCTTTGCTGCTCAGTTTTACAGCTCTTCAACAAAAGTCTTCTCACCCAGCTGCTATTTGCAAGAGCCATATCAGCTACACTCTGGACACGGATTCAACGAAGTATTTAAGGGCAGTATGTAATTTAAAACATCTTGCAGTACTTCAAGCCCTGATTCAGTACAGCTAAAGGGTTATTTGACAGATTAGTGGCAAGGTGATAAAAAAATAAAGCAGGATAATTGGGAACACAGATTGCTGTAAATCAATAAACAAATTATAGTTAGGTGGGAGGAATGCAGTAGTGGTAGGAAGTACTTTTTCCCCTTGTGCTTTATTTACACAAATAGAGCTAACACTAACAAATCAATATGTTATAGATTACCTGGTAATGAACTGATTTTGTTAAGGACTAACCAATATACAAATGATAACAAAAAAAGCCACTAGCTTAGCTATTAACCTCGTGTTTTTTTTCAAATTACAAAACAATGAGCATTTAAAACTAAACAGCAACAGAGGTACAGCCACTAGCCCACTAAAGACCAAACCTGCAAATCTTTAATATTTTTTCAGAAAAATCATAAAATTCTTAATTAGGTAAGGAAGCAAGTTATGGTGTTTCATCAGATTAGTTATACTCACCGAATATTTAACTTCTAAGTATTCAGATTTTGCTGGAACATCCGGGATCTCGAAAGCATAATATTTTTCCACTTTCTATATAAAACAAAGATATCATTTTTTCAGTATCTCCCAATTGAATATTCATTCTGTCCAATAAGAAAGCTAATGAAATAAAGGCCAGCCAAAACATACATCTCAAATACCACGGGCTTGATCACACATTACCAATTCTGCAGCTCATTATAACCATGTAAAGACAGTAAGAGTGTTTTAGTAGCTGTATTTAAATCTCTTTAGGTTTTCTTAGCACGAAGAGTTTTTACAGAATTGACCTACAAGTCTACTATCCACTATAAAGTAAAAAACATACCAGCTCGAAACATTCTGTAAATTCATAGGCTTCAGATGCATTCATGAGAATTGGTGTTTGCAGACCACCACAAAAATCACAAAATCGCTGAGATGGAAAGACATCTCCAGAGATTTTCTAGTCCACCTGCCTGCCCAGAGCCGGGTCAATTAGAGTGGGTTGCCCAGAGCCATCTCCAGTTAGGTTTTGACTGTCACCAAGCATGGAAACTCCACAGCCTCTCTGGACAACCTGTGTCAGTGTCTGACCTCCCTTACAATAAGAAAGTGGTTTATGTTCTGATAAATTTCATGTGTTTCAAATGGTACCTGTTGCTCTTGTCCTCCACTAGGAACCAATGAGAAGGATCTGCCAGAGTTGTCTTTGCTCCTGCCCATCAGATGTTTATACACAATGATAAGATTTGCACCACCAATCCCTCACCCCAAAACTTCTCTTTGCCAAGCTGAGCAGTCCCAGGTCACAAGTCTCTCCTCACATGACAGATGCTCCAGGCCCTGTAACCATGTTCCTGGTCCCGTGCTGGAATTGCTCTACTATGTCCACATTCTTCTCGTACCAGGGAGCTCAGCTGAACACAGCACTCCACATGTGTCTCACCAGGGCTGCATGAAGGTGGAAACACCACCTCCCTCAGATCTGCTGGCAACGCTCTGCCTCATGCAGCCCAGGGTGCCCCATGGCCACCTTTGCCACAAGGGTACATTGTTGGCTCTTGGCCAACTTTACAAATACCAGGATGACCAGGCCCTTTCCTCCAAAGCTGCTTTCCAGCCAGCAGCCACCAGCATCTGCTAGTGCCTGAGGCTATTCCAGTCCTGGTGCAGGACATACTAGTTCCCTTTTTTGAACTCCACAAGATTCCTGTAGGCCATGAGATATCTCCAGCCTGTTGAGGTTCCTTTGAAGAGCAGCACATCCATCTTGTGTATCAGTCACCCCTCCTGCTTTCGTATTGTCTGCAGACTTACTGAGCACACGCTCTGCATCATCATCCAAGTCATTAACACAGACACTAAGCAGGACTAGACCCAGTATCAACCCCTGGGGTACATCACTAGGGTGCAGACGGATTTAGGGCTGCTGATCCCAACACCGAACCCAGCAGTGCAGCTGGTTTTCAGTCCACATCACTGCCCACTTACCTAGCCCATACTTCATCAGTTTGTCTTTGAGGATGCTACGAGAGGCAGTGCTGAAAGCCTTACTAAAGTCAAGATAACAACAGCCACTGCTCTCCCCTTGTCCACCAACCCAATCATCTCTTCATAGAAAGCTACCACCTTGGTGAAACATGACTTCCCCTTTGTAAATCTACTCAACGCTCCCAAGAACCTTCTTGTGCTTTGTGTCCAGGAAACAGTTGTTTTCACAATTAGCTGCTCCACCACCCTTTCCCAGGGCCTGAAGTGAGCCTTTAGTTCCCTGGAATCTCCTCCTCCTAGCCCATTATGAGGATAGATTTGACATTTGCTTTCTTCCAGTCCTTAGGAACCTCCTCTGATCAACCTTTTTAAAGATAATCAAGTGTGGCCTCACAATGATATTGGCCAGCTTGCCCTGCACTCATGGGTGCACCCCATCAAGTCCCACGCATCCCATCACATGTCCACGATCCCAGTGAGACTGTAGCTCTGTAACTGCACACAGCTCCTCCTATACTGCATGCTTTAGCATACCAGCTCTTCAGAGAGGCACCCAAGAGAGCTGATTTCCCAGCCATCTGCCAGCTGTTTACTTTATTACATGCTTAGAACAGAATCATTTCTCTGACAGTATTGTCTTTGTCATTTTGAGTGACTTGGGTTTTACTAGAAAGTAGTCAAGCTTGTTTACCTACCTCTGACAAAGACAGTTAAAGCAGTATGAAGTTCAGTACAAATTCACTGAAAGTTAAGTATCACTTCTGCTTTCTTCAAGAACAATAATGATTTTCCACAACATGCACAGCTTGTCAGTTTCTAAGAATAACCACCTTCATTTTCCAAATAATTACAACATCCTGTGCAACAATGTTATGGTACCTACTGAAATGCCATGTTCTACCCCCTATTATGTATGCTCTGCCCTGTAATACTTCATAAACCTGTTATATACTATTACATATTATATGACTGTTATATATTATTGTTGTTATGTTACGCCATAACTATGCTAGAACATTATTCTTGCTACAAGAATTCTTAGGGGTCCCTTATTAAAATTAAAGAGTATATTTTCACTGGTCGCTGCACTAAATTGAGCACATTATACACAGAGTCAACATAATCTACTACTAGGGTAAGTGTAATAAGAAAAAATGAAGTCACCATAAATTGGAATAAGATTTAGAAATAAACAAAATATATACACAGTTCAGTAGACTTGAAGTTATCTAGTTGGGTGGGTGGGATTTTTTTTCCTTATTAATATCATCAGCAAGAGCTCCCTCAGAGCACTACGATGAGCTGTTAAGCATACTATTTCTTGTAATGCTGTAGTTTTAAAGCTGCAAAGCCCAGTAGCAGAGGAGAGGGCCCTCTGCTATAAATAGGAAGAAGGCAAATCCAGAAATCCATCAAATCCAAGGCATCAACAGCTACATGAAAGCAGTAATATAACTTACAAGAGCACCACTATGAAGTCAGACAAGCATTAAAAATTAGCATGCAAATGTAGATCTGAACTGCTGAGCCAACACAGCACCTCACACGAGCAGCACATCATAGACCGTAACATTAACAGATGGAAACGCGCTGCTTTTAGCACGTATTACTGGTGACCCCCACCTTGTATTTATTATTTATTTTTTTTTAATTTAAAAAAATCCCCTCCCAGGCTTCAAACAAGTTCTTGTTGCAAACGCAAGCTGAACATAGTGTAAAAATAGTACACTGCAGTGACTCATCTGCGTTATTCCACAGAGCTCAGCTCAATTACACAAGCAGTCTGGTCATAACTGCAGTGAATGAATGCTTTGCTGCAGAGTAATCTGCCCTTCAAGTGGCCCTTCAGAGAGCAGAAACGAGCAGCAGTGATTAGCTGCTAAGTTCCTAAGTGGAGTAAGGCTGCTTTCAAAATTGATTTGTGAAGACTTGCTAACTTGGCAGCAGTGCAACCCATTGAAACTACAATTAGCAGCAGGTGCGGGAGGAAATGATAGGGCTTGAGTGTATCTGTTCGCAGGGACCAAGTTTGGTGCCGGGGAGGCCAAGAGGCAGGCGGGCACACGCACAGAGAACAGCTTGTCTCGGCGTGTGAACAGCCCGGCTTCTCCCTGCATCACTGCAAAACTGGGTACTGTGAATAAAAGAACTCTGGGTGCACAGCAGGCATGCTAGTAACCTTTCTGGTTTCCAGCTAACGGTAGAAGAGACTTCGTGTTACTCTGACCGCGTTGCTCACAAGTGCTCTGCTCACCTGAGCAATATTGCCATTAGCCTTTTAAAAAAAAAAAAAATAAAAAAATCTTTCAGAACATCAACCCACAGTAGTGGAACGCTGGCTGCGTGTTACAGCACAGGAGGGGTTTTCCAAAACTTATTAGCTCTTAACTACATACAGTCCCAACTGTGTGAAGACCACTCTTTTGGAGCAATCACTGCGCTGAGTGCCACCACCGTTTCAATTCAAGAGCCCTGCACACCCCCACGGGAACACAGACGCAAGGACTGGAGAACACCACAGCATCTCTGGTAGCACGACTGCAGTGAAAAGCAAGATGACTCCTTACAGAAAACAGATTAATAAGGTATATAAGCAGGCAAACTGAGGTCTCACGGAGAGGAACAAAAGAAAAGGACGGTACAGTAATGGAACAACCCTGCTACTTCCACAATTATCTTGCAGGCATCAAAAGGATCCCCTGCTGCAGAGATATAAGCCTGGCAGATTTGGTAACGCTTATTCAGTGAATTCTGTGTTAAGCTAGAACAGGTAAGTTACTGTAATACCTTCCTTGAATAGTCCTCCAAAGGCCCCACCAACAGCCCTGCTCCCCAATCCTATTTCCTTATCCCACACGCTACTAGCGCCATACCCTCCCTGCTAGCTCTAGTTCTCATTAAACAACTAACCTTCCAGGAGGCAATAACTATCAAAATCAGCAGAAAATTATGCCAGCAAAATAAAGGTGGATAGCCTTTACCACGTTAGTAAAATTCAGTATACTGAAGAGTCTGATGAATTAAAAAAAAAATTTGAATTCCTACTGTTTAGAAACATTTCTGGTAGGTTATTCCAAAGCTTCTCTGCACTCTCAACTACCCTGCCTAATTTATTCATGAATTAAAATTTATAATTTTGTTCTTTTGCTAAAACTGTCCTTTAAATAGCTTTCTTGCTGCTCATCCCCTTTTAACGTTTCAGAGAGCAAAAAGGTTTCATCATTATTCTTCACTTTACTAGGCTAAAAAAAAAATTAAAGCTCTTTCATAGTTATCTCTGGTATAACCGATTCTCCTTTTGTCTCTCCTGGTTTCAGCTGCAATAGAGTTAATTTTCTTCCTAGTAGCTGCTGCATTTTGGATTTAGTATGAGAATAATGCTGGTAACACGTACTGTTTTAGCTGTTGCTAAGTAATGCTTATATTAAGTGGAGGACTTTTTCAGCTTCCCACAGAAGCTGAGAGGGAGCATAGACAGGACCAGCTGGCCAAAGGAATATTCCGTACCATGGACATCCCGGTCGGTACATAAATGGGGGTTGGCCGAGGGGAAGGAATCTACAACTGCTGCTTGGGACAGGCTGGGCAATCAGTCATCAGGTGGTGAGCAACTGCACTGCATCGCTCATTTTGTATTTTTTTTTATCATTATTATTATTTTCTCTTCTGTTATTGCTCTATTGAACTGTCTTTATCTCAACCCATGAGTTGTTTGTTTTTTAACTTTTTCTCCCTCTTCTCCCTATCCTGCTGGGTGGGGAGAGGAGTGAACAGCTGTGAAGTTCTAGATGCTGGCTGGGTTTAAACCATGACAGTCTCACCTTTCTAATTACCACGTTTTGTACCTGTTGTCACTTGAGTTAGTCTTTCCTCAGCAGGGTGGTCAAGTGTTAAAATATTCTAAGATCTGAACAGTGCCTTTGTGCTGCTACTTCCCTGTTCCTGCTAGGGATCACTCCTGTGTTACACCCAAGGACCCCAGATGCACTGCAGTCACGTCTCCAGACAACACAGCTGGGTCTTTCACCCCAAGTTCTGTGTAAACTCAGCAAAACTTTGATAAGCTTTGAACTAACATCAGAAATAACAGTTCAAATACTTACTGCACATGATTCACCTTGACTTTTTAAAAGCCATCTTTGAAGGTTGAACTATATTACTCCATTACCTGACTCACACTACTCTTCCTTTGCAAGCCATGGGACAAGTGGAAGTTTCCTAACATTCTGTTAGCAGATCCACATCTTTCCAAAGGCCTCCCCCCTCCTTCCATTTCAGGAATACAAGTATTTGTATCCTGTCCTTTAATGAAGAATCGAAGCACCCTGAGTTTTCTTCCCTCATTCCTGAAAGGTTCTTTGAACAGTGAACCACTACAAATTTGGTTTTTACCTGTTGTTACCTTTTTGATCCCCGTGCATAATGACTAAGTTATTTATCAGATATACAAGAGAAATACCACTGCTAAAAGTGACAAAAGCTAAATTTGCATCAGAATTTTGTCAGAGAAAATAAGCTAGAATAAAAAAAATAAAATTTTACAAAGTTCTACTGAATCATGCATTTTCCCTGAATGATGTAAAGAACGGTACATGTTGCTAGAAAGACATTATTTCTTGCACGAATTCGCCATCTGAGAAACACCACTCACAGTTTCACTATAACCACTTAAACTTTCTGAAGTACTCTGGCTTTGAATTAGCTGACCACATGAGGGTCTTTCCAACCTGAATTACCATATGAACTTGTTTTTATTTTCCCTCATTATTATTCATCATTTCCCTCATTTTCCTCTTATTGTTAAATTCCATTCTTCCTGCATTTTTACTTGCCATCCCATTTCCTGATCAACTCTTCAGGAATGAATCCTATAAGCAACAAGATTGCCAGCCTGGGAAAAATTACAACTAATTACACCAGCCAGTAATTACAATGAAAGCCAGCTTTGCCAGACTAATGCCACTTTACTTCAAGAAACGGAAAAGTTTCAGAGCGCTTCACTCTGAACAGATCTTTTGCTCTAACTTGCATGTTGGCCACCTTTCCCCACACAAACTTCCCACCTCTGCCTGACCCAGCCAAAAGACAAATGCTCTATGTAAATGAACAAGAAAGCCTTCTCACACTAGCAAACTAAATCAGTCTAAACCTGCAAGGCTATCAGCAGCATCAGCTCTTTTCCTGCAGACTTAAGTATTATATTACTGTATGTGCAAGTTTTCCATTACATAAATTTTGTTTTTCCAATGTTCTTTTAAGGATTTGTTGAGCAAACAGAACACAGCAAAATAACACTATAAGACCATTGCCCATAACTGTAAGCCCAAAACGGCTTAAGTTTCAAGACTGTATGACAGATCCATGTGCCAAACAGCATGGATCTAAAAAGATATATCTGCAAGGGTGAAAAGAAGGATGAGACACACCAAGAGATAAAGTTCAATAAGACACTTGGTCAAATGCAAAGACAGTCTAATCCCAGTGTACTGACCTATCTGCTGGACAATACAATCTTTCATTTTAAGCTTTGACACCATAAGCTGATACCCAGGATTTAGGCATCAGAACTTCTAGCTGTTCATATTCTCAAAAACAGCTCAGAAGGCAAGATGGTCCAGCATTCAATCCAGTTTCAAAGAAGCTAACGAATGATTATTTGCAAAAGTAGTATGTTTAAACTTCTGGTGGAACAATCATACTGCAGATTTACTCTTCTTAAAGGAGTATGGGTATTTGGGAAGACAATGGAATGCTTTTTACAAGCAGGTACACTTTTACATGTTAGGAGTCACATATTTGCATTTCAGCATAACCTCCCCCCCGGACAGTGTTTCAACATACCTCCCACCTTATGAACCAGAACAACAAAAAATAACCAAAGAGGAGTCTTGTAGACAAACCTTGGATTTGAACTTCATGATCTTATACTTTGGTGAAATGCAGTCATTGAATTCCTTGAAAACACTCATTATAGTCACTGGAGTCTCTGTCTCTTTTCCAGTGGATAGGTCGATTTCCTCAAAAACAGAAGTCAGGTTTTACCAATTAACAAAATACACCAGCAGACATGACCAGTAAGTTGGATTTTGTTTTTCTGTTATGAATCATGTATCTCTTCTTTAAGGGAAAACTACAATGCAATCCCCCAAGAAAACCCAAATTTAAAAAGTATTACTTGAAACAGTGTTTAAAAAGCACTATGTTTCTTATTTCCTAAGCAGCAAGTCTAAAGGTAACAACTTGTTTGCAGTTGATAGTTAGGGGCAAGGGAAAGCAGCATGGCTTTACTCTGCATCCCAGCTGATAGGCCATGCATACGTTGTACTTAACTTCACCACCTACCTCAGGCAACGCCAGCTTCAACAGTTCCCATAAACACACTACTAGAACTCATAACCTGCCACAGCAGAATGAAAGGTACTTATATTTGACATGCTTAAAAGACATACTTACTGTTTCACGTGGCAGTAGATAAACTGTTCTCTCAATATTTTTCACTGTGACACAACAGCTGACATAGGTGTTTGCAGATTCAATCCAAATTTTGCCAAACAAAAATACCACACCTAAGGAAAAAGGGAAGAGCAAAGAATTCAATACACAGTTTTTAAATTAATCATTCTTAAAGTTGCTTAAAGCAGCTTATATTGTAGTCTTGCACAGAAACAATCATTTATGGGTCAGGTCCTTGAACAACAAATCTTTCCAATGTATCAGCACATTCTAAATCATTTTAAATACCACCTTTACAAATGGATACCTGTATAGTTCTTCATGCCCCCACCTCCATCACTATAGTAACAATACCTTAACATGTGAAATTCAAAATGGCATCACACAGCCAGACTCAGAATTCTGTTCTGATATTCTATTTCTACCTACATTAGTTTGATAATTCATGAGGAGAGGGAAGAAGGAGAGAGAAGTCAGTGAAAGCTGAAGATAATCAGAATGCCTGTGCTGTCAATCACTCCTGAAACATGTGTCATCTACGATTTTTTATTCTTTGGCTAGACCAGTAAAATTAACCCATTTTTCCTCCACTTTAGTACTGTGAGATTAAGACTCTTCCACTAATAATAATTTCTGAAAACAACAACTAGAAGCTGACCAACTGTAGAAAGTTTTCAATTGACTGTTTTTAACAACTGATGACACTGAAAGATGTGTGACGTAGGAAGAAGCCCTGGATGGTAAGACAGCAGTTGTGAAGAAGGTAGATATTCAGAAGGCCTATATACAGGACTACTGCAACTGACTCTTCACTCTGGACACCGTCATTATTGTACATGCACATCTCTGAACCATGGAGAACGTGGCATTGGCACAAAATGCTGCAAAATGCTAATCAAGTGATGTTAAACTTTGAAATAACACGGAACAAGGCTAGCTGACTTTCATGTACAGTTTGTGAATAACAAGTAAAATAAACTTCCAAGTACAACTCAAAAACCTGGCTTCATCTGAGTTCTCTTCGAACTCCAAATTTGGAATTTGATTACATGAAAGACATTCTCCCTACAGTACACTACTGTTAATGAAATCAGAAATAATCAGAGCCGAGACTGTAAGGAAGATTTTGAAACCTGCATTTCTCCTTGGTCTGGCAATGCATAAACAAGTCCTTGGTTAAAGAGATATAATTTATCTTTGCCACGCAATCCCTCAGACGTGAAGGCACCTTTCTGACTCCATTAGATCAAAGATAAATCAGTGAGGATGCACTAAGACAGATGACAGAGTTAGAGTGACAGGCTAAGAAAAATCATTTCTTGAGTGCTTGGAATAGATGTGAACAAGACTACTTTTGTCAAGGACAGAGAAGAGAATGCTGCAGTTTTGAAGATGATGAGAGCAAGGAAACAAGCTTTAGCTGCACCAAGTATCTTAGAGATTTTAATACAGAGGCAATCTTCAAGATTTAGACAGTTTGAATAAAGGGATCTAGACAGAGTGCAAATTACAGATCTAAGTGACACAAAGTTCTTGTCCCTAGAAATCTTTCTTTTTTAAAGGGACAAAAAACTCAGACAGGTTTGTATCATACAGAAAGATGAAACTACGGGAGAGACCACAAAACAGGAGTTGGTCACTTGAACAACTGGAAATATTAAGAGGATGGAGAAGTTAACATGTCAGAAGCATAAGTATAAGCAGATGAGGTAGAAAAAAAGGATCCATGAGCCAGTCAAACACCATGTAAAAGGCTGCCTGGATTGCAAAGACAAACTTCAATCAACTCTAGCATGGAGAAATAAGTGGAATTAATCCCCAGATTTCACAGAATCCAAGTAATTTAGGATGGAAGGAACGTTTGGAGGTCATCTAGTCCAACACCCCCCCACACACACATCATTCTTCCAACAGGCACACAATGAAAGCAGGGCTTCAAAGAGTTCACAGAGACATTTCATATGTAAAACCAAGAAGAGAGAGAAAAGATATCAGGACCTATTCCCTGGAAGTCTGATTATGGAAAGAAGAAAGAAAAAATAGGAGTAAAGCTTATAAAATACAAAGTCTGTGAAAAGAAAAATCATGTTACCAATGAACCAAAAGGCAAGCAAAGTCAAGAAACAGGGAAAAATGTCTTGCAGAGGGCAAAGAAAGGGCAATTTTTATTCGTTATTTCTTTAAAATGTTAATAGGATCACAATTCTCAAGTTCTCTGCCTAAGATAGTAAAGGGAGTTATGAAAAGTAAGCCTCCAAAAATCATTAAGTTTGAAAGAGTCCTGTGATTATGCTATAGTATTTACTCTTCAGGCAATGCATTTGACATCACAGCAAATGAGGCATAAACAAAGATCATGAACATGTTAAACAAAAAGCAGTATCAAAATTTTCCCTTCTACACTACTAATTGAAAACAGGTGCAGCCTTTATTATTCCATCCTGAAAAAGTCATAATGAGAAAAGAACACTCCTTGCATGCGAGGAACAGAAATCCTTTCATAATTATGTTCCATTCAGCAACCACTGACTTAGAAGACAAAAAAAAAAGAAAAAGAACAATAGTGGGGTCTTTAAAAGTAGCAATTTTATATTAGAGCCATTGATTTCATCAAGATATCTATGATTATTACCACTCCCATCACCAAGCTGTTCAGCCCAGCACAGTCTCATATTTAAGTTTGGCATCCCAACTCACAACAAAAGGTGTAAAAGAGAAATGTATCTGACTCAATGCTTACAGCATCAACCCAAAAAACCTTCAACAACATATGGAAGAACCTTCCGGTAAACCTACATGAAGCACAAATTAGAAACACAAGATCCTAAAGCTGCTGATGAAATGAGAGGACGGATGGGAAGTGCTCAGAATAGATGTGAATATGACTTCTTTTGTTAGGGCCGAGATCAGAATGCTGCAGTTTTGAAGACGATGAGAGCCAGGATTCACACTTCAACTGCACAAAGAACCTTAGAGATGTTATTACAGAGACAGTCTTCAAGATTTAGACAGTTTGAATAAAGGGATCTAGAGAGAGCTTTTAATTTTTCAGGCCACCTCCCTTCCTTGATAGGCATACTTTTCCTTCGTATAAAATCATGCAACTGCTATCGTACAGACTTTCTAACAACCCACCAGAATTTTAAGTTATGTGCCCAGTAACAAGGAGAAAGCACGCTCAATTGTTGTATGACTGAGTAAGAAATTAACAATATCAGCTGGAGCGCACAGGGTTTTAAGAAGGCCAATGGGTCACCAACATTGAGAAGTGCTAGTAGCTCCTTTTGTACCTCCCTACTACTTATACTAGACCAGGAGACACCATTCTTACTTTGCCCCATCATAGTGCCCCACACTGAGTGCCAGGCATGGAAAAACAAGAGATCAATGTACAAGCTATAAAGCACAGAGAGACAGGGTATCTAGACATAGTTTAGGCAACCCTGAAAATCCCAGTTACCTAGAAAGAATCAGAATGGCATCCTCTGCCTTTAACTGAACAGTTACCTGGCTGGCTGTACTGATCTTCATAAGCATCCAGCCAATAAAATCTTAAGACTTGATCATCATTTTCCCCATTCACAAGTGGAAGGAGATTGGGGTCCAGCTGAACTTCGGCCACTCCTACATCAGATTCGTCCTCATCAATTCTGTCCCAACACGAGATATCTGGGAGAGAACAACTTCTGCAGGTTTTGCAGAAGAAAAAAGAAACAAGAAGTAAAATTGTGCCTCTGCTATAACCACCACTGCTTCACTTCATTTCAGCCCTATATTGCTCTTTCCAGTACTGTGCAACATTCCCAACAGCTGCGTTTCCTCAGATTTTTTCTGAAAAGAAGGGTGGAGTGACAAAGAGAGAAACCCACCAACAAGTATGGTTCATAGTACACAACACACAGGCTTTAGAAGTCATTCACCTGGTATTTCAGCCTCGGTCATTCGAGCCTTTACTTAACAAATACATCCATCCATCTGTACAAGCTGCTTAGTGGGAACAACATATAATTTCAACAAAACCACCTTTTCAGTCATTAAAAGTTTAAGTCTATTTAATCATTACAATATTTTACAGTTTAAAGGTATGGAAACATATAATTCAAGATTCTTCCAAACAACAAAAAAATAAATAAATGGGGAAACCCCTCCTTTTTTCCCATTTCCAAAGACATAGCTGTTCACCATGTGAAATTATTTCAAGCAGCAGTACTATTAACTACAACTAACATTATGAAATACCTTCCTGGTTGCTTAGAACAAGCATTGTTAGGAATTCCTCATCTTTGCTTATCGTCAGCAAAATTCATTGTTCAACACCCACACAGAGCCACCTCAACATCCTGAAATGTGTTATGTTGTCACGTACTAAATCCCAAGAAAATCAAGTATTTTCAATTAAGTAGCTATCAGCATGTTCAACATTACCATTTTTAACATCACTACAAAAATAAAACAACATTGCATAGCATTATCATCATTCTGTCTATATCACAATTATCCTATTGGCAAAGACAAACATGAAGATGAATCTAAGGCTTACTAGTGGAAGAAAAAAAAAAAAAAAGAAAAAGAGATTCTTACAAGACAGATGTCTCTTTCTTCTCCGATTCCAGCTGCTCTGTCTCTTCCTTTTCAATTTCCTTGTCTCTCTTCGAGCTTTCAGCTGTCTTAGGTATAGTTTCCACATGCTCTGCTTCCATAGGTTCATCAAAGTCCTCCTCATCAAAATCCATCATTCCCTGATCATCATCTGGAAGTGTTGCACATAGAACTAAGGGCTTGAGTCATTAAAATTACACACTGTATACTACAATAGTATGCACAGATACCAGACTATATGCATTAATGTAATTACAGTATTAATATACAACCAAAACATCACATTTAAGCTAAGCATCTAACTGGAGTAAACTAAGAAGTGTTTTAACACCAGCATGCTATATTTAAAGAATTCCCAGAACTCGGCTTTGATTTCTTTTTGATACCTTCAATAGCTTTCTCTTCTACTGTCTTCACTATTCCCCCATTTTCTGTAGCTTTTTGCACATACTCGGTATCCTCATTTTCAGAGACTGTGACAGATTTTGCTGTGTAATTGGGACGTTTAGGATGAAATGAAGCTGGAGAAAGAGCTTCCTTTCTGAGATGAGCTGGAGCTTTCTTTGATATAGGTGTGATTACCTGAAAGACATTTTAGCCATGACTTAAAAAGATTCTCTAAAGAGCAAAAAAAGAGGAAAAAAAAATAAAATCTAGCACTCAGTATTCGCAGAACCAGTAATCGGGGCTAGAGGAAAAGCTCCATATATTCTGCAGCATGATAACTAAAACTCCCCAAAAGTAAACTTTAAATTCTATAGTATCATTTATGCTGTAGTGTGTTTCTACTATAATTTTAAAAAACAGTTTAAAATAGGCCATGGCTGACATTTAATTAAGTTTGTGGTTACTTTCACTATTTTTCTCACATAGCACTACTCCATTCCTAAATTAAACCTCTGTGTCAACTGGGTATGTGACAATATGCCTGTCCCCGGGCAGGGACAGAGACTGGAACACCTGGGGAAGGCCCATACAGCAGTTCACATCTGTTCATATCGGTAATGAGCTCAAGATGTCTACGGCACTTCATAGGTCTAGAGAGCAGAGTGTGTCTCCACTGGATTTCTTCATGCTACAGACATGACAGGGAGAGTGAGGAAAACAAAGAAACCACATTTCAGCATGCTCTGCAAGTGTAAACTCTTACGCAACAAGCACAGTTTGTTTTTCAAACTGGATACCACTCTGGCTGCAACAACAGAACCTCTTCTTAGGGAAGATGTTTATGAAGTGGCCTCCACAGTGACCAACAGGTCTCTGCATCTGCAGGCCCTTAACCTGCAGCAAGGTCCAAAACCTTTATCTTTGAGGAAAGCTGTTATTTACAGATACAGAATTTACAGTTGCACAAGATCATTTCTAGAATTTTAATCTCAGTTCACCTACTTCTTCTGCTATGGCCAACAACAAACTCAGCCCTTCATTCACCTTCAACAGAAAGCTAACATTACTTTATCTACCTTCACTAACAATTTTTTGCTAGCTCAGTCAAATGAATTTATTCATACTTTTGTCTCTGCTCATCTCCTGCAGTAGAAAGCATCACTGCCATCGTGCTTTTTATGCCCATTTATTTTCTACGGCCGCACTCTTCATCCTCTTCACCTGTTGCATTGTCTAAAATCCCCAATCTCTCCTCCTAGGACTACAGAAGCTATCTCCTGAACAGACTGCTTGGGAATAAATTTCCTCCTCAATGTTTCCTATAAAAGTGACTACTGTTTTGCACCATAAAGACAAAGATCCTCTCTTACTGTATCTCCCCCTTTTTTCTTTTTCAGTTACTTCAAGGCTCCAATACAACTGTTGAAATGAGTGCCACTGGTGATTACTTTCAACGTAAGAGTTGATCTGATTATTGCACAAGATTTCACAAGTCAGACTGATCTACCATACTCCATTTGCCCTCTACAGACTCTTACCAAATACCTCATTGTATGTCCAGCTATAAAGTCCTTCTCATTTACCAGAACTCTTAACAAACTGCTGGCCTTCCATCCTTAGCAGCCCACCTCTCCTTTCATTCCAAAATCTCCCACTAGGGTAAACTTCTATCCAGAGCTTCTATTTTCCATTTGCTTTCCATTTCTGCAGAAGATGAGGGCTTTATCCTTTTCCACACCCACAAATACTCTTTCTTCTGCTTATTTCACTTCCTGTCATCCTTTCCTTGCGACAAGGATCTTTTCTACTCTCAGGAAAAAAGAGACAAAGTAGAAGCTCATCTTTATGTGATGCACCTAACATCATAAAAACAATTTCACCTGTCAAATGCAAGAGCTGTATACTACTACTATACTAAAGATACAGAAAGAGTTGTTTTCTGTTTATCTATTAACATTGAAGAGGAAGACAAAAACGCATGAAGTTACATAGTTAACACTGCTAAGGAAGCTAACGAGAAGGTTAATAAGACAACTGTTTTCAAATCAACCAAAATGCAGATTAATTCATATTGGTGAGAATTTCTTTGATTTTCTTCCTTTACCTTAGGAGCTTGGGACTGCACAGAGAAAGGATTCAGTGGTGCTCCAGCAGATCTTTTCCTTTTCAGCATTATAACTGGTGGTGGACTTATCTGAATATTGAAAGAAAAAAGAAAGTCACAAAAAAGAGGCGTTGTTTGGTGTTTTCTTTTGCCTTGGTTAGTAACATTTTCTATCAAAGAAAAAGATAACCACAAGTATTTCTCATGTGCCAAGAAAACACAACTCCTGATATACAACTCAGCCACATAAAAAGAAAAAGTTATCTGAGCAATCAGCCCATGAAGACAGACACCAGATTTTTTGTTAAAGTTTGAGAGATAAATAGTCATCAATAAGTGAAACATTTCACAAACAGTGGGCATTTCAATAGTTAATCGTGCCTTTAACTCACAAGTATCAGACTAACTGGTGTGATGTTCTTCATGTCTGCTGAAACAGTAGTACTGAGCACACATACCTTAAGAAAGGCAGAAGTGCTCTTTCAGCACTATCACTCTAGAGGAAAACCCATTTTAATTTATTTACACATGCAGATATTTTACACTCAGCCTTATCAACAGCTAATAACAAAAGAAATTTTAGAAAACAGACAATAAAGCAAAAAAAAACAATAGTGAACTGCTATTTAATTAAACAGAAGCCATAGTGTAATTACTAGCTCTATTTCCCCTAATCAATGCTCCACTAAATTTGACAACTTTAAAATGCATTTGCTTAATGATTTGAGGGTGTTTGATAGCCTAAGATACTGTAACATTTAATCAGATGTGATAGGGAGGAGTAAAATGGCAAGAAAGCAAGCAGAACTAATAGAACAACTGTACATTGGAACATCTATACCCCTCTTACTTCTCTGTAAAAATACTACGCTTACTATGATACAACATATTTCAATCCAGCATCTCACCACGGCAGCAGTTTCACGGTTTGCCCATGACCAATCCTTTCACTTTTAAGAAATCCTGCTAAGGGGTGTTAACTCATTGAAAAGCCATTAATGATGAGGAACATCCTCCTCTGAGACAACCCAACCCTGCTACAGCAGCCATCCCGCACTCCTGACTAGGAGGAAGCATTCATCTGGTTCCCTGTAGCAAGCTACAGAAAGAGGAGGTGACAGACAGAAGTTCAGGCTCCATCATCTGCTGAAACAGTCCTTCCTGGGCTCCTCTCGTGAACCCAAACACACCAGATGGAAATATTCTCCAACATACTGGCTGGAGCATGGTGATACACACATATGGCATAGATGATTCAGATGCAGGTAAGTCCTGTTTCACTCCACACTGACTAAAATCTGGAAGGCTGCATTGGCACAGGCTCTACATCACATTAACATAAACCCATCTCTAATCAGGACATAGTACTTTTGGCTTATCAAACCAATACAGTCATGCAGCTTCCGCATGGTGGAGACGACAGGTAGACTGCATACATACATGGAATATACCAAGCAGATGTCCTATGGAAGAAATCAATCTTATATGGTCTAGCTCCAGAAAGAGCTTTATTTTCTTGATACATTCCATGGCAAGAAAAGTGAATGGATTAAGGTGTTTCACTCAGATTTTATTAATGTACTTACTTCAGCATTAAGATCTTGAAGAATATCCCCTAGTAAATCATCCTTTGACAAGTCCACAGTTTTCTGTAAGATAACAGATTACCCAAACAGTTCTTAGTTATATGTGCAAACCCAAGACCAGCAGCAAATGACTAAAGGCTTTCTACAAAGCACACACACATTTTTAGAAATGCTCCATACACAAGAGATTGTAACAGAAGTTTATGTCTTGCTAGACACAAGAAACTGAAACAAGCCATTGCTTTACTCTACTCCCACTAAAACACTGCAAACAAGTTAGTAATCTTTAAATTCAAATATGTAAAAACTTACATCTGTGTTTTTCTTCCCAGCACTGGCTATAAACATAGACTTAATTGTGTTTGGCTTTGACACCACAGATTTTTTCACATTCTTTTTATCAACCGTAGACGTTTTCCCACCTTTTCCTACAGAAAAATATAAAATTGTGAATTGTACATCAGAAAAACTCAATGTTTAAGGGTTCAGTTATTAGCAGGAATAGATAACTGAGGCAGTCTACTTCTTCCACCTTTACAATGCTGGCTGAAATGAAGCCTAATCAACTTTCATTTGCTGCCAGCTTTGTAATAGCTGTCATGCACACATACAAAAAACAAAGCCCTACCAGCACCTTAACTTTCCAAGTCACATCAGAGATGTTCTTTGCATACTCAAGTTCATACTCCAAAAAAAGGCTCAAGATGCTTACATGGAAGCATCTTCAGAAAAAAATCCTAGTGTCCAGGAGTTTGTCACTAGGCTTGGATTCTCAACATCAGACTCAATTTCTCAGTTTGCCGCCAACTTCATAAAAGTTGGCAAAATCATTTGATCCCAGATCTTTAAAACCACGCAAGTATTTTAATGGCAAGAAAGACCACGCATCCTTCAGATACTTTCAAGCTTTGGAAACCAAGATCATTCCCAGGTGCATTTCTTCTAGAGGCAAATATGTAGCCCACGGAAGACTGTAAGCAAAATTGCCCCAGTAACGCTGAAGTAGTTAGCAGTGATTTGGCCTCAATTTGTGGACCTCTGTCTTCTCCTTCACAGAGGCTAAACAAAATCCACAGTTACAAGCACAGAACTACAGAGCTTCAAGTAGCATGTCATTTGGCCATATTCACCACATACTGATGCCAAGAAGTTGCCCATTTTAGACACCTTTTAAAAGCCACTGGAAGACTTTCTACAGTAGTCATTTTCAACCTACCTTTCTTATTAGAACCAAGAGCATCATCATCTAGATCTTCATCAAAGATTTCCCTTCCATCTTCTACATAACCTATCCCATCTGTAGAAGAACAAATTGTTAAAAATCTATGTTTTAAATTCTGTCTTCTGATGTTTCTAAGTATATTCATCATCCAAAGGCTTACATATTGAAACTTTTTTCCCTTTAATATAGAGCAAAAGTTTTAAAGCGTTAAAAACTACAGCACTCAGGTTTATCTTTTATTAGACTAAACATATTATTATGTTTAATTAGAAATTACTGATTACAGTACCTCTTTTTAAAGTTACATTACTGTTAACTGGAAATAAAATTTCAAAACCAATTCTTAATGGAAAAATATTTTCATTACCATCCTAATACACTACTAGGAGAACAATGCAAAAGATTTATTTCCATATAAACACTTAAATTTTTTTTGACTTCTAAAACAATGTGTAAGAATGTAGTAACTATGACTTACCTTAAGTCATCAACATTATGAAGCCCAACTGGGTTATAACACTACAAACAAAATAACTTTCCAAATGAATCTTAACTTACCATCATCAACAATCCAGTCATCATCCTGACGTTCTCTGACCATCTTGGAGTATTCTTCCTCATCTACTTCATCATAAACACTTGTGAACTCCTCAACCTACAGTTAAGGTATGATGAAGATTAACAGTTCCTGTACCATTGTATTTTAAATATACGTCGTTAGTAAGATTATCAAGTTCCCAAGAAATGCATGTTTTCCTACACTTCTACATTGTTCGCAACTAGTAAGGGCAGTGACTCATTCAGTATAAGTTTTCTTTTTTGGCAGTGACAAAAGACAAGCTATCAATTTTTAAAATTGTCACAGTACACTGAAACTTAAAATCTACTGTAGCACTGGCACAGATTTCATCGGTTTATTGCTTATTTCACATTAAAAAAAAAAAGCCAAACATTTCTAGCAATGGAGCCTTCTGACCTTTGGCTCTACTCTCAAACACCAAGATGAGCTGAATGAAAAGGAAGGTGATTTGATGTGCCCAAGTATGATGCTGAAGATGCTCTTCTGTGTCTCAGAGTGAACTTGCGCGTTAATGATCTAAGCATTTCAGGCTTCTTTAGATTTATCCACCTCAATGCAGAAGTCACTTCCTGTTGGCGTCACAATTAATTGGGCAGTACCAATGTTACACTGCCAGCTTTCAGTTCTACCAGTTAAATACTTAAATTTTGGTTTCTTTGTGGAAACACAGCATAGTGACATTAATGGATTTCAGTCACTGAAGCTCTGAAATGAACTTAAAGTTTAAAATCATTTGAAGTTTAAAAAAAAAAAAGTACTTTCTATCACAACTTTAATGATACAACTGCAT
The DNA here is from genome assembly GCA_026413425.1 of Tringa solitaria. Lineage (NCBI taxonomy): Eukaryota > Metazoa > Chordata > Aves > Charadriiformes > Scolopacidae > Tringa > Tringa solitaria. Next base: position 125,865,274 of record JAOXJM010000001.1, read on the forward strand.
TTCAAAAGCTGGTCCTTCTCTGTGGGTTATCAAGCATGTTTGACTGCAATTAATAAAATTTGTTTAGTTTTGAAAACAGAAAGAAACAAATACATGAAACCAGAAAGCTACAAAACAATTAGTTACATCCCAAAATACATACACCTTCAAAATAAAAAGAAAGCTGACGTGAAAGGCGGATTCTGTTTCGCATAACTTTTACATATATAAAGGGTAGTTAAGCATCTCAGCTCACATTCACTTTTTATTAAAAAGAAAAGATGAGGAATTTTCACCTCATATTTTATTTTTTCACCGGCTTTGGCTTTTTTCAGACGTTCCAGTGCTTCTTGCTGGCCTCTTCTAGACTTCTTCTCACGTTTAGAACGTGATGCTGCAAAACTTTCAGACTCACGCATAGCTGCAATCAATTAAAACGAGAGAGGAAACTAACTTTAGTAATGAGCTGCTGTTATCTGCGGCACTCAGTGTTCAGCGATGTATGACTAGATGGCTGCAGTTTAGTTAAAAATCAACACAGAGAGCTACTTGGCTAAAAGCAGAGTCATGGATGGCTCTAGAGAAGCCAATTCTGGAATTGCACTGAAGGCACGGTCTCAGACAGACACAGAGGTCGAACAGACTTTGTGACAATTCACAGTCAGCAAGAAGCTACCATCTAGATTTCCAAAGTACCTCCCAAATCTCATCAACCCCTATCTGTAAAGGATCCCCCCACTCCTTCCTTGGGAATTTCCAGCTCTTTTTTATTTTGCATGTCTCCATGACAACTCAGGAACAGACAGACTGAGAAAAGGCCTAGGTTGCTACACAGCAGTAATTTCTTTTTTTTCTTTTTTAAGGCTGTTTCGCAATGTTTAAGAGGGCAGCTCGATTGAGAGAAACTACTAATTTGTTGACGGCAGAAGACTCCCATCCCATTTCCTCTTATGCTTGACAACACCCCACACACCCCCCAGCAAGGTGCTTCCACTTCTCTTAACCTTTTTTTCTCCCTCTTGATTTTTGGGCGTGATGGGACACGTTTATCTGACCACAGAGAACCCAACGGTCCCAATCCACCTCCCCGGGAGCAGACCAGCAGCCCAGGACCAAGACACAGGGGTTTGGTGCGAGGGGCCCGATGCTGATGCCCTGGGCTGCAGGCGGAGGAGCCCCGTGGCCAGCGGCCAGAGGAGAAGGCCGGTCCCTTCCTGATGACAGCAGGAGGCCAAACTCTTCACAAGAGCGGAGAGAAATAAGCAAGGATTTATATTGCTAAGGGCTGAGAGGGGCTAAAACAAACAAACAAACAAACAAAAAAAAAACAACAAACAAAAAACCAGACATTTATGCTGCCTGGTGCCGGACGTGGAAGAAGTGTGGAGGTGCGACACTTTGGGTGCCCTCAAGTAAGATTTTCTGTCAATTCTGTCAGCCGGTGCCTAAAGGGACACCTCTGAGGGACACTCTCCTCCTGAGACAAACGTTATTTTCACCGCCACCAGCGAGACATCCCCCCCACACACACACACATCCCCCCGCCGGGGGTCCCCGGGTTGGGGGCGGCCAGCCCACACACCCGCCCGGGATAACCCGGCCTCACCACCGGCTGGGGAAACCAGCGCCGGTGCGGGGAACCGGTGCGGGGCAGGGCTGGGGGTCCTCCCGGGGGTTAACCCCCACCAGCACCATCGCCACCGCCCCGGCCCGCCGGGAGAGGGTCCCCCTCGCTTGGGCAGCGCGGCTCCCGCCCCGCCAAGCCACACCGCGGCCGGGGGTTACGCGGGACACCCGGGGTGTTCGGGGGGCGGACGGGGAACCCTCTCGGCGCCGCTGCGCGCCGCGCAGGCGGGATGGGGCCGCGGGGGTACCGGCGGGGTACGGCCCGGCCCGGGGAGCCCCGGCAGAGCCCAACCCTCCCTCCCGTCCGTCCCCCAGCACCCTACCCCTCGGGGGGCGCTGGCCGGCGCCTTTCCGCACCTCCCCGCTGCAGCTCCGCGGGTGCGGGACGGGCCGCGGTGAGGGGCCGGGGCGGCCGCCGGCGAACCAGAAAGTTTGTGTGGGTGGGGTGGCGGCGGGGATCGTTTTCGGGCAGC
>JAOXJM010000001.1:125868546-125881520 GCA_026413425.1 Tringa solitaria
AATGGGTGCCCTTCCCTTTCCCACATCCCTTTCCCACCCCCCCCCCCCCCCTTGCTGCATATGGAAAAATAGATTCAGACTGGATTTCTTAAGAGACGAAGTGCATGGAGGGCTCAGAGAAAAGACCTGCTAACTTTTGCCTTATATACACCTCATTTTGGCAGGGTGGGGAAGTGGGGTACGTTCTGCTCATCTTAATCCTACAGAGATATCTTTACTCACGTGTGTCAGTTATTACACACCAGCCTTAAGCTGAGGAGCAAGAACTGTGTCTAGAAAAGCATATATTTCAATTTCAAGTATAGTTGGAAATGTTTTTAAAAACCTCAGTTAAGACAACTGATGCTTTACAGGTCCTCGCATCCAAAATGGCTTAGATCTATCTGTCTGTGTCTTCATTAAGAAACCCAGGGAAACAGGTGGGGTTTGTGCTGTTTCAGCACAGATTAACGTTAGTCTTTTTTTCCATCAGTGTGGGCCAGTCGCTACCCGAAGAGCTCGGCACCTTTATTTGCAGAATTTCTGGAGGACTGTTTGCTGCTCATGAAAACGTGCAGGCACTGACTCCAGCTTCTTGCAAAGGCAGGTGGCACCAACACTTGAGAGCCATTTGAGAGTGAATAGGACTCTGTCCTTATGGCTGATACGCTGTTACAGGAGCGGTAGCTAGTACTGTTTGGCCTGGATATACTGACCATTTTCTGCCCTCTAAAAGAGAATTTTTGTGGTTCTGAAACTGAAAGTGATTTTCCTTCTCCACCAGGACTCCTTTGCATTGGTAAGAGAAATAAAAACCTCCCAGGGGTTGATCCTTCTAACCTACCTACCCAGTTCCTAGTACGGTGCTACCTCTCACTGCTGGACCTACCATTGGATGGGAACAGAAGAACCACCCAAACTGCCTGTAACAGCTCCCTGGTGCCGGAAGAGACCAGTCTGCTCCCCCAGCCACCCCGACAGCCAGCATGCCCATTCCCAGGCGTGTGAGAGCGCGAGACCACCCCTCTCAGCAGTAGCTGGTTATTAGATCAGCTCTGCTGTGGCAGACCCGCATCCTAGGGGACACCGACAGCTATAGGAAGAATGCCTGTGACCTACAGACAGCCTTTCATTTGGTGCAGTGTATCCGCTGTTTGGCTGGCTTTTTTTTCCCTCTTTTTTTAAATGCATGCACAGAACAAGATGACATCACCAGGCATCATATGGGGCTCGAATTCAGAAGTACTCAATTTAAGCTACAATAGAAAAACATTTATAAAATAACAATGTCACAAAATTGTTCGGTTTGAATGAAAACAGAGAGATACTGCATTTCACATACACCTAGTTTTCACATGCTTTGGAATTTTGAATTGACTGGAATTTAATGCTTTTGATGAAACAAAAAACACAATACCCTTTGTCAGCTGTCATACAAACAGTGGCGTGTTTGTCACTCAGGTGATGCCATGATTTGAGCCGGTACACAGTGATACGGTTAATGTACCAAGCTGAAGTTGTTGCCATAGCTCCACTGTGGGACAGCACAGATCAAACAAAAGCCTTTTTCATGAATGCTAGTTCAATCCTGACATTCATCTCTGGCCATAACAAGAATGCATCTGTTTCCTGCAGCACAGCATAACAAGCATATTTAAATGCTGCAGGCAAAAAAGAGGGGGAGGGGGCAAGGGATGTGCTTTGGTTTGGAAAAGAAAAATAACCCAGCAAGATTTGGGACTTCCTCTGCTAAATGGCTTTAGCACAGCAGATTACTTTGAGCTGATCTTTAACCTTCCTTGGGACATTCATACAACAACAACTTGGCATGACCTTTGCTCAGTTGTCTTTTAAGTACAAGAAGTGGGAATTCCGCTGTGCAGTTCAGAGCTACCCAAGGTTCTCTCAAGAAAAGTGTGGTAGCTGCAGAGAGAAGTGCAAGAGAAGCACAGTAACGACGATGGTAGGCAGCCAAAAATGCGGTACAGAAGAGGAAGCTCAGGAAACTCCCAGATTTCAACGAAAGGTGACAAAGACGCATTTTCCATGTTGTTTTCTTAGACCTGTAATTTAAATACATAAGCTATGAATAGAAAATATTGCAAACTATTGCAAGAGCTCCAAGGTAATATAAACAGTAGTATATGTTAACATATGAAAGCACAAATGGAGTATAGTATCAAACCTAAGTTAAAAGGACCAAATAATTACTGCATTGATGTATTACATGTATTGAGGATTATTCTTGTCTTCCTTTTTATGTGTAGGGCGTGTGTGATCTGTCTGAAAGACAGCAGGAAAAAAAGTTAAAACTCTCAGATTCAGGCATTACACATTAAGCTTGTGGTTGATAATTTCTTTTACGATGAAAAATTCTGTTGAAACTAAGAGGGATGGCATAAGAAACAGAATGCGAGTAAACCACAAATTGTAGCAGAAATAGCAAATTCATCAGTACTACGTCTGACTCAGAGTACCTCAACGTTACTACATTATTGTTAAGTACAGACTGTCTTTGTGGAGAATCGTGTGTGTGTCTGTGTGCATGCTAGTGCTCAGGATATGAGTGTATATGCTTTTTGTGTGTGATTCCTACAAATGGGAGTATTTCATTCCCTTACTTTTAATCCTTATATTGCTCTGAATTAATTCATGTTACTGCTTAATTAACTTAAAGTTTTACATACAGTATGATCCAGCTCTTTCACTACTTCATTTCAGCAGCTGCTTACTAAACTATGCTATTCATGTTCAACACATTTCAACATTAATTACTTAAACTACTACAACCTTTATGGGCTGTATAGGGGACTAAACTCCCGAAGGAGCACAGATTACATAAATTAAAAATCAATAATCTCAAATTATTACTTACCAAGAGGTCTTTGTTTTCAAAACTCTTCACAGGTAGTTAACTGATAGAAATATGCAGAAATAGGTGCTTCTCCATTAGTTTGTCAATAAAGATGGTAATGCAGACATTTATATTCAAAGGGTAGGTTCCTTGCTTACCAGGACTGTAAATGCCTTTTGTTCACTGCACAGCTCTTTTTAATTTCCTACCTGAGTTACCTGCTAACATGAGGATGAAGAGAATAAAGTCGCTATTAGGATGTTAAGGCTCTGAAATGCAAATGTGAAATAGAACAACACGTTAATTTCCATTTTGACAGGAAAAAAAGTCTATGGAATGAATATCCAGAGCTATGTTTCTTTTTTTTTTTTTTGTAAATGACAACCCCAACATTAAATTCTGATTGCCATTAAATTATAGTGAATCCTAGTAACTACCAGAATTGGTGGAATTACACTCACCGGAACACAGAGCAGAATCCAATCGCTTGCCTAATACAATATTCCTATTCAAGCCTAGAAGAAAAGTACAAAATATTATAATAGAAATTTAAAAGGGAAGACAAGCTAGAGCAAACTTACAGAGAATGAGCCCTCACATAATTATAATGTCTAAGAATTAAATCTGATGCTGATGGTATTCAAAAGCATACACCTATTGCCACAGCATGAAAGTCTCTGTTTTAACTACTTTCAGCGCTCTCTCTTTACAATCGCACAAAAATGAACAACTAATGTATAAGCAGAGCATTGTTGCAGAGAGGCTGTTAGATTACAAGACCTGGCTGCAGAACAAAGGTGCTTCCGCGGGTGAATACTCTCAGCTTTCACCGTTTCGTGGCTCTTCATCAGGAAGGAGGAAAGGGTGACAATATGCTGCAAGGTCTAGTTGTAATCTTGACGCCTCTCCGTCGCTGCGCTGGTGCTGGTGGAGGCTGGGCTCGCAGCCTGGGGAAGCAGCAATGGCCCAGCATGGCGAGGCCAACAGGGCAGTGAGGACCCCGTCCCCCAGCCCCTGAGGACCACGAGCAGAGCAGCCCAGGGATGGGCATCAGGGTCAGCCCAGAAGCCAGAGCAGACGAATCTATGGTGATGAGGCAGTCCCCAGAGGCTGCCAGGTGGCTCTGGCAGGAGGGTTCACTCAGGAGCCGAGGGCTGGCCAGCATAGTGAGGACACCCAAGCCCAGGGTCAGGCTGATGGCTCGTGAGGAATTGCCAGAGAAGACCCCACAGAGCCATGGGCCAGCCCCAACTGTGCTTGTCTCAGTGCTTAGGGAGGCCTGAGCTAGCTGTCAGGATGCAGCAAGGGTCAACTGTTCCCTAAGGAGAGGGAGATGTTGATATGCTATGGCTGCTGGGGTAGGAACCTTGCACGCAGGGCCTCATCCTGCAGCCCCCAGGTGAGGTGAACAGGGCAGGCCCAGCAAAGAGTCAGTGTCATCAAACAAGATTTCAGACTTGCCTCATCACCACAGGCAAGCCAGAAACACAAGTTAGGGTCAGGTCCGGTGATGATAACATGGGTCAGACACAAGCCCAGCAATCACCAAGCAAGTCCATGGTGATGAGGCAGAGCAGGAAGTAAGTCCATGGGTCGAGGTCAAGATCAAGAGGGTCCATGACCAGGCTCAGCTGCAACACACCTGGAACCACCCATAGCATATCAAGCGTGGACTGAAGGCCTGGGGTTGAACTGAAGTGAGGCTCTTTGGTCATTGAGCAGCAGGATAGGGGGACACCCAAGCTGAGGGTGGTCAGGGTTATTAAAGCCTATTAATGCATCCAGGACATTGACACAAATCCTAGGTTAACCTAATTGCATGCCCAGAGCCCTTCATTTATTATAACAAAATCTTACACACTGAATCACTTTCTACCTTTATGTTTAGCCTTATTGTATCATTAATATTTCACTGTGCTAGGGCAGTGAAACCACAGAAGTTTAGCTGTTACTAAGGGTCACTAATTCTCTCATTCCTACATGTATTTTTCAAAAACTCATGACCTGCTTAGAAATTATTTAATCCACAAGTAACAATACAGACACCGGGAAAAGATGTTCCACTTTCCCTCTCATCTTTCTACCTTAACTACTTCCCCAATTTTTTCTACCTCTTCCAGATTCACTGAGACTCTTACACCATCAGTGTTCTTCCCCTTAAGACCACAGCATAAATTTTTTTGTCATCTTGCTGTAGCTAGCTTATCTAAGCGTGGGATCTTAGAATAATTCAGGTTGGAAGGGACCTCTATAGATCTCTAGCCCTCAAATCGGGCCCAGACAGAGCAGATTGCTCAGGCTGTGTCCAGTCAAGGTTTGACTATCTCAAGGATGGAGGCTCCACAACCTCCTATTTCATGCATCAGGACAATCTATGGAGTAGCTTTTCCTTCTCCCTCTCCCCCATCTCTATCTTTACACTCCACAAGCCTTCTAAGAAGACCACTTCTGACAATTGTGAAACCCCACTCCTCTGAGTCATCCAAAGGTGAAAAGAACATGCCTGACACACCAGCCTGTACCACCCCCTTTTAAACACAGTAGAGATCCCACAGAAACGTCAGTGCTATTTTGTGCTTAAATATGAGAATAAGGGACAGTAATCTCATTTCAATATCATACCTGAGCAAACAGTGACAAATTAGTCCTAGAACTTTCATAGCATGGCAAGTGCACATAGGTAAGGTTTGAGAAGCTTTACTGAAATTATTCAGTGAAAGGATTAATAGTTTTATTGACAAAGATAGGTAGGGATTCATATGAGTCTGACAGCTTGGCTACATAAATCCAGAAGGCATATGAGGTTCTTTCTCCCTTTCCTGTAGTCGATTTTTTACAGTCTACATCTTATCCTCCCTCATTCTGACTTTACAAAACAAAATTTCTCTAGGAAGTCTTGTCCCCTTCTCCCCCCTCCCTGACCCAAATTTACATTAGTCTATCAAATAAGTAGCAAATGTAGCCTTTGACTAAATGAGGTTTGAGGGTTTTTTATTAAAAAAGGATGTTTTGTTGCCCTGTTTTTCATAGAAAAAGCCTCCAAAATATCTGCAGAGTATTCTCAGTCTCTTTTCCAGAAACAGCTGCATTATGCTGGTAGAAGTTGTCCATAGCTGCTTAGTGGGTAGAAGACCCCCAACCAGTAAGACATGAGATCAAAAGTTTCAAAGGTGGCAAAGTTATAAGCAGCTGAAATAAGATCTCAGGGTCAAACAATCCTAATAACTAGTAAAAGCTACACTAGCTGGCAGATTATCATCTTACAGTGTGTAAGTACATGCTTTGTTTTAAATAAAGTGTGTATCTCTGCCCAGATTGTGAAAAACTCTAGTTATTAAGTTTTTGGTACTGAAAATATTAAACATGAGCCCCTAACAATCACTTGAATGCAGTTTACAGTATGATTTTTTTGATGTTTTAGTTGGCAGGTTTGCATTTGAGATAGTATGGGAAAAAAAACTGTGAAGGCATTTGTGGCACTTGCATGAAAAATTGATGAATGGGAAGATAAAGGTTTACAAGAACAGTGGAGAGATATAAAAATGTTGGAAACTTATAGTACTGGAAAAGATAGTGTAACAGAATACTGAAGATCAGTCCAAGAAGTTTGAAGTTGAGCTGAGGGAAAAGGAAGGCACCAGACAGATTGAAAATGGGTAGAAGTGAGTGCAATACAAATACGTGCAAGAAAGGCAGCCTTAGCTTTGTGTGGATTTGAGGGGATTGGAGTGCATATCTAGAAAGCCAGAAGAGGGGGAAAAAGAGAAAGGAGGGATAACAACATAGTTTAAATGTAAATAGGAAAGAGATTTTTCTTAAATTGTATTTTATCTGTAACAATAAGAAGCAGGACAGATAGAATATGACTCATTTAGGCAAAGTTTATACTGAGATATATAAAGGAGCGACATCTGTAATACTCAGCATTATGTTTCTTGGTAGCGGTAAAGTTGCAGCTGTAGTACTGTGCTTGCACCACTCTGGAAGAAATCTATAGAGAACCCAAAATAGAACAGGAAGGATAATGAGAAGATCTGTAAAATATGACCTATGAGAAACTATTGGAACAACTGGGGCAGAGTAGTCTAGAAAAGTCATGAGAGACGTGACAAAAATACCAACCTACCTGCTGAATGTCAGCTATCTACTCCAAATCATCAAACTATTGTTTCAAATAGAAATAGACTTGGACCTGTTGGAGACAGTCCAGAGGAGGGCCACAAAGATGATCAGAGGGCTGAAGCACCTTTCCTGTGAGGACAAGCTGAGAGAGTTGGGGTTGTTGGAGGAGAGAAGGCTTCAGGAGGACCTTATTGCATGCTTTCAGTACTTAAAGGGGGCTTAATAAGAAAGACGGGGACAGACTTTTTAGCAGGGCCTGTTGCAATAGGACAAGGGGCAATGGTTTTAAACTGAAAGAGGGTAGGTTCAGACTAGATAGAAGGAAGAAATTCTTTATGATGAGGGTGGTGAAACACTGGCACAGGTTGCTCAGAGAGGTGGTAGATGTCCCATCCCTGGAAACATTCAAGGTCAGGTTCGATGGGGCTCTGAGCAACCTGATCTAGTTGGAGATGTTCCTGCTCATTGCAGGGGGGTTGGACCAGATGAACTTTAAAGATCCCTTTCAACTCAAGCCATTCTATGATTCTATGATGAATGGATTGACTAGATAGCTGGGGTTCTGGGAAGGGAATAACCAACTGAGGTTAGCTAATTGAAGTGCTTTCCAACCTCCGTGCATCCAGCAGGAAAGTCCCACTGCTGGAAATCTCTTATCCTCCCCTGACAACGCAATAATGAAGAGCTTGATTGTTAAAATTAGCAAGGACAACAGAACAATCTAATCACGGTACAAACAGAGTTAACGTTGCCTGCACTTACTGACCATCTCTCAGACTGTGGAAAGTGAAATGAAGATAGATAGCCACTTGGTAAAAAAACAACCATAATTTCTCTCCATTTTCTTCAGAAGTACTTATAAAAGTAGTTCATGAAAGGCCAAGAACGCAACCTACCGTAGAGTGGGTAGCCCCACTTATTCAACAGTGCTATAAAGCACAGATGAATGGCATCATCAGAAGCCACTATTTTCAACAATTTATGGATTTCAGATGATTTATATATAAACTGTACTGGAATTAACATGACATTTTAAATTAAACTCTGTCATGGTATAACTCCAGCCAGCAACTAAATGCTACACAGCTGCTCACTCACTTCCTTCTCACCCCCCAAGCAGGATGAGGAGAAGAGAATTGGAGGGGTAAAAGTGAGAAAACTCATGGGTTGTGATAATAAAGGTTTAATAATATAACATAGTAATTATAATAACAACAACAATAATAATAACAATTTAAAATAATTGCAATGAAAAGGAAAATAACAGAGAGAAATAAACCCCTAGAAAGACGAGTTATACGAATGAAAACAATTGCTCACCACCGACTGCCCGATGCCCCACCAGTCCCCAAGCAGTGGCCCCCCCACCAACCTTTCCCCCAGCTTTATTGCTGAGCATGACATCACACGGTATGGATTATCCCTTTGGCCGGTTGGGGTCAGCTGCCCAGCTGTGTCCCTTCCCAACTTCTTCTGCAGCCCCAGTTGGTGGGGTGGTGTGAGAAGCAGAAAAGGCCTTGACTCCGTGTAAGCACTGCTCAAGCCACAGCTAAAACATGCCTATGTTATCAACACTGTTTCCTGCACAAAGCCAAAACATAGCCCCATACCAGCTAGTGTGAAGAAAATTAACTCTGCCCCAGCCAAAAGCAGCACAAATTCTTATGTAAAGACTGGCTAATTTGATTCTATACAAGTATCCTGAGAACATAGCATTTATTAAAAATCACATCTCCACTATGGAATTACAGAAAGAACTGGGTATAAGATTATGCTATACCAAAATGTTTTTACTTTTCATAGTTTACAGACTGTCATTGCATATTAAAGAAACCTTCTGGATTTAAACCTGCTACAATTCTATCAGATTCTTTCGTAAATTGGAAATATTTTGGATTTATTCTACCAAAAAGGTGGTAGTTTGTAAGCTCTTTGCATTCCACTGGAATGACGAACTACAACTTTAAAATGAATTAACGCTACAGTATCAGAAAAGATTATATGGAAGCAGCAAAGCAGTGGTGTTGAAGGCAGTGAAAGCTAATAGCGTGTGTTTAAATTCATACCTTTCATTCTCTCCCTTTTTCTTTTTCTCGCCTGTGCAGGTGGGAAAAAAAATTACCATTGTGGGGTTTTGATCTCAATCTAAAAATACGTTATTTAACTAATTGATTACGTAAGCAATAAGGTATCTTTTTCTACTATTTTTTGACTACTAATTCTAGCATGTTTAGAATTAGTATGACATGCATACATACATACATAGAAGCATAATATTTTAACTTATCTGCTCCAGACATAAGCCATTCTTCCATCTTATAAAGTCTTGCAGTTGACAGTCATTAAACCTTCAGGATCCAAAATACATACATCGAAGTAAAATTCAGCTCATCTGTTAAATATTCAAGACTTTATTCTGTGATGTTTTCTGTAGATGTTTGTCTTTGAAGTTGAACACTGTTTAACTATACCAGTCCCTTTTGCCCTATAGATTCCTGCTGACTTTTGAACAGAAAATACGTGAGGGTCTATTTTTCTTCATTGTGATTTGGTTCTGAGTCCGAAGAAGACTCTTGCAGCCTTTCTCATTCAAAGACCGTTTTAAATACAACTTCTGCTGTGCTAACTAGTGCTTTAGATCCACTGAAGCACTTCAGACACTTGAGAATATTCTCCAGGGGCTGCAGTGCATTCCAGTCCTTGCTTTTACAAAGGACATCAGAATAATGAAGTATTTTTGCCTTAGTAAAGCAAATGTTGCAGTCCTTATCCTGGAGACTTTGTTGAGTATTTACAGACTTCTCTGTAGCAGTAAGATCTCTGGACAACTGTGAGCATCTAAGCCAAAATACCTTGTTAGCAAGTGGCTTGGATCTAAGTCATTAAAATCTGCTGAAGACAGCAGGCTATGTCACTGCTTTACCATTGGAAGGAGCAGAAAGCATTCCTTGTTAACTACTTGTGAAATGCTTATAATTTCCCTGCTTAAGGAGGCAGAGGTCTTTAATGGGTTCATTCCCAGTTTCCAAGTACAGGTTGCTCCTTCTAGAGATTTTGCCTAAGGTAAGGATGCAATTAGTGTACATTAAATAGCACAGCTATGAACCTTGATGAAGTTAGCTTCTTGTGTTTCAAATGTAGAAAAAATACTCTCTCTGAGGGGAGTGGACACAATAAATCATATTCAGATTTCAGCCATCTTGGTCTGTGAGGATCAGTTTAATACGTGCAATGTGGTAAAAGCATGAAAGAGGTTTTATAGGTGCTGGTGCTTTCGAGGAATTGAAGTTTATTTAGTTACAGCTGTGGGGACTGATCAGTGCTCCACTAAAAGATTTTATTAATTGCAATGGATAAACTGAAAAAAAAAAAAAATAAAAAGGCAGGGGGATGTTTAAAAATGAGGACCTGAGGATATAGAAGAATCTACACAGAATCCTTGTTCAGCTGCCTACACAGCTCGGAGAGAGATAACACTTTCAGTTTGAGAAAAACGAGGATTTAAATGTAACACCTAATTGTATTTTATATATATATTTTGTTTTCATACTTGGAGAATCAATTGTTCCAGTGCATGAACTGAAATTCCATGTAGAAAAAGCCTCACCACCCATCAGAGGGAACCTTCCTAACAGCTAACTTTTTTTCCTTGTTTGCTGTCTACTCAATTCAGACCTTGGAATTAGTGTCAAGGGGATTGGGATCATGGTTTCCTGGCTTGTTTGCATGTAATGTTAATTTATGCACCCTGGGACAGGATTTTTATGCATCAGATGTCTATTCAAGCCCAAGCAGCTGTTGCCAAGAGCTCAGTCATTGAAGGCAGTGGCTATACATCGCTGTTGCTTCTGAAGGAATGGCAGGAGGATGCCCAGGGGACTATACTCAGCCTGGTGCAGGATATTTGATTACATAAAAGAAATTAGACGCATGAACCTTCCCACCCATCACTCTCGCTTCACTGTTCTTTTGAAAGTTGGCTCACTAACAAGGCTTTACAGAAGACCATATGCTCAGCTTCTCCAGTGAAACTTAATTTTTAATTATTTATTTTAGAGGGTTAGGGAGACATACCCCAGCTTTTGGAATGCCCATTTTGCCCTCACAGCTAGAAGATGCAATTTAGGATATCTTATTCAAGATATCCAATACATTGACTAAGATCACGAGAGTCAAGATAGCCTGTGGCAAATTCCATTTGGATAGACATGACAGGAACCTCTGCTGTTATTTCAACTCTCTATTAATGAGGTACACAGCATTTCTTAATCACCCTATTCAAACGAAGGAAAAACATTTATAAAGTATTTCCCAAAGCTGGAAAAGAGTACACAGCAAGAGAAGTATTCCAGTTCCACTATGCAATTCTGGCACAACTTAGATAGGTGACAACAGTACAGCAATGCTTCTTTAATGCTACGTGTATATGGGAGAACTTATCTCTATAAAAGACGAATCAAATGTAGCCAGAGTCAATAGCAAATTCTCGGCATGAAAGCAAAGATTAATTTCGCCCTTTTAAATAAAAAAAAAAGGCAAGTGAATTTAACAGTTCCAGTTTACTGGCAGTCGCCCGGCTGCAGGAAGGTCCATTTCCTTTTCATTGCGATTCCCACACACCCACCCCGTCAGGGAGGGCTGGACACCAACCCCGGGTACGTCTGTGCCTGGTGCAACTTCTTCAGCACACAGGCCCTGGTCTCTCCAGAGCTGGTGTGTCTGGTTGGGTTTATAAAAGGGCTGTCTGGTACCTCTGGCTGCTCCAGTCCTGACACTGCCCAGCCCTGCTGCCCCAATACTCTTCTAACAGCATAGCTCCCCTGCAAATATTTTCCCTTAGAAGATGAGCTGCAAATTTTGGGCAGAGTGCTGCATTAATCATGGTTTAATCATTTCCCTGGAGTATGCTTTCCATAATGTGTGAGTAGTCCTCACAGAAGAGCTGATAAAGGAACTTAGCTACGAGAAAAAGATTCAGCTGTGAGATTTAGTTAGTTTGGCTAACTGCTTTCCTTGCTCAGCCACCTCTTTTGGCATATATTTTCCTTTTTTCTCAACTTCTCTCTCATTCTTTCTTTTCACATTCTCTTTTTTCCCCCCACTTTTGGTTTTTTGCATCTCCTCTTCTCCACTTACCAACCCCTTTCCCTTTCACATAGCTCGTGTATCCGTTTGCATTGCACCCTGCCTCCTGTGCAGATGTGCGAAAGATGTTTGAAATTAAGCCCCGAGGCACAATTCTCTTGTAAATCCTCGTGATTTTGGATGGCCTGAAATGTTTGTGCCCTTTGATGAAGCTCAGTTTTTAAAAACAATGCTCACAGCGCCCACCGCAGCGAAGTGCTACTGAAACGTGCTTTAATGAATCTACCAAGGTTAACGGTAGCCAACGGCGTCTCTCTGCTCTAAAAACCATTGGTTTTCCGTTGCCTCGACCGTATTCTCGTGTTCTTTGGGAGTGAGAAGGCCGGGTATTTCACTTTGGCGACCCAGAAGGCCACGGCTGTGTGTGGTGAAGATGTGAAGTTGTGACCCCGGGGGTGGCATCAGCCAGGTTCCTCGTCACGGATTTGGCCGTGGTAGAGACGCTCCGCTGCCTTCAGACGGAGCTGCTGCCCTTAAAAACGATGTCCTTTTACCCGCGCTGTGGCAGAAGAGAATGGCACCTTATTATAATGACTTTATAACGCGAGCTTGCAAAGACATTGCCTCCACACTCACCCCCCGGGCGGCACGGGGGGGTGTGTGTGTGTGGGGGGGGGTGTGTCCCTTCTTGCCGGCCGCCCGTCACCGGGGGCGCGGCGGGAGGGAGCTGTCCGTTCAGCACCACCGCCTCCTCTTCCCTCCCGCCGTCTCACCGGGTCAGACCTGGCTGTGAGGGGGTGTTACCGAGTCGGCGGGAGGTGTGCGCGGAACGGGGTCCCGCACCGCTCCGGCACACCTCCGGGGGAGGGCCCGGTGGGTGGTTGGCGGGGCGGCCCGGCGGCGGAGGGGCCGCAGCGGCGGGGCCCGGGCCGGG
>JAOXJM010000001.1:125883079-125894433 GCA_026413425.1 Tringa solitaria
CGGGTTTTTTGGGGGGGGCGGGGGGGGGGGGGGATGTGCAAGAGGGTGCAAGAGAGCCAGGGGAGTGATAATAAAAACTCCTTTCCTTTGGTTAAAGAGGAGGGAAGGCTCCTTCAGACCCCGCAGGCAACTTTAGAAGGCTGCTGTACCCCAGGAGCTAATAATCTGAGAGCCGCCTTTTTTATTTTATTTTATTTTATTTTTTCCCACGGGCTAATCTAAAATAGTCAGAATATTTCCTTGCTATTTTATTTGAACCTTTCGTTATTCCCGTCAGGAATGATCGCTCCGTTCCCCCACATGGTATGCACCACTGGCAAAGTGGCAGAAAAATAATAATAGCAGTACCTATATGCACACACAGAAATGCAGAGACAATATCAAGGTGTGAAAGTGCATGACTGATGCAACAGTTTAGTACTGGAAATTAGATCATTTAACACCAGAATTCAGTCACAGTCCTAATTAAAACGTATTTAAACATCAAACTTCAGTAATTAAATTCAATGCTGTAGTTGAGACATTGTTCAGATACGACAAGAAATAGCAACTGTCATTGGAGCTGACCTAAATTAATGTTTTCTACTTGCTAGTGTTATAATTAGAATCAACTTTAAAGAAAACTCTTAATGTGTTCATGGAAGGCTTTTGGAGCTGTTTTAATAGGGAAGGTTAGCTCACGTGTTGTTACTGCAGTGTGTTAGTACCGGCTGTCTAGGTTTTCTCTGTCAAAAGCTCAGGTATAACAACCCGTTTGAATATATTACTCCATGTAGTCTGACATTTTAAAAGATTTTAAAGAAAGAAGTGACAATATGATGCCAGTATTTACAGTATCACGCATTCCAGTGTAATTTCTGTGGAAATTAAGGTGACAGCTAGAGTACATGAATAAAACAGGAATTCATTATGATGTTTTAGATCTTCCCGAGTACCAGTAAATTAATAATGGACAATAGAGATGTTTTGAATAAAGATTTATGGGAAATGTGTCCTCATAAAGTGATATTTTGTCAATCAGCAGATCTACATTATCTTCAGGCAAAAACAAAAAATTGCCTCTTGAAGTATAATGCAATACACTGTACTTGATTAGGGCATAAGGAGTGATACAAACGAGAGTAGTCAAGTTATGTCTTAAGCGAGAAGAATTCAGAGCTGGTGTCCTGAAGAGTTAATCACCGCTTGACAGATGATCTAATAACATGGGTATCAAGTTCCTATGAGATCTTTTTTAAGATCTTCAGTATTTTCTCTGATCCCACTCCTTTGAAGGCAGCACATATAGTGGTGGGCCAATAATCAAGTCCCTTCCTTCATTAATATAAATGAAAGAGGGTGTCTTAGTTTTCATTTTAGTATCATTTTAATATCTTGGGTCTCGGGATGGTACCTCAGGATGGGTTTGGTACCTCAAAGTGATATAACTGGCGGCAAGTAAAGCCTGTGATATTTACAGGTAACATTTTAATGCTGTTCATAGGTTATGCATCTCTAAAATTAATTATCTGGGCTTTCAAGTTCTTAAGGTAGGCTCATTTTTAGGAAGCTTTTTTAAAAGTAATATTAACTTCAGCCCAAATTTTAGAAGATGTAAAGGGAGTTAGTTATTTTCTGAAATAGTTGTTGTCATCCTTTTCGTTTAAAAAAAACAAAAGGAATAATTTATTTAAAGCCTTAAGACTGTGAATATTTTTAATGGATATCTGCCACTAGGTCCTCTGATTTTAGGCTATGGAGTTTGCTAGCTTGGCAGGAAGTGTCACAGTAGGACTAAAGAAAACCCCTGTATCCTTCAAAGAGCAGGAGAACAGGGGACATTGAAGGCAATTCTCAGGTAAGTTTCAGTGTGTATTGAAACCTGATGTTTTCTAGTGCCTAGTACTGTTGTGATATAAATTGCCATTAATTTTTTCCCAAGACACTCTTTGGGTTTTCTTAACCAACTGGAGCATTAATGAGCATTCATGCTTCAGTCAATTCCCCTGGTCCATCGCTTACTTGATTTTTGCCTTCTTTGTGTTCTTAGCTTCCACGTATCTGAGTGCCAGAAAATCTCTCCCTGAGTGACATATGTACCTTAGTCTCAATGCACAGCGGAGAAACAAACCAACTAGAGTCACAGGCTTTATCAATAGTGGTGATTTTAGCAGTTTTGTAGTGAAGAAAAAACCCACAAATAACCTTTCTCCAATCCTGGTTTGTATAGTTTTGCATTTATTCGTTTCTCTTCTGAACCAGACTGCTGGGTTTGGCCACTTTCTGATCTACCACTGTCCCATCCATTTTTTTTTAAGTGAGCTTTGCTTCTCCTACTTAAACTGTAGGATTCCCACGGTTTGGTCATGGAGGCCTTTGTTGTTTTAAATGGGATAAAGATCGCTGCTGGTCATACCATGATGCACATTCAAGATATGGCTGTTGCCCTGGATAACTTTCCACAAGCTGCAGAGCACTGCTGGGCTGTGGATGTCAGCCTGAGAATTCCAAACTTAGGTTTTGCCTATACTAGAAAGGTCCCTAAGTGAGGCAAGCAGAGATACCATAGGAGGAAATACCAAAGAGTAAGTAAAAACCCTTGTGTAGCTTAATTTTATAATTTATTTATGACCCTTGGAATCAAAAGTTTGACTTTGATCCCACAAGACTGTGGTCCCACATGTAAGCAGCTTCTTTGAGGGATCTGTATGCACCTTGAGAATCACCAGTCCTCCCCCTGAAAGAAACAAAGAGGCATTTCAACGCACCTTGTTCAGGAAGGCAATTCCACATAGTGTGTTTCACAAAAGGAAACAATGGCAATTTATAAGGACAGTGCTGCAGATAAAGCAAAACCAAATACACATTGAAACTTACTTGAAAACAAAGTTCAAAACCTACTTCTTGGTCTCATCTTTCCCTTGAACATGCAGAAAGCTTCTTTTCCTTGTATTTCATATCTCTGTCATCCAAGACAGGCCTCGGTTATAACATCTGGAGAAGTACTGTTGGGACCTGGGTACCAATGTCTTATTTTCAAAACTGGCTGAAGCCCTTAGGGTTAGGCCAGCTAAAGGAATGCAAGGCAATGAAACATATGTTTCCATCACCGTACCTTTGTTGTGCTTTGAGTCTAATGTGAGATTAAGCCCAAATCAGGAATGCCGGCTCTTCTGCAGCTCTTAAAGTTAGGCACAACTTAAGGAACCTTAAGAAACTTGATAAGCAGATAACCCTCTGAATTGTCAAGGTGAACTACAAGGGAGAAGAAGATAGGTAGGTGGTAGCTTTGGCCTGTGCTTTTGGCGATGTTGATGGGTACAGGACTAGGCAGGAATTAATTTAAAGTAAATTTAAAGTAAAGTGAGTCTATCTCCAAGATGATGTAAAGAAGCAGATAGGTGCTTTTTGCTCTGCCTGCTCTGTCCTTGGCAATGCAACACCAGGAACACTGGGCTGACTTGAGATCATGGTTATGTGACATCCGTGCTACCATCAGACACCTGTTCTCAGGCAGCTTGAGCTGTGGCCAGATCCCATTTGGTTGTGCAGGAAAGGGCATTGGGGTCCTGTGTGGAAGTACCCAACTAGTTTTTTTTCTGCTTAGCATCACCATTGCAAGGACAGAGAGACTAGCTGGAGACTTAAGACCTGTCCATATGGCACGTAAAACGTGCTGCCAAGGCACTGTAAGCCACTTGAGGTTCACCCTGGCAATCCCAGTGTCTGCTCCTGGACTTATTTCTACTGCTTTGTCTTAAGATTCAGAGGCTACAGTCTTTTACAATTCAATAGGAATTAGGCACCAAATACCTTGGGACCACTGAACCTACAGTACTTTGGAGAAGAGTCTCAGGTGCAATTGAAAATCACAGCTGTCATGTCATTTTATGCATCAGCTGCTTTAGCCATTTTGTTTATTTTACCATTTTTTTTTTTAATAGAGTACGTGAATTAATTTTTTTCAAATTATTCAAGTACATTTGGAAAACATTTTTCTTTTTTTATTTATTTTATTTTATTGAAAGGTAGACAAGAAAGTTTCAGTACTTTCACTCCCTGGACCTGTACAATGGTTTAAGGGGGCACTAGACTCCTCTGGGTGCTTTCCCTCTTGCTGCTGTTAAACAATGAAACGTTAAGCACAGAATTTGAAATAACTGTAAGAAAAGTGTGTATGCCTTGGATTCCTGTATTTTCATCCGTGGGTGTCTTACTCCCTTCATATTTGCAAACAAGTGTTTTCGGAGGGTCTGATGCAACCTCTAGAATTATTTCAGATATTTTATTTCCATGAACTTCCATAGATCTTCATATTTATCTTTTCTGTATCACTGAAAGGAATATGCAATTTTATTCAGAGGAGCAAATGATGAATTTAGGGGGTCTTATTGTGGTTAAAGTGTCCCATGCATCTGTCTGTCACGTGATGTTATGACTTAGGGGGTCTGCCATCTGCTTACTTCAAAGTGGAACTAAGCATAAATATACATGTAAAGAGCCTTATATTTGAGGACCCCCTGATCACTTTGTTTCACTAAATATCTTTTTGGTCCTTCATAAGTTTGGGTTTTACTCTGGATTAATTTTCCATTTCATAAATGCTGGCTACTACATAAAAGCACAAACCTGTAAAAAACATGCCAAATGTGGTTTGTGCTTGGGGACATATAGCAATCTTTGCTGTACTTAAAAAAAAATAAAATTGCCCCTAGACACCAAAAATCTACTGTGATTTGCCTTTACTACATTAAAGGATATGCAATTGGTACACATTCTGAAATGCCATAGTCTTTGCAAAAAAATGTTGCAATATGTATTTGCCAGATATGCAGAACTACAGATATTTTTTGCAGGATTCACAAATGATGCATAAACATGGGGAGCAAATACTACATTGCGCGTGTATTGGATTCCTTGCCTGCAAATGTGTATATGCAATGCTAGTATAGAAGCAGCTTTTATTAGGAGAATATTACCAATTTCTTAAACTGTGCTGTTGTTGGTACTATGAAAGTTTGTGTCATATCTTTGAAACGGAGTATAAAACCATTATAAATAGTTTCTCTCTTCCTCCTCCTCAAAAACATATACAACGTTATAACATAACATATGTATAAAATTTTAAAAGAAGCTCATCACATACATGGGTGTGGAGCAGAAGACAGAAGGAATTCAGAGCCAAATACTAACTGCTTGGGCAAGAAGTACGCATGGAGTATAACCACACATCCGAGATCATGCACAGACAGACTCAGTGCAGCCAGAGCTGTCTATCCCAGTATGTGCTTATACCTTTGTTTCCACGTAATCTGCTTTCCTTTCCCACACACATAAACAGACGGCATAAGGTGAAAGAAAAGCTCTTGTGAAAGGCACAGGATGAATCAGGGATCTGACAGAGAAACCCAGTGCACTCCCTGTGGGAAAATAGTTCTTCCCAAGGTGGGTCTGCCTGCCAGCTGGGGAACTGCAGAGAGTACGTACCTCCTGTGCAGGAGGAAAAAATGTTAGTGTTGGTTTTGTTTTTTTTTTCCTTCAACATATCTCTGTTTTGAGTAATGGTTCACACAAAATGCTGACCTACATCTGCCATGAAATACTTGATAGACATTAAGTATCTTTACGTAGAAGCACAAGTAGAGATTGAATGCTGGGCCAAATTCACCCAACATTTTAGCTATAGCTCAGTTGGTTTCAGTAGATTAACCTTTGCTTATGCTACAGCTGAAGTTAGGTCCTTTGAGGCATGCACGAGGTGTGTACACTGATCTACACGAGTCAAAAGGAATGGGTCTTAGAAATCAAAAAAATACAAACTGACATTGTTTCCAGTTTCTGGATCGATCAATAGAACACAGAGTGGTGTTGGAGCGCTGGTTGAACGTTTTTGGTCTGTTGACCGTGGTGTTAATCATGGGACAGCAAGCACCTGCTGTTCAGCTTTGAACTGCAAATGCACCGAGGGCAGCTTGGTTCTGCCCTGGCGCTGCAATGCCCTCCTTCTGCAATGGCATCCGCAGGCTGCCGGCGGGTATCCAGTGCCCTGCTGAAGGAGCCACGTACTTCTTTATCCCAAAATACAGCATATCCCTCCTCAGCGCTGAGACAGTTGGCAGCTTGGCTAAGGCTCTATCTGTCAGGACAGGAGGACGTGTAGGATCACAGGCTGCACCCTGCCTTAGCTGCAATTTGTTCTTTCAGTGAGTCCTACCTGGGTCGCTTGTACACAGCGCTCCTTCCAGCGGTGCCAGGGGAGCGGGCTCAGGTGGGTGACCTGCCAAGGGTCACATTTCTTTTCCAGCTGTTCATCACGGAGATTGAGGTGCTTCCTCAGCAGTTCTTTTGCCTTAGCTTTGCTTGACTTGGTGCCCATTCTACCTCTAGGATGGATTTTATTTTCTAAATAGCGTGTTCTAGTTCAGTCAAAAGTCATGGCTGTCAGACAGAAATCTTGTCATGAAATTCTTTGGCTTTTTGCAAATATTTGACTATATTATATAGTTGTTTTTCTGGTTTCATAATCTATGAATCTGTACATATATACATCATTGTGCTTCTTGAGAAGGCAGTGGAAGCTGCTTTTTTCTATTACATCTTCCATTTGTAATTCCATCTTGCACTTGATCGTTACTGACTTAATACTGATGACACGCAAAGTATATTTGATTGAAGAAAAAGCCCAGAAAAAGCAACTGAGAATAAGGCAATTTGGAGTGCTTGCAAACAGATTAGTATTTTTTTTAAAGTCATTATTCTTATCAGGTTAGTTTGCCCTATTTTTAGTTTACATCCACCTCCCCAAGTCAGAAGAACTGTGGGAGAACAGGCTAGATTTTCGATACATGCATTAAAAATTTACCTGGAGGCACTCACAAGTAATGTTCAATTACAACTTAATTGCTCGTAAATTTACCTGTTTGGGTCAAGGTTACTAAAGGTAATACATGAGACAATGTGATTTTCATTTTTCACAATGTTCACTTCCTGAACCTCTAAGAGAAGCCCTTGGTAGTCCTTAACGTAGTCTTTCCACTTGCAAAGGTTATTCATACTTCAGAAACTCAGCATGCATTTTTAATTCCTTCTCCAGGGTTTTGATAGTGTTTTTCTCTTAAATGTTCCTTAAAACTGATATCAGCGTTTCCTGCTCTGTAATTATTGTTTGTCAACATCAGGAGCAGCTTCCCAAAATAATCTTTCTTCCTATGAGCAGATCTTACCCACGTGATTTGTTCCAGTGAAATCAGTTATCTTTTTTAAATACTGCCTCTGAGATAAAAGGAGATTACAGCATCAGACCTCCCACAGAATTTGCCTTTCGGCTTAATTGTTTTATAAGCATAAGCCCAGCCTGCTCTACCAAGTTTTGCCTTGGTAGCTGTACGGTTCAAGATCTGAAATTTTCTTAGACTTTTGTTAGTGGCAAAATCTTAGATGACAAAACAACTATTTTCTTTACCGAGAGAACAATGATTTTGTCTATGTCACATGGTGAGCTGTGCAAATAAAAAAAAATTTGAAAAGAATAACTTCTTCCATTAGCACATGTTACATTATAACCCTGCAGGCAGAGTTGTAACAGCAGATGTGCAATGGCATAGATGGGTCTGCATTTGCCCATTTTAAAAAATATTTGTCATCCTTGCTGTTGTGTAAAAAACCCCAAACACCCAAACAAACAAACAAAAAAACCCCCAAAACAAACAATAACACAACTAATTATTTTGTATTACAGGCTGTAAACAAAAGAGAGGGTGTGGTGGAGGTGCTCATACTTTTGACCTGTTACTTCAGCAGTATGACTCCTGTTCTCTACAAATCACCAACCACTTTTCTTTTAATCCATTGGAAACATAAGCTATGAATGTTTATCTGCTGACTACAGTAGCCTAAGAGAGTATGAAGAGCGATAATAAAAAGACAGCATGAAGATATACCTGAAAATAAGATGCTTGTAGCTGTCATGTAGGGTTTCTTCATAAAATATCCTGGCCATAGAACCAGCTCAGGGCTGCCTGCCCCACTGTACTCTCCTGTCTGGGCTACTGTCTCACTAAATATACTTGCAGGTTACAAAGACGTTACTGGGTGCAAATGGGGCTGTGAGACATTTGCTAGGAAGCCCCCCTTACCTACCTTCCATCTTTTAATTTCCTGAAGTTTATTGAGCATCATTCAGATATTTTGCAAATTTGTGAGAATGCAAGTAAGACACCATTTAAACTTGTCAT
Source organism: Tringa solitaria (assembly GCA_026413425.1). Lineage (NCBI taxonomy): Eukaryota > Metazoa > Chordata > Aves > Charadriiformes > Scolopacidae > Tringa > Tringa solitaria. The sequence goes on from JAOXJM010000001.1 coordinate 125,891,293, forward strand.
AGAATGATTTGCTTCTGATATGCTAGGATTATTGGATATGATGCTTTCAAGTACATTCATATTTAGGAAGTGGATTTAATTATAATTGAATGCAGTGTCTTCATTCCTAGGGAACAGGACTTGCATTGTAAGAGTTTTCTAATATCTTCTGCAGCAAATACCACTAACAAGTTCTAATATTACAATGACTTCTTCATTTATGACATATAATAGGCTTTCTCTAGACACCACATATTAATAATACAGTAATGATGTGGCATTTGGACTGCTTAAATGAAAGTAAGATCTTCCTGCTGACACCAGGTGTAAGGTGTTTATGTCATCAAAGATAACTGCAAAGTATGAGCACCATGTAAATAATTTTCTATTCCTATCTATTAAAGCTCTAGAAATTGGAAGAGTTATCACTTTGAGCACTGTAGAAATCACCTTGCAGTTAACAGGGAAGGGCACCAAAAATAATCAAAGTTGTGGACCAGCTTCCAACAAGGAACAAATAAACAGGGTAAAGCTTTTCAGCCTGGAAAACATGACTGTTGGGGGATAAGAGAGAGGGAGGGAATAGGTGACTATGGATTAATTTACTGAAGCTTCCAATACAAGAATATCAAATAATGCAAGGAGGAGGCAGGTGCTGAGCAAACAGAGATAATTCATCACTGAACTCATGCTTAGGCTATAGAGCACCCTGCTACAGGATGATGCAGATTGCAGAAGCTTACCTTGGTCCAAAACATGAGGCTAATTTGACTTGCTTGAGTAATTGCAAAATGTAAATGCCTAGAAAATAATGAAGGTGCAGATGAAGGGAAAATTCTGTCATAGAAAGATGAAGTACATTTGCACAAATTTGTTGTCTAACCATCTGATTATTGGCAACACTATAGCGAACTTCTAAAAGTACTTTAATGGATTAAATGAAATGAAAAAGCAGCTATATAAATGACTTGCACTCTTCTCCCAATTCTAGTTATTACTGACAAGAAACTGGAAAGAATACAAGTAATTATATACAAACTGAAAGAGGTTTGATAAATTATTTCTAGTTTTTAATAATTTCTTGAAATATTTTATCTTATCCTGTTATATACAAATGAAATGGGCTCATCTTATTTTACTCATGTTTTTATTAAGCTCAGCAACATTTTTTCTAGACCAGATAAAATAATATTGGATACTAATTGGGAAACTATGGCTGTATTTCAGTTGATCTGTCAGCACATGGTCTTTATGCATTTCTCTATGTGCCTTCTCTTTGATAGAATATTGCTGATTTTAATCTATTTAATGTATTTCATATTCAGTGACTGAGGGGTCACAGAATAACAGGAATATTGACAAGTCTGGTTCTAAGCCCTCAGCCTTAAAGTGAGCTTTAATGATGAGCATTCACAAAAGTTGGACCAATGTGAAGCTAATAGAGGTGGTTTTCCACTGAGCAGAGACCAAAAGAAAAATCTTGGTGTTGCAAAGGCGCTTACGTGGATAAAAAGCACCACTGTGCCTAGGGGGACAAAAAATATCTTGCTGCAAACCAGGCCTATTTTCCTCAAATAATCTCCAAGGAAACAGCCTCTGCTAAGCTAGGATCTGATTACCAGTTGCAGGCCTCAGACCATAGCCATTATTGTTTTAACTTTTCTGCCTTCCTCTTTATCCCAGCGGGAAGCAGGCTGTATGGGCTGCTGTGAAACTTGACCTTGCTTGGAGATAAAAAGACAGGTTAGCACACAGCGATCCCAAAGCCAGAAGCAAAAAGACAGTATTTAGAAAATAAAGGAAGAAGCTGGCACGGTATGATTATGTGTAATGTTCTACACTGTGCGGCGTGGGTGGCCTGATGAACAGTGCCCGTCCACAAAATCCAGACAGAAACTTGGACTTGGTCATAGTTTCTCCATTTTTAACCTTGTCTGTGCAGAGAAGCTGTGATTTTTATCACTAAGGTATTAACGTTACCTCAGATGATTTCCTGCAACCTTGGAGATTAAGAAAAAAAGGGGAAGAAAAATGGAAGGAGGAAAAAAAGCAATCTAAATAAAAATTTAGTGATTTCAACAAACAAAATTAATAGTAAAGCAGCAGAAAGAGCTGGATATGAACCTTAGCTCACTTTAAGTCTTTGCTGCTGTTTTACTACTGTCCTCTGAGCTTTCCATGCAATAAGCCAGTGACCTCAGAGGTCAACAGCAATTAGGCATGATCTGTCTTAAAAGTGTCTCAGGCATGCTAAAGAAAATATATGCTTGGTGATTAAGCATTCAGCATCCAAAAACTGGGGAAAAAAAAGTGTAAAGGGGAAGAGAGATTCTGCTACCATCAACCATAGATGCTGAAACTGATTACAACTGTGCATTGCACAAATGGTCACTGTCAAAACCAAACCAAGTTGCAGCTTCAAGGCCATGAGGTCCCTGCCAAGTCATGGTGGTAAGTGACATATTTAGCTTGTCTCAACCACCACCTCACCTCATAAAAACAAAGCAACCCAAAACTCAGCTTGTGGTAGTTTGCGGTTTTTATGATTTCGTAAAGATTTCAAGCCAAGAGCAGTAGAAGCATGTTTTTTCGTATCAGACCATATGGCAGATAATAAATATCTGAGATTCTGATTGCTGATAACTTCCTACATAGGCATGGACAGAAAATGTAATTTCTGTAATCAGGTTTCCTGGCAGATAATGCCACATCATTCTTCACACTTCCTCACTCTCTCTCTTAGATCTTTAGGTTATAATCGCTTCAGAGCAAGTATCCTTGTGGTGCTGTGATCACAGCTAGAGCATTTTAGTACTATTACAGTATGTGTCGGACCAGAGAAAGGAGTTGCAGCTCAGTTAGCTCGGACTTTTGGTTGCAGTCTTGCCTTTATTTTGAATGGCTCTTCAAAATTATACAAGGTTCTGATTAAAAACAACAAAACAACCTGTAGTTTCACTCATCTGTACTGGTGTCTTGCCAGTGGGAGGAACTGGTGCTTGTGAGGAGGTGGCCCGTTTGCAGCTTTCTAAATCACGGAATTATCAGAGTTGGAAGGGGCCTCTAGAGATCATCTAGTCCAACTCCCCTGCTAAAGCAGAATTGCCAGAGCACGTTACTCAGGACTGCATCCAGGCAGGTCTTGAAAATCTCCAGAGAAGG
>JAOXJM010000001.1:125894518-125915055 GCA_026413425.1 Tringa solitaria
TTGGAAAGCTTTATTTTCCTCATCATTTTACCTTGTGTGAATTGTGTATGCTCAGGGGTGACCAAAAAGCAAAAATCCTCAGGGAACAAATCAGCATTAAGCCTGGTTACAGCATCTTGACACAGCTAAATGGTTCTTTTTTTAACCACTTGATGGAAGAAACAAATTGACTTTCTCTGTGTTTTTTTTTTCCCCTTCCAGACCCTGACGGCACCTGCTCCATTTGCAGATGAAACAAGCTGTCAGTGCCAAGCCCCCCATGAGAAGCTAACCATTGCACAAGCCCGCCTGGGAACACCAGGTATGTGTAGAGAGCAATATCAGCAGGACCCTGGGAGCTCCCAAAGCACAGGCTCTCCATTAAAAACGGCTGTCCATGCTGGCTTATGCCTTCCACTGGGAAGCAGAAAGGCCAGCCTGGTATATGGTGCTCTCAGGTAATAGGGAAGAAATCAGTGACAAGGGGACCGTTATCTTGTGCTACAGAAAATGTTTCAACTTAGAGTTTGATGTTTTCATGGATGTCTGTAGGGTGGTCGGAAGGAAGGCTTGCCAGCCCACTCCAGATGGCCTTAAAGTTGTGTTGTACAGTGGCTACCTCCTGGATTCTTTTTCTGTACTGCCTTTGTATGCTGTAAAACATTTTCTTTCACTGATATTCTTGTTGATCACATCAGACTTTAGGTGGCTTTAAAGGCCATTTGCCCTTTGAAAAGAAAGCATGTCCAATTTTGGAACTCTTTATCTGGACAGTTTTTCCAGACCTACCTTTGTAATCGGGTTGGGGAAACAGGATGATTTTACATAAAGTCCCAAATACATACTTCATCCTCCCTTTAAATTCCATGAGATTCTTTTAAAAAATAAGCTTCTAAAGTATGTACACTTCATAGAGGTAAGCCTCAGCTTTCCACTCAGCTCTGCAAGGAACAATGTTGTCCCCATATTTCTGTTGGGGGTGTCCCTGGATGTCCTGACAGCAGAGGTATCTCTCTGTAGCACTGAAGCACAGTCCATGGAGGTTGGAGCTCTGTTGCTGTCATCTCTGCTGTCCTTTTGCTTGGAGGTGATGTCTCTGTGGCACAGCTGCCAAGCTGGAGGCTGCTGCTGAAGATGTTGTACAGAAAGCAAGAGTGATAGCAGAAGGATGGTGAGAAAAAGAAATGATCAGCTTATTAGAGAGAAGAGCCTGGGGGAAGGATGGAAAGAAGAAGTGAAAGGTTTATGTGGAAGAGATAAGCAATACGTTTTTGCAGTGGTAAGCTGTGGAAAAAAAGAAAGTCACAGACAAGAGGAGAAAAGGTAGATGATAGGAAAAAAAAATAAGGAAAAATTGAAAAAATCCAGAAGGCAGAACTGACTTTCTAGTCAGGCAGAGAGAAAGGAACAAGACATATGGTGGAACTCCGAATGAGGAAGGAAGATGACATTTTTGCTAAATTAGAATATGGAGATGATGGATGATAATAAATAGGCAAAGTCTGAGAGAAAACAGCAGCAAGTACAAGGAAGAACAAGTAATGAGCAGGATAAAATAGTGCAACTTCACCCACAGTGCATTTTGAACACCCGAACTGGGGTAAATCTCTGCAATCATCTGATCAAGGAACCGAAACCTGCCCAGTAAGAATTAAGTGCAACTTGTTTTGGGTCTGAAAAATCACTGTTGTGTTTCTTTCTCCACAGTTGACAGACCTGTCAGAGTGTATGCAGATGGGATATTTGACCTCTTCCACTCTGGCCATGCTAGAGCTCTTATGCAAGCCAAAACCCTCTTCCCAAATAGCTACTTATTAGTAGGAGGTAAGATCAGAGTTATTTATTGCACTAGATTTTTCCTTCTGTGCTTCAGTATCAGAGAGTTATTGCTGTGCTTGCACCCCCAGCTGTTTATACACTATGACTTTGAATGCTACTTCCACTCTGGGGGCTTTCTATAGGTGATTTGCCTTGAATTACTTCTTACAATTGCATCAATTAAAGTAAAAGTCAAATTCTGCCCTCAGCAGCACAGGCACTATTCCTATTCTAGTTAAAGCAGGTGCCTGCGTGACTCTAAGCTTAGAATAGCTTCATATGAATAATTTACCTTTTCCAGTTATTCGCTCAAAATTGTTCAAAGATGGAGATGAGTGAATGAGATCAACCACTCATTTATTTCTGGCTCCTCGGTCCCTTCGCCAGCCAGGCACAGCCCACGTCCCCTGGCTGCCAGGTCAGTACTGTGCGTGCAGACCCAGCCTTCGACATCAGCAGAGAAGCTAAATCCAGCCTGTTATCATTGGAGACCCAAATGTAGGTCATGATTTGAAGGTAGTTTTCAGCTTACGAGTGTCCCTGGGCAAGTTAAGTTAAGTTTCTTATCAGTGTTTTTTGCTATGAATTTCTTCTTTTTTTGTTGTTGTTGTGCGGCTGGCTGACAGCTGTTGAGCAGTTGGTGCGTGCCTGAGGAGTCACCAGAGGGTGGCTGCATCCTGCCTAGTTGGCTGTGCAAGCCCTTCTATCCTGAGGCCTTGCAAAGATGCATTTCCAGTTTCCCTGCACCTTTGGGGTGAGATATGCCCCGCATAAACATGTCACAGCAGCATTCAGCTGCTCAGATGCTTACAGCAGTGATGATGAAGTGAATGGGAATGCAAATGCAACCTTCAGACACATTATTTTGCATCTTTGTCTCAAATCAGTTGAAAGTGTGGGGGGAAAAAGACCAAATAAGAGGAAAAGCAAAACCTCCTTATAAACACAATTTTTGGTTTTGTTTTTAAGTTTATGAATTGTGGCAATTCCTGTGGAGCTTCATGGGAGGAAAAGGAGATATCCCTTTGTTACGAAGGAAACATTTAGGAGTCTTCCTGCTGAGCCAGATAGCTTGCAGAAGATGCTAGTGGAGGTGCAAGACTGTGAGGTTTAAAAAAAAAAATAAAAACAAATTATGTAGGTTTTGTTGTTCTTTTTAAAAGACTGGGGGGTGTCCCAGATCAGGGAAGGACCTCTGGGGCAAAAGCCTGGCTGCTTTGAAATTCATAGCACAGCTTTGCTTTGCCCTTATTTTTGGAGTGAAGGACAAAGCAGACAGCACTCATCAGCACCTCTTCCCAGCAAGGCACTCTGCATCTTAGCATGTTTAAAAAATGGGCACTTTTCCACACCCACATACAATTTGTGCTGCAAAAGCACTGGTGTCATGTGTCTTTGTGGGCACCACAACCAACCCTTTTTATTTCTTGTTATAAAGACAATTATTTTGAGCTAAGATTTTTTTTTTCAATAGATATTTATACCTTCCCAAATCAGTCATTAGAGCAGGATGACAGAATCAAAAGGAAATACAGAGATACTGTGTCTGCACTGTACATGAAAAACAGTAATCAAGAAATGCAATCAAACCTTTCTATGGGATTCAAGCAAAAATTACTATTTTCCAATAATTTCAGTAGACCCTTTCTTCCAGGAGAGGGTAGCTTTAAGATGACATAAAGGCTGTAAATAAATATAAATACAATCTCAGAAGGGATCTTTCTACTGAAAATGCTTTGATCTCCATTAAATTCCTTATCAGCAGGCATCAAAAAATGACATAATAGGATAGAGTAGCATTTCACTAGCTGAAATTCATATGTATATTATTATCTGGCTTTAAATTTTGCACAAAATCCAGGGCTATCTCAGCCTTACTACATTTTTCCTGCTTTTAAGGTCCTTAAAAAACAATCGCAGCAAGACCATCCATTTTAGATCTCAAAAAAGACTGCATCTTTGCCAGTGCCTTGCTAGATAGGTTGATGTTTTCAAATTAGAAAGAAGCAGCTGTAGGGCTACTCTCATGCTTCCCCTGCAGCACTAATAATGATGCATTTATCATTTGTCAACTACATTTACTATTTGTCCCAATGTCATAGACAAGTGAGCTCCACAAGGCATAGATTTGACCTGTAGTGAAGGACAACCACTCTCAACCCAGCTATAAATGGGTATCACATTATTCCATGTGGGGTGTCAAATGACTATCGTAGCTGTAATATTGGACAGAGTTAGAGCTGTGGGGATAGCCACCGTGTTTTATGCAACATTATGTGGGTTGAAAGATAATACCTAACTTCTGTAGTCCTCTGGTAACAACGGTGTTGCTTCCACTCATTTTAAAAGCAATTGGGACATCCGGAGTCAAAGATGCAGGATTTCTGCTCGTTCCACAGCTTCTCCCAGTCCTTTCCATGAGGCTTCCTTCTGCGATTTCCCATTTGAACGCGGCACAAGCCTCACTTCTCTTCCTATTGAGCTCCTACTGAACTCAAAACTAAACTCAGATTCCTATAAAATCTGCCATGACTTGTTTTCCATCAGTATTTATTTGGCAAGAAACTGTTCTGCTGTGATTTACAGTTTTACAGCAAGCACTCTGTGATTCCTGACAATGCACTTTTTGATTGTTTATAAAACATTGGCCATCACCCCTGAAATTTCACAGCCCTTGAAATCCCCACTTACAGTGGGATTGAATTACCTCAACATGTGCATATAGTACTGCTTGAGGTGTGCTACAATATCTCACTCAGGTTCTGGCTGCAGCTCCAGAAAGACAAGGATCTCTCTATGGTCATACCTGCCAGTCGTGAGCAGAACTCTTAGATGCCCTGGAGCACCTCAAAATTAGCTAAGCTTAATGGATTTATCAAGAAATAATCAACTGTTGGTCTTGCTAATTCTACTAACTGTGAAGCCATTTTGTTGATACTTCCATATTTTAGTTTGCAGTGATGATTTAACTCATAAATTCAAAGGCTTCACTGTGATGAATGAAACTGAGCGATATGAAGCCCTCAGACACTGTCGTTATGTGGATGAGGTCATCAGAGATGCACCCTGGACGCTGACACCTGAGTTCCTTGAAAAACATAAGGTACATTCCTCCCCTTATCCCTCCCTTCCTCTTTGTAGACTGACAATTGAGAATAAACAGCAAGTCTGTGAAATTCTATAAGCTGGAGCAAATTATTTTATTTAGTTAATTCCAGTCACCAAAATAGTACATGGCATCGTTTGTCTCCATCTTTGTAAAAAAATATTATATTGGTCTTGCCTTTTTTTCCTCACTGTCCTGAGATGATTTATGTGGTGGGATTTGTGAAAGGCAAAATAACACTGGAGAGTTACTCATAAATTGACTTTCAGAAAAGGAGATCATGAATCATCAGGAAAGGAAATCATGAACTATCAAGTTATCACATAGTGCCTAAAGTCCTGTTAAAGTCCCGAATTAAAGACACATTTCTTTTTAATGTCAGCAGGTGCAATGATTGGCCAGAAATACGTAAAAATGCCACGTGCCCTCTAAAAGGCAGGATAGACTTTCTTACATCCTACTGACTGGCTTGCAATATATATATATAAATTTTAACAAAAGCATAATTAACTAGGATGTATTTTAATGTCTACATCACTGGGTGATGGAAGGACAGCATCACAGTACTAGGTATACGTGTATATACGCACGGCCCTAAGGAGGCGGAATCAATAATCCTGCCTCCATGGGTTTGAAAGCCAAGGCTTTGCCTCTTGACTTAGCTCTTCCAGTAGCAGCAAAAGCAGGAAAGAATGTCTTAGGTTTTCTACAGAATATCACACAGAGCCAGCCAGAGTGATGTGTTAGTGGCAGTGCTTCTGGAGACAAGCTTGCTGTTCTTTCATAATTGATCACACAACACAGCAGTTGTAGGCCTAAATCTAGTGCAAATATTCTAGGTGATGCCTTTAGGATGAGAATATCAAAAGCAAATCAGCTGAAGGTGAGAAAAGAGATGATCCTCCACAACGACCTCCCACTGAACCAAAATTTAGTGATGGTGGCATGTGATTCTTCTTCTGTTCACTGGCAGATTGACTTTGTAGCCCATGATGACATCCCGTACTCCTCCGCTGGCTCGGATGATGTATACAAACACATAAAGGAGGCAGGTAAGGGCAACTTTACATTTTAAACACCTCCCTTTACAGCTTCAGCTCAAATTCTTTTACTGCCTTTTGACCACAACTGCTGGAAGAGAAGCAGTAGAGATAATGTCATGTTCTCTTACACCCTAACGGTAGGTACGGCTGACTTCAGCAGAAAGATTCACTTTGTAAAACCACAAAGGATGTCCTTGGCTGAATTCCTGCCATAATCCCCAGGAAACCATTCAGATCTGTCATGAAAAAGTCCCATGTGGGTTTTTAAAACAATTTTAGGGTGCTCATCGAAGAGCTTTGAATGGATGAAAATGAGTTTAATTCCCACAGCAGCCCAGCCAACTTCAGTGGTTTGTTGATAACCACAAACTGATGACTCTTTGACACAGCCCAGTCCTGAATACAGGCAACCACAGGCAGCCTTCAGGAGCCATTAGGATCCACTTCCGATCTGCATGGAGGGTTCTTTTCCCTACACTGGCAGAGGTTTTAAATCAGTACCAGAGTAATTCATTTGCCGTGACTATTTAGCGGTTTGGTTGACTCCCACATTACATTGAACACGAACATGCTGAAGTCATCAGAAGTTTGTATCTCTTCAGTTGGAGGAGGCTGAATTAAATCTGAGGAGATAACGTGAAGCCGCTGTTTGCCAGCAAGCAGCTCCCCTAACACAATGAAGCGTGCAGGAGGAGGAACGCATCATACCTTTCTTCTCCTGCTCCCTGGAGGTGCTGCTTTGAACCTGGCAAATCCATCCCCCTCCTGGTCTACATGTATATCGGAAGCTGAAAAAAATTCCAGAGTGAATCTGCCTGATGGTAATTTGTCATGCAAAGTGACCTTCTCAAGCTATACAATGGCAGCAGGAGACAAGGTATTGACCTGAGCTGAAAGAATAAGCTTTTTATAGCAGCAGTTCTTGATCTTTTTCCACTTGCAAACCTCACTGTGGTATCAGACTCACAAGCCTCCTTTGGGAGCTGGTTCTGAAACTACAGTTTCAGAGCCAGCACCAGCTTACTTGCAGGCAATGGAACAAAGGTATCCCTGGTAAGGGCAGGTCACCAAGGGACATACAGCATACGTGCTGGACAGGCAGCTACTTTGCATTTCTTCTATAACGTGCTGAGTGCCCTGGACAACATGTCAGGAGCCCTTGGTGTCACCGCATCGTTACCAGACTGAGCTGGAGAGCGCCCAAACCCAGCACATCCTTCTCTGCTGTCGTTGGGCGTGGGTGCGGTGCAGACGTGTCTTTACCAGAAATTCAAACTTTGCAGAATAGAGTATGGACTTAGGGCTTCAGAGTCTTGTCGATCACTGCCAGATGCTGCAGAAGTGACAGCAGTCTTGTATGGCTGAATTTTGTTACATATAAAGTGGGACATAATGTAACCTTATTTGTGAAGGGGTTTGAGATTTAGTGCTGTAATAGTCCTAATGCTCCAGAACAGCATTATTACAATAATGAATTTCCCCTTTCTCCTAGACATTTTTGTTTTAAATAGACCAATGCTGTGGGTGCATTTGTGCATTTTCCTTAGTTCCAGTACTCCCATTTTCCCCATGCACATCTGTGAGCAATTAGTTCGGAAAACATGAATCAGTCCAACACATGAAGCATATGAAAGCAAAATCAGTGACTAAAGGTAGTGTTCTCATACATGGGTTAGTGCATCTGCTTGAAAACAATTCAGCTTTTGGCTTCACAAGGGTAGGGCTTGGATTTTGTTCGTGTATTCTTGTAGCTCCTATCTATAAAGGCTTCTGGCTCAAAGTGGGTTTTACTGCTTCCAAAAATAGTTTCCTGAGTGACTGCTGCAAGCCTGAAAAGCAGAGGGAAACCTCTCTGCTCATGATTAAAATAATCTATTTTTTAGCAGACTATTAATTAGAGATCAGAAGGAAAAAAATATCACATAGCATTTAGTCATAAGAGGCTGCTAAGCTTCTTGATTCCTTCTCCAGATCTTTTTCTAACCCTGTGAAATTAGCTAGTAATGCCTGCCTACTTCAAGTGAACATGTGAGGATTAATTTGCCAGTAGCTATAGCGCCTTTTTAAGACAAAGCATTACTTTTTTTTTTTTGCAAAGCCATTTCCAGTCTTATCTCACAGTGCTCTCTCACCAGCAGCTCAATGTTGCAATTACGTATAAGTGATAGTAGTAATTTTTGTAGCCCTAAATAGCTACTAAACAAAGTAGCGCTAGCACTCCGCTACTATTTGTTGCCTTTGTGACTTGCTCCAACAGATCAAGCGATCCTGTCTTGATGAGGAGCAATTAAAACGCAATATATTCCTCAGATTAATAAATGACCAGTTTTATTAGAGACTGATCTGTTGGACCAGGAAAAATGGTTTTGCAGCCACTGACATGGCCAGGCGGACATGAAACGGGGGCTGTGGGGACTGATACCCTGGTTTGTTCACGCTACCATTACGCTTCATCTTTCTGTTACAAGCACCTCCAAGATTTTTCCCAGGTACTGTAATGCATCTTTTACCTGAAGGCCTTCCAAGGCCAGAGGGTGCTCTGTTTTACCCAGCAGAACAAAGCCAACCCCCGACTCTTTTTCACAACATTAAACAAGGGCTATGCTTATGGAAAGAACTGCTCAGTGAATTACCACAACTGTGGGGTTTTGCCTTCCTGGCTCAGGAGCCCCTGCCAGTCTAATAACTTCCACAAAACAGCTGACACCGTGAAGAGGGCAAGTTTTAGCCTTTCTGAAGACTTGAGGTAAAAATAAACAGTATAGCAACCTAGTGCATTCTGTAAGGCTCACAGAGGGACAACGGGAACGAAGGGGGAACATGATGGGCAGAATGGCAAGTCTCTTACCTGTGGTCAGGCATTTTTGTGTTCATCCCCAGCTACCCGCCACAGTGCCCGGGCCTGCCGTGCTTTCTCAGCGGGCTTTCTTTTCCCACTTTGCTCAGGAATGTTCGTACCAACGCAGAGAACGGAAGGTATCTCCACGTCCGATATCATTACAAGGATTGTCCGGGACTACGACGTGTATGCCCGGCGCAACCTCCAACGAGGATACACCGCCAAAGAGCTCAATGTTAGTTTTATAAATGTAAGTACACCGATCTGCGTTTGCTTCTGAAACACTCTCTCCTAGGACCCCAAACGTAGAGTAAAGGTTAAGAAATGATCTTCCTCCTGCTGCTTTTAAAATAGCTGGGAAGAACTTAATTTAAAAGAAACTGGTAAGCTGAGGATAGCTTGAATTGCTCCTATTAATTAGCAGCTTTGTTTCTATCTTATGTTTTCATGTTTGTAACAAAACTGCTCCCCCTACTTACATGAGCTGTGACTTAATGACACATTAGGAAGGAGCACCCTCCTCCCTCCCCCCAGCTTCTCAGCCACTCACCCAAGACAGGATTTCTTTCTGCATTCCCAATCTGAGAAGGCAGCACAGAGAGCAAAGATTTTGATATCCAAATGTTCTCTACAACACGACAGGATTAAAAACCAAAACTGAAAACTACTGAGCAGTGTGATTATTAGAGGAGGCTAAAATAGTTTTTAAAAGACAAGGAAGCATGTTAGGAAGCTCATACCCAAATGATGCTGAAGAGATCAGAAGCCACAATAGGCAGGGCAAGAGCACCATTTGAAAGGATGTCTCAGGAAAACGTAGCAGCTCAAATTATTCAGCTTCCATATTCAGCACTGCACCTTACTCTCCAGTAAGGAGTAAACACTTAACAGAAATGAAAGTTTTCTTTCTTTCATTGTCTGTTTCAAGTCTTAATTTAAGGCCTCAAGATAACGCATGTTACTGGAATCTTCCCTGTGATTGTACTGGCTCACAGGAGGACTTTTCCCCTCCTTCCCTGGAACTGGGAAACCCCCTCTTGAAGGACTGAATTGTGTCATTTCATGAGGGTTTTGTTTACTTGTTTCTTATTTTGAAGTCTGTCAGATAAATCACAGATCACAGCATAAATATTCATTTCATTGTGCTTTTTTTTCCAGTCTTCTACAAAATCTCTAAAAAAATCCTGCTTGTAAGTACTCCACCCAGAAGGATCAGTATTGCTAATATCCGTTAAGTTAAGGCATCTGCCTTAGGGGTTTTCAAATTTGTCTTTTAGAGGCTCTGAGGTTAAGATGCTGTTGCATAAGGTATACTTCCCCCAGTCACGAGACACTGATGTGTCCTGAAGTTCCTCCTGGCATTTGGTTATTTAGCTTATAGTAATTTAAATGTGGAAATACTAATTTGTACCAGAGGCTGTTCGTGTTTCAAAATAAAAAAAACCAGGATTTCACCAAGGCAGAATGAGTACTGGGTTCCCTTTTAAAAGAAAAGCTTGGTCACCTATTGGGTGCAAAGTGAGTTCAGTTTCTTTGGACTTTGAGGATTTTGTTCGGCCTTGTGGCCTGCAAAGACTGTTCTTCTAATGATTCATGAGCTGGAATAAAACCCACCTCAGCATTAAACAGTATTTGTTTTAAAAGTAAATTCAACTGCCCATTAAATGAAGTTCACAGGAAATTAAGAGCCGGTAGTTGATCAGTGCTTCTACAGAGACTGTTACACCTTCACAGGAACAGCGTTAGTTCACTGTATGCCCTGTAAGTTTGAAGAACACAGAAGCATTTCAGGACAAAATCCCTTTAAACCCTGAAGTATTTTAGAAGCTTGGCCTGATGTTAGCCCCCTAATGTTATCTTCTCTGTTCCTCTGTGTTCTCTGTGACTTCACAATTAGGAGTTTGCTCTCTCTTCTCTCAAATCTTCTGGCCACAAGCCGCTGGCCTACCCACGTCTTTCTGTTGCAGCCAGAAGGTCCTGTATTAGCCAGGCTTAGAGGCGAAGAGAGTTTTCCTTTTGCTCTGCAGAAATCCAACCAAAAAGACATTTTGGTCCAAGTTGTCATCCTGGCTGGCAAGTCAGCAGTGGGCTGTGCTTCCTAGGAAACCCAGGGAGATTCGCCTTTTGATTAAGTTTGAGCCGTTAATTTCTCACTTGCATCCTTTGAAAGATTCATGTAATTTTCAAAGTGCATTTAGTTGGAAAATATGGAAAGATTCACGTAGTTGATTAAACACAGTAATCACACAAGGCAGTCTTTTCAATATGTACCTTCTGCACTTCATTCCACAAATGTTAAATTTGCATTTATAAAAATAATGTGGCAATAGTTAACCAAGGCCATATGGATTAGGATACATTAATGCAATTTTTTCTTCTTCTCAGCTGTCAGTGGCTAATTATTTCCAAGTCCCTATATATTAATCTCTGTCCACACTTTTAAAACAGGAGAAGAAATACCGCTTTCAAAACCAAGTGGACAAAATGAAAGAGAAAGTCAAGAACGTGGAGGAAAAATCAAAAGAATTCGTTTACAAGGTGGAAGAGAAGAGCCACGACCTCATTCAGAAATGGGAAGAAAAGTCCAGGGAATTTATTGGCAACTTTTTAGAGCTGTTTGGACCCGACGGAGCATGGGTAGGTATTCTGCCATCCCAGGAAATCTGAGGGGTTTTTATTTATCTTCTGTAATGCAGATCAAGAGCAGACTCTTTTTCTGCAGTCTTTGCTTTGAAAGCCAGCACGGTAGGCTAACGCCAAACCTGCTTGCTGAATCTAGTAACGCATGCCAAAGCTGCAGCCGGAGGATTTCCTACTTCTGGCTGTTGCTTCTTTGGGTTAATTTCTGTCTTTTGTGCAGGGGTGATGCCGAATGCGATGCTGCATTCGGCAGAGCTGTGTAACAGCAACACACACACAAACAGGCTAATACAGTCTGTCCTCCCCCTTAGCACTAAATGAGACCACAGACATCAGGGAGGAATTACACACTGAAGGTGGTGAAGGAAACAGGGACACTGACAGTTTTTTCAGTAGTGCTCTTTATGCTCTGTACTCAGCAGTAGAAGATGACAAATTTTCCACCAAGGAATTATTTCACATGTCGAGTGGCCATGTTCAATCTAACTGACTGCAGGAAACTGAAGCACTTTTGAAGCTCTCCTCAGTACACGCTGGCTCTGCAGAGCCCATTTACCAGAGGTCCCCAGGTGCCTTGGAAAGGCAGTTAGGACTCTATAACAGCATCCTTCTGGGGAGAAACCCCAGGTACTTTCTGTTGAAAGGATCTCAGCAGAGTTTTTGTTTATAAACAAACCCTCAGGAAGTTCACCAGGGGTCTGTCAAGCTAAGTAGCCCACATCACAGCCGTGTCACAAGTCAGTGCCACCAAGCACATAGTAAATGACTCTTACTGGAGTTCTCATCTTTTCCCTGCCATGACTTGCCATGTTGATTACCACTCAGTTGAGAAAGCCTAAAATTAGGTTGTGAAGGCTTCAGAACAGAGACCAAATCTTTATAATCTGCTTACAGCTACATCTGTCCCACACAAAGGCAGGTGCTCTCTCTGGTCTCAGCCATATAAACAAATAGCTTATTTAGCTATTTGTTCATTGACAGTGTCATCTTCCTTGGGGAGGGGAAGAGGGTAAACTCTTCTAATGAAAAGCCCAGGTTTACCTGCATTGACCACATCCGCATGAAGAATGCTTCCTCTCTAAGTCACTGTCCATGGAGCTTGGCGAGTGTTCCCCATGTGGGATGGTCCCGTGGCCACAGGTGCTGAATAAATGAAACTAATGCTACCACAGCACATGAAACCCACAGGGGGTGAGAGGAGTTTGGCTGTGCAGAGAGAGGAAAAGAAGTTCAAAGCCTTGATCCCATTCCCTGGCTTTGCCCACTCAGCACTGCACACTGCTGATGGCGTTTTTAAAAACCCTTTGCTGATAAAAAAAAATTTACCAAATTGGAATAGAGAAAAGCTGCTCTGCAAAGGTCATTGGGGAGTGGGGTAGAGGTGGCCTCCTGTTTACTGAGTTAGCATCTCAACCACAGAGCAAAAAAAATCTGCTGCAAGCCCAGAGAGCTTTGCTAAGTACAAGAATGAAATCTTGCAGTGTGGTAGGAAAAGCATCAGTGACAGCGAGCTGAGAGGTGGTGTGGCTTTTTTAAAACCAGTGTGAGCCTTGCAACAGGAAAGACTTTTAAAATAATGATAACTTGCTATTAGTGTCAAAACCGTTATTAACATTAATTTGCCTTATCACTGCTAGTTAGATGTTGCTTTTAATGTTGACATTAAAAGTACAAGAATTGTTATGGGCATGCTAGATTCCTAGATCAGTAATTTGCATGCCATTAATATGCTATTATTATTTCACAAATAATTATTATAATATGCTTTATGCTAGCATCAATTTTCCTAAAAGTAAGGGCTGTGTAACCCACAAAAAAAAATGCCTATTTGTGAAAAAGGTCAAAATGCCAGTTTTCAAATGTCAAAATGTCTATAATTCATTGCCAGTTTTGCTCACCTGTGCAATCCCCTGTATTTTTTTTTTCCTGCCAGAGAGTCACAGAGGTGTCAGAAACAACAATTAATGTGGCATGAAACTTTTGTCCTGGCTCGAGGGAGGACCACTGTGCAGCCGAGCATGGAGGCCCTCACGGTAGAGACTGTGCTCCATAGATGTGGAAAGCAGGGGGGTTCATCATCCCACCTCCTCTCTGACACCTACAAGCACTTGAGAAATCAAGGATCATGGGGCAGGGTTTCCGTGCCATTGTCCCTCTGGGACAAGAGGGGGTATCTCTCCATAGGGCCCATTTCCCTCTACTGGGTGCACAGAGGGAGTGGGGGATGGCTGCACTGGGAAACAGCTGCATCACCTCAGACGTCAGCAGGGGCTCAGATAAGTCTTACAGGTAGCAGTTAGAACCTGAGGCCATTGTGTGTTTGGTAACGCCACGTGTCTGCAGCCTGGACCTCAGCACGGCCTCTGGAAGCCTGCAGAAAGCAGCAGTCCACTGTAACACCCAACTGGCACTTGTTTTGTAAAGCAAAGGAGCATCGACACGGAGGCAGTAAAATTCAGAAATAGGCAAAATGTTTTTGCCCAGTAGCAAGTGTGCCAAAAGCAAAGCGTTACCTCCCTACCCTGGTGGGGTGTACCCGAATTCGCTTGAACTAAGGCTTTGAAATTCTTTTCCTGGTAAAGATCCAGAGCCCACCCACCTTGTCTAACCCTCCAGCACTTCAAGGAAGCCATTAACAGTTGTTCTAGTTCCTCAGCACCCAACGGCCCGAGGAGCACCCCCACATCAGGAAGGCCTTCCCTGCAAAGGGTATGACTTACTGACCCTGCTAGAGCAGAGTTGGAGGGGAGGAGCTGTTCTGGAGACAGGTGAATCACATAATCTCCTCCTCCTCCTGCAAGAGCTGTGGTTTTAGTCAGCAGCCCAGTGGCTAAAACACCAATGCAGGAGGAATTCAGGCTGGTCGGGCACTTACCCTGCTGAAGGTGTGAGTGCACCAGCTTGTTCCAGCAACAAACTCTTTGCTGAAGCCTGGCTGAGGGCCTTAGCAGGAAGGTGGGGTTCTCCTTTCCATCCCTGGCCCGTGTTGCCCAAGGAACAGTCAAGTACCTCCTGCCACATGGGACACCAGCCAAGCTGGGCCACTTTGATCTCCCCCAGCACCAGTACCGCACCACCACGAAGCAGCGCAATGACAGGGAGCTTTTTGAAGTGGCTGGTAAGGCGCCAGAAGCAGAAGGGAGTCAAAGTATTTTGCTTGGCCAGGAAAAAGATATTTCATATCAAACAATTTTTTATTTTTTTTTTGTTGGGGGTTATCTTCAGTGAGAGGATGAAACAGACTAAGTCAAGCCAACAGAACCTTAATTTCTGTGATCTAAAGAGAAATTTTGCACTCCTACCACTGAATTTCGACAGGCTCCAGGGCTTTGCCAGCCCTGGCGACATCCTCACAGCTCTCAGCAGCAGAAACCCTCCCCCATACGAATGCTTCCTGGCATCGTTTATCAGGAACAACCACCATCTGCTAACTACTGAAATTTTAGGAAGTCTTGACTATTTTGGACCTAGCAGTAGCGTAGGTTACACACTGTGGGTCTTTATGCATGACAGCATGGGTAAGCGCGGCTCCAGACAGGAACTCTTCTGTCATTCTGCACTGCAGCAATAGCCAGGCTCTAAAGTTGAGTTAATGAAGGCCAATGTGATAAAGATATAAATTGGGTGAGGGAGCTCACGGAGGAACAGTTAAGTTTGGTATTCCTGCTCAATCCTTAACCCCCAGGATTAGCAGATACCAGAAACCCGACAGGAAAAACCCAGCATCTGCCCCTCCGCTGGCAGGGAATACTGAGTTTCAAAGAGGGGGAGGAAGAGCAAGAAGGGCAGCCACGTGCTTCTTGGCTGCGAGGAAGGTCATCACAGAGCAGAGTCGCTGCAGGGGAAAGGGGAGGAGGAACAAAATGAAAATCAAGCTGAGAAAAATCTGCGGACTGCAGCCGCCCAAGCAGGGGAAACCCAGCATACATTCTGCACGAGTATTTCTCTCTCCGACCTGGGCGGCAGCTTAACTTTGTCCGGGCTGGTTCTTCCGTTCCAGCCGAGCATCACCGACGGTCCGACCCCCAGTACTCCAGCCAAGGTGGAGACTTCTTGTTCCCCAGCCCCGGGAGGAGCAGCGAGGCACTTGCATTTATCCTTTTCCACGTGAAGCCCGCAGCAGCTGCGCAGTAGGTGCCAGATGGCCCGTGACCCAGCCCGGCAGCCTGACACGGGACCCCGCAGGCGCTAACGAGTAGCAGCACGTGCCGTAGTGTAGCAGATTGCCTGACTGAAAAGGTGGTCTCTTCCACCCCGCCAGCTCTGGCAGGCCTCCACTCAGCTTTACAAAGCAAAAACGACAATAAAGCCCAAAGCACAACATAGAGCCTGCACGTGTTTCTCTTTTCAAAAAAGACACCTGAGTCCTGAGGTTCCCACCCCCAGCTGAAGGGTTTGGGTGGCGTGTGCCCCAAGGAGCTGGGGAAGCAGCTGCCAGTATGTGGCAGGCACTGGGCTGCCTCCCTTGTGAAGAGGAGGAGGAAAAAAGGCTGAGCTAGCCAGGAAGCTCAGGAGGAGACGGGTGGTCCATGCCAGCACGCTAAAAGGAACTGGGAACAAGGAAGGCTGGGGCTTCAGGCAGAAAACTTGACTTTTTGAGACAGCGTGACCAACACATACAAACAGTCCAAAGGCAGTGGCCCCTAGCTGGCTTAGGGCAGTGCACACAGCATTCTCACACTAGGGGTGCCTGATTTAAGACAAATCCTTGCCATGTAAAAAATGGGGTATTACAAGCACAGTAGAAGAGGCAAAGGCTACATGTGGGCTGGACTGGCCATACTTCAGAGCAGGTCTACCCTCTGTCTCCCTGCTCTCTCCCCAGGTGAGGGGCACAGTGCAGCCCCTCTCTGCCCGCAGGCGTACCTTCCCCTCTGTGCATTACTCAAAGAGCATCTTTTCACTTTGCTTTTGCAGAAGCAAATGTTCCAGGAACGAAGCGGCCGAATGCTCCAGGCTTTTTCTCCCCGGCAGAGTCCAAACAGCAGTCCCACACGAGGCCGCTCTCCATCCCGTTCTCCATCTCCACCCTGGGTCTTCAATAAAGCCTCCCCTCCCTCTTCTCCAAAAGCTGCCTCTGCCTCCCTCAGCAGCATGAGCGAGGGAGATGAGGATGAAAAGTAAAATAAAGATATATTTTTTTAACCATGAGACAGAAGAACAAGCTATGAACTCAACCACTGGATGGGGAGAAGCGTGAGGAACATCAGGGGTATCTCTGACAGCAGGGAACGTGCTCTGGGAGAAGATGTCGAAACCAGACTGGAGCACAGCAAGGGAGATCTCAGGAAAAGCTTATCCCATCCCCACTCTCACGGTGCCTGGAGGCCCGGCCAAGCAGCGCTTGCCAGACGCGGTACCGGGGACTGAGAGAATAAAACACACACCTTTGTGGGAGCTCCCGTCCACGTGTCGCTGCTCAGGGCTGCTGCGGCCAGGCCGGGCTGGTGGGGAGCTCTGCACCCAGTGGGGCTGGCAGGGGGATGGCTCCCAATGCTTGGCTCCCGATCCGGACCCAGCACACGGACAAGGGACAGCTGTGGCCCATGGATGGAGAACGCGCAGTTGTACCGGACCCTGCTACCCTCAAGCTCTTCTGGCATGTGAAGGAATGGCACTGCTGCAGCAAATGCGTTCAGAAACAGGAAATAACAATTTTACCTTTTTTTTTTTTTTTGGATGAGATCTGCCCCACACCCCAAACCATGCCAATGAAATGGAGAGTTTTCCAGCTGAGTTGGTGGAAATCAATTTAATATATTCAAGCTACTGAATGCTGCTTGTTGACCAAGCCTCTGTACGGGGCGCGTGTAAAGAGTTGGGCTGTATTTGCTTTATCAAATTGCTCTCCGTGTTCCCAGTGCCTGAACAGCTACCTGGTAACTTCTCTTTTGCTCCCTGGCTTTGCACTTTGGAGGCAAGGAAGTCCATGAAAAGACAGTCCTCGCTGGAACATGTTGTTGTAGGAGACAGATAATTTGAAGAGGTTGGTGATTTTTACTGGTGAATTCTAGAAAACACAGGTGGGATCCTGTGTGGGATCCCAAGGCCTCAGGACGTGGCCTCCAAGGAAACCCTGCTGCTCTCAGCTGCGAAATGGCCAAACGACGAGCACAGCAGCGCTGCTGTCCTCACGTGCTCCTCAGCCGGTTAAACAAATTTCTCAAACTCTAAACAAGATGTGTTCACAGACACCCTGCTCCCCCAGGTGTCCCGAGGCCCTTCCTGTACCCTAACATGGAGAAAAAGCTGGAAAAAAAACTCCAAATGGAAACCTTTTACAGAGGATTAGGCATGGGGATTTTCTTTCTCCATCCATGGCCCCCGCACGGCCCCGAGCAGCACCACGGGAAGGGCAGCAGGAGTGAAGCTGCCTCCTCCCCTCCATGCCCTGGCTCATTGCCTCCCAGCTGCCACCTGCCTGCTGCCCCGTGCCACCATTCAGTCCCTCAGTGGGCACCTGGGGGGGCGGCTGCAGACACCGAGCACGGGGGACCCCCAGCCCCCAGGGCTGCCCTGCCCCACAGCTCAGGAAGGCGCAGGAAGCCCTTGGCCCCCATCCCTGCGCTAGGGCTGCCGACCAACGATGCCATTTTGCTCCCGGGCTGGCCTGGCAGAGCCTGCCTCGGCACACGGGCACATCCATCCGTGGCTCTCCAGCCCCAGCTCTGGTCCTAGGCCAGCAAGGTAACAGCTGCCACCGCCCCCCGTCCCACCAGCGGCCTGCAGGGGACAGGCCTCGGGCAGCCTGGGCAGGGGGTCGCAGCAGCAGCGAGATTGCCAGGGTGCCACTGCTGGCTGGAGTTGTTAACCCACCAGGACAGCACCAGTCAGCGCTCTGCTGGTTCCCTGTGCTGCCTGCGCAGGGAACACCGGGAGAGGGAAGGCTCTGAGCCTTCCTCTTGGATGGAAGGAACACTTCTTCTCCAGAAAGAGCTGAAGGAAGAAGATGCCCGAGTGCCTGAGCTCACGGGCTGGTAGTACCTGCTGGCAGCAGTCCCCCCCAGGCTACCATCCTTACCTCGCCCAGTCACCTTGGGAATTCCTTTCACTCCTCCTCTTCCAGACACTTCACCAGGCAGGTAAATTACAGCCCCTCGTGCCAGGCACCAAATTAGCCCCGTGCTCTGTCCATTCCCTGCAGGTGTCATCCATTCCCCACTACGGGGAAACTGATTTTTCTTCGGGAACGCTTTGCCGGACGCTTCTCCAACTACCACAAAAGCGAGTACGTAATACCTCGTGGCACGCTTTGTCCTCTGGAGTCGAGCTAGTTCCTTCTTCACAGAGCTGCGAGGAGATGAGCAGGGAACAGGGCGAACTACTGCTTTGACGAGGAAGTGCAAGGGGAGAGCCACAGCTCCTTCAGCTGCCGCCAGCTGCGCGCCCGATGGGACGATGCAATTAAGACCTTTCTCAGCCTTAGGCAACCTGTTACTGTAATTTCATACCTGGGTTGCACTCGTTAGTTTTACGGATCCTTTGCAAGTCTTAAGTCTTCCCATCACAAACCACGCCTCCACCACAGGAACCGTCTGCTCTCTACTGGTGCTGTTTCTACGACGAGCCATGTCCAAATGCAATGGAGGTGGGCAGGTTTTTGTTGTTGTTGGCTTTTCCCATTTGGGTTTTTTGTTTCTTTGTTTTGTTTTAATTTCATAGCGCTTACCGTTCGGCAGCCCTTGGTGAGTGGTTTGAGCAGAAGACAGCGCCACAACTTGTAAATAGGAACTGGAGAAAAAACTCACCAGGGATCTCTTCTTAACAGAAGGTGTTTCTCAGAGTCACAGGTGACTGTCCAGCGACAAAGCCATACACTCTATCAGACGTCCTTTCGCATTTAGGGTATCAATAAGCTGAAGTCTTTGCTCTGCTGGCACAGACACCAGTATCCACGTGCTGTCTCCAGCAGACCAGAACCTCATTGCCTCTGGACACGTAGAGGGCAATTCTGCACTTCTGAATCATGGTTGGGTTTTATTTTTCATGAGCGTTGCTTTAATTCAGTCCTATTTATCAGCCAAGCTCCACATGAAAAATAAACACTGTACAACAGATACGGCTGCCTCTCACCTTCATTTATAGCACCTTTGGACACAGAAATACAACACCTCCTGTAGCCCCCACTGCTAACGCAGTGCTTGTTACCCCCACCCTTTGTATCCTGGGGCTTCATGACCCCACAAACACCATTTTAGCAGCTTCTCCAACCCCAAATCCTGCCGCTGGAGTTACCGCTGCTGCTCTCTGCTCTGGGAGCATCACCTCTCCCCTTGCCTTCGCTCAAGGCCGTGTTTCTGGCTGGAAGGTAAAGGTGTGGAACCGCTGCCCCAGCTGGCAAGAGGCAGCATCAGGCACCGGCAAGTCTGAGCCCAGCCCACCCCACCCCCACCCCCCCCTCCCCCTCTGCCCCAGCGCACTGCAGTCGGCAGCCACTATTTCAGTTCTTCTGAACGGCAGAGCGAGCCATCCTGGTTCTGCTTCTGAAAATCGTGCCCAGCAGCCGCAGCGATGCTCCTGTGTGCACGGCAATGTGGCTTGCAGCTGCACCAGCTTTACATAAAGCTGCAGCAGCAAAACAGGAGCCACAGGGACAACTCCTGACACGGGCCTTTGGACCGAACTCTTCCTCCCGCTAAGTCAGTCCGATGCCCGAATGTTCCTGCTGCGCTCTTTCCCCGCTGTCCTCGCTGTAAGAAAGAAATTATTACTGCGGCAGCTGTAGAAAAGATTTTTCTAAATTATTTATTCATTGTCAGTCTAGCCTCCGGCAGGGAGACGCTGAGCCAGCAGGCAGGGACTTAGGACTTCCCAGCTAAGGTATTTTTAACTGCGGAACAAGAACAAATTTCAACGTCGTTCAGCGTGGTGGAGAAACTTTTTAAAGGCACAGGAAGAGAAGGCTCTGGAGAGACCCTACAGCAGCCTTCCAGTACCTGAAGGGGGCCCACAGGAGAGATGGGGAGGGACTCTGTCAGGGAGCGTAGAGATAGGATGGGGGGTAATGGTTTTAAACTGAAAAAGGGTAGATTTAGATTAGGTATTAGAAAGAAATTCTTTCCTGTGAGGGTGGTGAGGCACTGGAACAGGCTGCCCAGAGAAGCTGTGGATG